>JAWWES010000115.1:18471860-18520562 GCA_035583135.1 Lophotriccus pileatus
AAAAGAAAAGAAAAGAAAAGAAAAGAAAAGAAAAGAAAAGAAAAGAAAAGAAAAGAAAAGAAAAGAAAAGAAAAGTATGAGCAGGATGAGCCTGCCTCTAGCTTGGGGCAATTATTTGGTCCCATTTTCCTTGATAATCACAGTAAGCTGTTGCATCACCTGCACTTTCATTTTCTAATGGATGGGTGAAGGGGTTTCAAGACTCTTCTGTTTTAATGAGATCATAACGTGGCAAATAACAGAGGCTTTTCCAGTTCCTATGGGAAGTATCTGTTCTCTTTATTTCTGCAACAGTTAAATGAAGCTGTGAGCATCGGGTAAACAGTTAGAAAAGTGTCCTACAGACATTTGCCTCAGTGAAGTTCTTTATGTTCAGTGACGTTTTCTTCCTATGACTTCTTCTCCATTCCAGTCTTTGCGGAAGCACCACCTTGCTGACAGCAACATGAGTGAAAGGGGCACTATTCATTAGTATGGCTGTGAAAGAGCATCTGAAGTAACATTCACCCCATGGCACCACACTCGAAAATTTTCTCGGAGCTTTCTTAAGAGGACCAACACCCTGACCTCGAGACAGGATTGCTGCAGGCTGCCAGGGAGAGAAGTGTAAAAGCAGGGTAAATGTAGTAAACAACCCCTTCCTCATGTTCTGCTGCCTCTACCCACTTCTAAGACTTCCCATGCATGATGTGTTCATGTCCTTGGTGATCCTGTGTGATTTTCTGACACAAATTAGTTGTCTCCCCTTGAGTTTGTTATCTTCTAGAATCCACCATAACCTTGAAAAAGAATAATCCATCTCATTTTCTCCTTTCCTTGCCCTTCATCTTGGCCCCCACTAGTTTCATTTGATGGCCCCTTGGTCATGCACAGGAATGTGTGTCTCTCTGAGTCATTTCACATTTCTGTACTGAAGTGGTAGCACTGAAGTGTAACTTTGGTCAGACTCAGGTGATCAGGCCATCTAAGAGGTATTAATGGCAAGAGAGATGATGGCAGCTACACCATGTGAACACTATTGTGTGCCCCACAATCTGTGAGCTCAAAACTAGGTGAAGAATCACTTTTAAATGAGAAAATTGCAGACATTTGGCCTCATGCACAGATATCCTGCAAGCAGAAAAGGGAACTCCAAACTCCGAAAGTATTATGTTGTAAGTAGTTCTGTATACAGGTCTATTAGCAACAAACGTATTGGAGGAAGTTATCATTGTGGTAAATTTATTGACAGAGCTGGAAAATCCCTTTGTATCACTTCTCTCATTCTCTTCAATTTTTCCTTTGTTCTGCATACACACAGTATTACCTCTCCTGATTTGGGCTCCCCAGGCTAAGGCAAGCAATACAAGAACTGCAGTGACTAACATGGTGTAGAAGAACTGACAACCAAAAAAACCCTCAAGAGCAATTACATTAATACCTTCACCTTTTTTTTTTTTTTTTTTTAAGCAAGGGTTCTCAGAAGGAAAGGTGTGAAAAATAGTTAATACTTGAGTGGAGAGCTTCAGTTGTAAGACAGCAAGAGCCCATCTCAGTGGAGTTTGACACTTGTTGAGTTCTTAAAGAACATTAGTATATGAGAAAGAAACAGTGGAAATCCACCTTAGCCAAATTTGAAAGGGAGCATCAGTATTGTTTACCCTCACTTCTGACGTCATCAGGACAAAAGCTACCTGCTGAGATGTGAGTTATTTGTAGTAAATATGACTCTAAATACATATAAGTGATGGGGATATTCCGTGACTTCAGAGCCTGGGCATATAGCTTGGGGGGGGAGGGGGGAGGGGTGGTAAGGGTTGCATCATGGCTTTTGGCCATCCAGGAAAACTGACAAAATGCAAGACAGAAGAGTTGCCTTTGAAGTGGAGAGTTCCTAAGCTTTAACAGCATAGGAGTAGACTGGAAATAGATAGGTGGAAAACTGTTTTACAAAATCAAAAATACTGATTTGGAATAGAAGCACTTCATACAAAAAGTGCCAGGAGCCTCTGGTAAACAGCCTGAAATGGATAGTTGTAGCACTTGTAGATAAAGTTGGTGACAATGAGTTTTGTAACAGAATTCAGAGTAATTTGGACCTTTGAGTGTTACGAGATCTGATGAAAAGCGCAAGGAGGGAGCCGAGTGTATAATTAGTGTTATTATTATTCTTAAAAGCAATATTACACCACTGATATTGTTACGAATAAATCAGCAGACGGCAAATGCCTTTCAGGGAAGGCAAAGGCATAATAATGTGTCTGGTAGCAAGAAGTGAAACTAAGGATTATGTGCTAAATGAAACAGTCATTCAGCATGCTGATCAGGAAAAAACATTTGGGAGTCATTGTGGAAAAAACATGGAAACCATTAGCCCTGTTCAGAATAGCAGGGAAGGTAAAAGCAAAAGAGGCTGTGTTGTTCCTCACAATGCTCTGGTTGGGTCCCCTATTTCTGAGCTTTTTCAGTGTAGGTATGTTCACACTGACTACAAAAGCAAGGGTCCCATTCAGCTGGGCAAGGTGTCCCTGTACCTAAAAGGAGAGTCCCTGCTCCAAGGTATTTAGGGTAGAAATCTTGAAAATGCCAGAGGAGGTACTAAAGGGTGAATTCCTGATTGTTCCCACTGAGTGCACAGGGCCCTCTTGACCAGTTGAAGCTGGAGGAGCTGAGCCTTTCTGTCTCCTGTTGTATGGGAAAGGCAAAACAGCCAAAGAAGCCAGCAGGGCCAGCTCACAGCTCAGTACCTCCAGGCTGCCTCTGCCTATGGTGTGACATAGCAGGATGTTGTCTCACACCAGCCCAGCAGAAGGCTGAGGTCACCATCATCAGGACCTGAGCTCTCACCATCCAAGGGCTGCATGGTCTTTGCCAGGATCAGATGGTTCATTTCTGAGCCAAGCCTGCCAAGAGGGGTGGATGAAGCACCTCTGTGAGAGTATCCTCAGGGGAAAGCAGGATACAGGCTTGAAGCTGGAAGGGAAAGAGGTAACACTGAGGGAATCCAAAAGTTACTTTTAACTGTGTGATGGGGATTAACTGCACAGCATTCAAAGGGTACAAACCAGGGCTTCATTTTTTATATTGTGACACAGTTGCTCCACCTCTAGCTGCCCAAAGCTTCCCCCACTTCACCAGCATTTTCTGTCAAGCTTTTCTGTCTGCTGAGGCTAGACCCACACCATTAGTGCAGAGGTGGATGGCTTTTGTTTGCTTTTCTCCAGATCCCTTTTTTTTTTCCAAACGGGCTCTACTGCTAAAATGTAAGAGTGCTTTGCTCCTTTAAAAACAGAAAGGTCTCAGTCCAGTCATCTTTTAGTGACTCCCTTGCAGTCAGTTTCCCACAAAAATAAGCAAATGGGAGAAAGGAGTCAGAGCCTAAGCCCTTTATGGGAGATTGATTGTAAAGCTGGTGGCAACGTGACAAGCTGATTTGTGGTGGCTCCTCATAGCTTGTTTGAACTGTAAACCTCAGTCACATTTATTTATTGTATCAATACGGATTTGTCACAAACGGCCTGAACATAAATGCTGGCATCTCATGCCCTGCCTACGGAATGCCAGGCACAAGGAGAGCACAGGTATGTGTTTGTGTGTGGATGTGTGTGCATGCATGTGTGTGAGACACACTGCATATACCCTCTCAAAGTCCCCACCTATCCTCTTCTCTGCTTCAGTGAGTTCAGGGTCAGGAGCTTGGCTTGCTGCCCCATTCGGTGATGCCACAGCCTTCCATGACAGCACCAGCCTGAGGCTTCCGCAGTTCCTTCGCAGAGACTTGGACCCCTTTGCAGGGCTTAATTCCCTTCACTGTCATCTTTTCCAGCGATAGCTGGAGCAGCTGTTTTTTCTTCCTCCATAGCATGTGGGTTGCCAGAAAGCCTGAGGGGCCCACCAGCTAATTTCCATACTTGGATCTAGGTCTGTATCTGCATCATATTTTCTTGAAACAGTAGTCGCATAGTGGGTCTCTCTACCTTCTACACAAACGTGATTTAACGTCTTCCTCAAGAGCAGTGCTATATCTGCTATAACATGGAATTGTAAGAAGGATTGGCTTTTCTTTCATTAATGTAATCACTTTAGACTAGTTGTTATGTCCTGTATACAGCTTATGGTGTAGAGTTTTATGGCGTATTACTGCACCTCCATATAAGTCTAAACTGGTCATAAAAGATAATCACTTACTGAAGAAAAATATATTAACATTGCTGAAACTAGGACACAAAATAATTTTCATAGCAACGAATAAATAAAGGCCTTGGCAGTAGTCCTTTTCTGGAACAGAAAAATGCAGATAAAATGGAAAGCCTTATACTCTTCCACCATCTCTTTCTTACCTTTTATTCTGTCCTTTTTCCTTCAAAGTATTCAATCAACCATGAGCAGAACCATGATACTAATAGTGGTAAAAGGCTGCAAGCTTCCTGCTTGGTCCAACAAAACTTACTGTTACCAAGGACCCATGGATCCACAGGAAGAACATCCTGTGACTCCACTGGCAGTCTTGGAAATGTTTTTGACATTTTTCTTAGAGACATCAGCCCACTAGGAAAATTAATAATGTTGAGAAGCAAGACTATGCTGTACCTACCTCAAGTACCAGAAAGCAGCACGGAGGCAGACTCATGCTGAGTAAAGCTTGTCTAGATACGAAATTAGATGAGGTTAAAAAGACTACTGTATTTCTGCACTCTTATGTTTATATGGCTCATATCAACACAGTATTTTAGTACCTAATGTCTACTTATGTATTTAACAGTTGTTAAACAGCTGTGTAAAGCACTATCTGGATATTTATATTTTAGTTTAAAAGTGAGTTAAAATACAGTTATATGTGTAGCACAGTTTAAGACTACCAAGGGCTTTCAATTGCAAAAGGCAAACTCCAAGACTACTTGTTGAGAAATCATGGATGCGCTCCCTCTAGCAGTGTTCAAGGTCAGGTTGGATGAGGCTTTGAGCAATTTGGTCTAGTGGAAGGTCCCCCTGTCCATGGCATGGAGGTTGGAACTAGATTATCTTTAAGGTCCTTTCCAACCAAAACCATTCTACGATACTTACAGAGACCCACCTTGCTGATAGCAATGAGGTCCTCCCTTCACCTAAATAATGCATCCTACGAGAAGTCCTTCAGAGTAGGACAGGATTATAAACACTTGCACGGTAATTTCCAGCAAGGCTACAGTAGAAACAAATTTGCCAGAGCTGGAAAAATGAATCTGTCATCACAAGATCAGTATTTGTAAGTAAGAGTGTTCAAGTTTAGCTTATGAAATTGTTTGCCTTGGCTTCAAGTCTGTCACTTTTAATGGATATTTTGTATTTCAGAAGCATATAAGTGAAGGAGTGTGTTCTTCCATGAAGATTTCAACAACGCCTAGCTTTGGACGTATCTCAAGCAGCCCATCATTCATTTTTTTACTGTGCCTATGTAAAAACTGGCATGATCTCTACTGTTTCAACAGGTGGCTTCTCACTGTAATGTGCTGCATGTGTTGCATAGGTCTCTGTTGCACGCATGCAGTTGGGCACCTCCAAGAGCAAAGTAAGTTCAACCCTCATAAATTAATGTTGACAGTGCAATCCAAAAGTCAGAGTTTTGAAAAAAATATACCAAGCAAATGGATCTACACTGTGAACAAAAAACAAATATAGCAGCTGAAAGTGGGATTCATTTCACATGCTTGAGTAAGAACAAACTGAATCTGTCAATCAGCAAGGGGGAGTTACAAGGAATTGTCTCTCAGGAACTCTGCATTCTGCCATGGATTGGAATGCTTTATCTTGATCAAGCATGGGATACCTATGCATTTTCATATTGTGATCCCAGGTATTAAGAGAAAATTAAATCAATCCAAAGATCAGTAACAAAAAGTAAGGAGTATCACTTCATCATCCCTATCTCTCTCAGATAACACTGTCTTATTAAGGAACACAAGGATAAGGTCGTTACCCCAAATGAACCTTATCCAATATCCTCTTAGGCATTTTGGATCAATCTCACATTTCAAGGCACAAAACAAACCTGAAAGAGAGGAAAAAAAATGTTCCCAGAAATACTTGTTTAGAGAAGACTTTCAGCAAAGCTGTTTTGAGTGGAACAGTTCAGCCTTCTGTCAGACATGGTCTCCAATTCACATTTGGCAGCTTTGGACACCAAACCCCTATGAATCAGTTCTTGCACACAACTAGATAATACCAAGTCGAAGGCTTTCACTGCACTATAGATGGGCCAATGCTGAAAAAATTCAACATTCCAGTGCAACAGCAGATTAAACAATTGCTCAAGAAAATGCCTGCAAGGCCCAATGTTGGTACACAGGAATGTTTTAGGAATATTTTAGTCATCTGCCTTCAAAAAAAAGACAACTATGGATGAAAAATACCCACTTAGCATTTCTTTCCTACAGGGAGGAGCCTAGGCTCTCATTTGACTCATGTTTCTGATTACTGTTCCACACCATCCTTTTTAAACAATGTCATTCAAGGAATCTTACATGCTTTGCTTTGTGCAAACTGCCTTTAAAATAGTTTATCAGGCTAAAAAAGCTTTTCTAAAAGGTCAAAAATTATTTAAACAAACACTATCTTTTTCCCCTAACAGGCTTAGTGCTTTTGCTTTTCCTTTTTGCCCTATTTCTTCTTCTTCCTCATGGTTATAGAGATAGTAGCACTGGGAAAAAATGTAGGACAAAGTTAGGCCCAAGTAAGCTTTGTTCATGATGTATTACCTCAGTGAAACTTAGGCTCAGCATTGAAACTTCCCCAGCAGAAAACCCCTGACTTCAGTTACCTCCTTTCACAGGACAGATCTTGACCTGGGCTTTCACTGCTGCAGGTTCCGTGAGTCTCACCACAAGGGCAGAGGTCCATACGAAGCACAGATCTACACAGTAGGTTTGCCTTAACCTTTACAAAGGGGAGGGGTGGGAGGAAGGAGTGCTCTGTGTTTCTCAGGACAGGTCTCGATGTGCCCAGTTTAAACAATGGGAACTTCATGAGGTTGCACTGTTGCCCAGATCAGCTCCCGCTCAACCACATCCTGTTGTCAACCATCACCAGTACTAGACTAAAATGACAGACTAGGAAGAGGAGCTATACTGAAATCTGACCCAGGAGGGATAGTAAGGGTTGAGTTTGGACCAATCCATGGGGCACTGACTTAAGGAGAGCTAGACAGGGCTCAAGGCTTCAACAGCCCATCTGGTCCTGGTGTGTGGACCACCCAGCTCACTGTTCATGGGGATGGATAGCCACCACACTGGGTTCCCATCCATGCACTGCCAGGGTCTTCTGGCCTGCACCTGCATCAACATCAGCCAAGGGGAACCCTAATACAGCAACTTGCAGATTTGAGAGGGAAAAAGGAAAGAGAAAATCTGATGGCCCTTTGCTATCAAATTCCCAACCTCCCAGCACCAGCCTGATTCTTTCTGGCGTTCAATGTGTCTCCAGAGGGGGTGGGACAAGTCACGAAATGGTGCATACTGACCCAGCATTGCTGCCAGTGGGTGGATGGGCTGGAGAGCTGCTTCTTTCTAATGAGGTGGCTGTGGGCCAGGCCTGGGGCTTATCCTTGGAAGCGTGGAGTGCTCCAGCAACACGGGCCAGCTTAGGAGCTCATGCATTTCAGAAACACACTAAATAAATAAGCAGACCCAGGATTGGTAACCACCGCTCCTGTAGGAAATCTATGCAATGAAAAAGTCATCAGCCCTGCCTTTTTTTATCCATTCCTCTCATTCCTCAACTTGAATTTCTTTCCATGCCGTGCTTTCCCACCCCTCACCTCTCCCCCCTCCACCCGCCTGCCCCCTCAAATATTTCTCTCCTTCAGAGCTGCAATACTGGCCACCAGCAAGGAAGAAAAAGCTGATAAAAGATGATGCACAACTCTCATTATTCCGTAGTTTCCTCTTGATGGATTTAGAAAGGTCCCGAATGCAAAGAGAAATTAAATCAGCAGGTAGGAAGACAGATGCAAAGTGAAATTCAAGATGCTGAAAAGCTGCTTTTCTCTGGAGGTCCTACTCTTTTCTCCATCCGGAAGACAGGAAAGAGCAGGCTGCTCAAGACAGAGGAGAGAAAACTTCTGGGGGTCTTTAGGGGGAACTCAATCAAAGAAATTATTTTCCCACAGACTGGAGCTGAGCAAACTTTAATGGCTTTTTCCTGATTGAAGAATAAACCAACTACTAATTTATGACTTGAACTGTATATAACAACCTTCTAAATGTTTTTCAGTTCTGTGAATAGCAATACCCATGTCCTTTCTGTCTGGGTTTGGTTCTCGCCGGTTAATTTAGCTAATGGGCTAAATATTCCTCATGAAGCTGCACTTAAAAGAAAAAAAACCAAAAAAAAAAAACAAAAAAAACCTAATTAAAAAAAAAAAAAAAAAAAAAAGGCCAGCTATGAATTTCCAATGTAATATTACATATGTGTGCCTGGAGATCCACATGTATTAAAGTTAAGTGTAAGCACATGGTGAGCTGGAGGGGACAGTGTTTGCGTGAGGAAGCCAAGGTCCCCTCTGCAGGTTATTAGTGAAAGGGGAACCTTGTAGGGTGTGAACAGTGGCAGTGCAGAGGGTCTGCTGGGAGGGTGTAAGCGCACATCATCACTGCCGGGACATCCTGTTAACTGGACCTCTGCAGAACTGAAAAATGGCTCTGGATCGCTTTGTTTATTTAAATGGAATCCAGTGTTTTAACAGCAATTAAGAGCAGGCTAAATAATTCACTAGGCCAGCTATTAAGGTGAGTATCATCTCTGAAATATGTGGGCTGCATCTCAGAAACTGAATCCCACTGCACCTTTGTTTGTTTACACACATTTTTGGGCAGACGGGATAAATTGTAAAATAAGATGATAATATTAGCATCTTCCCTTGGCTTCCCCTCACCAAAAGAAAACTGCAGAGGGAACACTGTTCAAGCATTTCCTTTATGCTCAGAAGTTAATCGCAACCATCAGGGAATAAGACAGGTTTATGTCTTTCCAGTAAAATGCAATACAACTCGCAGACACTGACTGAGTGATTTTACAGTTACCTTTTCAAAGTGTGGCAAACAGAACAACAAGAAGCGGGGAAAAAAAAGAAAAACAAAAAACTTCCACCGTTTGCCCCTTGTTCTCAAAGCTGGCAATGATGTTTCAGGAGAAAATAACGTGTTTGTGACTTCCGAGCCGGCTGCCTGCAGACAGGAATACCAGCGGTAGTGAAGCCATGGAACATCTTGAGCTACAGGATTACTACAGGATTGGGTTCAAAAAAAAAGGAGGAAAAAAAGAAAAAAAAAGGGGGGGAGATTGCTGCTGTTTCAAAGTCAGGGCTACGGGTGGGGTTTATTTTTTCTGATGCCTTTGGCAGCCCCCAGTCTACCCTGTGGTGCTGCCGTATGTAATGGATAAATTAAACCGGTTTCCCTGAAGTGGTGCGTGCCCTTGGCTGGGGCGGGGTGGGGAGGTGCAGACCCCGGGAGGGAGCGATGCCACCACGGTTAAGTCTCTGACTTGCACCTGAGCAGAGCCTGGCTGCTTGATACCGGACTTCCCCCTTCCCGCCCGCCCCCAATATCATCCCTCTTCCAGGCGGAGACTTTAACGCCCGTACAACTCTGAGGCTATAAAGAAGACGGTCGGAACACAATAAAATACATTAATTCATCTCTTTTCTCACTCCTCCCCCACCCGGACCTGTGGAAACAGGGGGAAGGTGGAGAAATCTTCCACGATCATTCACTTTAAAACTCGAATGAGCTCCTTCGCATCCTCCCTTCAGGGTACGCCCGGGCGGTAACTCTCCCGAGTCCCTCTCTAAACGTCCATGAGAGGTGCCTTTTGCCCTTCCCCTGCTCAGCATCTCCGGTGCTGCATCCCAGCGCTCCCTGTTTTCAGGTCTGGGAGCTGTTCCCGCACCCATGCCTTCACCAAGAGAGGAGAGGCACGGAGAGGGAATCCGGAGGGTCAGCAGGCACCCTTCACGTCTTCTCTCTGCGAGCACCGCCGCTTTTCATTCTGCTTCCCCACCCCACCCCCCGCCCACTCCCGCCCGAACGTTTATGGCTAAACAAGTTCACAGTTTACACACAGTAAAATGTCGATATTGCGCTTAGTGGTTGCGGAGAAAAGGGTCTTCGCAGGGATCCTCATAAAAACCCTTTATTTAGTTTCGAGCATTTTCTTGTAATCAATAAAAGTTGGCTGTTATCTCCCGGCGCATTTAGCGGAGAAGTTTATTGCCTGCCGGGCGGATTAAGGGCGAGACAGGAGTGCACCATACATGGAAGGGACTCCCGAGTCCCTAGATCCGAGCCTCGGATTCATAAAATATAACCATCCATTACGTTGCCGATATCTGGAGCCAGCAAATATATACAGACCATAAATTGTCGCCGGCGGGGTGCGGGCCGGCCGCGGGCGCGGGGGCTCCGCCCGCCCGCATTCCTCCCCGCGCCGGGGGGGCGCAGGGGGGGTCCCCGGCCCATCCATCACCGCCGTTATGACTCTGCGATGCAGCAAATGGGTTGTGTAAAGAGGCAGCGTTTGACAAGGTGGCATGGTTATCCTGTCCAAATGATGCATAATATTAGTATTAGGGCTTAGATCATCGCATGCTTTTAAAATCATCACCGTTAACTAGGGCTGGGGGGGAGACGGGGGGTCCTGGGGGCTGCAGGGGGCAAAAGTTTCCATGTAGATAATGATTATAGATGGTGGGATTTATGGAGAGTGGTGCGCGCACAAATAAACACGTCTACTGTAGCCTGAGAGAGGGGCCCGATCCGGACGGGGCCGCGGGCCCGCCCCGGCCCTCTCTGCCCTGCGTGGGTTGCGTGCAGGGGAGAGGAACGGATGGAGCCGAAGCAATCCCCAGCTCGGGAAAGGCCATTAGGACCGCTCCCACCCGCCCTTGAACGACGTCCCTAAAGGCTTACTTGAGGCTAAAGAAGAGAACCCCTTCTCAACTGCCACGGCTGCGGTCACAGACACTAGTGGGTGGGAAGCCACTCTTCAGGGCTAGGGAAGGGCAACTTGGGCCAAACGGTTCACATTAGGATTCGCCCTTGGAAATACAGAGTTGTGAAGCGAATTGTACTGGATGTATTAAGTTCAAGAGAATTGAAGAACTACAGAGGAAGCTGTACAGAGCCAAGCCCCAGCCAAAAACGAGTTTCATATCCTCCCTGTTACACCACTGGTAAAAATACTCACTCCCAAGCTGTGTTTAAGGCCTCAGGGGCTGTAGTAGTGAGAAGGGGCTGTTGTATCAGCTACCCTGTTTCTCTTCATCAGCAGCCCTTGTTTGTAGATTAGGCTTGTGCTGCTTCATGAAGTCATCTTATAGTCACTGTTCTAAAGGCACCTCTGTTGACATTCAGCCAGATCTCATTACAGACAGGACTGAAAAATGCCTATAATTTAGACATTTTTGCTGAAAAGCTCTTCAAAAGACGTTTATACTCTTGCACGGCCTAGTCATTTACAGAATGGCTTGTACTGTGGACTGCTTTTACATATAAATATGTGTATATGTATGTATAAGTAAATACTCAAATCGTAGATATGGATGGATATCTACATGAATGCAATTAAAGACATTTCAGACTTACTTTTACTGTCATTAAAATAACAATAATAGAAAGCTCGAAAGAATTGGTTGTAAAACACAGGCTGTAATCCTGTTGAGTTATTTTTCATCTGTAACTACACATTTTGTTTATGTAGTGTTAAAGGAAAATGACAAGGCTGTGGGCTAGATCTTGGGCTCGTCCACGGAAGCGTGGAGCACTCCAGCCACACGGGCCAGCTTAGATGCTCATGCATTTCAGAATTGTGCCGGGATGTTTTCGGGAAGACGGGCAGGCTCCGTGCCGCATCCTTCTTCCTGCTTTCCGGGGCTGGGTTCAAGTACAGGCTGGAGGTTCGGGTATCCCGGTGGAGCTGGGGCATCTGTCCTTTTCCCTCACAGGTCAGCGCCCTTTGTAGCCCGGCTTAAATTGGGAGGGACAGAGCGGGCTCCCTCGCCTACAGTCGGCCCGCCCAAAGAAGGATTAGGGATAGAGTATCCGAGCCAAGGAAGAAAACGAGAAATGGAAAGTCCCGGCCCCAGCCTTCTCCTGCTGCCTTCCCAATAAACTCCGCCGCCATTTCCCTGCCCGGGGCACAGCGCAGCACCCGCTCCCCTCGGGGCGACAGGACCAGGGCAGGCGACGTTTGTCCAGGGGACACGGCTTTGGGCTGCCCTAGAGTTTGCAGACCCATGGGGACGGGGTGGGTGGTGGAGTGCCTGTTCATCTGACATCTGCGCTGACACCTCGCCGAGGCCGATACCGGAACACGGCCAATAGCGTGGGCCAGGAGAGCCCGACAACGGTGCCGTGAGGAGGATAAAATCCCCGCTCGGCGTGATTTAGCAGCCGTCTCTGACCCCTGAATACTTGACTTACACGACTGGGTACAACATTACCCAGTAAATGAGGCTGGCGTGATTTGTGCGTGTGTCTGTGAGAGCGTGTCTCTTGCCCACTGGCCCCTCTTTTCTGTTGCTCGGCAAGAAAGCCGTCCAGCCCCTCTGTTCCTTCCAACGTCCTCATCCCCTCCATCAACCTCAGCCCCTCCAGCACCCCCAACCCCTCCATCACCCTCATCTATGCATGTAGGTGACCAGGCTTACCCCACTGGGTCCAGCCAGGTGGACGTGGGTGATCCCGGGCAGCCTCCTCTTTTGGTGGCCGAGGAAAGGCACAGGTTATCGCCAGGCGAGGCGGAAGAACAGGCGGTGGCACGAAAGCCGGGAGAGATGGCCTGGGACTAGGCATAGCTGGAGGGGTGTGATGGCTAGAAACCTTTGATTTGGGGTTTGCCCAGAGAACGGGGGTGGAGGACGGTGATCCGGGTTTTTTAAGGCAAGCAGAAATTTGATTATAGCGTACGGCAGAGCTCTGTGATTTGCGGTGAGCGGATTTCATTAGCTACGGCCGTTAGAGTCTCGGAGAAGCTGGTCAGGCTCGCGGGGACAGGGATAAAGCTGACCCCGAGAGCGGGTGGCTGAAAGGGCTCGGCCGCGGCGCCGGTTCTCCGGACCGGGGAGAACCGCGGCTGCTGCGGGCGCGGGGCTGGCACGGCTGGTCACTGCCCCTGCCGCTCCCCCTTTTCCCCGGGATCGGCCTCTTTCCCCGCTGCCCCGGCGGACCGGGGCAGCCCCAGCCCCTGCTCTCGCTTTCTGCAGGGGCGGCGTGGGGCAGAGGGTGTCTTGCACCCCACTTCCACTCGTGTCACCTGCCGCAGCCGTCACCGAGGAGAGAGGAGGATGAGTTGTCTCTCCTCATTGCGAGGTTTACCTACGGCGTTTCCACTTTTGATGAAGATGACGATGATTGTGGCGGAGGCACAGGGGGCAGGAGATGCCCGGAGTGGCCTCACAGCCCATCCCGTCGGGGGCTCTCGGACTGCCTGGCGGCCTCCGGCGCAGAAGTGGTATTGGCTCTAATTGCCGTCAACGAATGTCACCGGCGGGAGGAAAAACAAAATCTGCCTCCAATGATCTCGAAGCAGAATTTGGCAAGGCTCCTAAAGACACCAATTAGCAAAGGCTAAACCCATTAATGAAGTGGCGGCTCTCTGGTTTCAGCCAGGTGGTGCAGATCAGAGCGCTTGTATCTGCAGCAGAGCCCCGTTTCCCTCCAGCCGGGACCTCACAGCAAACCTCCACATCAATAATACGCTTAATGGATCTCATTAGGGCTGGGGCCGTGGGTCCCGGGCTGGGAGCAGTGGAGATGAGGGGCGCAGGGGAGCTGCGCGCCCCGCGTCTGGACGGGTCCCGTTCCCCCGTGGGGCGATGTGTGGTTAGGCCACCACCCGGGTACCCCACGCGGGTACCCTGCGCTCTCCACTGCCTGGCTGAGCTCGTGCGTTTGCGCGAATTTCATTCCAGCCAGTTCTTTCGAATAAACGAGACCTTGTTATCGCCCTATCGGGCTCACCAACTCACATCCGACCCCCTCACCCTTATCAGCCTCTGCCCGCCAAGCCACGACCATCCACGGCCGTGCAGGCTGCGGAGGGTAGCGGTGTGGCCGCAGCGCCTTTCCTTGGAGCCCGACAGGGCTTCGCCCCGGAGCACGCCCCCGAGCCAAGGCTGTGAAAGGGGAGAGGAAGGGGCTTCTGCAAATTGATTTAAAAAGAAATGCGTCCGGACCACACCTCTGTAAAAAGGGACTGGGGAGAAGGGAGGAAATATTTCCGCTTCAGCTGGGGGAAAACATAAAAAAGAGGAAAAAAGTAAAGTCGAGGTAGTATAAACCTGGCCGAGGTGAGCGAGAATATTTAGTTAATGGAGGTGGACTATGAAAAGAGACTTCATATTTCTCTCCGAGGAGTCTCTCCAGGTCCGCAGCCGAGAATACACACAGAAAACGTTGTGCCTGAATTATAGCTGAGGCTTTGCTTTATTTGAATTCACTGGTGTTTATTTAAGAAAGTGAATAAAGGTTTTGTGTAAACAGCCATTATTTCTGATGAGCGCTGAACAGCAATAAGAAGGGGGTGGTTTTTTTAGTCGAGATTGTGGCAAAAGTTGACATTTCGGAGATTGCAGTTTGTCTTGCCGACGCCAGGCAGTCCCGAGGCATGAACTGCAGGGAAAGCTGTGTGTGCCTGCGAGTGTGAAACGGCGATGCCGAGCGAACCGGGGTCTGAAAACAATTATTTTTTAAGACATCAGCTTAAGCCCGACATTAAAATAAAATAAAAATATTTTCCTAAGGAGCGGGGCCGGTCTCGCTCAGCTAACGAGGGAGGTGAACTCAGGTTTCGCTGCCGCCGGCTCCGCGCCCGCGGGGCTCTGGGGGGAGCACTGCCGAGCCGAGGGGGCCACGGAGAACACCCCCTCCCCGTCGGGCGGAGCGGCGGCGGCCCCCGATGCCAGCTCCTCACCCAGCCCTTTTGCACCGTATTTTGCTTGATAAAAATACTGCCGCTGTTTTGTTATATTATTGTTATTTTTTTTTCTTCTAATGTGGCTGTTATTTCTGAGGTTCAATCGAGTCTCGGGAGATGGGAGAATTCTGGTAAGAAATCAGGCGAAAAGGAAAGTGTCTCGTTGGACTGCCTAACATAGCTCCCAGGAAAGGTGGGGGTTATTGGTAAGTTCCTCCTCGGGACGAAGGCCGGCAAGACCTGACTTTGATCTAGCCCGGCTACGCATCTCTGCGGGTGTGGATGCTGGCAGATGGGGCTGGGATATCGGAGAGGCACGACGAGGCCTCCCGCTTCACTGTTAACCCGATTTCCCACACATGCCACGCAAGAGGAGGCAGGAAAACCTCTTTTCTCCGTGCAGCAGTGTGTGTTGCTCCGGCTTCTTGGTCTCCTGTACAACTTTTTATCTGAAATCAGCCTGAAAAATCTCTGTCTGGCACCCGGATGGGGAAGCGCAGCGAGTGTGTGCGGAGAGTCTGGCCTGGCCGGGACCGCGGAGACCGAGGGCAGAGCCGGGGAAGCTCGTCGCGACCCTTCAAGGGGACCCTGGCCCGCGCTGTGACACCCTCTGACACATAGCCGCGTTGCGGCGGGTGGGTGCAGCCCAAGGGGGTTTCGTTAGTCTGAAAAGAGTCAGAACAGACTTAGGGGAGGTGCGACCCCCAACTGAAAGACCGTCGATGGCTTTTAGGTCGGCGGAGACACAGTGGGCTTGTGCGTTTCGCGTTCAGACATAACCAGCATCAAAAGTCTTTCGCGTTACCAGGCCATACTAAAGCAAACAAAATAGAGGCAACCCCTCTTGACCAGTTCTGGAGGGAGGGCGGGAGGGGGCGAGGGAGTGTTGCACTGCACTGCAGACGTGTCGACTTCGCCGACGAACGGGGCTCGAGCTGCCTGCGGTCACGACATTGCCCGGATTTTTTTCTGCAGAAATTGAGCAGTAGCTGCAGCCTCGCGAGACCGGGAAAACTCCTTTCCCTGTCGAGACGGGCACAAATCCCTTCATCCACGTATCTTTCTGCACAATCGTTTTCTTGGCTTTGCTCTACCTGCCTGTGCACAGCGGGAGCAAGCTGGGGAGAGATATCATTTATTTTCCCTGTCGCTGGGGGAGAGGAAGAGACCCACCCTCCCGGCTCTGCCAGTTGGCCCCTCGGCCCGAACAACACCCGAGGGGCGCGGAGCACAAAAAGCAGCCGCGGGTAGAAGAAATTTTATCCCAGCTCTTCCACTCAGATCTGAGCATCTTTCTCCGTAGCTCGAGTCCTATCCTCTTTTGTCGCGTTATCTTAGCGTGGTGCCATAAAGGCATTGCCCCTACTCTCTCCCCGAACCGGGGTCCAGGCAGGCATTGCTCCCGTTATTTGAGGGGGCCGAGGTGGGGAGAGCCTGGCCGCGCAGCCAGCCCTGCACTTGGAGGAGAAGCAGATTCCTTTAACCCAAGGGAAGAGAAACTCTTTCCCGACGTGCTTTTCCTTTCTCATCGGATAAGAGCCACTCAAAACCCTTCCTCCTGCATGGGTTAGTCTTCAGCAAGAAAACTCAAGAAGCAAACAGATTCCTGCGGTTCCGTGAGCCGCATCACGGAGAAGAAACAATCGTTGTTTCGCTGGACATCTGTCCCGCGGCTTCTCTTGTACTTAGGGAGCTTAAAACACCACACAAATTCCACGCTGATGGGCGCAGCTACTTTCTGGGACTGGAAGCGAACTGCGGGACCCATACTGTGCCCCGAAAAGCCGAGGCTCCCCCTCGTTTCCTCCCTGGCAGGCTTTTAAAGGCAGAACTAATTTACAAGCCCCTTTCATACCATTCCTTCCCCCACACCGCTTCGCATCAGAACTTTATGTGCGCCCCTCCTGGGGATCACCCTGCCCTTTGTGGCTCTGGAGAAACCTGTGTCCGTTCGTTTAGACATTTTTTACGAATTAACCCGTTCATTTTTCGGCCGGCAAGACGGTCTCTTTGCCTGCCGTACGTCCCAGCTCATTTTCCCCAGCGCTTGTGGCGAGGGGATGCTGTCGGCATTTCCTTCTCTTTCCTCGGGGGTTTGCTCCTGCCTGATTCCCCCTTCTAGCAAGGGTGACCCCGAGGAGCGTGTCCTCCCCGGCAAACCTCCACCGACCCCGAAGGATTTCTCGCCTGAGCCCTGAGAGAAGCAGAAGCGAGGGCCAGGCGTTCACCCGCATCCACATCGCTGGAGGACACCATGAATTTTTCGGTTCTTCACCTTATTTCTCCATGTCCCCTCTATTTCTAACGGTGTCACAGGCTCAGCGCCCATCGGCCCAGCCTGGGGGCGAGGAGGAGGGCGTCTTCGCTTCTCCTGCCCTTGCCTTGCCCTCCGTGAGCAGGATCAGGCCTTTCCGGCCCCCGCGTATTTACTGCCCCGAGGCAGTAAAACCGCTTCCCAGCGGGGAAGGACAGGGACTTTCGCTCTAATCGATGCTGCTTGGCAAGGGAGGAGGGGAAAGCAAGATGGCCGAGGAATGGTCCCCGTCCTCCCACGTGCCCCGGGAAGAGCGGAGCACCGATCACAGTGACGCTTTGTGTTTTTCCAAGAGCAAAGCCAACGATGAACCCGAGAGCAAGCCGTCGGATCCCGATCTGGAGACCCAGGGGCACCCGGCGGCCGCACGCACCAGAGAGGGCATCCTGCCCCCAGGCACGCACCGAGGTAGGAGGACAATCTGCCGTGTGTCCCCCCGGTGCTAACCCTAACCCTAACACTAACCCTAACCCCATCCTGCGGCCGGCCTCCGCACCGCTCCCGCGCCGCGCACAACGCCTGCATGACGTCACAGCGCCCCCCGGAGCAGTGACGTCAGAGAGCACTACCTCCCCACCCCGCCGCGGGGGCTTGCGGAGAGTTGCGGGGCAAACCGAACCGACAGCAAAGCAAAGCAAAGCAACGCAAAACAAAGCAAATACGTTGCGTCCCCCCTGAACGCCGAAACTGCCTCGCCGGTGCTTGGCAGCGGCCCTCGAGAGTCGCGGGAATCAGACAGTCCAGTCCTGTCTGGCACTGACAGTCAAAAGCCACCTTACACGGCAAATACACATGTGTAGGCACACGCCGGGCTACAAATGTAATCGGTAACTTTCTCATCGGGGGCATAATTTTGCGTCATCAAATACGGTCTTTGTCACCACCTTCATTAGGAAAGGAATAAAAGGAGAAGGCTGCCTGGAGGGGCTCCAAGGCGAGGAGAGACAGTGTCTGCCTTCGAGCGAGGCAAAGGAAGCTGAAGCAGCCTCGCCAGCCCTCTCCCCTGGTCAACAGACTGACGTGGTTACAAACCATAGCAAACATTTTATTTACAGGAGATATATATATATATATTTATATATTTTGTCAGTGCAGTATTTCTTGGCCGGATTATTCGAAGCAACACGTTGCAACCAATGAGGACGCTGGTAAAATACTTCACATTCTAAATTGTTTGTGGGCGGGGGCAGAGAAAGGTGAGGATTTTCGGAGACCGTTCTCGGAGTCTCTCGCTCAGATTTTCCTTGGAGAGGTCAAGGGATGGGAAATGGAGAATTAAAAAAAAATAAAACAAAAAAAAAAAAAAAAAAAATAAAAAAAAAAAAAAAAAAAAAAAAAGGAAATCCCGCTCTCCTGCGAGCAGCGCGGAGGGAGAGGCGGCCGCCTCACGCACAGCCGCCCCGGCACCGGGGTCTCCGCTCGGCCCGCATCCTTGGCCCCTCTCCCCGGGCCAGGCCGGGCGCTGACCACAGGCGGTAGCGGGCCGGGCCGTGCCGGCCTTGCCGCACTCGCGGAGCGGGAAAGGAAGATAAATTAGCGCACAGGTCCCGGGCGCGGCGGGGCCGCCCCGTCTATAGCCCGTTCCTCGGCTCGGGGCTGGCGGCGGCGGGCGGAGGCGGGGACGGGAGGCCGGTACTGCCGGAGGATTTGCCGAGCCCGGCGGTGGGCAGGCTCCTCTCGGCGCCCTCAGTCCGTTCCGTGTCGCTGGGGGTCATGTCGAGGGACTCAGCGTCGCTGCTGTCGCTGTCGCCGTCGGAGCGGCTGGGGCTGCGATCGGGCTCCCCGGCGGCGGCGGGCTCTGCGCCGGTTCTCTGGGCCGCCGGCTCCGGCTCCGGCGGAGGCTCCTTGTCCTTCTGGGCCTGCGCCTCCTTGGAGTGCCGCCACTTCATCCGCCGGTTCTGGAACCACACCTTCACCTGCGGCCGCGCCGCCCTTAGACGGGCGGCACGGCCCCAGCGCGCCCCGCCCCGCGCCCCGCGCAGCGCCCGGCCCCAACGCCTTCCACCGGGGACTGGCAACGCGGGGAGAGAAGAAGGAGCCGTTCTCACTTCCCACTGCCCACACCCTGACGCTACTAAAGGGCTTTTTTTTTTTTTTTTTCCCTGCTTCTAGTTTGTGTGTTTAAATACCACACACCCTCCCCTTTATGCTGTTTGTTTGTTTCCTCTCTCCTCCTGCTTCTTCTTCCAGGAAACCAAATCTTGCTCAAGAAACCACAGCGTTATACAATTCTGCACGCTGTGGGCCCTCAATAGTGGAATCATTACAGAGTGGCGTTTAATGATTCCGTTTGAAGAAGTGTTTTCACTTCCTCAGAACGATGGGTTTCACAACGCAGGTAAAGATTTAGAATTATATATATAAAAAAAAAAAAAAAAAAAAAAAAAAAAAAAAGAGAGAGAGAGAAAAAGGGGACATTAAAAATAGTGTGTTTGCTTCTACTTCCTTTGACCTAAACTGCCTCCTACAGAGAACTGCACTCCGGTAAAGCACAATTTGACGGTCTGCCCTATCCCCGCTTTCCTCTCTGCCCAGTCTGCTCCTCGGTGGCCAAAACGAAGGCAAAAACTCCGCGGAATCTGCGCGCAGGAGATGCTCAGAGTGAGGTCCAGCTCCTCAGCCAGCCCCGTTAAAGATGAAGGAAAGGAAATCACTTTGAAACCTCCCCACCCTCTAGTATTCATCTAAAATGGAAGTAAGATTAGAAATAAAAACGAAGCCGTTCTTACTTGAGCATCTGTCAGTCCCAGCATTGCCGCCAGTTGCTTCCTGTCCGGTTTGGTGACATACTTCTGGATTTCAAACCGTTTTTCTAGACCTTTCCTCTGCAGGTTGGAAAAAACAGCCCTAGACCAGGAGCGTTTCCTCTTGTACGTCTGGGGCAGCGTATCCTTGGTTAAAACTGCGTATGGACCTGAGGAGGGAGAGAGAAAAGCAGAGGGAGAGAGAAGGAGATGGAGTTATTAATATCACAGCCTGAAGGGGAGCCTTAAATCGATCAGAATAAGAGTTGGACTGTGGTGTGTGGGGTGGGCCTGAGCCAGCATGGCCCTGCCTGCAGGCTGGGTACGTGTCCTGTCGGCCTATGCTTCCTCGGGCACGGGTGAAGCTGTCTAGAACACGAATTTCTTCCTCTCTCCCCCTCCCCGCTTCTTCTCTCTCGGCCCAGGTGTTATTTCTGCACTCGATGAAATGGTCCTCCTAGATCAGTCCCTAGTCGGCTCTTCCTCCCCCCCCAACGCAGCCCGGCTTTCGCCCAAAATCTGAACCTCCCTAGAAAACACATGGCCTGGCCTTTCAAAAGTGCCTGGCGAGTCCCTCCGGGAGGAAGGGGGCTGCTCCAGGACGGAGGGCCCTGCGTCACGGGAGGGTCGACGAGGGACGAGATGTACCTGGAAAAGTGTCTTGAAACTGGTGCTGCACTGAGCTCCTTGGGTTTGTGTTTAAGGGACCCAGGATAGCAGAGGCCTCGTTAATGGGGTCTAGAGACGCGAAGAACTGGCCGGCGGAAGGCTGCAAGTTGGGGAGATGAACCCCAGTTTGGCGGCTGGTAGTTAATAAGGAGGTCAGATCTGCGAGCACAGGAACAAGGAGAGCTCTGTTATACCGCGGTCGAGACCGACACCCCGGCATGGTCAGGACAGCGGAGCCGGGGCCGGGGCCAGACGGAGCGAGTCCCCGGACGGAGGGGCTTGGTGGGGGGGGGCACAGGGCAGCCGTCTCCCGCCCCCAGGGACTCTCCTCGGGAGGGGAGGCCGTGGCCCAGCGGTCAAACATCCCCCGATTTATTTATTCCCTTTGGTCAGGATGTTTACAAGCCGCGAGGGGAGATGGATTGCAGCGAAAGCTTTTAAACGGGCTGTGCCCTCGGAGGCAGAAACCCCCGGCCGCTCGGTGTAGCGCGGAGCGCTCCGCTCGCTATTTTCACACTATTGCTATTTTCCCAGCGGCGCAAGCCCTGTGCCGCGGGGGCCGGGGTGAGGGCTGGTTTAGTGAGCGCTATTAGAAACCCGATTTTATTACGCGCCTTTTTTTTTTTTTTTAATAACTCTCTTTTCGGCTACGTCGAAAAGTTTTCAAATCGCGGGTGTAACTCGCTAAAGCAATCATAGAATAAGTAACAAAGCACCGAGCGCGCTAGCAGGGAAAGCAGACAAGCCAATTTCTCTACCTCTCAGCGTGTTGCCTTCCTTGACTTTGGGGTCAAACTCCGCCGATAAGATGCGGTCGATGCCGAATTTCAGGTCCTTGCTGGCGGGCGCCGGTGCCGAGCCGTGCGTGTGGCCGCCGGGCAGCCGGGCGGGGGCCGGGCCGCCTCCACCGCCCGCCGCCGCCGCTGTCGCCGCGGGGGACCGGTGCTGCGGGGGGCGGTGGTGGTGGGAGTGGTAGGCGGTGGAGAGAGGCGAGAGGCGCGGCGGGAAGGCGGCGGCGGGGGTATCGGGGGCCACGACGGGCGTGGGCCGGAGCGGCGAGGCGGCGGCGTGGAAGGGACTTCCGTGGTGGACGGCTCCCAGGGCCGCCGGCATCCCGGTGCCGGGACCTCCGGGCAGGCTGTCGGCGGGTCCTCCCGCCGCCTCGCCGCCGGCGTGGAGGATGTCGGCGATGCAGAAGGACGGCTTCTTCGCCGCCGCGGCGTCCAGAGGGAAGCAGCCGCCGGCTGCCGGCCCCGATGCAGAGCAATACGCCGCTGACCACAAGCTGAAGTTGGAGGCGTAGAAAGGAGCCAGCCCGGCCGTGTACATCCTGCCCGGAGAGGGGACACGCCACTCCGCAGCTCAGCTCCCGGGTGCGCACCGCGGAGCTGCCCGCTGCCCGCGGCGCATGGGGAGGGATGGCGGGACGAGAGGTGGCTGGCGGAGCACTTCCCGGAGGGGCGAGGGGGAAGAGCCAACCACCAAAAGATGAAAAAAAGAGAAAAAAATAAACCCGAAAATTAAAATGTCCCCAAAAACCACGACCAGACGAAGAAAGCGAGCGGGCGAGGAGCGGAGCGGCGCAAACAAAACAAACCCAAACCAAACCCCCTTTCCTCGCTCTGGGGGAAGAAAAAAATAACCACCCCTCCCCAAAACTTTCTCTGGCAGCTAGCAGCCCTCGCTCCCTCCCCACGCCCAATCCGCGATCCGCGGGGCCGGGCAGCACCGCCCGCCGACACGCCCACGCAGGGCCGAGTGGCGGGTAGGGGCCCCCGCGGCGACAGCGAGAATTGCGTGGCCCCTACCCGCGACCTGGAGCGGTTTGCCCCACAAAGTACACCCCAACACACACCTATTCCCCCCCTTTTAAATTCCGGCCTCGACTTTAAACACTCTACCCTTCCCCAAACAACAAAAAAAAAAAAAAAAAAAAAAAAAAAAAAAAAAAAAAAAAAAAAAAAAAAAAAAAAAAAGAAAAAAATACAGCGCAATATCGTTGCGCTTGCTGCTGCTGCAATTTCCAAAGGTCTGAAAGAAATGCACAGGAAAATTCTTGGAGACTGGAGACAGGTCTGTCCTCTTGGAAACGATTCTTAAGGAAATGTGTTTCCTTCCCGGATAAATGAGCCGGGGATAGTCTGAAAGAGAAAGAGTCTGTGCTGATGCACGCAACATATGTATTTATGAGAGCTTCCAGATATTCTGGGCCCAGGAATTTTGCATCCTGCATTAGCAGAGACTAATCAACTAATTGTATTTTTACGATAGTGCAATTTTACAGATTTTTATCAGGTTCTCCATCCCTGTGGCTGCATCTACTTCCACAACAATTACACCTTCAAAATGACTTCGTAATTTCTCGAACCCTTAACAACAGAATAACCCCTATTTTTTTCTGAAACACAACCGTATCCTATATTCGCTGCAATGATTTAGGGACAGATTTATCCAAGTGCCTTCGTTGCTTTCTCCCCTCACATCTAACATCACATTTGTCCTGACCTGACTCTGAAAATCAACTGTTTCTTTATTTTTAGTTTTCGTAAAAATAAAGGAGTCTCTGCCACTTCGAGTAGGCTGCCGGGTCGGACGATTGCAAGTGTGCTTTGATTTTGTTTCAAAAATATCATACTATTTTTCCAAAAGGTTTCCCAAATTCTGACGGTTTTCTGGGAACGGCCAGAAAGGCAAACTGTTTTTCTTCCTCCAGGTATGAAGATGTAGCTTCTGTGTGAATATTGAAACCACCTGCGAGCAAGAGCGAACGCGTTCCTTGCCCGTAACCGTGTGCGCTGGTAAAGGTGAGGCTGGTTCTCTGGGAAAAGCCAAGCACCGCTTGGGTTTGGTTTGGTTTGGTTCTTATTAACGAGGCAAAACCGAGAAATGAAGACGGGATGGCTTGCCAAGATGCGTCCGAAAGCCGAAGTCGGAGAAAGAGAAGGTTGATTAGGTTTGAACTTTTCCTGACTCGACAGCGGAAAGCTCCTTTTCCTTGCATCTCCCCCTCGCGCACCCCACCCTCACCCTGCCTTTATCCCCCCGACAGCTGACCCCAGTGCCAGTCTCTTTCTCTCAAACCGGATCGAACGACTCCGGTTCCACTGACGTTCCCATTGCCGGGCAGAGCCTCCCTACCAGTCCGCCCGAGGGACGGGCAACGAAGTGTGCCCTGAGCGCTGCATCCCGGCCGCAAACCGCTTCGTTAAATTACTACTGCAATTGCTACTGATACCCCATATCGTTGTATCAGCCCGTGGCTGCTTACCAGTCAGTCAGGCGGAAAAACCCAACCAAAACCTAACACGATGTTTTTCTTTATTTTTTTCTTTCTATGTTTTTTGGAGGTTGGGATTTTGGTTTGTTTTTGTTTTTGGTTTTTTTTTAAGAGCTGATTTCAAAACTCCGCTCGCCTCGCTGACAAGTGGAGTCCGACCATGAGCAGCAAAGGAGGGAAGTGCCCGTCGCCGTTTGCGGGAGTACCGAGCAGGCTCGGCCCGGGCACTGCCCCGGCTCCACCGCCGCGGTGCTGCCGGTGCCCCGAGCGCGGAGAAGCGCTGTCATCCCGCGGGAACTGAAATAACCCCAAAGGAAACTCTAAACTCCTTGCACTGAAGCACTTCACCCCCGGGCTGGGACTCGGGAGGGCGAGGGAGCTAGAATGTCCGGGACGCGGGGGCAGGTGCTTTCCTGGGACTCGGTCGCGCTGCGCCCCCGCGCACCCTCCGCGGGCGAAAGGAGAAGCACCTGCCTCACCCCCAGGCCGCTCCCTCTCCCCGGGGACAAGGATGCCCTCTCTCCCCGAAGCCCTCTGAAGGCCTTCCTGCCTGCGCACCCTTCGGCCCGGCGGCCGGGGATGAGGAGGGCTGCGCGGCCGCGCTGGCCCGGGGAGGTGGTGGCCCCTCCTCCCTGCGCAAGGAGGGAGAAGGCTGCAGGAAACCCGGGGCTCGCTGCAGTCCAGGTCATCTCCTGTTTTTTGAGAGATTCCAACTCGGACTAAATGAGCGGATGTGCCTGCGAGATTTGTCCCAAAATAGAAGCGGCTTTAGTATTTTAGGATACAGCAGAAATCCTTATTTCTTCCGGAGAAAAACTTCATAATGAGTGCGAGCACTTCCCTTTTCAATATTTGTGCAACTTTATCTCGACCAGCAAGTTGCTTTGGTGACGCAAATCCGCCCTTGTGTATTGCAACTACAAAAATAAATGCAAGGAAATCAATTCCCTTCTAGCAATGAAAACATAAATATACAGCTGCGACTTTCCCCTTTAATCTTACTTTCCGAGGGACTCGAGAAGGAGGCGAATGAACTGTGCGGCAGGAGCGATGCTTTTTTTTTTTTTTTTTTTAGGAATGAAGTCTCGAAGGACTTTTTTTTTTTTTTTCTTCCCCGAGGACGACAAAGGAGGTGAAAAAAAAGTTACTGGAGTTCTTACGAGGGGAAATAGAAGGGCTAACCCCGAGGCGCTGCATCTCCCCGTCCCTACTCGCGGGCGCGGGACCCGGAGCATGCCGGAAAGGGCCGGGCGCTGCCTGCCAGCGCCCCACGGGGAGGACGGGCCGCTCTCTCGGCCGTCTCTGCCTCATCCAGCTTCTCGACCTGCGAGCGGCAGGTCGATCCCACAGACCCCGGTAGGATGTTGGCAGCCCGAGCCCCTGACCGGCAGGCACCGAGCCCAGGACGGTGGCTGAGCCCCATTGGGGTGACTGTTCACCCCACTGGGGGCTCGGGGCTCCCGTCAGTCCAGGCAGCGCTCGGCGGCCCAGCCGCCCTCTCCGGAGGCGGAGCGAGAGGGGAGGAATATAGTGAGCCGAGTCTTCCCCTCCGAGCTGGCCCAGGATGCTGCCGGAGCGGCCTCCAGCCCTCCTCCTCCTCTCGAGGCCTGCTTCTTGCCTATTGCCTTTTAGGCTTCTGTATGTGCTCTGTTTATTCCTCTGTTTTTATATAGAAACATATTTATATATGTGCGATATATTTAAAAACAAAGAAAAATATTTTTCAAATCCTATTATATCCCTCTGTAGGAATACTTGTAAAAATAATTGGTTAAGACTCATGACGAGCCCTCCAGGAAGACGGTTCTCTCGGGTGGCATTAGGAGGGACTGCTGCACCCCCTGTCCCGGGGGTCACTCAGAGTCGTCCCCCGCGCCCCGCACGCGTTGAGCAGCGCCCGGCACCCGCCTAAACCCGTGCTCTGTCGCCACCTGCCGAGCCCCCGCGACGGGGCTCCCCTCACCCTCCCAAACCATCCCAACCCCCAGAAAAACCTTCACTCCCGGGTCCGAGAGAGCAACGTTTGTGCAGCCCCTCCCGCCACACCCGCCCCGGGCTGGGGGCTGCAGGGTAGGCAGGGGTGGGCTGCAGACGGCCAGGGGGTCCCCGCGGTGCTGCCGGTGCTCCCCCGGCACCACCGAGGCTGCCCTCCATGACCGCGGGCACAGCCCGTTATCTGCAAACTCAACAGCAACGCAGGCGCTGCGGGGCAGGAACTGCCCAGGACCGCATGCGAACCCGTTGACGGAGCTGGTCAACCCCTTGGCGTTTCCTTTCCATTGTTTCACGCGTTATTTAGTTGAATACCTGTGTCAGTAAGTCACGACTAACGTTATGTCATCTGCTGAGCATACGTGGAAGGCGCCTGAAAGCAGGCGGAATCCAAGTTTCCGTGAGGTAGGGCAGGATTTCAAGCCTCCTGCGGGTGTATTTTCACTAGTGTATGACTTTGAGTCAGACTGTGCTTTTGAAGAGAAGCGTTTGTTCCTCATCACTTGCAGCTTTGCATCAAGGAGAGCTCTTGGGGTGCACACACAGGAATCCTTGAGGGGAATTGAGTCCACAGGGCATGCTGACGTTGCTCTGAAGCAAAATTCCTCTGAAATTTCTATGCTGTAGTAGCCTGAAAACTCCATGGGGTTTTCTGCACGTGAGAATTGTCCATATGTTCCAGCATAATAGGTCCAATTGAATGGGTCCATGTGTGAGAGCAGATCAAAGCTAGAAGCTCCCAGCTCCAGGGACAGCGCGCTGGCCACTGAGCTGGAGACTTGGTCACACACTGGCACGTTTGCACACTGTGTCTTTCTTTCAACTGCTGGCCTGATGAAACACATTAGAGCACGTGAAGCCGAGGCATTTTAAGCGGAGACTTTTTGCATTCTCCCAAATGCTGTGTAGTCCCTCATGTCCCTTTAGACAGAGAGAGGGGGGACCTGAAAACAGATTCCCCTCTGCCCCTGAGTGCCTGGCTCATGGATCTGGGATGTGGGAGGGCACTGCATCTTTCCACAGCCATGCATACAGAGAAAGAGGTGACCTTTCCTTCCTTCCCCCCTCAACCCCAACTTTTTTGTGTAAAGCTGCAGATTCATAAATCATAAAGAAGGGTCAGGGTAATAAATAGCAGTTGGAGACATTAATTTAAGTGCTGCTTCTTGGAACTGCTTTCTGCAGTCTAAAATGGGTCCTTCTCACATGGAAAGACCCCAAGTTTGTTTTCATTTCCATCATATTATATATCATATCATATTTACCATCCAATCATCCTGATTTCATAGGTTACTCCACCCTTACACTGCGGTCAGACCATAACCTGCTTGCAGAGGGACTTATCACGGGCTAGTTGCGATTTTCCAGGCCACCCCAACAGAGAGGTCTGCAGAGAGCTGGTCTGCAATTAACCCTCTGGTAGCTGATTAAAGGTGACATGACGTGCAGAAGTGCTGACCCCCCGCTCTAATGTGCAACCGCCGATGAGAGAAGCATTAACATGTCCTTCCTGGATTTAGTTTGCACAGTGCACAGTGACTGAAAACAAGACTCATTCAGTAAAATGAAGGTGATTTGACTCTCAGTGTAGAAAGGCCATCCACAGGTATTTCCTGAATCTGACAGGAGAGTATAATTATACCTGTTTTCAGCTGAGACCTGAAGCGGCAGTCCCTTAAATGAGACAAATTACTGCTGTTGAGGACAGGCTCGGTACATGTCAGTTTAAATCGCATATTTAGGTGCAAGTAGAGATGGAAACTGAACGGAGGGTCTTTTATTCCCATAGTAGATCATCACCCCTATGATTTTGTCAGAGCAATCCCATTAATTTCCACAAAACTTAGCTGATGCCTTAGGCCCTTTGCCTCTCCAGCAGCTGTGCATTAAAGTCACTGCACAGAGAAGCTGTTCAATATTGAAGAAGGAAATACTAATAACTGCCTAGTAAAAGTTTTAGTAAGAAACAGTTTCCTCCTTCTTGCCAACAGTGGTCAAAAATGTGGGGAAGCTGGAAATAAAGATATCAGAATGCAGACACATAAAGGTAAAATCAACCCCATAAGGAAGTCAAATTTCTAGAAGAAAATTACTCTGTAAAACTCATCTGGATTTGAAAATAGTTATTGTTTTTCTTCCACCACTCCTTTCATGTTCAAAGTGGATTTAAATGCAGTAGGTACACATCAGCCCAACTTTAAACCAGCTCTTTCCTTGCTACTAGCACATATAAAACCCCATCAAGGCCCTTCAAAAAAGTCCTATTTTAACCTTTTTTTCCCAAGGGAGATGCTTTCTGGTGGATGCCAAATGGGAGTGCCAGCCAGGGGAGTTTTATGGGCCCATAAACAAGCATGCCAGACTATACAGCATTTACACAGTACCCTCCAGACCTGCTTCCCTCACTGGAACTGAATCTGCCCTGAATAAAGCCCAGCTATGACTTGGACAGCTCACAGATTCCCTGTGCCAGGCTCTAGCAACTCTTGAAAGACCCAGGTCCCCTCCCTGTGAGACCCCCAGGAGGGTGGGAAGATGCTCTCAGAGCCAAGCAGAGTGGTGTAAGGTATCCCCTTCCCAGCTGTGGGTCTGGGATTCTGCCTACAGCAATAGCCATTCCTCCAATGCCTTCAGCAAATGGAAACAAAAACAGAGGAGGCGCAGTCAACAGAGCAATGCAGCACAGAGGGGAAGTCATTTTCTGCTGGTACCTCTAACACATTATTTTGTATCTTGATGCCTGGGATCTGAATACCTTTATCTTAGCCAAAAGACTGTAGTGGTCATAAAATGTATTTTGATTTTTCTTCTTCTAGAAAATTTTATCACGAGATTTTGGTTATCTGTCCTGCAGCACTAAATTCCAAAGTCTCATTATCCCCTGTGTCTGCCTTCACTGTCCTGTCCTTAATTTCTTTTTCATAATTTCTCAGCTCCTTGAGGCATCCATTCATCCTGGAATTGTGAAATGGAGAGAAAAAGGGCAAGGCTGACCAGTTTTTCCTTTTATTTGTCACCATGTCTAACCCAAGTGTCTACCCTGGTCCCCCAGATGTATAAACTCTTTTCCAAGCCAAGACATTCTCTTTTTCCCAGCTAAGCAATCCGTTTCATTTTGAGGCCACACTGAATGGTAATATGAATCTCAACACATTTCAGGTCTCAGCCTAACTTTGCAAGGAATAAAGACATTGGAGACAGTCTCATTACTGCGATCTCTCCCAAACCCTAAAGAAGCAGCACCCTCTAGTGCAAGCTGACAATAAAATCCTCAACCACAACCACCTTCCTGGGTCAAATTCAATCTTGGTGCATCACCACTGGGACCACTGGGAATGGGCTCAGCCGCAAAACTTGACCCTTCTGGTCTCTAAAAATTTCTGAGATTTTATCCCTTGGCCCCCCATGGATGCTTTGGGCACCCGTTGGATGCTGAGTGTTGCCCAGGACTCTGGCAGACCCAGGCGGCAGCACTGCCTGCAGGCAGGTGGCACGGATGGCAATTGTGCCATGCTGCTTTCATTTCTATGGGATGTGGCTGCCCACCAAAGTGTAGGTAAGAAATATTCCCTGCCAGGAGTGTGACTCACATCTTGGTGTTTTGAGACATGAGAGGTATCCTACCTGGTTTGAAAGGACCGGGGGCAAGAGGGAAGGTGAAAAAGGGTCAACTGATGCAGGGAGGGAGCTGAGCCTGAGGCTTTGCTCTGGGAAGCAGGGCTGGGTGTGGAGGGGGGACTGGGACTTTCACATGGAGAAAGTCACTGGTTTCTGGGAGAATTGGGGACTAACCGGGTGTGAAAGCTGAGTCTGAGGGCAACATGGTGTTGTATTACTTCTGGTACACTTTTCTTTCATTACTAGCAATTTCCATACGTTTCATCAGTTTTATTGTTGTTAGGAGGAAGGAGAACAAGAAAATGACACAATTTTGGCAGACCCTGCGCAGGGGGTGACCTGAGGGGTGAGCGAGGGGGAGCGGGGTCATTCCTGGATGCCATCGGCCACAACACAGAGGCAAGTTAACTGTGTCGTGTCCCGCACAAAATCCCATTGCCTGAGCGCACATCTGGGGATTTTATGAAAACACAGACCTCCCCTCTCACACTCTAAAAATAACACTGAGTAAATGGCTACTTGAGGTTTTGTAAAAATTAAAAGAAACCAAACCTACTTAACCACAGGTGGAAATTTTGTCCGACATTTCAAGGCTACACCTTCCTTTCATTAAGAGCTAGAAGAGAGCTGCAGCGCTTAAGCCAGGGAGGGTGAGTAAATCCTTCAGTGTCAAACCAAGGTGAGGGTAAGGTTTGGGAGCCAGTACATGTGCCCGCACAAACACAGGGGTTGGCTTTCACCCCAGGCACATGCAGCTCCTTACAGGGTAAATACCTGAGCCAGAGCCCTGGGGAAAGCAGGCAAAACACCACAGCTATGAGTTGTGTGGCAGTTTCACCTTCTTCTATTGCTTCTGCTTTTTAATGTACTGGACACACTGTGAGTCCAGCTGTGGCTTCAGCATTAAAGGGAAATGTGGGAAATGATGCTTTTACTCTGGACATGAAAAATAATGTCCAGGATGGTGATTTGGTTTTGGGGAGTGTTGTTTTTAAATTGATGACAAGGAGTTCCAGGGTGAGGTTGAACCATGTGGGTAAGGGGGAGGAGGTGGCCTGAAGCCATCCCAGCACTCTCCAAATGTGAGGATGCTCTGGGGAGGAAGCAGAGGTGGGTGGAGGGAGGCTGGACCCCTTCTCTTACCCAGCCTGGGTGGGGCCTGCAGGAAACAGCACAGCAGTGCTTTAACCCCCGGCCCAAGAGATGCTCTAGTTTTTTGGAACAGCTCTTCTGCCCCATCCTCGTTCCCTACTGGCTCTGGGAGCCACTGCATTGCACCTGGATAAAGCTCCGCTAGGCTGGGAAGGGAATATCTTATGGCAGACACAAAACCCTGTAGCATTGGAGGGAAGAAATGGTTTCTACCTTCTCCGTCTCCACACTATTCTCTTCAAATGAAGCAAACACCATTATTTCCCATTAGGTGTTTCTGGTGCAAGAGTATTTCATTGAAAAATGGTTCTTGAATGCTAATGGGAGTTCTACTCCTAGTGTGATTTATATTAATAAGGCATGTGCAGTTCTTTAGTACATTTAGACCCTGATGGGAAATGGACTTTTTTTTTTTTTTGTCCTTCCACACAACATCTGATGAAGTGCTCCAAGCATACAATTTTACAAGCTATTCTCCTCTGGCCTTACAGATGAAAAATAATCTGTTGTGTCAACTCCTCAGATGCCTATTTTTACACCTTCTGTTTGTTCTTAGTTTGACGTTGTTAATCACGGTCCCACCAAAGCTCCATTGTTCAGCTCTTCAAGAAGAATGTTGTTATATTGACTGTTTGTGCGTCAGCCCAGCTCTCTCTGGAGCTGCACTTGGATGAAATTAGATAATTTCCATTAGGAGAACAGGCATTATTAGTCCCCAATGCCAAATTGAAAAGAGAGCCAAGATTACTATTTCTGGCCGTGTTCACCTCAGGAAGGAACCTTCTCAGCTTTAATGGGATTTTGCTATTGTTGGTTGCCTTCTGTTTGACACCAGGCCAGCAGGGTTGAAAATTGTTTAGAAAGCTGCATGAAATATAATAGAGCCCAAGCCATTTGCTGCAGCACATTCCAGCATGATGTTTATTTTAAAAAAAAAAAAAAAAAAAAAAAAAAAAAAGAGGAAAAAAATTATTGTCCTTGGCAGTGAAAAAAAATCCCACTAACTTGACTCTCAGAACATATGCTTCTTGTTGCTGTTGTGCTTTCACAACATGCTGCCAGGACTGGCACGTTATGTACAAAAATGATAAATCTAATACTATTTGAAATGATCTCCAGTACTTGTAGAAGCAGATCACAGGCATAGGCGGAAACCTTATGACAAGAAAACAGCATAGGGATGATACCAGATCAGGTCCAAAGCAAGAAGTCAAGTCCCATGTTTGGCAACAAAATGTGTGTCTTCATGTTCTGCGGCTCAGTTTTCTCATCTGTAAAACGGGGCCAAGTAAGCATTTCTATCACATGAAGAAATTGAGAGGACACATGCTCCCTGGATGTTGCTTTTGTGGGTGCTGGAGGTCATCTGAGGCAGACTCAGCCCCTCCACAGCCCCAGGTCCACAGCCCTGCCCATTCCATCACCTCATGTGAACACCTTGTCTGCATTTCAGGATGCTAATACTTGACATCCAGCGTGAGAATGGGGATGGTGGCCTGAACTCTTGCTCAGTCCCCAATTCTCCACGGGTTTCTTTCTGCTCCATATAGTACTGTTTTCTTCTCTGAATACTGTCTTAAAATAATTATTAATGAAAGCAAAGTTGACTTTGGAGTGAAAGTTTCCGGTTCCTTGGCATTTCCAATGTGTAAACTATCTAAGGGTATTGAAATGCACGACATTTTTTGGAAGAGATCAGAAACCAAAACCACATTTTCCCTCCAGGCCTCTTCGGAGCCAGACCCACCTTTACTACACTTTACCTCTTGTCTATTCAAGCCCTAAAGAAGCTGAGCAAATAGAACAAACTTATCCACTTTTAGAAAAATAAATAGAACCAGCAATCTTCAAAGCCTTCAGATGAGGATCCACGCCACAATGCCGGCGTTATCCCTGGGCAATAAACCAGAGCACTCCTTTGTTTATATAACCTAGTGTTTACTTCTATTTTAATCAACAAACATTGACTGATTGCATAGTCTTGGCTCTAAACCATCCGCCAAATATTTAAAAATACAATTAGACTAAAAGGAAAAAAAAACCACGGCAGACGCCGGCCGACAGGTTTCCTCTACACAAAGCTGCTACCTGCCTGCGTGGAGCTGTTTTGACCCAGCCAGAGCAAAGCAGTGATTGCCTCCAGAAAAACCAACACCCGGGCCCCCACCTCAATCTGGAGCACTGGCCACCCCCAGTGCCTGCTGCCCTGGAGGTTTTCTCATGGAGCTGAGCTGGCCGGTACTGTTGAAATTTGGCAGGACATGGGCTAGGATGATCCCTTACTGTATTTGATTATCTTCCAGATCTGCTCTCCTGTGACGCTGGCATTTTTAAGAGAGGTCAGGTCTGAAACCAACCCCAGGTTGTCCCTGCTCAGAGCGTCCTTTGACATCCACCTAACATGTGAGATGTTCTGGGCAGGCTGTGGGAGATGATGTTGCCCCTTCACCATGAGGTTTGGCAGCTGGGCTCCCACAGGAAGCTTCTCTCCCTACAGCCCCAAGTGCCACCACGCAGGTCAGCCACTGGTTTCACAGCCCAGTAGGAAACAGACTGATCCCAGTGTGATCTGTTGTGGAAAGTCATGCCTGACAGCTTGCAGAGACACCTACATCTCCCCTCCCCCAGATCTCATCCTAATTGCCACACCTGGCAGCTACTGGCAGTGAGGTATTTGGACATAATCAGGGTAAAGTTTATAGGTCCCAAACAGAAGTGTCCAGACAGTGACCAGGTCCCTGTTTTCACCCCTCAATAAACTCTGGAACTGACTCAACAAGTGAAATGTTCAGAAACTGTAAGTTGGAAAATAATCTGTGTGTACAAGGCCAGGGGATCTCATCTACACACTGGCTATCTCTTCACATAGAGCATTTGTCTTCTCACTAACCTTTTTGTTTTTTTCCTCTTCATGCTGTGAAATGTTCATTGTCTCCCGCTAAGGAAAGCTTGATAAGGATCTTGCTGAGAGTGACTTTTAGGAAAACCCATTGCTCCAAAAAGGAACCAACCATTGTAGAGCCAGCACTTCAAAGTTATAGCATTATCTTGGTTTTTTTAATACCAAATAAATAAATAAAATGAAGATGAACAATATGTTTCCATTTAAGGAGGAGTGTGGGAAAATCCAGGTCTCATCAGACTGGGAAGTGGAGTGGTATATGCTGACTAAGAGACTGGAAATAGCACGGCTGTCAACTGGAGGAATTCGGGGTTGAATAATCACGTCAAGCAGGCAACGTCAGATGGGAACCGTGGCCCCAAACCTGTTCATTTGAACTCATCAGAATTCACATGAGAAAACACACACTGACTCCACATGTTGCTTGTGGTTTCAGGGGAAGATCTGGGCTGGACCATCCCTGCTCTCAAGCCAGCACAAGCATGCACTCTCCCAGACACCCACTGTAGAGCTACATTTCCAGCACAGGAGATCATGCAGATTGTATGTGCCATGTTACGTTGCAACCAAAGCTGGTGACAACCCTGCCAAAACTTCCTTGTCTTCAGACAGCTCTGAGCGGGAGCTCACTGCCTTACTCTTCAACATAATCTTTTCTGCAGCACTTTCGTTTGTATTTGGGACCAAGGTCCCGGATGACAGAGGGACTACTTTGTCTTCACAAAGACATTTTCTGCTCTTCCTTCACCTGGTGTGGGCTGAAACGTGCCCAGCCTCAGCTGGATGCCTCCTCAGGTCTAAGAAATGTGTAGGTTTTTTCCAGTATGAACCATCGCCAGGATGGCAGCTGTTCCTCCTTCTCTCATTTGTGTTCCAGGGTGGGGGATGGTCCAGCTGCAGGAAATCTGTGCCATGTTTCCATCCTGCACTGCCAGTGCCCCCAGTTCAGTCCAGCCATCAGGGATAGTACAAATGTCCTTCAATGTTTTCTTTTATGGATAATTACCCTTTTTCATTTTTTTTATTAGCTGTTGAAGAAGGGAGAAAAGAGCAAGAGAGATCCCATCCTTTGGTGCTGTGGGACTTTGTGCTGTTTTAATAACAACAAAATATTGGAAAGGAAAAAAAATTGCAGTATATCAGCATGTTTTTAAGGTTGGTGGGAAAAAAAAGACCTCTAGTCCCAGTGGTATCAATGAAGCAAATGTCCATTGGATCCTAGTTCTTAAAAAAAAATCTGAGTCATGCAGAAAGTGCTGGGCTTGGGTAATGTGTGGTTACTGGAGTACTCAGGGAGGGGGAAGGGAAACACATGCCAAGGCCAGAGCCTCATCACAGCTTTATGAAAATTAATACGTCTGTGAAGATGTGTTTTCTAAGGAGGGGGGTGCTGCACGCCCAGAGAGAAAGGGAAAAAGTGTGGGAAGAGAAGAAGGGATGTTTTGCTTCCATCACACTCCAAGCTTGCTAAATTCAGCCCTTAGTTTGCTGAAGAGAAGAACTAGAAATCCCACTCCACCTAGGAAGATAATTTTCCCCCGAACCATCGAAGTCTGGAAAATGGGTGTCTGCACTGCAGGAATTTTTCTGAATAGCAGATGACAGTTGCAACTTTATTCCCTTTTCCACTATTTCATGGACATTTACATGAGTCCTACAATCTGTACCCATAAGAAATCCTGCTTTCTAAAGGCAGGATCAGGCAGAGACCCTCCTTACTCGCAGGCAGAAGGTGCTATGTACGTATATGCTCATATACACGTACTCAAGCATGAGCAAAGGGCAGCACCACAACAGAGAGCTCAGAGCACCACACAGTCCCTTTGCTATGGATTCAGACATTTCACTTTTTTCCACAAAGAAGCTTTCTTTGAAGGTAGAGAAAAACACGGAGAGACACAGCAGGGGAGGAGGGATTTGCTCGTTGGACTGGATTCTGGTAGCTCCCCGCTGTGAATTGGGTGCTGTTCTCTTGCCATTGCTGTGCCAGCAGAAGGCTCTGTCTCTCCACTCTCTGGCTTATATGGCAGTAATGACAGGAGCAATCTCTCCTCTCGGGATGCTCTGGAGAAGTCACCAACCACCTCATTTCAGGGAGCTGAGCCCAAAGCAGCCTGCCAGGTCCTTCCAGCCTTTCCAGATGGCATTTTTTTCTGACTATGGTTTTTATTGGTTTGATGGTTAAATGAAAACATGGATTCCCCTGTACTTTTATTCTTCACGTTCAGGCTTACTGATGGTGGCTTAATCCACACCCATCTACAAGTGAGCAGGGATTTCTCTTGCTTCTTTACCAAACCCATCAAATTTTTCAGGTTTTCAGCAGAACAAAAATGCCCTTGTTAAATGCTAGTGAAAGACAAAACCTTTTGTTTTTATCAACAGCTCCCAAAGACATACATTTTCTCAGCAGCTCCATGGGCAGGATATGTGAGTGAAAAAGATATGGTTTTTAATCACTGTCCCTCAGCCAGACCAGGTAGAAGGAAGATGGTTATTTTGTGGCTTAAATAAAGGTCTTATTTCCAAAAGGAGCTGGTTATAGCGGCTGCTTAACTAGAGGCAACCCAGTGGGATCCATCATCAAGGGACTGGGTCCTCCAGCTTTCTGAAACACTGGACCTTCAGGGCATAACAAAATTAACAACTCCAAAAGGAATCAGACAGAATCACAATCCGCTTAAAAGCAAACAAACCAATCCAAATAAATGGATGAGCTTTTGTCTGTCCATCCACATGCAGGCCTAGGAAGGAGTCTCCCGAGGTCCAGATCCAGCTTTACAACTTCCAAAATGAACACGACTAGAATATCACGTTGGAACCATCTCTTTAAACATGCTGCAAATCCCTTCACAAAGAGAAACACTTCATAATCCTTCTATTCATGACTGCCCCTCCAAATTTAAACATGCGTTTAAAAAATAAATAGGGCAGGGGTGATGTGCGGGAACAGCTTGCTGCTTTTGCTTTTTTAATTTTTTTTAAATCAATAAAACAGCCTTAAAGAGGCCCCCTCGAAAGATCTCTGTTCATTTATTTTTCTTGGAAACTTCCAGTCTCCTTAACTCCTTTTAGACACATAAGAGGTGAATGATTAAGTTGAAACTATTATCTTTGCAAAGAACATCTCTGCTGGCTGCTGGCCAAGAGGAGAGGAAAAAGTGAAACGAAATAAACAGGCTGGAGCTATTGTGTCCCTGACGGGTCCCTGTGGTGAGGTGCTGGGAAGCTTGGAGAAGTTAAAAGGAGGTCCCTGGGTGGGGACTGTTAATGAGGCAGGGCGCACTTGGGAAGAAAATTTTTTCTGGTCAGAAATATGAGCGCTTGAATAACTTAAAGTGAGACGAAGTCAGCCCTCGTACTAACAGGTGCCACTCGGAGCTGCAGCATGCTGGTGGCCACTCCTGCCAGCTGTGGCTGCCAACTTCCTTTCCTCAGCCACCCTTCCAGAACACGAAAGCAAAACCTTTGCCAGTGAAGGGTAGGAAATAAACTAAGCTTTGCAGTGCCCTCCTTCACGTGCAGGCATAATGTCCACTACTCCCTCTGCTGTCTCTGAACGGCTGCAGTGCTCAGGGACAGGGACAGGGACAGGGACAGGGACCCTGCAGCGCTGGGCACAGCAAGGCAAGCAGCTGCCATGCTCTCTGCCCGCTGGGACATGCTCTGCTGAGAGCTCACACATGAGATGTGTACCTATCATACCAGATATGTACCTGGCTCTGCCACCAGCTGGTGGCCAGTCAGTCAGTAATAGCCTGTGTATCCACTTTCCAGCTGACACATGAGCTTTGGGCAGACATTGCCAGGTGATTTTGAGAAGAATTAAAGTCTTGTGCATGAAGAGATGAGCATCCTCAGAGTCTGACTGCTGTGTTTACCACTCTCTCTGAGACTCCAAGGCTGGTGCGTAGCTCAAGGACAGTACCAAGGCACTGCTGCATTGGCATCAGGGAAGCTCAGGGACACATCCAGTTGTTGGGACAGGAAGACACAAGGTCTCAAGCTACAGCTGTCCAGGGGGACATTTCACAGCCCCAGGTGACTCAGTGATACAAGACTGCTCTGGGAAGGGGCTGTGCCAAGGGACCAGTGGTCATTCAGACTGCTGACCTCAACACGGACGCAGAGGGAGATCAAACTCACTGGGCTTATCCATACAAAACACCAAGAGAAGTGAGCATCTATAGAGGTTACAAACACTTTGCTGCAGCTCCATATGATGCAGCAGAAATAACATGATATCCTGAAAATGAGGTCATTTAAAAGACCTAAATAGTTAAATTCAGCTTTATTTTAAATCTTTAGACTATGGAATTAACTTGTCTTGAAAAGAAGCATGAGATGGAAAATACTTACTGATTCATTACTCCAAAAGAGTTACAAGCAACACTTCAATATCTTGCTCAGGACAGAGACATCAGTAAGTCAGTGGTGGGATTCATTGCAGGCAGTTACATGGGATGCACATATTGAAGCTGCACTGAAAATTTCTCTTAGTGGCTAGTTTAATTTGATAAAATGATTGGTAAGGTATTGCAAATTGTCCCTGGACCTGACTGAAAAGCCAAGGAAAAGCTTGAAATTACCACCATAGACCTGTATGTCTCACGTACCAGTTGACTTTTGCTTTGGAATCACCCCATTGGATTAGTTTTTAAAAAAAGGCAAAAAATGGCCAGAAGTAACATTTACGTCACAAGTCACATCTGCTTCTGTAATTACTTTCCTGTTGGCTGTTTTCAGCAGAGAAGGAAACCCGACAGAACTGGTATCCAACAATGGATTACAATTCCCTCCTTGAAATCTCCAAGTTTTCTGAAGGGGGGAAGGCCATGGCACACAGCTGATCCTCAGTGTGTTGCCGTGAGGACAACAGAAAAATCAAATGCTTGTCTTTGACAGCATGTTTACAGACCACTCTCCAGGAAAGGAAAACTTGAAAAATCTCCCCTGTGAACTTCCTACGTGCGTACATAGCCCCACACAGCAAAACAATGCCAAAGTCACCTGCCAGGCTGAGCTGCTGGAGGAGAGGAAAACTCATGAGAACCGAATGGTGCCGGCTCATTGAGGCCTAATCTTCAAGCCACATGCAATCAAAAGACAAACAGTCCAGCAGCAATAGTGGTGATAGCACATGTGTGCAGAACAATAGCACAGCAGCCAGGACAAGCTGTTTAAGTGTAGGTCATTTAGAAAAGAGCAGAAAACCTGGCAGACTACAGAGAAAAGGACATTAGCTTAGTGCAAGTCATTTCCAAAGAAAACATGCAATATGCACAGCTTATCTGGTAGGTGAGAAAGGGTGGGTTCTCTGCAAGAGTAAAAATGGGGATGAAGCAAAGACTCTTTGTAATATATGCCTTAGCTTGGATGAGCTAATGGGTAACTTCTGTCTTCTCCAGAACAGAAGGAACAAGAGGGAGCATCTGTTCACCGGAGACAGGATTTCTTTGCTTGGATTTGAGACCTTTACAGGTAAATTCTGAAGAATTTCAGCACTAAGCACATAAAATACTTATTTCGCTACTGCTGCTACGTATTTTGAGAGTGGTATCATCTTTCCAGCCTGGATGCCCTCCTGTTGCTGGCTACAGCAGCATGTTTGGGTGGGAGATGCTCTGTGGAGATGTCCTGAGCAGGGCCGAGCTCACCCTCGACATGCTCAGCCCCTCACCCTACTGCCACCACAGCAGTGATGTATCTCTGCACACTGGAAAAAGGTTTCTTTTCCTTCCCTGCACAGTGGGTGCCACATAAGTTTTATATTTTTAATTTTTTTCATGGCATTTGGTCCCAGTTGTGGGATGGTGGGCATCCATAGCCATTGCCAGCTCAGCCTGCCAGGAAGAAGCTTTGGCTGCATATCCATCAGCTGTTGGGAGAGAGCAGCCGTGACTTTCCCAAGCAGATGGGAAAACGATCTGTCATGAGCACAGGATCCAGACATTCAGAATGACTGTTAACAACAAATCTGTGGGGACTGATTTCTGTGCTATGCCCGTCAAGCCCAGAGCACCAGTCCCATCTAATTCATCTCCATTTTCTTCCTTTTCCTAAAGAAAAACTCAAAATTATTCCAAAACTACTATTTTAACAGACATCTGATAAATCAAACATCATAGGGGGAGATCACTGCTGTTCCCTGAGCCAAACACATTCCTGTGTTTCCTGGCCAAGGATGGTGACCATCACGATGAGCATTACGTTTCAGCTTTGCTTGAGCCTGAAATCAGCGAACAGAGAGCGGGTCTCCATCTGGAGTCATTTTATAGCATTAGAACAGTTCTCCTCCAGCAGCAGCCACTGCCTGCTAATATAAAAATACTTGGGAGAAAAAGCAGTACATTTTATCATGTTGGTAGGAGGGAAAAAAGCTCTATTCAAGACTTCTATTAACTTTTATGAGTATCTCTAAAGAGATTTATTTTTATAACAACATTGACGCAGAGGAATAAAACCCAAGTTTCTTGACACTTGCAATTATGATTTCTCACTAGAGGCTAGACCAGAGTGTCTGTGACCAAGCCCTGCTCACCTTGTTCACGTGAGGAGCAGCTCTGAAAGCCCAAGCCTGGCTGTGAGAGGAAGGATGGCCCCATGTCTGCCACTCACAGGATGCATGCTCGTATTTTGGCACTGCTGTAGGCTCCCTGAATGATCTTCTCTGCATCACTGATTTGTCCCAGGGATGTTCAAATCTGCTCCTGGAGTACCACCAAGTGCTGAAGTAATCAGTCCCACTTCAGATCCTAGCTTCCAATAAACAGAGGCCATGTTCTGCCTGAAAGCTTAGTAGTTCTACCCAATTAATTCTATGTGCCCTCTTCTGACTTTGGTAATTCTCAGCATTGCCACTGCCCATCCAAATGTCAGCCCCTTTCAAAACCCACCACATTGTTGTCCTTCACTATCTCCTGCGTTGACAAGCTCTTTAGTCTGGACCCATCACATATAAAAATACTGCCTCATATCTGTTTCGAATTTACCACCTTCTAATTTCACTGAATGCCCCTTTGTCATAAGACACGGTCCCACCAATCTGTTTTCTTTATTTTTTATTTTCCTTCCCCTCTTAAAACCTAAAGTTACACTGTGGAAGGAGGATTGAGAAAAATTAAACAAAACACGCTCCTCCCCCCCCCCCCCCCAAAAAACAATAAACATAAAAAAAGCTTCCCAGGAAATTGTTCAAATAAAAAAGTTATTATACTTCATGGTGTGACCTTGCTGCTCTCTACAGATGTTGCAAACAAAACCAGTGAGATGTTGAGCTGTTGGGACAGTGGCACCACATGTGAGATGCACAGATGTGGTCCAGGCAGCCCAGAGGGCAGGTGCTGGGGAGCAGAGAAGTGCAGGCACTGGCTGAGGCTGTGCCCACAGGCACCAGAACAAGCAACATATCCAACACTGCCAGAACCTGAGCTGGGAACTTGTTTGGATTTGAGTGAGGCTGTGACAGGCAAATCCTGAGACATTTCATTATTGCACCTCCCACCCAGCCACCACTACCAAAGAGAAGAAGGTCTCTCTCTGCCTAAGCATATTCTGTTGCTTGCAAGTTGAACTTTCATCAACCCAATAGGAAACAACAAAAATATCACTCTGATGGGTAAAAGCCCCTCAGCAGACTTCCAACAACAGCTGGGAAGCAGCCGGCTGGCCAGGGTGTCTGCAAGGCTACTGTGACAGGTGGCTCTTGCCCTGTGCAGCTCTGGGGATGTGCTTTACGCTGCAGCTACTGCACGACATGAAACAGAAGATCCCCAGCCCCCTCCCTAGACACAGCTCCATCCTGCATCGTGTTTGCTTTTAGCTGCACTTTTAAAGCAAGGCTGGTTTCTCTGTTGATACACCACCCATGATTGTGCAGCTCCTACTGGGAAGGTCTGAGAAGCCCACAGAATCCCATAGAAGGTGAGTGACATGGGCCAGCACGCATAGGAGCACTGGGACCAGACTCAGTACTGGTGCAAGCAAGGTCATCCAAATGGTCCCTACTGGGCTTTTACAGTCCAAGTGAATGATACCTGCTCAGCCTTGCAGCAGACACTTGTCCCTGGCCACCCAGTCCACCATCCAGCTCCTGGACAATGATGTGGCTATGAAATACCAAAATACTTGAAGTAACAGGTACAGCAGTAACAGCAGTAAGCCAACGGAGAGCACTGCTGTTTTTTGAACAGCCCTGAGGGACACAGGGCTGCTCACTACTCGTTTCAGTCTGGCTGCAGAGTTGGGTTTATGACAACACATTGATTTATACCAGGATCACGACATTCTTCCCCGCCACAAGAGCTTGCTTGCCTTATGTCTTCTGCCTTTCTTTAAACCAGTGGGATGACAAAACTCAAATTCTGCCTTGCAACTTCTGGAGCCGCTTCCCAAGAGACTCTTTTCAGCAATTTAGCATTATCCAGAGGCTCCCAAATACCTGAGCAAGAAGAAGACCTGCTACCACGGAGGCTTATTATTCCCTGAGAAACAACCCAGGCCTTCACAGTTCTTGTGTTGGCCTTGGAGCACCAAACAGCACCAGCTCTTGTCCCAAGTCTAGGGCCACAGACTACTGGACCATGAAATAATCACAGTCCTTCTGCCTGCTTCACCCAGCATGTGAGCAAGCAGCTCTTGCTGAGGAAGGCCAGGACACTGGGGAGCAGCAGCAGCAGCAGCTTCTTACCCATCCCTGGCTGGAACAAGGAGCATGGCTGGCTCTTCTTCAGGGCTCAGCCCAGAAACTTCAGCTCACCCTTCCCACCCTGAAACAAGAGGTGTACAGCTTTTGCTTCTCATCCAGGCTGACATCATTTAGACTTTCCAAAAGGTCCTAGGCAGCTTTGAAGGGTTCAGAGCAAAGCATGCAGTGAACAAGCACGGTGCAGCTGGCCCGTTCAGGTACCTGTAAATTAGGAGAAAAAAACCCCCACAACTGTCTCAGGACATTGTCCCCTAAAGGGGAGACAAAGCTCCTTTGCTGGATTGGCAGGCACGTGTCCTTTCTGGGGAAAGAGAATCTGCCTCCTCGCTTTGCTTCCACTGATGGAAGTCCCAGAGGGCAGGACTTGCGGTGCATGAGAACAGCACACATTCTGCTCGGCACAGCGTGCTGGGACAGTCCCTTGCTGCAGGCAGGAAAACAACTCAAGGCAGCTCCTTTTTAACTTCAGGAAGATTCACATTTCAGGCAGGATAATTTTTTCGAGTGATTGTTGTGAGTCTGTGCAACTCCTGCTCCCGGCTCCATGTACCATCACTAAATTGTCCAACTCCAGAGGAATATCAGAGGCCAGATATGATGAATCTATCTCTCTGTTTCTACAGATCAGTGGAAGTTTTTGTTTATTTGTTTGTTTTTGCGGGGGGCGCGGAGGGGGGGAGGTTGCTGTTTCCCCCAGGCTAGGGCAGCAGACTCAGCCCGGAGCCGGGCTCCCCGCACCGTCTGCGGTACCCGACTGCCCTCTACCCGAAAGTGTCGGACACACAACGTGAGGCTCGCTCAGCAGCCGGCCCCTTCCCACCTCTCGCAAAGCAACGCTGTCAACTACAAAAAATTAAGAATAAACGCATCCAGCCCTCAGGACATACCCTCTTTATTCTCTCAAGGCTCATGCCACAGTGCCCCGAGTAAGGAAAATGTGCCATTGCAAATGTTTATAACATTTGATTTAGTGTTACACGGTTTCTCCCAGCCATAAAACAGAACAAATACTCCCAAGATTTATTACATCCTTCCCTCCAGGGCTTAAGCAATTGTACTTGATTAATTCAGCAGTTAAACAGCACTGAGCAGAAGCATGATAATTTTGTATCCAGGATTCCTAAGTCACATACTGTTTTCCACAAGGATTTAGGTCTAAACCCAGAAAGATGAATCTTTAAATATGTAGCTATCCATATGCATGGGATAATATGCAATGGATGTTTCCTCCTTGCAGAGAGATGCTGAACTAAGTTTCTTCTTGTTCCCTCACATTAAGAATTCTTCATCACTTTCTGAGGCAGTAATTACCTGTTCCTCAGCTTACATTCTGGATAGGATGAGTATTTGCAAACTTGTCTTAATGCAGTGTAATTTTAAGTGAAAGAAACATTTCTTCAGTACCAGTGTTAATAGGAATTAACAGCGAGGGAGATCTTCTGATGCATTTCTCCCGTAAACACAAGCAGTGTGAAAAAACTTCCCTTTGCCTGAACTGCCCACACAAATACCCAGGTTTGACCCAATTCTCCTTCATAAATCTATGAAAGAGTTTTGAAAGTTTATTATTTCCTATCCCTGCATGAAAGCCTCACAGCAGAGTCTCCACAAGGAAAGATTCCATCATGTTGGTAGCATGCTGGTGTCAGAGAACAGGAGGTTTCCCCTCCAGAAAGGCACTGGAAAAACAAAGACCAAGGGTTTCTTACCCATTTCCTCAGGAGCTCTTAGGGCAGGTCTATTCACATAACAAGAGCTCTTCAAATGCCAGCCAGCAAACATAAAAAGGAGCTGGAAGAAAGCAGGGAGCCTTTCTGCTTCGTAGCTTCTTCTAGAGTCCCATTCTGCCCTGAGAGACCTGTGTGTCCAAGAAGGGTGTAAGCCAAGGAAGAAAGCAAACTTTTTGCATACAGTTAATTAATTTATGGAAGCAGAACCAGAAAGGAGCATTTGTGGACAGCATATTGGCCTTGAAGTGCTAGAGCAATTGAAAATATCAGGCCTACTTTATATCATCACTGCAGTGAGCAGTGGGTACTGGGTAGGGTGTACTTCAGTTAACTGTAATATACAGAATTTATTGCAAATTAATCTGTTTACTGTACAAGGCAATTTCCAAGTACCACCATGCCCACAAGGTTTTTCACTGCTGATTTTTCAAGTATTAAAAAACCATCAAAATAATATTAATTGACTGCTCCCTATGCCCTTCCATAGCCTCAAAGACATTTACACATCTTCAAGTAATCAAGAAAAATGGCCTAGGTTGTTTGAATCCGATGGGCCATTACTGTTCTACAATACCCCCTGGAAAACGCATGTTAACAGCGCTTTGACAATAATGTATTTGAAGCTACAAAAAAAAATTTGTGGAGTGTATAGACTAGAGCTTCAATTCATTTGAAATATGGCCTAGCATTTGTCTTGGCTGCATTAACAAGGTCTGTTTTACCAATACATTTGTATTTATGATGACTAAGGGCAGATTATAGTTGTTAAAATTTGTCCTCCTGACATGAAAACACTACTTTGTCATTAATACATTTTGTAGCATAAACTATGATGTCAGGTCAATGTAAAGGGTAAAAACTTTCCTAAAGTATGCTCACATCATTTTTTTAAAGCTATTGAGCCTAATGGAATAACAAAGGTCATAATAACAAACCATTACAGCTTTGGTCTTGGCAACTATGTCCACAGAAGAATTCTCCAAGAAACAATCATCATTTCTCCAATGTTATGGCATTAGGACGACAGGAATGGTTCACAAATGAGTCATGTGAGCCCAGAAACGCAGTAGCTATGTGAAAGCTGAGCAATCAATTATTCATTTGTTTACTGAGAGCTTTCTCAGCTGACATTAACCAGAACTTCTTAAAAAGAAGAACTTTACAGCTGTCCCTGGCTGTCCCATGAGGCTGTGCTAAGGGGCTGAAAAGATTGCTTAATTTCTCTGTAAATAACCTGGTATTTTTATTGAAACAAACAACAACATTTGGACTCATTAGCTGGGTTCAACCTCAGACCCTGCAGGTGTCAAAATAAGAAAGATCCAGTCTTGGGTTGAGGATAAGATGGAAGAACAGGGCAGGGGAGAGGATATTCAAGCGCCCAAAATCTAGCTCTCTTGAAACGCAGTACATGAAATCCCAACTTTTCGTCTGCATGGAGTACTGAACATATGTATACATATTTTTTTTATTAATATACATAATTAATCTGCTCTGATTAAACTAAGTTTTTCTCATTTCTTAGTGATTGTTTACCCTAGACCCTAAAAAAGTTATTAGGCTGAATTGTTTTCAACCACAAATTAATATGATTTAAAGAGGATTAAATACCACACCTTCAACTCTCTTTAATCTTTGTTCTTTTTGCCTTTTTTGGTATGAAAGACCCATCCAAACTAGGGAAAACTACCCTACAAAAGGAACTGAGAAAATATGGATATAAAATCTGGACATAGTCACAGTGTAATGAAATGCAAACCAAGCTCATAAAAAGAGCTGATCTGAGTGGAACTAAAATTTTTTGCTTTGTTTTGTTTTGTTTACACAATTTCCTCTATATGTTAAAGCTGATAAGAAACACAAAAGCTTAAGATAAATGTAGACAGCAGAAACATGTTTATACGTGGGACTCCACAGGAGTCTATCTGAACTCCACTAATATTTTAGATGAAACAAAACTGAGAAAAACTTGAAATAGCAAAATCTTTAATGCTGACATTCCCATTGTGTTCAGGTTGAATTCTCAAGATACCATCTATGATATCAAAAAAGAGGTGACTATGGAGTTGGAGACTTCGGTTTTTCAAAATTGCTAACAAAATAAAATCCCTGTCTTAACCTTCTAGTATTTACCCTTATCAGACATCCTCAGTTTAATTCTATGTTCTTTTTCAGATTAAATACAAAATATGTGTGCATATTTTAGGAAACATGTCACCCTTTACATTGGCCTGCATCTACTTCTAGAAATAAGGGCAGTAAAAATTACACTGCTTAACAGCATAACTTATGGCTGGACTTGACCTTAAAGATCTTTTCCAAATTAAATGATTCTATGATTCTTTCAAAAGCCTGTTATATTTCTAGGGTTTGTAGAAAGAATCCAAATTTTGGCAAGAAGGATTTGAGAGGTGGTGTGGCCTGGTTGTGAGATCCACTTGCTGAAGAAGGAAGGGTCTCTCTTTTCAGATGCTTTTTTATCATTTCCAGAGAGAATTTACTTACCCATCCCATGCATGTTTCTTGAACAAAACTGTCCCTCCTCCATTGTTTATAAAAACAACTGAATAAAACTGGCAAACCCCAGCACTTCTGGGAAAACCAGCTGAGATTGCTGGAGTGCCTTGCTAGCCAGAGAAAGCTTGGAGGAGACCCAGGAGTCCTGCTTTTACTTCTTCCCCTGATTATGCCTAATGATACTGACACTTCAGATAGTTTATTACTAAGCACATCTTCATCTTCCTACTTTATGAGGAAAGCAAGTATCAGTCCACCCATGTCAGAGATAAAATACAGGAGGCTCAGAAAGGCTGTGCAGGGTCACTTCAGGCAGAGCTAAGAACAGAATCCCTGTCTAAACAAAAGTCTCACCCATTTCACTCCACTGCTCTTCTCTAAATTATTATGCCAGTCCTGTGAGCTATAGGCTGTCTGTAGGCAAAATACCATTTGTCTACTTTCACTAACAGACAAACGAAGAGATAACCAATAACAAAACAAACAGTGAATGAGTACTGGCTTTTCTGCTTTAGCCTCTATGAAGATGAAATCCAGGAGAACAGGGAAACCCTGATTCCCATCATGCAGATACAGCAAGAAATTAGATGGATAAAATGTAGATCACCACCCTTCCAATACATTTGTCTCTATTACCATGGGCTTCTTCTCAAGATACTTAACTACTTAATACAAAAGTCTGTATAGAAGAAAAAACTCAATGTTGTTTTTGATAGACACATCTTTAAAAAAAAAATTTCTTTTCTTTAAAATGTGAGACTGTAGCTGAGAATTGGGGTTTGGTTTGTCAGAGGTTCTTTCTCTGTGGCTGCACACATGAATTGAGGGATGGAGTTATACCAAACACATACAACATAAAGGCCAGGAGCTGATCAAAATTAAAACCTACAACATTAAGTCATGTCTATCTAGATAGCAAAAAAAAAAAAAAAAAAATCTGATTTAAACAAACTTGTTAGCATTTCAGTTGATTTGAGCTGTACATGAAATACATTGGAAATATACAGTTAGTGGAAACACTATTCATTTGCACAATGTCTGAGCTGCTTATTCAGATCAAAGAATGAAGTAGTCATTAAAAAGCATAAAACATGAGAATACGAAAAATGAGAATTTGGATATCTGAGTTACAGTCCTATCTCAAACAAATAGTATATCCTTTGATGCAGTTAGTTGGCAAATTGATCCCATATATTAATTAATTTTCAATGGTAATAATGGCAGGACAATATAATTTCTGTACAGTTCTAATCACTTAATGGAAATGAACAATGCTATACTAATGCAGCTACACTGGTGTCAAGGTAGAGTTCTGCCTTCACTTTCTTTGCTCCAAGCTGCTAACTAAATGCAAATGAAATCCCCATCTTTTGATTTCTTTCACCTTCCCATACCTGTCTGCCACAGGTGATTAAGCCTTCCGTGGTACTCTGACTGCCTTTTCCAGCAGCCCAGTTTGAGAAGGGTTGACTATACATGGCACATCAGCAATACAACAGAAAACAGCTGCCACCTTTTGGAAACCAGCTCTTCTTTTGGAAACCAGCTGTGATGCGTCACTGCCCCCACTGCCATGCTGCGTGCTGGTTCCTGCCTCTGGGAGGTCCTAAATCTGTGGCCTCAGTGCAAAGGCTAATTTTGGATTTCCTTCTCAGAACAGTTTCCAGGCCCTTTCTGGAAAAAGCTCATCCTACAACCACAGTAGCAGAATCACTAGATTTCAAATGCTGACACAGTGTTGCTTGTTTAAAAAATCCTATTGCTAAATCACACTGCCTCTTCCCTCCTTTCTCCTGCGTGCAGTCATGCTCACAGACAGAGCCACGTTTGCTGCTTTAGGGTTTTATAAACAGGCAGAGATGAAGAGGCTGCTGGAGGGCACATCTCCTTTTGTCACTTGCACAGAGGTGCAGTAGCTCCAGCTCACTGTTCGCTGGGTCTGAGGATCTGCTCAGCACTGCTGAGAAGGCAGCAGAGCCCAGTGCTGTGGTGCTTGCTCTCCATCACCTTGGCACCTCCTGCACTATCTGTGTCTTTAAGAAAAGCAGGTGAAAACAAGGTCTTGTTTGTGGGAAGTGGACCGGCTGCTGCATACAGATACTGGATGAGAGAAAAAGAAGACTGTGACGAATCCGAATATGAAGAAATGAAC
>JAWWES010000115.1:18520662-18619811 GCA_035583135.1 Lophotriccus pileatus
CTGTGGCGCTCCCAGACGGAGTGGTCCACAAGGGTCTCGGCGTGATCGCCGAGGGCGTTTAGTGTGCTTCTCAAAGCTGACGCCCGACACTTGTTCAAGTCAGTGGGAGCCTGAAGAGGGATTATCCATCACCAGGTATGTGGTTGATGTGAGCCGGGAGCAACCACAGGAGCATCACTGAGCAAAGACAAAGAAAAACCACAGGGACAGATCAGCAAAGGGAGAGCAGACAGGTGGTGAAGAAAACAAATGAAGACTATTGCAACACAGATATTGATGTTCATGACTAAGTGACTTGCCACAGCTGTTTCATAGCATTCTTTCTTCTTGAGATTAATTGTTCAGGGCATTGTCCAAGTTGTAATTACACAGAAGAGAAAGAAAAACTATCCCATCCCTCTCATCTAATCTGTGTTCAAGTTACTTTTGTCTGCTAGAAAAAGTACAGTAAACAAGAACTTCCTTCCCTGTCATATTCCTTCTGTTTCATTACTCTGTCAAAAAGCTAAAACATATGGCAAAAAATATAATTCATATTCATTTCAGGACTGTTCTATTAGAAGGAGCAAGCTTATGTTGTAAAGAAAACCTGAAGACCAAACATGTCATCTGGTGACATGAGAAGAAATAATAAATAAATTTTGACAAGTCATAGGATCTGTATACGAGTAGTATTTTTTTCAGAGGTCAATGTGATGCAAAACACAACTCAGGAATATGGTAGTTATTGCAGAAATACAGGTTCAGAAAAAAATATTTGCAGATAGCTGCAAGAGAAAATATATTCTCTTGCTCAGTTTCTACATGGGAGCCTGAATTCCACCCACCCAACCCTGTGTATGAGATTATCTTTGTTTTCTTCATATAAGAGGAATGACAGAGCCATCTCTTCAGCTTGGCTTGGCCCTGTAGTCGGCTAAATAAAGACTTCTCTGCTGGACCCTGCAGCTATATGGGAAGTTTTCTGGAAGGCATGTTCATGCTGAAAAGCATCTCCAAGCAGCTGGTACTTTAAGGAAGACCCTCACTAGGAGTGAAAAGAGTTTGTTAAGATGATTCAGATACGGATCATTTAAGTTCTGCTTCAAGTACCACTAAAAGTTAAAGTGGCCATCAGAAAAGCAGAAACACTGTTTCCAATGCACAATTTTTAACTGGCACTTTTTTTCCCCGGCAACAAAAGAGGGCAAAACGTATCACAGTATAGTGTGTGTGCAATCCCTGTCGCTGGTTATTCCCAGCAGATCATTAGAAACTTCTCAATTGGTACCAAAAGAACTCGGTGCTTCCTGGCTATGCAAGGAGCACAGAGATGTATCTGGGGGAATTTGTAAGGCCACACGTTGCCACAGGTGTGAGTGGCCTCTTTCACCAGTTTTATTATACATTTTTCCGTAGGGTTCACCAGGCCAATTGAAGTGCTTTAAAATAAGAAAAGCACATAAAATCTTAAACTGGTAAAGGCCTGATTTTCTTTGTATTGAAAACAATGGCAAAACTTCCACTGATACACAGAGCAGGCAATTCAATGGTAAAACAACCATTGGTGCACTTGTGCACATGCCCCAAGCAGCACATGGCAGAGAGAGATCTCTCCCGAAATCCCAACCAAAAGAGTTTTCAGTAATACCAAACCACCTAAATCAAAATTCCCTGAAACTTTCAGCCAAGGGTAATATGAGCTCCAGTAACAGCAACAGAGCCCTAGCAGATGAGCAATAGTCACTCTATTCAAATGTGATTTTAAAGTGTATTTATGCTTTAGCTATGATTTAAGATCTTAACTTTTGTATTTATTTAAAAAGCAGCAGCACTGTCAAACAGCTGACAGTAGGAGTAAAATACATCTTTACTTCTTGAACATCTGGAAAAGGATAGAGGTAAGAGAATAGTTTGCTGTCAACTGTAGAGTTAGCACAGATTTAGGACTCAGCGTTGCCAAATGCAAAGCTCCTTCAGGCACAAGTGAAGGATCCTCAGCTGGATTTGTCCTTCGAGATGCGAAGGACATCAGTCCCTCAAATTAATGAGTCCCTTTCCTAGAAACCTACACTTCATTACATTTATGGGAGCTTAAAGTTCATGCACAGTCTTAAGGCAGGCTAGAGAGCTCATACTGAATTCTTTTGTCTGTTTATAAGTTTTGTAAGATGATAAAAAATAGGCAGAGTTCATTTCAGTTGCATCTAAGTCCTTCATAGACACAATTCTCATTTACCCACACAGACATCCTGGTGAGCAGGTACATGGCAGCAGACCACATCAGGACTTCTTGGATGTAGAGTTCAGCTGGCCCAGGTCTCACGGCAGAAGTGCTATGTTTCCAGTGCTGCATTTTTGTGTATAATTAACATGGTAACACAAACATTGTTGCTCCTGTGTGGTGAGTTTATCAGGCTAATCAGTTCAGACAAGAAAAGCAGAGCTCTGAAGGATTCAGCACAGATCCCTGAAGCATTGCTTCACAAAAACCTCTTGAAGAAAGGGAAAGACAGAGATCTTCCGTAACACACTTAGATCTCAAGTCAAATCCTAATCACCTTATTCAGGTGAAACAATTCTTCAGTTTCAGGTCTCACTCTTGGACATGCTGGATGTATAGCTTCTTAGGGCTTACAAACCCTTAACAGTTCAAACATGATGACTAGAAAGGCTAGTGATTAAAGTCATGTGTATTAAAATTAAGAGCTACTGAAATGTGGAACGTGTCAGGAATCACAAAAAAAAAATAAGGAATAAGTCACTGTAAAAGCAATTTCTAGTAGAAATTGAGGGTGAAAATGTACCGTATTGCACTGTGAGTTTTGACATATTTAAATGATAACTGAAGTGAAGCAACACAAGTTTGCTCTGTTCTATGGATATGTGAGGCCAATTCAGCTTTTCATTGTGTCCACAGATTACAGATGCCCTGGATTTTTTTTTTTTTTTGGTGATTGTTCATTTGCTTTCTTTATCTCAGAAGGTGCAAGAAGGTGCAAGGAGAGTTCAAAAGCAATTTAAATCTCTTTTATACTGCCTATTCTTTGTACAGAGCTTTCTACCCAAAGTTATCCATTGCAGCAATAGCCAGAAACCAGCGTTTGTTGCTAATGACTTAAAATGCCAGATCTATTATGCAAGAAGCTGATCCCATGGGCTACAGTGTTTTAAACAACTTTCTGCACTTACACTTCTAGGGAGAACTTACAGACTAAAGCAGCAATGCAATGCAAAGCAAAAAATCCCAAACCCCAAAAAACAAACAGCAACAAAAAAATATCCCCCAACTTTCTGGACAAGGCTTGTCCAACTTGTCCTTAAAAATCTTCAACAGCAAAGCCCCTCCCAATACCTATACAGCTCTGTAAGGATTCTCTTTTTCTTGAAAAGGAGACTCAGGGGTGACCTTTTCATTCTCTACTGCCTGAAAGGAGGTTGTAGCCAGATGGAGGTCATCCTCTTGTCCCAGGCAACTAGTGACAGGACAAGAGGACAAACTGCTCAAGCAGATGTTCAGGTTGGACATCAGGAGGAATTTCTTCACTGAAAGGGTTGCTAAACATTAGAATCTACTGCCTGGGACAGTGGTGGAGTCACCATCCCTGGCGATGTTCAAGCAATGACTGGATGTGGCTCTTAGTGCCATGGTCTAGTTTATAAGGTGGTAACCAGTCAAAGGTTGGACTTGACGATCTGAAAGGTCTTTTCCAACCTAAAAGATTCTGTGATTCCCCCTCTTTGCCACTGAGAAAGGTTCTCTGAATGCCTAATGTGGATGAGCTTGCTGCTCAGCTATACACAAATGGAGGGCTACTGTACATATGAGTCTCTTAAATCCTGTCTATTTATGAGGGTAGACGCTTTGGGCTGCAATAAAGTTGAGAAGAAGGGATACCTCACAGGGAAGCCGTTCTGATTCCTGTTCCAGCAGGCAACATCAAATCTTGAATGAGCCCTTCTTCTCTTCCTCTCAGAAGAGTAAAATGCAGGTTCGCCTGCGCTGCAGCTGTGGATCAACACTGACTACCCGTCATGGTAACAAATGATTATCATCAGCCTTTGCTTCAGAAAGGGAGACAACTACAACCTATACTTCAAGGGAGGAGGAGCTAAAGATGTCTCTACCCTGCAAATCGAAGGACAAGATAAATACCCTGTGCTGCATCAACCCAAGCTCCTCACAACATAGTTGAGCACCAAGCAGAGACCGTCCTCAAGCAGGATTCATGTGTTACCTTGCATTCTGGTTGCAACCTAGCAAAGCCCTGGCTGGCAGCCTTCACTCACGGCTGCTTTGAAGTTCCTTGGCCTGTGCCACCATGGGGCTTCCAGGCCCAGCTTACATGCAGTGTGCCTGCTGGCACGCTGAAGGCTCCTGAATGCTGCCAGGTCACTGTGCATGCCCTGCACGGCACACACAGGCTCCTGTCTGTCACTGAGAAGTGCCTGGCAGCCCTCCAGGAGCCACTGCTTTCTGACTGCGAAGTGCTGGCAGGGCCTGACTGTCATTTTACCTCTTGTGTTTCACCCTGCTCTTCTCAGAGAAAGAGAGGATGATTATCCACTCCCCTTGGGGTTTATAAGAAGCCCAAAGCTTGCCAGGTGCTGATTTAACACCCCCAAGGTGCTACAAGCCCTTCATGAGGTGGCCAAAGGAGTAGTTTACAAGTGACTCCTGGCTCTAATTCAGAAGTGGTTTCCTGCTCCTCCTGTTGGCTGCAGAAGCAACATCCAAAGAAAGAGAGTTGCACACAGCTGATGGGACGCTGCTGAACAGCAGTGTGAAGCAGGCTGGTGCCAGGGCTGAACAATAGCACATAGTGCTTTGAGGAGGAACTGCCCCGGTGCTCTTCCAAAATGCAGTGGAAATTCACCTGTTTTTTTTTGGTTTTTTTTTGTTTTTTTTTGTAGCACATGAAGAGTGTTTTCTTCCCTTTGTTCTGTCCCATCAAAAGAACATTAAAAGAATTACATTAAAAATACCCACCTTCTAGACAAAAGGAAGGCTTTATGAGAAGGAAAACCATTACCAAGAAGCAGTGCTCAGAAAATGAGGAGCCCTTTCTCCCCTTCTCTCCATTATTGCACAGCCCAGGAACACTACTATTGCAGCACCTTCACTAAGGGTGTGCCAGCCAGACATTACATGCCCAGGTGTTGTTCAGAGAGCTTCTTGGTTGTTGCAACTATTCACACGTCAGTTCAGCAATTGTGGGTTATCACAGACAAATCCTGCCCTGACTTTAGAAAAGACTCCCTGAAAAGACTTTTTGCTTTGTTGAAAGAAGCATCATTTTTGTGATGTCACTTATGCCTGCCTCAAAAGCAGTTGCCAGAGATTTCCTTTCCAGCTGATTGCTTTCCCCACTTGTTTAGTCCCTGTTGCAGAATTTGCTGGGACGTCTTAAAGCAGAGAAGTGGCTTGAAAGATTTTGCTTAACACAGTCCTTCCTTCTCAGAGAGTGTTAGTGTGCGCAGCATTTTCAAGAAGCTGATCTGTGTGAAACCTTCATGTGTTTATTGCTACCCTTGTGACTCCTGGCTTGAACTTGTCCCATGAAATTTATGGAAGACTCTCTAAAGCACAGGCTGCTATTCAGCCATGACACTGGCAGGAACTGGTTTCAGTCACAGATGCAAATAAAACAAAAATAATCATGCAAAAAACTTCACTTGGGACAGGTTTGAAAAGAGAACCTTGGTCAGTTATTTATTTCTTTGCACTGATGAGTGCCAAGGCTTTTAATTTCAATATGGGGTGAAGATTGAAAGCAGAACTTCTGACACCAATGGGATTAGACATAAATAAATTCACTGTAACCAAACAAGCCTGGGACATCCTATATCCCAAATTGATTTTGCATCTTTCCATCTCAGTATATCATCTTCAAGAGGTAGATATTTGGCACAGGTGTGATACATTAATCAAAAACTTCTGTGACAGTACAGGCACAACCAATGTGTAGAAAAGTGTATCATACTGGAAAACCACACATGTCCCAGCACAGTACAAAAGACAGCAAAAGATTTACTGAAGTTGCAAAACCAAGATAAGCAACACCATTTTCCAGAGGAGGCAGCCCTCAGCAGACCTCCGGTCACAGCTAAAGCTACAGCAGACTGCACACTGCAGCTGGTCACTAATACACACGGGGCTGATTTCCCATTCCACTGGATACCTCTGGAGATGCCACCTGACACCATCCAGCACACAGAGGCTTCTTTTACAAGGCTGTATAGATGTGCACACGTTGGAGCTGCCACTCAGTTCTGCAGCACAGGGGGAGACTGCAGGGACAATTCCCCATCTTCGTGCTCGGTGTCCCCAGAGATGTCACGGCTGGTGGAAACCCTCAAAAGTGCATACACACACAGCCAGGTGCACCCCAACACACACTGGGTGTTGGCATTTTTAGAATGGGCCTGCATTTATGGCCATACAATCTCTAGGAACCTGCCAGACATGCTGGGGTAAAACACAGAACCCTGGGAGCAACAGCGATCTCTATGATCTCAACAGAGCTTGTTCTTATCCAGCAGAAACACAGCTTTCACTGGGCTTTGGCAAACAGAAAACCCAAACTATTTATCATTTTAATGCATTATGATAGTTATTCTTCTCCCTTTCCTTTCCCTGACCTCACTACACACTAAGGTGAGCAGAGAGTCCCAATGCTCTCCCACCTGGCTGCACTACACCCTGAATGGCTCCATGAGCAACTGGACTAAGAGCCACTGCAGGAAAGATGTTCAAACTGCAGAAAAGGGGACTGAGCATTCAGATACACTGAGGGATGCACCATTTTTATGACACAGAAGGACTTAAAGTGCAGCAGAAAGCACTGAAGCTGGAAATTTAGAAAAAGCTTCCTTTAAGGTGCCTTGCACCAGGTCATTTCCCTGTCACTAAAGATGGACAAAGAAAGGAGAAAGAAAACTAAACAAAAAAACAAAACAAACAAACAAAAAAAAGTAACAACCCCCACAAGCCAATGAAGTTTTAAAGCTTTAAAAGTTAATTATCACAGCTTCATCCGGTGCTGGGACACTATGTACCATCCAGCTTTATTTCACTGATGCCAAGAGTGTTTTAGTACATAGGATGTACCAAAAGTGATGCCTCCGGTTTTTTTGGGTTTTTTTTTATTTTTATTATTGGAAACCTTCTGGGAAAGAAAACAAAAAAAACCCCAATACATGAATATATTATAGCTTGTAGTGAGCATGAAACAAGAATAGCAAGTCAAGGAACCTTCACATTTTGCAGGAATGGAGCTTCCATTCCCTTTCACAAGTTAAACATGCTATCCCAAAGGATTTTCTCATGGGAAAAAGTAAGCAATCAGGAATGGAAATAAACTGGTCAGAGCTGATTATCTTGCCAACTTTCAGATGCCCCCAGACATTTGTTTGGGGCAATCTTGGGGAACTTGACAAAACAAAGTATTTGAGTATAAATGCAAAGCACACCATTTTGAACCCAAGGTTGATTTCTTATCCATTCAACTATAAATATGTAAACATGCATATATACACATAGATACACAGACACACTACAGACAGGTGACTCCTTTAAGGGTTAAGATGGAAGGAAACAATTGCCATATTGCATTACCCAATAAAAAAAAGTGAGAGAGGACAGAAAGAATTGAATTCCTTTTCAAAACCACATTTGTGCTGTATGATTTTTTTTTTGTGGAGAATCTCAGGATTTTGTAATTTTGGTGAGAACATGCAGACTAAACATTGACACTCTGCAAATAAACCCTAAACAAAACCAAAAGCATTATCTGAAGTCTATTATAAGTAATGCACCATCAAATTTTATTTTTAAAAAAGGATAAATGAGCTTGATATAAGAGTTGTTGCTTTCAGACTCACCTGCAGGCATACTTCTCCACTTTAAAATATACAAATTTTAAATGGTCTTCCAATCCAGCTCCAAATGCACTTTGACAGCTCCATCTAGATGAACAGATAAAATACACTCACCTCCCCTTGAATTAACAGAGGGTATAATAAATAGCGTCTGTGGAAGGACCCTTCAGAACAGCCATGCCAGAGAAACATACTCTATCCAAACCTATTCCATTTAAAAAAGGCAAACAATCCCAGGGGTATGGGGGAGAGTAGGAACCATCTGTGATACTGACTAATAGCTTTAAATATAGTTTATTTTCTTCAAATGTAGCTGGCATGAAATGTCTTTCTGTTTGTAGAAAGTTCAGTGGGGTAAGAACAGCTATTTTTGGATTGAAGAAAGGTCAGCAGAACACAAGACAACCATTGGTGTTCCAAGTCTCTTGTAAGAATGCTAAATTTTACAGCGCTTTTTAGGAAAGAGATGCTGGTAGATGGCTCCATAATGATTACATGCATTGCTTGCTGGTTGGCAATATGGCTTTTCTACTGCTTGGAGCTGTGCTGTTGGCAATCTCTTTCGTAGCAAACAACTGAAAAAACCCAGGGATTTTCAGTTTTAGGGTTTGGAGATTAGTTTGGTTTTTTTTGGGGGGGTGGGAGGGTGTCAGGAGGGAGTACTTTTGAACTTGTTTGTATTAGAGAAATAATATTTTAACACCCCAGTGTAAATAAAATGTAAAATTTCTGCTGAAAAGCAAACAAACAAACCAAAATTAAGTTTTAACAGCAGTGAATTATGTAGTCAAGTCAAGTAACTAAGGTTTCAGATATACTGCTACCTCTAAACTCCCCAGGTGCAGGAGCTAATCTCTTCTGCTCCCCAGGCAAGAAAACTCTCTAGCCATGCCATTCATGTTTGCATTTTCTCTGCAGTTGGTAAGCACAATACTTACAATGAGGGTAGTGAAGCACAAGTTGCCCAGAGAAGTTGTGGGTGCTGCAGCCCTGGAAGTGTTCAAGGCCAGGCTGGATGGAGCTCTGAGCAACCTGGTCAAGTGAAGGTGTTCCTGCCTGTGGCAGGGGGGTTGGAACTGTAACCTTTAAGGTCCCTTCCAACCCAAGCCATTCTACAATTCTAATAGAATAAAAAAGTGGAAAAGCACCCTAATGTTTTTGGGTTTTTTTTTTTTCCCTCTAGCAGCTTTTCATTGTCTGCCGCAGTGTCTGACTCCCCCTGGGTCCAGCTGCATTTTCAAACTAAAGAAGTCAGATGGACTTTGCTCTTGTTGGCAATCTTAAAATAAACACACGTTGCTTACCCTTCGTAGCTGCACAACACTGACTCCAGCACTGCCGCCACTGCTTCCAAAGATAGATTCCACAAGGCCAAACTGCATCCAGGTGATAATCTGAGCCAGGTTCTCAGCAGTGCCACAGAAGTCCTTACAAGCTGTTTCAATTTTATCTGCTCTTGGCATCCTCCCAGGGGCTGATAAGTCCCAGCGACTTCCCAAAGCGTGTCTATTCCCAAAATAGGCCCTCCCAGAAAGCACAGCCAACACTGCCACCCTATGTAGCAGAGAAGGGTCTTGCAGTGAGGAAGGTCCAGCTGACCACTTAGGCAGGTGTTTTGGTTGCACAACACAGTACAGCTCCCACAGGCAGAGAGCAGTAGCACCCAGGGTTCCCTACAAGCGAGGTTCAGCACAGACCTTCTGCTCCATCAGACACAGTGCCAAGAGCCTTTTCTATTTTGAAGTGGCTGTTGAAGGACTCAAGTGTGTTAGAGTTGCATTTCAAATAAACTCTGCCTTTTCCTAAAACTGCTTTGAGGGCTGAGCAGATACTTCTCATGGAATTCTGAAAGTATGAGGTATTTTTCCAGACTTTTAACAGCTAAGTTTAGATTGATGGATTCTATTTGGCTTCCTGGTGCCCCTTCCAGGATTAATTACAGAGCAACCTGCATCCTCAATTAGAGTGTCTGTGACTTACATTTTTGAGCTCATGAACATGAGCTGGAAGAGAGTTCTGCTAAAAGTCACGCAGCCCAGGATATGGCAAACCACTGTTGGACAGCTTTAGGTCTATTAAACAGAGATAAAAGAGAGCTGAGGGAAATGAAACTTCATGTTATCTGTTTCTTGACGTAACTGAAAAGAGGTTGACATTCTGCTTTACCTTAAATAAACCCAAGGAATGGAAAATTAATATGGACCACCAAACCCCACAACTGTAAACACAGTGGAAAATTATTTTTTGAGGAATTCAGTCTTTACCTTTGAAAGTATCTAAGACACTGGTAGTACTCTTGATCTCTCTTATGATCTTCTTGCAGTCCAACTACCACTGTGGCTTTTGATCTTTTACCAAAATTTTGAAGTTTTCAAAGCTTGACATGAAGTTGGCCCTGTGGCCCATGGTATGTGGAGAGGGATGAGGAAGGTATTGTCCAAGCCTGAAATTAATGTCTATTGCTTTGTTTTCTGCAGCTAGAGAAGACTGCACTCTGATGCAGTCCTACATTTCTATGTGCAAAATTTTGACAAAGTGAAGAGATTTAGCCATCACCTTTAACTTAAGCCAAAGCATTATAGGAAGGTCTGTTGAAAATAACTGTCCATGACTCAGTGAATATAATTGTGGCTGCTGTGGTTGAAGAATCATCATCCTTCAGAAACTCTGGAAGACAAACCTCAATTAACAGTGAATGAAGCTGGTTTTTGGAACTCAACAGCAAAGAGGCTTTGAGGGTTAGTGCATCAATGGAGCACGGTAATTGTTCCACTGTGCTTATTCTCTAGCGCCTAAAGAAAGTGAGAACAGTCAGCTGTTAAACAAGCAGTGATAAGCTGTCAGAGCAATTTTGTACACTAGAGAAGATACAATTCTCTACAATATTGCTCCTGGGGGAGAGTGAAGTTTCAGCCAGCCAGATGCTTTCTGCATAACAGGCCAGGGGCAAAAGGGAGATGCTTTTTCTTTACATAGTGCCAGAAAAATGAGAGGTTCCCACCCAAACTCTTCACAGTGACATACCACAAGCTACTCCGTGTCTTTGGTCTGCACAGGTGGAAGATAATCTCTATCTCTACCTGCTGTTTAGCTCAGGCTCGTTACTTGTGTTTTGATTTTATCAGTAAGTATCTGAAAGTGGGTATCAAGAGGATGGATCCAGGCTCTTCTTGGTGGTGCCAACCAATAGGACAAGAGGCAATGGGCAGAAACTGATGCACAGAAGTTCCACCTGAATATGAGCAGCAACTTCTTTATTGTGCAAGTGAGCATGCACTGGAAGAGGTTGCCCAGAGAGGTTGTGGAGTCTATCTCATTGGAGATATTCAAGAAACCTCTGGACACAATCCTGTGCCATGTGCTCTAGGAAACTCCACTTGAGCAGCGAGGTTGGACCAGATGACCCCCTGTGGTCCCTTCCAACTTCACCCATTCTGATTCTGTGAGTTGCTGAAGCCAGAGTGATGAGTGTGGTCCACCTTGGAGACTGGCTCTCCTCAAGCCAGGCTATGGTTGAATACTGGAAATTGAGGCTACTCAGTAACTAAAGGCTCATTCTCAATCTGTCTGCACAGAAATGCCTTGGGAACATGCAGCCACACAGGTAAAATACAAAAATAGTATCTAGTAACAGGGACTCTCTAAGTTGAGATTGTTAGCATTAACACAATGTAGATTATGTAAAAGTATGAACCTTTATGAGGTATGAATGCTACCTCTCTTTCAGCTGAAGACTGATACACACGTGGGCTTTATGCCTGCATTAAGAATCTTCTGTCCAAAAGAACCAAAGACTTTGCATGTGTAGACCTCAGCCCAGCAGCTACCCAGCACAGGGAATTTCTTATGGATCCTGAATGAGGAAAAGGCAATTTAAGCTGCTGAGACAGACCAGAAATTAACACCCTGTGGCAGCCGTTTTTGAAACTTTTGCCATTTGTAGAGGCAAGGACCAGGAATCTCTTTACTTCTTATAGAGCAGCAGAATGATGCCTTTGGAAGGCTGTTCTTCTCCTTAAGAAGCTGAAGCATGATCTTTCTCTGGCTTTTTGGGAGGGCAGGCAGATTTGGCTGAAAACATACCCACCTCAAATTTTAAGCAACATGGAAATTTCTGCCTGCAATGACTGTCCTTCTCTTACATGGTCTTCTGCAATAATTATTGGTGTAATAAGTCCTGGTGTAAAAAAAAGTTTTGGTTTCATCCTATGAGACGTGAAATAGGAAGCATGACCTTGCACTGACTTGAGTGTACTAAACTTTTCTACTTTCAAACCTATTTTTCCCTATTTTCATATATTTGTGAAAAAGAAGAAGTTGGTCTGTAAACATCTTCTTCATCATAAGGGTTGTAAAACTGAGTCTGGTGACCACTTATTATCTGATGGTTCTGCTCTCTTACACATATCCTCTGGTTAACTGCATATATTCTTGTACTTAGAGGTACGATTAAAAAAAAAATAAAATCATTAGTATTAACTACATCTGAGATCCTGGAAACAGAAAACAGAGAAAAAAGGAAGAGGAAAGAAAGATTCACAAATGCTACAGCTTATGAGAGTTTAACAAAAGTTTATACTTCTGGTTTTTTTCTTCTAAAGTTAAAAAAAGAACTAACTTTAAGTATGCAATTTAAAAACAGTGGTTTATGATTGACATGTTTTCAGTCAATTTCCTAAATTGTTTTAACAAAATCAAATAAAATTCATACAGTTACAGCAATTCAACAGTTACATGAAGATATTTACAGTGTAATGTACTAAATTATACTCTTGACTTCCCAAAACAGCCCTCTTTGATGACATAATTGATTTAAGTGTCATTTGTGAAATGTGTTGTACATAGGTGCATACCTGTTCTAGGATTCTAGGAATATTCTTCTAAGAGGCTTTACAGGAATAAATCAGGGGTTTAGATCTACGGCCTCTTCTTAGTAAGAGTGCAGATGGCTGTTTCTCATTGATGGGACAGCCCCACTTCCAAATCAGCCCAATTGACAACAGCCTAACGAGAGGCTACAGGATCTATACCACACAATTTGTTACATAAATGCTGATGTGCTCTAAAACAAGAGTGAAAAAAAAAAAAGTTTCACTAGAGGCAAAAAATCAGCTCTCTTTCCTTCCACTTCTTTGACTTAATGAAGAGACACACACTTAACTAATTGCTTTGGCAGCCCAGCAGGCTGCCTGTGCTTAATAATACCATTAGGAATTCCACAAGCTTTCAGCTTCTAACATCAAGAACCTTCAACACATGCTTTTTAAAAGTGACTCTCAGAATTCTTTGTTTTCAAAAGATGCTTTTTCTCTCATATCCTCCCACTATTTCCTGCATGAGGCATAACAATACACAAATATGCAATGTGCAGTCCAAACTGGGCACTTGTCTGTCCCAGAAAACTTAATCCTTACAGAGCACTCTGCTAACAAAGTGACACTCAGAGCAACTCCGAGTTCACAAATAATACCTTCCCCATATTTCTGCTTCAGGTTTGCCACGCACATTCACCTGAACTTGTTCAAAGCCCAATGGCTCTTCATTCTTCAGATCTAATTTGTGAACATGCATTAAGATTTCAGGTTCATACTTATAACAGAAAAGAAAGAATCTAAACACCAAATTCAGCCATATTTGCCCTTCTCCACACTTAATTAGATTACTCTCTTTGGCTAGGGGAACACTCTTTCCAGATCTAGTAATCAATAACAAAGCAACAAGCTTTTGAAACAAGCGACAAGTATTTGAAAGATGGTTGGCTTTTATCTAGGAGTGCACTTTTTAAAAGAAAAAAAAAAAAATCACATGACAATTAAAGAATAGATAATACTGCCATAATCCAACTAGCTTCCTCCGCTATTTGTTTCATGCAGTAGAAAACATAATTATTAGATTCCTACAAACACCTGACACTTTGTTTAGATTGAAACAGGGCAGGTAACCAGACATCTAGATGCAGAACCAGTAAGGATGTTAACATGCTAGCCTCAAGCTGCAGCTTCCCAAACATCTCCTTAGCAGCCTAACTTTCTGTGCTAAGAGATTCACTGAGTCACAAAGTAGCTACACATGAACACAGAGCCCTACAACATTGTCTGGACATCTGTTTGAACAGGGCAGGCTCAGCATCAGATCACTCCTGATGGCTTGTCTTCCCCTCCACTGTGCATGAAGTCTCTGACAGAGTGAACATCCAATCCTTTTAGTCAAACTGGAAATTCTACTCATATGTTAGCAAATGCATCACTACAGCCTTAGTGTTACAGTTACTCCTTTCACAGGAGAAAAAACCTGATGGTTCAAAATATTGAGCAGAGGTCACAAACAAAACAAACCCACAGCCATCACTAGTCAGTGTTCCCACCTCTAGACTGCAGTAGCATTTAGTTGGCTCACAATCCTTTTCCTTCTGCTATTGCTCCAATCTCAAAAGACAGCAGCAATCTTCAGGAAACAACTGCAGGTTTAGAAACACTGCAGAAAAGTACCTCTGGACATACACATCAGTGGGTAAGATGATTAGGACCAAAGAAGGGTGGAATCCAAGACAGAGTCCTGACATTTCTACTCTATATTCACTTGTAAAGGAAGCTCTGTGACCAACATACTTTGTGCTTGGCACGACTGATTTTGTGGTTCTTTAGAGGCACTAAATGTATCTAATACATGATGCAAACCCCTGTACATAATTTCAGATTCCGATATTGAGGTTGACATGAAATTTTAGGAGGCGTGATGCTCACAGTAGTGCTGTGAAGTTTGTCTTGATCAGTTTCTTTTCTCACAGCCTCCAGAAAAACTAAAGAAGTGGTTGCTACAGGCATGCTAGTAGATTACATGATCTGAAATGGCTGGCACTTCATAGCCTCAAAGACCCCCCTGCACTTTACAAAGGGACATGGCACAAAAAATATTGCAAGGAATAAGAAAAGGTTATGTTGGTGACTGTGTTCATGGGACAACAATTTGTGTATGAAGGTGAAAAAGCATCTTCTGATCAAAATCTCTTTCATTCCCAGATCATTCTGTACACGGGGTCTCCAATTTGAATTGTTCCAGTTTTGTCAACAGCAAAGTATTTCCCAAAGAGAGGGCTTTTTTTGTAGATGTGTCTCTCAGATGGATCACAAAGGCGGTAACTGCAAAGAGAAAGTCCTTCTTTAGAATCAGTGGTAGCAAAACCTAAACATCAAAATATCACTGATGAGAGGACATGAATAATGACGCCCTGTTTTGGCCACCATACTAGACTAAAAACTAAATCAATATTGTAGTTATGAGAATCAAACAGTTCAAATTGAGGGAAAAAAAGCTTGACTGTATTCATGCATCTATGTCTAATACATATACAAAAATTTTTGTAAAAAGAAAAGTCAAAGTAGCAAAGTTAGAGCTTTAAATATCTTAAACACCTGTTACCCCAAGCATTCAGGCTAGCAGAGATGGCAGAGATATGGAATGTAAAGTTTGCAGGAAAGAAGAGAGAACCTGAATTATCTTACCATACAGAATTGCAAAAAGTAGACTGGAAGCCAATACAGACCCTTACACTGCATGACTATGTCACACACACACCTCAAATCACTTCTAAAATACTAGTCTAACATGTGTTGGGATCTAGCCTAAATCCTCCCCCACAGCCTGAGAAACACTGCTGTTTTTATAACCTTTTCAATGTTTCCAAGGGCTCCTTCCTGTCCAGGACTCCAGTGTCTGGGTTAACAGTTGTTAAAATACACCTGCAATGACATACAGTGCCAAATCAGTAATGGCTTCTTATCATAAACCTCTTTGCATCTATATAAAATAAAGGTTTCAAATGTTTACCTGCCACAACACACGGTCCCTTTGAGCTCCACATCACCAATAAGGATATCATCCCATGTGTCCTGAGGGAAGGTAAACATTGGGCACAGATTAGACACGCCTACAGGCAATCACTTTTCCAGGAGTGGCACAGTCATTCATAAAGCTGCACCATTCGAGATGATCACCTTTACTTGTAGCTTCAAAATATGCACAGTTATAGTACAGTACTATTTTAATAAAAACCTTATGGTTACTGCATTTATCCCATTTCAGGGTATTTATCCCAATTCAGGACCAACTAATAATTATATCTGAAAAGAACAATATGCAAATAATGAATCCCATTCTGCAATGTGCCCTTGTCTGAAGCACTGAACCTAAACCACGTTTATTCTTACTGCGTGGGTGATAATCTGATCTGTGGCCTCTGGCAAGTCACCATTTTTGCAGAAAGGAAATTTTTAGTGGAAGTAACTCTTCGCTTCTCATCTACACAAGCTTCCTACTGCAATCCCTCCTGGGAGACAGAGATCTATTCCCACTTCAGAAACTTTTTAGATTCGAGAAATTATCAGATCTATCCAGAGAAATTTTTTTTTAAAATGGCAACATGACATAAAACCATGTAAACAGCACTATTACCAGTTCATTTCATCAACTGATACTTTCCAAAATAGTGGTTTTTTGAACTACCAGAACATGGTCAGTGATGCAGTGATGGACTGCAGTATTGCAAGGGTTAGTTTTACTCCCATGCCAAAGGTTATTTAAAAAATATGACATTGACAATTTACAAATTGTTCATTTGTATCATTAACTGATTGATTATAGCATGCACAGGTTTGCCTACTTTACACCTGAAGATGAACTTTCAGTGGCAAACCTGTCATTTAAATACATGTATTTTATCCTTTGCTAAACTAAATAATAATTCACAGACCTGCCTCCTCCCTCAGTGTTTCACGTGCACTGATGTGAGCAGAAGTTGTATCTCTCTGGAATTCTGTTGTAAAAATCACAGAATAGCAGCTTTCCTCACCTTCATAGGACCATCACACATGGAAATTGAGCTACAAAGAAACATAACCAAGTCTTCAAAAGACGTTTAAGACAGTTATTTTACCTCGTCAAAAGCACTGCAGTCTGTCACAAGAATATTTGGCCTGAAGTTCTGTATCTTAGCTTTCTTTTCCAGCCTTGTATTTAAATCATCCATTGAAGCTTCAGAAAGGAGCAGGACTGGGCTGCAGTCAGGATAAGCAACCTACACAAACACAAACAAACCCTCAGGTTGCTGTAAGAGCACAGGAGGAAGGTTATGGAACGGCAAAAGGACAGGTGTGTTGGAACCAGTAGCCACATATTAGTCTGTTAGGCTGCTCCATTCAGGTTTTCATTTTCCTGGAAGTAGGCTAACAAGGGAAACAACATGCTCTTTCCTATTTCAGTAACAATGGCAAGTTTCATTCATTCAAGTTGTAAAAGTAAACTTCTCCCTACAGAATTAAACAAAATTACATAAGCTACCACAACTCCTTCCAAAGTAATACCATATGCATGTCCCAGATGCTAATTCCAGGTGTTAGCAGACAGAATCACGCATTTCAGTAAAACATGTTATGGTAAGTTATGAAGGATACTCAAGACATTTATAGACCTGCTGAACTGATCCAGTTGACTATAATGAACCAACTGGATTTTTCTAATGAATGAATCTGCCTTATCACAACTCCAAGAGGGAGTTCCACATCCAGAACAGCAATACTCAGTTACAACTGTTTATTTGTCAGTCTACGTTTGCTTGGCAGTGGAAGGGCTGCCATATTAGCAAACAAGGCCAAAGAACAGTATTCAAAAAAAACCCACAAACATCCTAAAAGTGAACTTCCACAGGGGGAGGGAAAAAAAAAAAGAAATGATAATTTTTTGCAAGAATTTTAGTGTATAGCACTTCTGTCTTTCTTTTATATTACTCTTCCTCCTATCCTTCCACATGCCTTTCAACCATCACATGATAACACTGAAATAATTACACAAAATATTCTGCCATTTTTCCATGCTAGGATTCCTGAAGGTCGTCCCTCCTAATCTCACATCCCTTTTGCTGAAACCAACTCTTCTGTATTGATCTCAGTGCCCTTACCTAATAAAAGAATATCTATAAGTATGTAATTGAACTACCTTGCTCTCTGTGCAACAAGCAAGACACTGATGCCATACAAATAATAACATCAGTAAGCCAAGGTACTCACAATTTTAATTTGTTTAAAAACCTTACACTCACCAGAGACAGTTCAAACCACCTTCACCCGAGAGAGTTGTTCAAACAAGAAGGGCATCACTGACTCAAATGACACGAGGATATCTGAGCACAACACCTCCTTTCCGTATCTCCATTAAATTTCTCTAATATCACACCTCTGAGCCTCTTCCCACAGAAGGAGCTAAAACTTCTGTAACATTCTTTGGATTTTAACTCCAAAGCCCACAGGTAATAAGGCCCTGGGTTAAGAATCATTCCTTTAAACAAAATATGAAGTAACAACTTGTATCAGTACACTCTCAGACCTAACAAGGGATAGGGAACAGAGGCTTTCTATGCAACACATATTACACCATTGAAACATCTTTAAAAATGTAACTTTGTTTCTATTCAGTGAGACACGGAAGGGTCCTCTTCAAATATCAGTTTCAGACTCTTTAGCTGCAAATGGTCAACACTTAGAAGTAAAATTTAAGCAAGTCACCTCACCACAGAAAAGCAGAATACTCACGTGGTTAAAGTACATGATTACACACTTCGCTAAACTGGGCTCAATCACCGATGGTGGAACAGGCAAGTTTTGGTGGGTGGGTCGGAAATGGTTAAAAGGAAGTACTTATGAGAAAAAGAACATTCATTTACCTCATCTGTGCTTCGGAAAAGGTCTATTTTCTCCTTTGACTTTCTTGGCACCATGGAGGGCTCAAAGTGCACCAGTCGATAAGGCTGTGATTTCAGGAAAGTGGTGATCCACTGAGCCACTTCATCACCACAGTCCCTGCCTTGGATATCTTGTTCAAACACCCTGAAGAGTAACAACACATCAGCAAGTTACCTGGAAAGACGAAGGCTCAAAAATGCTTATTATTTGAAGGCAAACAACATGTTTTAATAGTAGTAGCAATATACAGAAAACAAATTCCCTGAATGATAACGAGCAGGAGGTTGGTTTCAATATCTAACACAAGGATCAATCCCAGTGGGCAACCTCCTTGTGGCCACTGTGTTTCGGAAAGCTAAGTAACATGGACGTGGCTGGACAATACCAGCTGGTGAAATAAGCCTTGAAATAGCCTTAAGGTGCCCAGAGCCAACTCTCAAATCTATGGCCAGTAACAAAGCCACCTGTTTACCAGGTCTGCTCTTGCATTTGCACAAGACTGCAACACCAAAAGATTTCTACCGAGAAATCAACTGAGAGGTAATTACTTCAGAAAATAAACGATAGTTTAAAAGGACATGATTAGGTACCATAACTGACATGTACAAGTGCTATTAATTGTAAGTGTCCCTAATCGTGAAGGAAACTTTCCTTTGGATTTTAGTGCTGTAAAAATTTAACTAGAGGTGAGTGAAACTTAAGCTCAAACTTCACATATAAAACAGATCAGCACCTTATGAGAGGTTAAAAATTTATAACGGAAACAAAGTCCACGGCACACGAAAAACCAGTGGCACCAGAATACAAACAAGTTTACACAAGGAACAGTTTCCTGGCCGGAAAATGCAGACCTCAGCTCAACCTTTCAATAAACTTCAACAACAGTCATGAATAGTTTTGTTACATTCTTCAAAGTAGCCATTTTGACCCAAACACGCTGCAGTTTCCTATACCTCTGCAATCATATCCTGGACAGCTAAAAGCACAGAGATGCCCACACAGTTTATGCAGAGTTAGCCCCTACGAGCCTTCCCCTACTCATCGGGGGGAGAGATATCATCAGGGTGCTGGCAGCAATATCCCTGCTCCATTTGCTGGGATTCCTATATCTACTCCGCAACACAGGTTGGGATTAAATGCCATTGCCCCAGACAGCAATCTTTCTCTTGCCTCCATTCCACAGTCCCTGCGTGCCTTCTGACTGGCAGATCAACAGATGTAAGGGTTTTACAGCTTCAAACACTCCTGTTTTCCACTCACGAAGCAGATCTATCCTAAGCACTTGGTGGTATGGGGATCCATAGGAATGGATCATGCAATTGAAGTGTTACAGACATACTGACACTGGGCACAAATGAAGAGCACAAGGTTTCTTAACCAGAGTGCTATAGAAACCCTCTAACATTTGCACAAACAGAAGATGCGCCTATGCACTGGCTTCAGTCTCGCATTTGACTCTCCCAAAGACAGGATTTTAATCATTCACATAAAATTTGCAACTGGTATTATCAGATTTCAAGACTGGCATCTGCACAGCCCTATGCAGCTAAGAGGCACTATTGCACTGCCTTGCCTCCAAACCATGGGGCACAAGCCAGCACCCACGTCAAAGCATCGTGCTGGCCCAGGGCTGGAATACACACAAGTCTGTGCAGGGCCGGCAGAGCACACTGTGCAGCAAGACAGCTGCTCGCACTCACATGCTGGAAGGGAAGAGTCTGGGAGCAGAACCCAAATCTTCCTTTCTCTGAACACAGTATTACTCCCAAACCTCATTCTTACAGATGGATCAGAAAGAGTCAGCCTTGAGCTGGCAAATGGCAAATTGTTTAAGCACAGCAAGAGTCATACAAACCTTTAGGATCTTTCCCGAGAAGTATAAGGCAATGTTCCAGCTATGGGTATTGCTAATTTCACATCCTGTGACGCCACCCACAGTGCCAGACAATTTAGTAATTCTTACGGTCCATTTACATGCATTTAACTTTTGATCATTTGGATTCTTAAATTCTAGCAGTTTTAAAGGCAGAAAGTGCAGGTTTATTAAGGCAAAGAAAGAAAGAAAAAAAAAATCGGAAGAACAAATCACCAAGTTCTAAAATTGGAAAACCCAAGATAATCTTTCATTATTGAAATGTATTAGGCCATTTAAATATTTTTCTAATGGCACAACAAAGTTTAGAAAAATAACACCTTGAAAACTGCATGTTTTTGTAGTGCATGTGTCATTGGCTAACATATAGGTATTGCACACATATTTTTAAAAGACTGTTCCATTTCTCCATGAGAAACGCTACCATTTGTAACTTGCACCTGCCTTGTATAAACAGAGATACTGAGCTATGCTGATCAAGGGTTTCCACAGCAACAGATTTATGCTAAAAGCAAACAAATGCAGCTCCTTGCCAGCACTTTTAGTTTTGATTTTAGCAGCTGGTGCATTAACCGTCTCTGTTACACGAAGGACAAACACTGACCAGTATCTTTGTAGTGACTAACACCATTTACAGTTATTAAATACTCTTACATATTAATTGACATTGTGGCAAAGAAAAGATTTTCCAGCTCCCCCTGGCAGTTTTCCAGCATGGATTTCAATACATGGATAACACAACTAGGCCTGAAGTCATACCACGAAACACTAAGCACACAGCTAAATCACCCTTTGTAACCCTCCACTTGAAACTCCTTTCAGGTAGCAACTACAGGGAATGCCTTGGCCTCCAGGGATGCCCATCTTTCACCTGTGACCACACGGTGAGCCTTGGGCAACCAAGTTTTTAATCAAGGCACCTCAGTTAAATGCCAACAGACAGAGGTGCGGTAATCTAAACTCTGACATCTCACCAGCTCTGAATGGCCAGTGTGAATCCAAAAATGCTGATGCAGATTTCAGCTGTGATCAAGAAATACCACAGGGCATGACTGAGGCTCTGAGATGCAACTGCTCACCCAAGCGAAAGTGGGAACACTAGAAGTAAAAATAAATGAGCAAACTTTCTATGAAGATGCAAGATCACAGTTCATTTGGCTAATGTATAATGCATGGACTTTGATATGTGTCATCATTTCCTGAGATTTGTTTTCACCAGTGTTTAGCAGATTAAAAACAGACCTTTTGTTACGACAATCAATCCTGGCCTCCTGTGTAACACACGGGAGAGAATTTCACAGCATTACAGAATAGTCTGTATTAGAAGGAACCTTTAAATATCACCTAGGACAACCTCCCTGACATGGGCAAGGACACCTCCCATTAGACCAGGCTGCTCAGAGCCACATCCAGCCTGGCCTTGAACATTGCCAGGGATGGGGCAGCCACATTTTCTCTGGGCAACCTGTTCCAGTGCTTCACCAGCCTTACTGTGAAAAAATGTCTTCATTTTACCTAATCTAAACTTACCCTCTTTTATTTCAACACCACTGTTCCTTATCTCGTCAGCACAGGCCCTGGTCTGAAGACTCTCTCCATTACCCATATGGGGAGACACACCCCCACAGAAAAGATGCAAAAGCACGCAGCTTTTGCCCTCCAACTTCTGCACTAGAAAATGAAAAGCCTCACACAATCTTGAAAAGCAAAGTATGTGAGAAAGACAGTATTTAGAGAGAGGGGAAGGGGTCTTCTTCGGTACCTGCAGTTATGGATGGGGTTTTTCCTGGGTACATTCACAGGCAAGCAGAGCTTCTCCATGTCTGGGGCATCGAAGGTCAAGTGCCCGTTGTCACAGCCGACAGAAATGAGGACGAGCCGCGGCTCCTGGCGGGCCGTGACCATGTGCCCATCCTCCGTGATCACGAGCCAGAACCTGCGGTGGGCCGGGGGGACAGAAACGCGTCGGACGGCGCCAGTGGCGGGCACGGCAGCACCCGCGGAGCAACAGGTGCCTCTCCCGAAGGCCCCGGGGAAAGCACCCGCCTAAGCGGGGAACCCCGCGCCCCGTCCCGCCGTACCTGTCCCGCATGTCCCCGCTGCGCAGCCCCAGGGGGGTCACCTGCGCCCGCCGCACCGACACCCCCTTGCACGACTTCACCGGGTACACGAAGAGCCTCAGCACCGTCCCGACCCGCTGCAGGCGGCGGCGGCGCCGCCCGGCCCAGCGCCAGGCTCCGAGCAGGGCACCCAGCGCCAGCAGCGCCGCCGCCCCCCACACCCAGCCCGGCCGGGCCGGCCCCAGGGAGCCCCGCAGGCCGCTCATGGCGACTGGGCCTCGCCGCGGCCCCGCCGGCACCGAGAGGGCCGTGGGCGGAGCGGCCCCGCACCGCCCCCTCCGGCCGCCCCCGGCACCGCCCGGCTGGCACCCGCCCCGGGCGGAGGGGGCGGAGGGGCCGCGACCTTCGCTGGGAGAAAGAGGGCGGTCACAGCGCGGAAAGTAGCGGGCTGAGCGTCCGGCTCGGCAAAGCGCCGGCAGTGGATGCGTTTCTTCTGATATCCGGGCTTTTATTTGCCACAGGAAAAGTGCGGGCTGTGTGGAAATGCACGGAGTGCGTCAAATCGGCGCGTTTGGGGTTTGACTCCCGAGAAGCGGGGAACGCGTGGACGGATGGAGGCAAAGAACTGGTGCGACGAGCAGCCAAAATGTGGTGGGCACCTCATGTGGAAGGAGTGTCCTGTGGCGTTCAGCTGCTCTGGGATATTTTTGGGATATATTCACCACTGCCCCAGCTGCTTGGTACTAAACTCGTGGGACCCTCTCCAAGAGCTTCCCTCCTGTTAGCAGGGTCTCAGGGAAATTACTTTATGGGATACCCAGCTACAAGGCAAATATGACATCAAATACAGGCTGGAGTGGAGAACACTTCTGTCACCACAGGCTTCTCCTCAGAGGCAAAGCAAGAGCCTTGGCTGCTGTTTTCCCCCAGCTCCTCCATTCATGCTTGCCAGGATCTGAAGACCAAACTTCCAAATTGAAATCAGTATGCTGAAACCAAAGCCCCAGCAGGTGGAAAGTGGGGAAGCTCGGTGTTGGGCATTTCTGAAAGATGCAGACAGCTCAGACATGATGCATTACTTTAGGTGCTGCATCAACATCATCTTAGCAGACAGGAATCTTGGACATGTGGCTGTCTTGGGCCTCTCTGACAACAGGGGTGTGTGGGCAGCTAAGCCAGGAGTGCTCCTCGCAGACGTCTTGTCTCAAGGACTGGGTTTGATCACAGGCCAGGATCAGATAATATTCCTGCTAACTGGAATCACTGTAGCTGGCAACAACTGATTTCTGACAACCTGCTGGTGGATGAAGACAAAGTGATGGATATCAGAAGAAAAGGCAGTGACAGCAGATCCATCTCTATTGGCAAGACCCCCAAAACTCTGATCTCCCTCATGGGCAAGAGAGGAGTCCACAGAGGAGTCCTCAATTAAAAGGACCAGGATATGACTGAACATGAAACCATGACACAAATAGTGCCAAAGAATCAGACATGATTCTTTGAGAATCATGAGAAACATGAGAATCAGCCTGAGGACAGAGAAGGGAAATCAATCTGCTTTTGTTGTAGATGTCTTTGCCTGTTTCTTACAGATGAGGGGTGCTGGACAGGCAGCAGTGCTGGGACACTAACAGTCCACCTGACCATCTGTGGTACAGAAGAGAGTAACATGTACATTCCTCGTCAGGATGCTCAGTGTTACTTGAGCAATTTCCCAGATGTCTTGGGTGGTTGCTCCCTGTTACTTGCATTTTACTGACTGATTTTGGGGTGAAGATCTCTGGTAACATTAGCTTTGGGAAAGAGTTAGGAGGGAGGGAAGTCTCTTTGCCCTCTTGTTCACCACTTTGCAGTTTAAATCATGCACTAGTACCAGTCACGGGGTTTGAGACCTTTCCCCTTCTCATGTAGACCATGACATTAAGGATAAGCAAGAATTGTGTTTATTTTGAATTTACTCCTGGAGCAAGCCCAGTCTATTCTGGAGATTAACTACTGATCAGCAGAGTCTTGTGCTGCTGCTGGAGGGGGCATGTGCAGAGATAGTCTGCCACCTACTTACTTTCCACATCACTTGAAACACCTTCTTATGCTACTTTACTGAGTGAATTTCTTTTTTTTTATGAGGTAAGTTACTTGTCTGGCAGCTGTGGCATGAGGATCTTCTAAGGGTTGCTTCCTTTCTATCCTGCTCAGTCCCACTGCCTGGCCTCAAGATCACAGGTCCCTGTAAGCTCCCCAGGTCCCCCAGGAGGATGTGGAGTTCTGTCAAACACCATAATTTCTGTTGACGGAAACCCGGGCGGTGAGGGGAGAAAGACGTCAAATCCATAGGATTTATATGCAAACTCCATTTATTGTAGCATAACACTCTGCTTATAACTCATACACTTATACATATGTATATATCAAACACTTGTCCACCACCGATTGGCCCTATGTAAAAGACTACACTTCTCTAGGTCCACCCCACAACTTCATGGGAAAAAGAAACTGTGAAAAACAAGAAAGGAATAAACAATATTTGTGACCTTGTTTCTAGCATGCTAGGAGATATTCTCACACACACACAGCTGCGTGTAATCTATGCTTCCCTGGACAGCAGCTCTTCACCTATTAATCTTTTCCCAACAGATTTCCTCCTCCATTTACCAGTACAGCCCTCCCCTCCTGCTCCCTGTTGTATCCCTAAAAAGGCAGTGTGAAACGAGGTAGAACTGATGCACTTGAGATGGGACCGATGCAGGAAGAGTTGAGGGGTGTGTCCAGCAGGGCTGATCTCCACATGCATGGGCTTTCCTTGCTTCCTTGCTCCTGGAAGCCATGGCAGCTGCCCATTAGCAAGCCTGAATCCATCACATCCTGTCCCACTGCAGTACAGGCAGGCTGTGACTACTCACCATGGTGAGACACCCTGTCCTCCATACCCCTGAGACCCCCCTATTGCTCAGGTGCTACACTGCTTGGTCTGGTTTGACCAGACCTGCCTCACCACCTTCAAATCATTAACCCATTGAGTCATAAATAATTACTTGTGATGACTTGTGTGACTCCATCATAGACATGAGAGGACAGCCAATTGTGCTGAGCAGACTGAGAGCCCTTGAACACTCTTTGTAACCACTAACCTTCTCATTTTACATGGAATCTACATCTTGTTGTACTTAATTGAAGTCACACAGAGATCTTTAATCTGCAACTGCACCTACAGGAGCAGAAAAATGCTGTAAGGGGAACCAGGCATCTAATGTATTAGCAATTGTTCAACAAAACTGCAGTGACTGTCTGATGAGCAGTGCTTGCAAGCATGAATCAAAACAAAACCACAAACTGGTTTTAGAATCTAACAAAAAAAGTGATGGATCAAAGGCAATAAATGAAAACAAAATTAATTGGCCACTCCTGACAAACAGTATTTTCCTAAGCTTAAGCAAAAGTGAGTCACTAGCTCCTGTGATTTCTTGAGCGCTGGCAGTATTCTCCACTGTGTAAATTACAAAATTCAGAAAGACTCTGCTCTTCAAACTTCTGTCTATAAGGCATCAAAATGACAGAATTTGGGATAAGAAGGAAAAAATTGGGTAATTCACTGCTTGCTTGCTTGCTTTATCAGGGTGCCAGAGAAAATAGATCTGGTATGTGTATATACCTTACCGGCATAAATAGGGAGAAGTAGGGACCTGTATAGTTGTGAGAAGCTACAGCTCCTCCGTAGTTACACATTACCATAGAATCATAGAATATGCTGAGTTGAAACTAACCCATCAGGGTCATCAAGTCCAACTGCTGGCCCACCACAGGACACCCCAAGAATCACACTTGATGCTTGAGAGCATTGTTCAAATACTTCTTGAACTCTGTTAGGCTTGGTGCTGTGACCATTTTCCTGGGGAGCCTGTTCTAGTGCCAACCACCCTCTGGGTGAAAAACCTTTTCCTGGCGCATAACCTAAATCTCCCCTGACAAGGCCTCGTACTGTTTCCTCAAGTGTTGTCACTGCTCATGAGAGTGAGGAAGAGCTCTGTACCTACACCACCACTTCCCCTCATGAGGATGTTGAAGACTGCAATGAGGCAGCACAGTGGTGTACAAAACCAGATGCTTTTAGTTTGAAGGACTTGTTAACTAAATTCAGAAGTAACTCACCTTTGCTAACAATTGGATAATAGTTAAAAGAAAAAGAATATTTCTAAGTCCAAGAAGGACCTTAAACTTTCATTTCCTAGGTCTACTGACCTGAAGTCTGAGGAGATTGTGTTCAGACCAGCCTCAAATAGCTGCTGTTACATTCAGCCCTAATTCTTCTTGGAAAATATGATGAGGAGCTTAAAGAAATAACAGAAGGAAGCAGCATCTGTATAATCTCTTGTTTCTTGCTGTGATACAAGGAATGTAAAATCAGAAATAGCAGCAGAGAGCATGGTTGTGGCTAAACGTTTCAGGTCTCAGACTGCAGGCTTTGAGAAAAGCTCTCTTCACTCATGCACCAGGCACCTCTCCAACAGCCTCCAGTAAAGAGCTTGACCAGCAGGTTTGTTTAATCCTCCATTCCAGGCATGTCTGTGCTTCCCTAGGAGCCAACAGCTCCTTCTGCTATTAAGCCATGTGAATTGAGCCACTCTTATAAAGTGTAGCTACTGGTTTTGTTACGATCCAAGCACAGCATCTTGTGTGACAGAACTGTATTCCTGCACTTAGAAGGAAACTGTGTTTTGAATTCCTTCTAATTTCATTAAACTTCAGGACAGTTGTGTTGAAGTTCTCTGCACCACGTTCTTGCCTCAGGTTCCTTGAGAGGTGTCTGGTCAGATGAAGGATTCACAGTGCCAATCTTGCAGCAAACTGGGGCCAGGCTCTCTCAGTCATGAAACTGAGCAATGATGACCTGTCTTGAAAAAGCATTGTGTTAACTGAGAAGCACAGGACAAATTTTCAGGTGGAACAAATTTTACAGAAAAAGTAATGACATATCTGCCTTCAGATGCAGTGGGTGATTTGAGATAATTCCTCTAGAGGCAGAGCAGATCTACACTCTCTTGTAGCAGCAGCTCAATCAGACGTCTAAGATGAATGAGGAGAAAAGAGTGGAAGAATTTTACTTGTTTCCACTAAAAAAATGACAAGTGACAGAGGATCTTCTAGGTTTTCAATATGTGCACAGTGCTGTACTTTGAAAAGGCACAATATACTGCACTGAAGGGTAGGTTTGGATGGACAATATGGAAAAATCCCCTGTGACAAAGACAGCAAAATCGTGGTCTCAATTAGGTGATAGAGTGTTAGGATGTAGCTAAATGTAGGCTAGGCTTGTCTCAGTGAAGGAATTCAATGACCATGCTGAGGATATGGCAGTTATTTTTTCAGTGACTCTCTGATAATTCAGCAAAAGGCAGGGTTGAGGGGAAGACATGACAAGTCTGTAGTCATAGGATGATTTCAATAAGATATGATAAAAGTCACATTACACCCACACACAGACAAATTATATCCTTTTTCAGAAGTTACAAAAACCAATAAATTCAAAAGATTCCTTCACAAAGAGGAGAGGAGGATAAAAGCATTGCTGATTCCTCTTAAAGTCTTGAAGGAAATCAGAGTTCAGTGAATCATGCACTAGAAATGAGCTCAGTGAAATTCATGTATGGAAAAAGTCTTAGACGAGTAATTGGCGATGACAGAGTTATAAATAGAGCCATTAATGATAAATGCCATTTAATGGAGCCAGAGTAGTGCGATAAAAGGATCTTTTTTTATGGTGAGGTTTTTCCTATACAGAGAATCATATATACCTAAAACCCAGACAGGTTGATGGACTACTTTGGTCACTGACCAGCCAATAGGAAGATGAATTGAAAATTTGTCTACTTCTTCCAGTCAAATGCTAAACTTCAGTCTGTCTAAATGCACCAAGACAATACAGAAATGGTTGTTCCAGGCAAATGTTTGGCCCAGTATTAATCATCATAGGCTAAAGACATTTCAAGTTCTCCCCATGTTCTGTAAATGCTATTCTCCAGGTGAATACAATATCCATCAGGTAGCTTTAGGAGTCCAAATAGTCAGGTTAGAGCTGCATGTCATCTGGTAGAGCAGGCCAGGACCAAAGGAGAGGCTTTATTGGGGAGCAGGACATTTGTTCTGCAGCACAAGAAGTAACATACTTCTGCAGCTGTAGTTTAGCAACCATCACAGGGAAGGATGAGATTCACCAAGGACAGGAAAGTCCCCTCCCTTATTCAGGCACAGCTGAAAAAACAATCTGATGCTAGTTTAGTGTCCAGGAAAAGGAAGGAGCAAGGATTCCTTTATGGGAGTAGAAACAGGAGAATGAGCAGAAACAGAAAGCATGAGGAGGAAAGTATACACAGCATGCTGGAGCTGGAGTCCAAGGCAACTCCTGGGGGGGTGTGCCATTCCAGTCTGCTGCCCTCCATTCAAAATCACACATCCTGAGATAGGCAGCTGTCATTTTCCAGCAGAAGATGAGATTCAGAAACAAGAAGTGGCTGTGGCTCATCCCCTCACCTCCAGTGAAGCATCCAAGGCACAAGAGGAACTTCAGGGCAAAGTGTAATGCATTTTTAGGTGTTACAGGAAAAAAACAAAACAAAACAAACAAAAAAAAAACAAACCAAAAAAAACCCACAACAAACAAAAACAAACAACCAAACAAAAAAAAAAACACCACACCAAAACCAAACCACAAGAACAATGTTCCTTTGGCTACAAATTTGAAACACTTGCACACAGGAGGCTCAGGATTCCACTGGGTAGGAGACACTGGTATACGAGAGACGCACATTTCACTTCTGGGGCCCAGCATCCTGAGGATGGACGCAGACAAACCGGGAGGCCAGCCCAGTGGAAGGCAGGAAATCCCTGCAGGAGATGAGGCAGAACAACGGGGGCAGGCAGACAAGGCTGGAAATCTGTTTCTCTCCCAGGAGATGGCAGTAAAGGACAATTGCCTTACAGCTGGCGTAGGGCAGTGAAAGGGAAACTTTGTTGGGAGCCAAACAGCTCCTCAGGCAGCCTGCGCTGCCACCTCCGCCAGTTGCTCCTTGTTAGCAGAAGCAAAGCTTTATTCTTAGCGTCAGTGCTCCTAGCAAGGGTGAGGATATCAGTCTTTTAAATTTCCATACAGTAGGTAAATTTATAAGCGTTCTGCTTACCATGGCAGGATTCCACTCACAGCCTCTTCCAGACTGGAAGGATCCCAGGAGGTTTCTCCTTCAGCCTCCTGCTCACAGCAGGATCAACACTGCATTCACACTGGGTTGTCCTCCACTTTGAACAGTCGTGCCTTGAGACCCTCCATGGACAGACACTTCCCAGCCTCCTGAAGAAACCTCTTCTTTCAATGCTTATTGATCATATTAGAGTCCCCTTGTCCCTGGCTGGAAACTCCCCAGTTTGAGTTTATGACCATGGCCTCTAGCTGTCTGGCTGCAGATTGCAGTAAAGAGCCTGGCTCCATCTTGTTGGCAACCTTTTCTTAGGTCTTGAAAATCTGTTGTCAAGTCTCTCTTAAGTCTTCCCTCCTCCAGCTGAACAAGTCAAAAGCCCTGTCCCTGTCCTCACATGTGATGCAGGATTCAGAAAGTTGCACCACCCTCTCTGAGCTCAGGCTAGACTTCACCCCAGAACAAGCCTGTCAGCCTCGAACTGCTTCCTACAAGGAGAAGGAAGGCAAGGATTTAATTCCTTTACTTCTTTTTAATTTCATTATTTCCATTAGTCTACAAGCTTTTCAGACTCTCTACTGCTCCTTGAAGAAATAAGGATTTCCAAAGCACACTGTACAGGTAACTGCAGCAACTTCATACACATTTTAGGACCAGTTTTGACTCAGAAGAGGCCAGTGTCCAACTAACAAGGGACTTGGGATACAGAAAAAGAGACAACTGGTTTTACAGCACTTCAACACAAAACCTGCCCCTGTCACAGTCTTACAGACAGGCAGATATCAGAAAGGTCATTCATCTCTGAAGTGAACCTGGTGTGCCATGGTGTGGTACAGCTCTCCTCAGTCACTGCACTTCAAAAGCAAGCTGTGCTACAGTGTTTCCTTGCTACTAATGTTGCAGAACAAAGGACAATAGCTATGAGTCCTTTGCCGTTTCCTTAGAGCCTACGGTAAGCCAGAGTAGTAATCAAATACTCTGGCAAAAACAACCAAAATATGCTTTCTTCTGCTCTGTGACTCATTGAGCAGTCATTAGGAACAGCCAGGAATTTAGATTAAAAGTGACTTGCCAGGCTGTCAGGTTATGGAGTTCATTCCTAGGCTGACTACCTACTGCTTGCCACTCTTGCATGTATTCAGCTTCCAAAACATGTCCTGCCATTTGTTCTAAAGCATAGTGAAAGGTGTGTAGAAATCTGAAGGGAACCATATAGCACAGTAGCACACCACTGGAGACAAAAACCTGTCAGGTGAAGCAACTTCACACAAGTGCCTGAGGGAGGAACATATTTCGTCTAGCTCAAATGTCAAATCAAATCTTCCCCCTGTACGCACTGTACCGTAGTATCCAGCACATCTCACCTTTGTGAGCGAGTCAAGTGTCTGTTTTATTCCTCAAAGGCACCAGGAGATAAGCTGCAGACAAGCCTATTTTAATAAAAGAGCCTGTGTGCACCTCTGGGTTAAAAGCTCTGCCTGCTGGGGTGGCTCCTCTGAGAACAGCCTTGCTAAGAGCTCAAAATGCCTGTGCAGAAGCCAAGTCAATCCTGGACTGCGGTCCCAGCTTGGCACACTGTCAGGGCTGCCTGGTGAGCCCAACCTCCTCTGAGTCACTCACAGACTTCCAGCACAACAGCTCTGTTTCACATGGAGGTTGGCATTTCTTGTTGCTTGAGTGGGCTGACCTGCCACTCAGTGCTGAGTTAGTCAGGGAATATTTCCTCATCTCCTATATCACTGAGACAACATTTAGCAACAGCGCTGCAGGATCTGTGCTGTCCCACCTGTTTGCATCAGCGCTAAGCCAGATCTGGCCCAGCAGGGATGCTGCCATGAGTGACAGGAACTCTGCCATCTACCTCGCTGAAAAATGAACCTCACCCTTCAGATTCAGGCTTTCTGGATGCTGCTGTGTGAACTGGGGTATGGAAGAGAGTGGCAAACCCTCAGGCCAAGGCTTGGCCTCACAAATGCACTCCACCAGCTGAGGAGTGAATCACTGCTCAAAGAGAACTGATAAGCAGCACTAATTGGTAGCCTCAGTGAGAACCATCCCTTCATTTTGAGGAAGCAGAATGAATCACCAGCTGTTTTAGGGCAACAGCACGGGTTACTTGCTTACTTTTTCTTTCTGCCTCCTCTCTCTTTGTTTTTGGTCTGTTTTAGAAACACCACTGAGCTGAAACTGACCCACCAATGTGCATCAAGCCTTGGTTTTCTCAGGCTTACACAGAAACACCACGTTCAGGTAGGTCCTGTACGGACAGCAAGCAGACTATTCTCTTAAAGTTGCACCAGGTGAGGAGAGACCATACGTCAGCAGGCAAAAGTCAGTGGTAACCACTGTGCTGAGCAGTTCAGGAGCTAAAGTTCATGTTTACCTTAGTGGAAAGTCCCTTCACTGAACGGGCTGGACCCTGCATGTTGCAATGAGTGAGCAGCCTTTCTAGTCAGAGAAATAGATGGACACTCACTTCACACAGAAAAACGGAGCCACAAATCACTCCTGCATGGCTTTAGTAATTTAAGAAAAAAGGTCTAATGGTTCATGCTGTAAAAGCACTGTAAAAGATAGAGTGGTGTAAACAAAATCTGAAGTTAATCCCATACTCTGCAGGCTGGTGTGGCATGTGCATGGTAGGACAACCTTGTTCTTACTGCAGAAGAAACGGCCGGTATCAACGACCCCCTGGCCTGCTGGTGTGGCAGATCAGAGGAATGGGTCTGTCCCCACAAAGAAGCTCAAGACAAACAATTAAAGGCATAAAAATCGATGAGTGAAATCCCATTGTGGCTACTCCTACCCCAGCTTGTGCAATCTTAGATCCTCTGCAGCCCCATCTCCACACCTTGCCTTTCCCAAGCATGTCCATGCAGTCTGGGCCACAGTTGTGTCCTTCTGGAAGGGCACTGAGGCCTCGGGCAAAACAACGTGGGGAAGTTTACACTGCAGCTTCCCCTCGCTGGCTGGGCCACCGCTGAGAGACTCCTCCTCTGTGCACTTACTTGTGTGTGTAGGTAAAAACATGACATGGATCTCATTACTTTTATTTACAGACCAGTCGTCAGAAAAGAGGATAACCCCCCCCACACGCCTTTGATTCATTTGCTACATTTAAAAGAAATACAGTGTGGTTTGCTAAAACATACAAACCCCTTTGTTGAGAGAAGGCAAAGCAAGCAATTTCCAGTTCAGTCAACTCCTTGATTACAAACACTATCAAAACTAGAAAGATCTATAACACACAGAAAGTGCTACCAGGGAAGTCTTTTACTGCTACGACAGAAGACTGACAGAAACAAAATAACAAAACTCACAGAATTTTTAAGGCCCATAAACCACCTTGTTCCTGTATCATCAGTACAAGATTTACACCTCTGGAAGTGCAACATGGAAGCTGCTCCATCTGCATTACTGAGCTGAGCCATCTGATGTTGACATCCTCTGGCTACAACTTCCAGATACGGAAATGAAGATGGAGCTGGCAGGTTATTTGGCCCTATTCTTATAAACAAGAGTTGTACATTCTTACACCAAATGCTGTATGTATTTTTTTTTTCGGATGCAGCTGGCAATCCACTTTTTTTCCCTGGTGAACACAACAGAACTAGGTGTTTTTATGCCCAGCTTCCAGAATCAGGTATGTCAGATACAAACTCTTTTCTCAGTAAAAAAACATCTGCAGATTTCATAATAGCAGAGGAAAAGTTTAAAATGTTGATCACAGTGAACCTTTGATGCCCTAAAATCAGAAGACCTACACAACTCATTCTCTTTCTGGGTTTTTACATCATTCTTAAAATTTAAAGGCTCATTATGTCCAGTGTTTGAAATGAACAACCACGATGCAATGAAGCTCCCCGTGTCTCAGGCCACAGTCCATTTACATCCAAGTATATTTTTAAGTACACTCATAATCTTAACCCTCTCAGGGGAAAAAACCCTCACCAAACCACAAAAATACTCTGAAAACCAAATACTATATTTTCCTCATCCTTTGTTATCTGTTTCCTCCACTGCTTTGACAATTCCACTCCCTACCCAAACTCATCTCCACCTCCCCAGCTGCTCTCTCATCCTCTATTTTCTTTCGTTTCTCTCTCCCTCATCTACTTGCTTTTCCATCCTTCCTTGGCTCCCTTCCACATACAGCACGAAGCTCTAGAAAACAAACTCATGCCTGAGAACAAACTTCTGCTCAATTAATCACACATTTTTCCCTCATCCTTGTATTTCTTTGACCCGATCTGATTTTATAAAGCACTGGAAGTTTTTGCAGAGAAGAGCACTCAGTCTTGGAAAAGAGGCTGGCACAGGGGTGTGGGGCTGGGACTGTTGGTCCAAGAGGTTTCTCAGATGCAGGTCTCCAGTTTAATCCTGAGAAAGCCGCAGTGGCCTCATGTCCCTCTCTGTGGGGTGCATGGAGCTGCGCTAGCGGACGAAGTTCGCCACCTGTGTTGCCACTCCAAAGGGAGCGGAATAGGCCGCCGCTAATCCTTGCAGGCCGACCACCAAGTAGCGACATCCTTTCTGCAGAGCTTTGCCGACGTTCTGCGAAGAGAGATGGGGAAAGGGGATTAAAAAAAAAAAAAAAGAGGGGCCGTAGAAAACACCTTCCCATAAAATTGTTCCGACGGCCAGTGTCGCCATCCCAGAAAATGAACTTCTCCCACAGCTAATGAGGGCTTGAGCATGGAAAAACATGTTACCATCTATTTTTATATAGAAATACACACCCACAGGGTATAGTTAAACTGAACGGATGCAGCCTCCACAGGAAGCCAGGTTTTCACGTGGGCTGCTATTCAAGAATAAAATTAGTTCAAATTCACCCTAGTTTGTAGAGGTGCATGTTTCCCACACACACATGTTCTAACTACATTAGTAACTCTAAAAGCACAGAAGGTGTTAAAACTGGAGCTGAACAAGAAGACAGTAATCGCTGAGAATACATTTGTGGAAATTTCATTGCTTTTTGTCAAAGTAAGATTTTTTTGGCCAAAATAAGAATGTTTCAATCCACTTTTATGTCTGTACATGTTTAAGAACTCCTCTGTGTACTGCATAAGAGATAACTTGTTAGCTATAGACTGTTTAACTGAAAACCTTAATCTAGTTTTAATTTCACTTCTGATGGGTTTTGCTTGTATGGCTGAGGAACAAATACAGTGTGGTCAGTTCGGGAGGAATATCATAATTAATTGTTAGTAACTCTTCATGTTTGTGTGGAGCTAGATCAAAAGCATCTCTTGTAACATGGAAAACACTAAAACAGAGTACATACTTTAAAATAGGGAAATCCAGTCAATATTATATTTCTTGGTTTTCTTTAATCTGGATTACAGTGGTACTGTCACATGAAAACCTTCAGCTGTCGTGATACCACTACATAGCTGAATTTTGCTGGTTTTATTCCTATGGAAACCTACTTGAAGGGAGCTAAGATGCCAAAATAAAAATGCAGATTGATCCTGGGGACAGAGCCTGAGGCCGGAGGCAGAGGTGCAAGGCCTTCCCTTCCCACATCTGCCCTGTGTCATGCAGGAGACTTCTTTCCTCCTTCCTGCCCTGTGCAACTTTACCTACCCAGAATTTACCTGCGCTATCAGGACTTGTTCTTTATGCCAGGGCCAAACTGGCAAACCTTCCTCGTGGGAATGTCGTCTGACCAACACAAAAGGGAATACGCAGTGTCTGAGAACTGGCCTGTGCTCTGAATATTGCTATAAGTGCCCCTATACCAACAGCACATGCAGCAATAGCACCAGAAGCAAAGTTATGACCTGCTGCCATGTAACCACACTCACTAAACTGCAGCGTTTAGATTGAGCCTGCTGGCTTGAGGCAGCTTCCTACTGCTTGTGACCTGGAAATCACAGAGCTGGAAACTCAAAGTACCAAATGCATCATGAAAGAATGAAATATTCTATTCAACTCTTCATGAAACAGAGGCAGCTCCTGACTATGCTGACATCAATTTCAAAACTCAATTTCAAAAGTAAGTAACTTTGCCGAGCTGACTGGCATTTTCTGCATGTCAGACATAGCAAGCATAGCTTTACCAAAACCATCACTTTTAAAAGAATGCAGTAGAAAGTCATGGCTCATACTGCCATGTAATTGTATGTAATCTCTGCATTAGGAAAAAATTTCTGATGACAGAGAGGTTTTTCCTGCTAACAGAAACTATTTTTTTGCTGCAAATATCCAAGAGATACCTGAGATGTACTTAAGTGACATAAACAAGAGAAAAATAATTGAGTTCTTCCACATAGCACTTTTGTAACCAAAGACACTCGTCTTCTGGTGGGAAGAAAATCAAACCACCAGACTGTAGGACTGGTGACTTCCCACATATAAGCAAAAGAACAGTTTTGATTCAAAATAGCTGTTACAGATGAAGAACATGTTGCACTTTTTTCTGTAACTCACAGCAGTGATTCTCAGGGGACACCTAGAAGGCAAGTTCGGCCAAGGAATGTACTGGAGGGATGTTTACCATTTTTTTCGGTCACTTCAGTAGAAGAGGGAAAAAATGCAGGCCAATTAACTGGAAGTTTTAAGGAATAGTGTTAAAACAATGACGCCGAGGGAAACGCAGAACCAAGCAAGGCAAAGTACCCGTCACATGGATCAGCTTAGTGTCATTTTCACTCCGAAGAGGCAGATTTTGTACTCTTTGATCCAGGCGAGGGTCGGTGTCCGGCCCTCCCCAGCAGCACCGGCTCCTTCCCGGGAAGGTCCAGAGCAAGCCCGCGGGCTGGCCCCGCCTCGGAGCTGGGCGCTGGCACCGAAATGCCCGAGGGACAAGGGGCACTTCCCAGAGCCCCTCGGAACAGTCGGAGGCGAGACCCCGCCACCCGCCCTCTCCGCGGGTCCCCGCGCCGAGGATCCCTGTGCTGAGGGTCCCTGTGCTGGGGTTCCCTGTGCCGGAGGCCCCTGTGCCGAGGGTCCCCGCTCCGTCCGCCCCGCGCGCATTGTGTCCTCACCTTCCCGTACTTCTTCAGCCTCTTCCCGTAGGGCCGCTTGCCGGGGGGCCGCGGCGGGCGTAGCGGCTCGTAGGAGCCAGGCAGGACGGCGAAGCGCACCTTCCTGGACCCGGTGCCCTCCTCCTCCTCCTGCAGCGCCGCCAGCGGGGTCCCCGCGCTGCCCCCAGGAGCCGCCGCCGCCGCCTCCTCCTCCTCGCCGGGCAGGATGGAGACCTGGTCGTCGCCGGGCCCGCGGCGGGAGAACCTGCCCCTCACCTTGGCGCCCAGCCGCGCACCCACCGTCATGGTGCCGCCGGGCGCCGACCCGTCTGCGCCAACCTCCGGGCGCTTCCTCCGCCGCTGCGCCACAGGTGTGGCCGGAGGCGGCCGCTGCCCCCTCCCCGGGGCGGGACGGCTGCGGGAAGAGGCGCCCCGGCCCCCTCCCCGACCGTAGGGACACCGGCCCGGGGCGGGGACCGAAGGCTGGCGGTGTCCCCGGCTCCGGCCCCTGGCCGCGCCGCTGCTCTGGTGCGGGGAAGTTGTGTTTCAGCTTGCTGGAGAAGAGGGGACCTGCCGCGGCGAGCCCGGGATTCGACCCGGTCAGCTCAGAGGGGACAGGAGGGTCCCTGGCCGGGAGTGTAGCCCCCACACCGCCCCCGGGCTGCTTCGGCGATCGCGCCGCGACGGCTGGAGAAACCCCTGGAAGCTCCTTCTCTGGCACCTCACGCACCGACGGCAGCACCGGCTCTTGGAGGTCATGCTTTTTTCTCGTCAGAGAAAAAAAAGCCAGGCTCTCTGATCATCCCTCTGCTATCGGTGTTCCTACTAAAGCGTCGGGTGAACAGCCTCTCCTGCGTCCAGGGCTGCGTTGGGCTCCACGTGGCCAAGGGGAAAGTGCCTAAGCCTTCGCTGAAAGGCAGAGTTTCGCAGTGGCTTCTTCCCAGACGCTGCGGGAGGCGGATAGCCGCGTGCCTCTGCAGCTGGGTGTGCTGCAGCTCAACAACTTGCTCTTCCTGAGCGGTGTTCCTAAGCTGGGGTAGATCAAGAAAAGCAAAATTGTATAGGGAAGAGTGATATAATTTATTCAACTAGTTGGTATATTTATGAACATCTGATACGCATACAAACACTTCCTACAATGCAACACAGGGACAAACTAATCCTTTACCATGGACTTTTCTTACCAAGGAACAAAGCCTTGAACCTGTGTCTCCCCAAGATGCTCCCATAACACTCAGCAAGTAGATCCTGCACCTAGCTTTGCCATCTGCCCCAAGGATGGTGGTTCACCACTGTTACAGCTCCAGCCAGAAAGCTGTGACAGACAAGTGGGCCAGTCCTGCTGAAGGGTGGGAGACATGAGCTAAGTCTTGGGTCTGTCGCTACAGGAGAAGTGTTCTATCCCTTTCCCTACTCCGTATTAATGGTGTCACCGCTCCTGTTACCATCATCATGTTTTTATGGTCTCCAGAAGGTTGAAGTGGAGACCTAAACCCAGGACAACGTTTGTGCTCTGAGTACATCCCAAACAAACACTTGCCACAGACCGCACGTGGCATTCAGAGCTCCTCCTTCCTCTGGGCTCCGGCTGCAGCAGGGCTGCAGGGCCCACAGTGCCCATTTCTGAGCTACCCAGTTCTCCCCTCACCTCCTGGGGCCAGATGCTGAGCTTTCATCCCAGAGTTGCAGGTGTGTCCTGAATGCTGAAGAGACAGCGAAACAGAGTAGCACCATAGGTCCACAGTAACTGCATGGTGCAGAGCCACTGAAGCAGCGAGGTATAGGAGGTAAATTTTGCACTGCTGTAGATTTTCATGTGCTTTCTTAGTTTTAAGGCTGAAGTAATTGCTTGATGCTGATTAAGTAGCAGTATCAAGAAGTAAAATATCAATAATCTGTTTAGCAGCTGCAAAATGGGATCTTTTGTCTTGTTAACCGGAAGCTACCTTCAAAAAATCTTAAAGAAAAAAAATGCATTAAATATTTTTTCTGGGGATTTGGAAAGTGTTTATGTATAGGTTTTCTATTTATAGATCCATTAGTGAATGTATACTTGCCCTTAAATGAGAAGTGGAGAGAGTGAGAGATTATCTGTCTTCTCAAGAGGGACAGGCCTTTCCCCAGCTGAGTTTGTAATTCACAAGTTTGCGTCATTTTCCAAATTCAACTACCAAAACCTCAGAGAATATGTTTCTCAGATGAGATTTACTGTCTCCATTTGCGTGGCAGCAGGGGACTCACAGCGTGTTCTGAGACGAATAGGTCCAAGTTATCCTTAGGTGTATGACACTGGGCATCAAAATCTCACATCTTAACTCACGTAATTTTAGCACCATCGTAACTCTATGGCATTAATGACACCACTTGCTTCTCCAGCAGTGTTGTTCACTCAGTGGAGCAGGAGCAAACATTTATAGTCCCTTCATTGACCTATATACATTTTAGTGTTTTAAATTGGACTGTGTGAAAAGGGATGCACTAATTCAAAAAACCTCTCCAACCCAAACCATGCAGTAGCCCAAGAGCTCACCCAACACCCACCCCAAATACCCCCAGGTACGCTGCCATGAAATTACAGTTGAATATGTCAGCCCTCTGAAGATTTGAGGCACCCCTATCCCTGCCTGGACCTGTTAAAATTCTTCCAAATTTCTCATGTTAAAGCTGTGCTGATAAAATGCCACACCAATCCCCTCTCATATGGAAGGCAAGAACATGTGGATCCAAAATGCAGCTTATCCCACTCTTATCCAGGGAGTAATTTACCATGCAACAGGTCCATTACAAGGCAGCTGTTCAGAGACCCAAAAAACAGGCATTAAAGATTCAGTATGCACCACCTCACTGATTTTCACACTAAGGACACTCTACTTGCCAATAAAACCAGCAGTTCTGAAAAACCTCTCTTTCTTGGATCTTCCCATCTCACTCCTGACAGGGGCAGGAGATTCAGAAAGCCAAATGCTGCATTTGGGTGCAGATACACCTTTCACACTCAGATTATGCCCTTGCTGAAGCACCTGGTGTATGGACAGCATTTGGTGGTTCACAGCTCATATTCCAGCAAGGCAAAAGGGAGGAGGGCAGCAGGGTGTGGGAATCAGGGTGGTTTCACACTGCTGGCAGTCACCGGAACTAAAACCATTTGCAAACTGACCCTATATTTAAACATTAAATTGGCACTTTGTTTCATGGGAGAGTTGAACTAAAATTTTTAGGCTCTCTCCTTTGGAAAAGCTATCTGTGTTTTCTGTAACATTAGTACATCTCTGGTTATACGGAGCAGTGAAAAGCAATGACAATCTAGGGCAAAGTTAGCCATGGAAAAACAGCGCCTGTAAAGCGGGAAGCTATCCTAAGTACTTAATCTACTGTCTCACAGCATGACCTATATTTTTTCCACTGAACCTTCTGAAAAGGCAAAGGGTTTTGTTTCATGACTAAGTTCATAAACAACCTTGCATTAGCATCGTGGTTATGTTCCAGTTGTGTATTTTCAAGGATAACTGAACATTTACGGACATTTATGGGTAAATTGAGCAGATACACAACACCCTCAGCAAGGCTGATTTTTGGTGAATTTCTGAAAAGCTCTTGGACATCCATTTCTAAGAAATCCTAAACCACTGACAGTTTCTGGACAGCACAGGATCACTGAACCACTGCAATAGTAATCCTGAATTCACACGATGTTGAAGATGAAGCCTGTACACACCTTTAAACTATTTTGCTACCCGTGGTAATTACTGCACTTTTATAAAGGGCAAACAACAAGTATTTTAGTATGAGAACTGTTCAAGTAAGTTTTAATAGAGTGCACCAGTGAATCAAGATGACTTGCATCAGATTTTGTTTCAATGAACATCAGATAAAAAAAAGAAAAAAAAAAAAAGAAAAGGGGCTACAGTTCTTTCTTTCCAAACACCACCCTTTTTCTAAGGCAACAATACACGTCCATTTCCGAACATAACTGTTACATAGGAAAGCTACATCACAGTACAGTATGTAAAGTCCATCTCGGTCAAGAAGCCATTAGAGAATGGCACATTTACTACACTTACAGCCTTCTAACTTAGGGTTACAGAGTTTACCACAGCTTTTTTTTTAAATTTTATTTTTTAAAGTGACAATTTCTTAATGAACTTTCTATTCTTCACAAGAGTGTGCAGATGGGGCCCATATGTTGATATTACAGTAATTACGACATTAAATAACATTGCACAACCAACCTCTATGGTTAATTCAGTACAAAAGAACAAGTATTAAAATGTACCAGTACTAGTGGTTTTACACAGTTTATAATCATTAATTATGAAGGAAAAAAATGTGGGACTGTTTTTTTTTTTTTTTTCTTTTCTGTAGGCAAGTGCCTAATTACAAAGCTGCACATTACAGGCATAATGATGTGGAATAAATACAAGAAATCTGGTAAAATATTAAACACAAACAGGTTACATGGGAACAAACTGTACAACCACAAAAGCATAAATCAACAATTTCTCATTATAAACAAGGTATGTTTAGCTGTAAAATATTACGTGGAATTGCAGGTACTCTTTGGGGGGCACATGTTCCAAAAGCCAAGGTAATTCCTGAGGTGGTATTATTAACTTATACAATTGGTCAACACTTCAGATTATCTTGTGCTATTAAACAGTCCCAATGTTAATATATTTCCATAAAATGGAATTTGTAGTATTCTGAAGGCAGCAAACAAGTGATATTTTACACCATGATATTCAAATGAAATAATTCTAGTTCTCCATTTTGGTGCTACATTTGTTAATGGGCCACAGGAGTAAGGACTGGAATTTGCAGACAGAACACCACTTATGCCTGGTTTCTGTTCCCCCACAGCTCTGAGCTGGCCCAAGGCAAAACAAAGTTTCTAAACTGTAAGTGCCAACACTGTAAACAAGTTTGTCTCTTTTTTCAACTAAACATTGTCCAATAACGAGGATAAGAGCCAAAGATAAGCAGGAACAGTCTCGTGTAGAACAAAAGCCAATTCCTCGACTTTTGGTTCAATTAATGAACAATCTTTAAATAATTAAAAATGGTCATGCTACAGTTGTGAAATTGTGCATTTGACTCAGGACACAAGTTTTTTAAAAAACGCATGGTAGAGGTAAGACTTATAAAAACACCAAAAATGTAAATGATAGGGAAGAACTTTTCCAACTCAAAGCATCAAACATACATTTCTGTGCAGAAATCTAGACAACTATACAAGATCTGAATTTAAGCAGTCATCTTTTTATTATACAACTCTATGAACATAAAATGAACAGAATGCTCTATATACTTACCTGTACATGTGAACATACCTTCTTTAGCTACAGTTATTTAATATAGGTCATACTGGATTTAACTTTACAATTCTGAATAACTATGTATAACCTTATTGCAATAAGGGCAATTTCTACATGGGGGAGTTTCACAGGCCAATCACATTAGGCGTAACCAGTACATTCAAAGTGTAGATCATGTATGAATCTTCCCTGATCCCAAAGAATTTAGGTTCTCTTTACAGCTTAAGCTCGTTCGCTATCTTGGATGCAATGTTCTTAAATGCGATAGAAGTCCCAGATATTCTCTTGAAACGAACTCCATTGAGCGATAATCGTGGCAGTTTGCAGACTTCCATCTCCCACTGAACAAGGCTGTCTTGTCGTGCATCACCGTGAACACAGAAGAGCAAAAACCTCTCTTTCTGTTCATAATCACAGTTATTTGCATCTAACACTTTCCGAATCTCTCTCATCATATCGTTCGGGTCCATAGAACTAGTGGTCTTCATACTCCATGTGAACCGCAAGGAGCGTGGCTTTGAATCTTTACTATCCTCCTTCTCTCTGTCTTTTGGCTCCCCAGAAACACTCCTGGAACAAGTCACATACAGAAAAGTCAAAACCAAAAGCATTATAACCAAGAGATAGAAGAGAGAAATACAGTTGTTGAACAGGGGTTTCTAAACTGCGACTGACCCACCATTAGTCACACGCAAGCTAATTCCACGAGTTAGATGGATACTGCTGGAATAGTCATGCCCCATCTCCTGCACACGTGTGCCTCAGCACAGCACTGTGCCACAGTAGTGGCACACAAGCAAAGCAAGTTTGGAAACCCCTGCTCTACAACGTTCTGATGAGAACATGTGCAATGGTAACTGCAGCGGACACACGTTACTCCATACTGCTCCAAAGAAAGTGGAATCTATGTAAAAGCATGACTGAAGTTCTGCTGATTTCATGATCTGGAGCATGCCATACACCAACAAAACTGAAGTTGAGGGACACAATCCTGAAGCGTAAATCATACTGTAAAAGCAGCAGAGGAAGAAAACCCACCCTGTGATTCACAAGTCTTTAGTTAATTCCCTCCCCCTCTTTTCTGCCTTTTCCCCCTTTTGCATGTATTATGTATTTTTGACCTCTCTCTGTGTCAAAAGACCTTATAATAACATGTTTTATTTTAACTGATGAAGCAGAATTTTGTGCTGTAATTTGGCTGTAAACAGCCTGAGATCACTATTTGAGTACAGGACCAGCAGATTTTTCACAGTGTAGACACAAAGTATTTTATTTGATACAATGGCTCAGACAGAAATGCAATGGAGTAATTTCCAATTAACGTTCTTAATCTGATGCTTCCTTACCGAATAGATTACTTATTCCACTGTAGAAAGCATTTTGAGAAACAGCACTCATTATTTTAAAGTCACTCCACAGTCAGCTACACCTGTTCTTTTCCCAGGTACTCATGGTGCTGATGCCTCCCCATCTGTCACTGGGGAAAAGTGCTGCTCTCATTTTGACAAGTCTATAAACTGTCATTATTCAGAGAGGAGTCAAAACAAGCATTTTTAATTTAACTTTCAGTGTGATCCCCAGAGAACCACATCGATATTAAGGGATAGAGCATGGCAGAGATAAGATCTCAAATGACATTTTTAGCCCAAAACAGACACTGTAGGATGACAAAAAACAGAGAAAGCTAGAGAATGAAAGCAAGAGCTGAAAGCAACTTCACACTTCCTTTCATTTGAACACTTGATTAATCTCTTTTCCCTTTCCACATCCAAGAATGACAGCTAATAGACTTTGAATTGAAAAGGACTAACTTAGATAAATGCATTGTGTATTATACAGTGTATCCTGTTAAAAATGTGCTAGTTTTTTTTTTGTTGTTTAAATAGAGGCTTTTTTTAAAACTAAGTTGATACTTTGTGTAAGTGACCAGTTTACAATGCAAACTACAATGCCTGTTCATTAGAGAGCAGAAAAATAAAGAGTTATGCACTGTGCTTAAGCACACCAAAAATGCAGAACCAAATGCTGAAACATGGCAAAGAGCAGATATACTGGAAAATGAGCACATGAAGGAATGTTTTGTTACTAACAAAGCGCCTATAGATTTGTGTACAGTGGTTGCCATACAAAGTCAATATCTGGCAGTCACCACCCCTTTCGTCTGAATGTCACTTGTTTTATTTCTCTGTGCAAGGGACATTCATTCCTCAGGGACTATAAGGTGTTTACTTCTGGCAAACAGCACTTTAGTAAAGAGCACAGTATGTAACTATAGTAAAAATTTAATAGATACATATATACAGACAGACACACAGAAAATATATTACATTTTCCACTGATACCAAAAGTAAACACCATTAAATATTTATAAGACAAAACATGATTTGAAGTGCCTACATGATTGGTTAACTCCTACAAGGGGCTTTATTATGCAAAGAAATATGCTTACATAAAATCTTGTATTAAATACTTCGCAAGAAAGCAGATATAAAGGGATATAAAGAGGGATATAAAGGACCTCACCAAAACCCCCTCCCCCCCAAATAAAAAACATCTTTGAAATATAGATTACTTAAGCACTATTCTGTTTTGCATCCTGATTAAAAGTCTTTAAGAAATCACTTAAACCTTGATGCGAAAGACCTAGGAGCGAAGTATTAATAGTGACTCCTCACCTTGAGGTGTCAGTTCTGCCACTGGCTTCGCCTTCACTTGGATCCCTCAAAACAAAGTTAAGGTTGAGATTCAATGATAAAGGTGAAAAATAAAAGTTAAGAAAACCTACACCTAGAACAATATTAAATAGCTACTGAAGAAAAAAAAAATCAGTATAATAATGTCAAGCCTGATACTGTTTAATAGTATTTTTTCACAGCTGTAATTTTAGTTCCCTCTAGATACCTTAACTTTTTGCAACTCTGACATGTAATTGTTTGGTTTTGGTTCTTTTTGGTTTGGGTTGGTTTTTTGGTTGTTTCCTTTTTTTTGGTGTTTGTGGTTTGTTTGGTTTTTTTTATTTAAACTGATGGCAAAATTAACACGTTCTCAACCTGCTGCAGACAGAGCAATGGCCACATAATTCCAGCAAGCACAGAGGAGCAGTCAGTCAAGGTGGTCCAGGGGGGCTCCATTCTGCACCCTTGTGGGTCAGGCCTTTATACCTCAGTCCTGAAAGCACTTTGGGACATGCCTGTGCTTAAGCACACTCACATAATTAACAGCTAGATGTGCCCAAGAGCTTGTGAGACCAAATGTTTGGAGCCCAGTTCACAAAGGTTACTTCAACATCTGGTTAAGCAAATCAGCTGTTACATTGACTTCAGTAAGATTGCTGGCAAGCTTGAGGTTAAACATATCTCTGTCTCGTTGAATTAGAGCTGTGCTTTACAAGGAACTGTTTTATGTCTTTTTAGTATGAAGCAGCTTGAAATATATCCACACATTGTATATGCCACCTAGGTATGTTCCTAGTGCTGCTGTACAAACATTTTAGCACCCAATTTCAATTATCTAATTAATTTAATACCTTCAAAACACCAATACTTTATTAACTAACATCAGGGAAGTATTGTTGGACATAAACCATTGATTCAAAGTACTTCAATACCCTATTCACTAAGCATTCTCATTATGCATTATTTTATATACTTACCAGAAAAGGCATTTACCTTTGCCAAAAGTTAGTAAAAAAGTCTTTCATGACACCTTCTAGACAAAGTACGCTTTAAACCATTATTTCCTGAACAGTACAGAAGTTAAAAGGCATGCAGTTATGTGATCCAACTCAAAGAACAGCAAAAAATAAACCCCTGAACCTCCACCCATGGAATCCCAGCCACTAAGTCTCAAACAACACACATTTTAACAAAATAAAAACCACAACAAAACACCACCAAAACACCCCACCATCACCAGCAACAAAACAAACACATCCCCTAAAGGCCTTCAGTATAGGAAAATGCACTTTTAACACTATAAAATATAATAGGAGATTGTATAAGTCTTCTGTACTACAGATACATCAATTTAAGATATGTTAATTCTAAACACATTTTACAATACTCTTTTTGTATTGTGGTTTAATATAATGAAAATACTAATTCTTTGATCTCTTAAAAAAAAAAAGCAGCAAGATACCATTCCTTGCAAATAACAATGAGCTATAACAAAAAAAACCAGCCTGTACTCTTTAAATTGGTTAGTTACTCAACAGAAGATACCTTCTTCCTATTTAGAGACCTACACTGACACCACAGCTGACTATTTTTTCCCCTCTTTAAAACCAGAGGACAATTCTCTCCTTGCACCTTTGTAAGTGCTGGAGATACCAATAATGGAGGATCATAGTCCTGTATCTTCAGGTTTCTGAAAAAAGAAAATAATTAATATTCTTTTTTTTTAATGTCATCATTGGAGCTATTACTTAGACACTGCACTATCAGCTCACTGGGTGAAATCAATTTTATGAGGATCATCACTGCATTTCTAGCTTTCTCTCTTCTCTTGTAGTACCACCTTATGCAATTCATGATATTTTCCTTACAAATTTGCAGCTCCCAACTTAACATAGCCTTGAATTTATCTTTTTTTTTTTTTTCCCCCTACACACAAATGATAGAATTCAGTACATAACAGCATGATTCTGTAAGGGAAAGATAAATTTCCAGTATATAATTTTGTTGTAAAATTGACAATAATGCATTATGGACACATCCACGAACAGGCTTAAGAATTATGGGTAAAACACTGTTAGAAAGAGGCAAACTGAAAGTTAAGTACCCTTTTGGGAAAGCTTTTGTGACTGCTAAGTCAGCAGTTACTTGATATTAAACAGTATATTTGAAAATCTTTCCCAGCACCTCTCCTCACAGTATTGTTAGCATCACTGTAGGAATGAATGCAGATCCAGGATGTGTGGGTTTTCTTCTTTCAGAATCCTGAATTTAAATTGCAAGAAGCTGGTGACATAATAGAAGAGGGTGTATGATACTGAAATATTATTACTTTCAGACACCCAGACTTCTGCCTGCTTCTAAGCTTCTCATTTCTTCGCAGATTTCAGAATTCCCCAAAATGATTTGGTAATTCCAATTCCTTCTAAGCACAGCAATAAAATCATTGTAAATACAGCCCTTGCAACAAACTGCACCCAGTTAAAAAAGTACAATAGAAAAAATTAAATAATGACTCATTTTGAAGTCCCTGTTTTCAGTATTTAAATTAATTTGATTTTAACTTAACTGTATCATCTTTGTATTTTAGCTGTAAAGCAGGAGCAAAAACTCCTTTTGAGCAGCGTTGTCTTGCTCCTTTAAGATAAAGAAGCCAGAGAGCTGGTCAAACATAATGGCTGCAACATATACAGAGAAGTAAAACAAGGCAGATTCTGGAAGGACCATACCAAACAAGCAGCATTCTAACTAAATTTATATTTACTTCAGACTTAAACTGTAAATTCTCGAAGACTTAGCAATTACAGCCCTTGGTTACAGGCTAGGCTTTTAAAAAATTTTTTTCTCTTAAAAAAATCGAGGTACTAACCTGCGGACAAACTTGGAAGTTATCTTGCTTATTATACCAGTTGAAGTCCCTCTTCTAGCATGTGCAAAAGCACCGGTTTCATGGGATGGTGAGGCGGGCGGTCCATTGTAAGTGGCATTACGCCGCTCCCTCAGCTGCTCCCCATGGAAAGTGCTTCGACTTGAACTCCCCCGAGGAAAGCGGGTTCGGTCTGGAGTGGTAGTGCTAATACTATGAGCAGACGGGGAAGCAGCAGGCACTCTTTGAGTTGCACTGCTGGGAAAACAGAAGCATGAATAAAGAGAAAGACTATGCTAAAAACCCTCCTACATAACAACCGTTCTTTGAAGACAGGAAAGAAACCCTGCTCTTGATTATTTTTATTTTAAAAACTGAATCTGCTACTGATTTGCTTTTACGATTCATACTTAGAAGTGATCAAGAGATACTTTCACTGTAAAATCAAATTATCTCAAGTATTAAGAGCAGTTAAAAAAAAAGGTACACACAGATAATAGGACAAAAGGAAAAAGGTAGAAAAGTCTGTAGCAAAATTTGGAAGTGTTCCCAGCCCTCTTCTGAAAAAATGTGTTCATCAAAACCTTTAGCACAAGCACTCCCAAAAAACTTAATGGATATTTCTTAAGCAATTATCTGTCAGAAATAAATGTGTAACGCTATTCAGGCAGTTAACAGTAAGAACAACTATACTATGGTACTTTCAGACACAAATGTCTGAAATGTTTAGCAATCTACAAACCAGAGAGGTTAACATTTCAGTACTTCATCTGAATTTATGGTGGCCTGCGTTGTCCGGTCCTGTCTAAAGCAGTCAAATTTTTAACTTGAGTTTTTCAAAAGTTTCCAGAGGGAGGCAGTCAAGGAACTTTAACTGTAGGCAAACATGTTTGTCATGAACAAAACCAGGCTTAAATTGTCTGTAATGCCCACAGTACTTGAGGAAGCTACTGCTTCAAAACAGAATGCAATGTGACAGTTTTGAGTAGACTACAAACATACTGAGGCCTATCATGAACTAACAACAGCATTTTGGAAGTGCACGGCACTGAAGAAATAACCACCCATTTCCTACCTTGGTCGGTAAGCTTCAGTACCATCTTTGATGGTTGGCAGTGTAACTTTTATAGGATGACCAGAGGCAGACATAGACTTTTGATGTCGAGGGCGTGTGGATACGGAGGCTACTGCAGAGCCTCCAGAAGATGTGCTACTCGCAGACATTTCTGTCAGGCTTTGGCATGTCAGCAAGGCAGGAGAGATGGACAAAGGGAAAGGGGAAGAAAAGGTTAGTGTAAAACCCTTGAAATGATTTTTTCTTTCATAACACAGCAAGTGCTGTTTAAGTAACTAGAAGGACTGAGTGACCAGGCTGCTTTAGTCAGCTGAAGTAAAGAGTACAGAATTCTGGGAAAATTATGTTCATCCATAAATCAATTCACCACACATGTTAAGTTAGGTCTTTTCATTCCTCCCAAGGTTAAAGCTTACACACAAAAAGTAACTAAATAAAACTACAAAGAAGATATAGAAAAAAATACTGAAAAAGAAATTTGCAAAAGGCTTAAAGCGATTGATTAAATAGACTGTCCTTTTGTGGATACCTCTATTTGGAGTTAAAACAAACATCTAAAACTTGAAACGTTTGGAACTGCTGTTGCACTATCACTTGGAAGTGACTGTGTTTTTAAAGGACCAACTTGTACTTCTCTAGACTATCCCAGCCACTGCTAGGCTGAGTCAACCCTTTCAAAGTCTGGTTTCTTCTCTCAGTACTTTTATTTCTCCTTCCTAAAGTGGCAAGAAAGATGAAAGTAGTGGCAAAACTATTGTGTTATTAATTTTTAAGACAAAAGTCACATGACTTAAGGCAAACTACAGCTTTGCCTCTACAGGCCTAAGTGAAATTGCATTAATAATGTATTAGCAACTACAGTCCCAAAGCTAAATAATACCATCAGCAAAGAGGTAAAGATTTCAGATTAACAGTTCGATGACACAAGACATTCATCTGCACCAAATCCAAATACAACTGCAACACAATGTCTTGTAGGAAAGGCATTTAAAAGTAAAAAAAATTCTTCCTTTCTCAGAATATGCCCAAAGAACTGAGCATGATATTCATTGCACTAATGAAAGGAACAGGGATTAAGAATATTTATACAGAAATATATATATTTTCTATTTAGAGAAAAAAATTAAACTGTAAAATTAAAAACTTTGAAATAAAAATCCCAACTTTAGAGTGGGTTTTGTACTAAATCTCTGGAAAAAAACCTACCTATCTTTGTGAGATCAGACAAAAATGTTGTAGCATATATTTTAACTCTATATCTAAAAACCATGTTATTTTCTTTCTTTTCAAAAAAAGATTCTTACTACCTTAGTTTCAAATATTTTGAACATTACACAAAAAATTGGGAAGACGCTTTTGAAAGCACCCATCCAATAATTTGAAACTAATACTGAAAATTAGTTTTCTTCTTTTTAATGTACCTCCTTAAAGGACTTTAAAAACTTTTTTAAATAGCTGTACTTTACAGGTTCCATAGCTCATCATTTTATGAAAGATGAATAACCCTATACTTCTCTTATTTCCAACATTACACGCATCATTAAAAAATTAAAGCTCTATGACAGAAAACCAATTCAAACTAGTTTACTAGATTATGTCATCTCATGCTATGGATTTTTTTGTTCATTTTACATTAACTGTTTTATTTGATAGCTTAAAAAACATCAGAATAAGAGTTGTTACTTGAATCTAAAAACATAAACCCCAGATTTTATTACTCTCCATTACAGCCAGTGTTTCGTCTCTCAGTCAGGTACAGGGTTTAACTAACATCAAGGGTTACCAAAGGACATATTGAAAAAAAGACCAGTAACTGTGGCATTGTTAAATACAATACTATTTAACAAAACATACTAAACTGAGCATAATTATCCTCTCATATAAAGACACAATTTGGTTACCATCACTACAAAAATATTATTTAGACCAAAAAGTTGTACTGAAAATGACTGACAAGTTTTAACAATGTCAGCTTTTTGAGCTATTACAGGGGGAAATGAAAAAGGATCAAGGTACACTGTCAGAGCAATCCATCTGAAGTTCTCCACAGCATATCTGCCCACTTAGCAATTAGTTGTTAGCACAGTTATTTTATTCTGTGTTGGAAGACAACCCTTGGTAATAAGTGTGATTCCATTCAAAGAGGCAAAGGCCAATTGACACGTTTAGTTAAAAAGTTCATCACAAACACAGAAACAGCAGTGGAAGACAAGATGAAAACACACACATGAACTTTATGTATTGCACACCATGCTTTATAATGATACTGATTGCATAACCTGCTGCTTCTGTGCCTCAGTTCTTGTACCCAAACTAATAAGTAAGAAAAGTTGAACAATACCTGTTGTCCTTCCCATTCTGTATTGCAGAATAGCGATCTGAAGAACGTTCACAAACATAAGTGTTCCTCCTTGTCATTCCACTACCAGAAAAGACATTATTCTAGAAGAAAAATAAGACTAAAATTAAATTACTTTTTTCCACTGTAATTATGTTGTACAAACATCAGAAGCAAATCAAAACAGCATTTCAACTGTTTATGTATATTCCTGAAGTCTCCAAACGTACTAGATTAATCTGTTGACATAAATCATTTATATCATCAGCTATTTTATCCAACAGCTCATTCTCAAATGCAAGTATGCTAAGAGAAAACACAGAGAAATTTAATTTTGCTGACAACTTGCTTAACTGAGTATTATGCCATTCCCACTTCCTGTGTTACAGAATTATTTGTCCTTGGGATCAACTAAACTGGAATCCTAGAGAACACACCTATGGCTGGCTGAAAGGCTTCCCTGCACAGATTAATTTGCCAACAAGGGCTCCAGCCTTACAGTTTGTTGCCCCTGTCAAAAGAGCTTTCAAGAGGAAAATGAAAATACTATCGACCTGTGTCAGTCAACTCAGAAATTATGATGCAGAAAACATGGTAAATAGGTCTTGTATCAGCAAATACTGACAGGAATTGCTTTCTGTTACTAATTTCAGTTTGCATAAACTTCACAAAATACCTACAAATGTTCTCCTCCACCCCCATCACACACAGGTTACCAGCTGAAGGCTTACTTTTAGTACACGATATACAGTTCCCAGTTTTTAATGCAGTAGATATTGAATTTAGGGTGGGAGAGGTTGCAACGTGCTAACATTACATACTGACACATGCTGGCAAAAGATTTCAAATACGCTAGACTTGGGTACTGCAGGACATCATGAACTCTGCAAGACTTACTGTGCTTAGGTGTCCCTCACCTAGAGTTTTTCAGCATTAATATGACCCCACAGAGACTACTGAATAAACTGTTTCAAGGCCAATTTGTAAGGAAGATTAACAACTACAGCAACTGTTTCTGAAGTTAATTCTCATAAGTTAGAATAATATGGCTGAAGGTGATAAATGTTTTCAAGAAATTCTGCCTTCCCTAACATCGTGTTACCCCCAAAGTTACACAAAAGTATTTTAAAATTACCCACATCAAATTAGCTCTGTTCACTTTAGATGTGTGACTTTTAAAAAAATTTCACTTTCTGTGCAAGCTGCTCAACCTTGAACTATTGTTGCAATATCAGACACCAATATTACTTAATCGTGCCCATCACAAAGCCTTTCAAAGTCCCAAAATAGTAACAGAGCTAAAAATGGACAAATACTGAAGTTGCCATTAGCAAGTAAATCAATTTCTCATTCTTCGTAGCAAAGATACTCCATTTAATTAATTCTCACAAAGCAGAGAAATGCTTTTGACATATCAGCTTGAACCATACATGACTGTAATCAGCTTTGGGGCAATTTACTTTTTGGGAAAGCTTAGATATGAAATCTAACCTCAGAAGACTCAACGTTCCTGCACGCAATACACACAGCCATAATTTCAGAGACTCTGTGGCGATTGGGGGACAATGACCATATTTAAAATCTAAAAAAAAAGTAAAAATTTAAAGTATCTGCAGATGTATTGCAGACACAGCCTATAGAACATTTAAGAGTGAACTGAACTTCAGCATTTATTTCACTTAAAACAACTCCAGCAGAAATGCATATAATCTTTTCAGAATATCCAAGATGACAGCGAGCACCTAGAATCCCAATGGACAATAAGAATTCCTGCTGGCAGTCTACTGTACTAAAAGATGGCCAGAATTTTTTTTATTAATAGAGCATATCTCTTAAATAGCAGGAAGGATACTTGAAGATTAAATCATGATTCGTGCATATTTTTTCTCCCCATATGAAGAGAAGTATCAAGAAATTATTAATTTGCTAGTTCAATTTCTGAATACAAGAACCAGGTTGTAAACCATAACATGAACAGGCACACGCACCAGGGAACAAATGGGTTGCTCCCCCTCACCTCACCCCATTCCTAAAGTCCAAAATTAAGTGCTTTCAGAAAAGGAAACAGCCAGATTTATGGAGAAAGTTCATGAGGGATATTATGTAGAACTAATAGATGAAATCTCTGATTCAGGAAGTCCCTTGACTTTCTTGTAGATCCACAAGCATTAGAAACCAGAAAAAGAGCACTCCATATTGGCTCTGTTCTTATGTTCTTTCCCTAAATATCTGCTATTTGTCTTGATGGAACTTCAGTTTGCCCAAGTGCAGACATTCTTATGCTTAGTGTTATGTTAGTGTTACAAAAAGTAGAGTTGGTGGTGGGGAAGGGAAAGGTTTATTTTAAAAGATCCACTGTAGCTTATTTCTGCCTGCCAGTAAAAGTTACCAGAAATAGACTTAGTGGCTTAGTCAGTAACCATTATGTCTATAGTAACCCTGTGCTGCAGATTTTGTTTAAATAGGGAAAAAAAAATATAACAAGCCAAAAGCACACACACTCACACTGGTAACTGCACTTGATTTCTTTCTGTCTGGACCCACAAGTGGACTTGCAGCCATCTCTCCTTTGGATCCCACTGTAGTGCTGCCAAGTTTGCGCGAGACATCCTTGTCCCACTCTTCTTTCTGTTCACTTTCCACACTATTTGCCTGAGACCTTTTTGTGTATGACACAGCAGGAGGAATTGAGGGACCAACTGCCAAATAAAAACAGTATTAATAAATACCTAAAAATAGTCACTGCATTTTTCTTGGCCGAAATAGTCTAAATATAGTTCCCTGAGTCCAAAAAAAGCATTTGAACAACTATGACGGCAAACTCAGCACATATACCAACCTACTCAACTGAGCTTTGACAGCCTGTTTTCTTTTTACCCGCTCTCTCTTCACCACCAATTTGCAGTTTAGGATTAGCTCCCATTTCATATCAGTATGTAAAAGCAAGAAGAGTATTTTAATTCTCATTTTAAACCCATGCAATTTGTACAGTATCATGAAAAAAAGAATTAGAGGATGTTTTTCAAAATATTTCTTTAGTACTTTTTGCCATATACCTTTCCTTCTAAATACTATGAAAGACTATTTTCTGCTGAAAACCATAGAACTGCTTGATTTAAAAGCATGTTTTACAATTTCCCCCCCACCCCCATCATTCCTTAAAATGCTTTGGGATACCTCCTCTGTCAGTTCACTTCTACATTCCCTTAAAATAAAATCATATCAGCTACCAATTTTTATAATATTGGTTGATTTTCTGGGGGAAAAAAAAAAGGAGGGGGGAAACAATAATGTGAATTAGGCAGAGAAGAGGGCCAAACACTTATAGCAATTTGATAGCTCTGAGGAAAAAAAAATCATCTTCCATTTAGTGTTTTAAATATGTACTCCTTTGTGACGTAAGCACTGTCACCCGAAAATGTTTCCTGAATACTTGGTAAAATTGTTGTTTCTTGGAATCAAACAATTTGCCCCCTCGACTCCAAATATACTGATAAAAATAATGGTTTGCTGCCCTTGGGGTTATCCAGACCAATATTTACCATTAGTTCCTAAACAGAACACACCCACAATGTCTTACTTAGTGAGTTAACCAAGTATCACGTCCAAAAAATTAAATCTGCGCGTTATATTGATCCAGATTTACCACAGAAGTGTTCATACAGATAGAAGCATCAAGCAGAGCACGATGAGACACACAACAAATGCACAGAGTGGTGGTCCTGCCAGGTTCACAAAACACTGCACATCCAGTGTGTGTCATCCAGCTGCACATCTCAGCTTGTGTATGTTAATTTACTTGTTGGAATGTCATCCCCACCGTGATCGCTGAACCGCCGCTGTTTCTGGTTGGTCGATATACTCCGCTGGACCTTCAGGTGAGCAGGAGACTGCACGGAGCTGTTGTTGAGGTCGCTGCTGGGACGAGATCTTTGACCCAAGTTGCTGCTGGACAAGGAATCGCCTACTTCAAACTACAAGAAAAACAGTTTTTCAAAGCATAAGCAAAATTCATCAGTACTGGTATTTTTACAGCACAATAAGGCAAAAAGTTCTAACTAAAGGCTTTTTCTTTTTTTAGTTTCAAATTGTATCCAGCGCAGAATATTTTCAAGATGAATTTTATCACTTCATCTATGTTTAATGTGCTTTAAAAACACACAGCCAAAGCTAAGTTAATGAGTGCTCAAAATAAAATTAGAAGAATCCTGACAGAAACAAAAGTGTGCTGCTATTTTGAAACCTAAGCCATGGAATGGCTCCCTCTGTTTTATTTTATTTTAAAAGCCTAAAGCATTCATAGCTTCTGAACAATTTCAAAATGCATTGGACTGAGTCAGAAGGGCTAAAAAAGCAAGTACTGATTAAAGGATTCTTTATGGCCTTCAACACATCTTTATATAACTGGTATGTAACTCAGCCACTGGTTTGTTGATATCTAAGAAGCACAAGTTGTAAGTAAGAGCAGTGGAAAAAACAAATATCCTCTTCCAAGCAATTTGAGTCAAAATGATTTTAGACAGATTCCCTCCATGCTCTGCCATCACAAGGGAATTCAGGTTCAGAGATGTGAGAAAATGCACTCAAGGATGCATGTATCAGATCTACGCTGTCTTGGAACTGAAGGAAGGCCAATGACGCAGCAGGAAAAATTCCTTCAAAAAGAAAGTCTTGTTCTCAGTCTGATTTCTTGAAAAATCCATGTGATTCCAAAAGATTTACAGATCCGCCTAGTGCCAGAAGATTTACAGATCTGTCTGGTTCCAAAACAGTAGAAAGATCCTCTACCACCAATTTATTAATGGCTGCAACACAATTATTAATTAAATAATAAAATATACTAGAAACAATATGAGTGAGAAAGGACAGCATTTCTGAGAAATAAAGGATGTCATATCTGGGTAGTTAGAAAAATAATTCCTGTACTCAAATTCACTATTTTAGATTTTAACTGAAAACACACATGACAGAAGGAAGACTCAGCACTTAGAAGTTAGGTCTGATTAACTGCCAGCTTTTTAAAAAAGCAATTCAATGTATTTACAAGCAAACATGAAGATACTAAATTTAACTTAGTTCTTTGTATGGGATATCTAACAAGATATCCGAGGAGATATGAAAAGGGAAAGGCACTAATAAGTGACTAATTACAATTTTTTAAAAACATTACAAAATAATCAATAGAAACATCAACAAACAGCCACATATAAAGGTTAAAACAGAAAACGTAAATTAGATAGCACTTACTTCAGGTGGTTTTCTACCTAGAAGCAGGTAAGTAGCCATGACTTCATCGTACTTTTGGTTTACTAAAGATTCATGTATTTCTTCTCTTGAAAAGCCCATTGTGACCATAATGTCTAAAAGTAAAACAAGACAGATGCATCAGCAGAATAAGTGCTTGGGTTTACTGACAACTTAAAAACAGTGAAAACAGAAAACACCTTATAATTTGCAGGTAGCTAAGATTCAATGCAACCCACTGAGAGTTTTTTGTTGTGGAAAAATAAAAAATGCTGCAACTCCTCTCTCTTGCTGTTATTTTCATCTTGAAAACTCTCAACTATATTATTCAACTCTCCACTAATTTATACAACACTCCATGTTACTCAACAAACAATTAAAGCACTGGCAAATAGAAACTATGAATAGATACAGGGCCAAGACAATAACTTAGTCTAACCACAGCAGGCAAAAATTGTTGCCTTCATAACAAAATCTGTTTCCTTCAGTCTGTTGAATTCTGTAGTCTTATTTGTCTACTGTGCTTGCAGATTCACGTCAGCTCAGTGAAGTCACAACAGTAGTTATAAGGAGGGCATTGTAATGGAAATCCTCCTTTAAATAAAAAGAATGCATTTGACTTGTATGATGAGACTGTAGGTCAAATTCAGTCAGAGTTTAGTTTGGCTTACAAGACAAAATTGTCTGTGTACATCGGATGCAACACCCTTGTAAAACTTACCTATTCTCTTGGTGTCATTAAAATCTGGTTCAGGCTCAGTATATGGCTTTAGTTCTTCTTCTTCATGGCCAACATTCATCCACCGATCCTTCATAATTTGCTAAGAAGAGAAATAAGCTTTAGGTCAACATTCCATTTACCAGACCCCATGTACTAGGTGGTCTGCTGAAAAACAATTTTAAATTCATAATAATCTGAATGCTGCTCTCTTGCTTATACCTTTTCCCCCTCACTTCTCTTATCTTTCACATCCTTTTGTTTCCATTAGTTCATTTCCCCTAAAATTTACCTTTTATAACACAGCTGCCCTGCCCGAAATACTAGAACTACTGAGAGAAAAATCCCTGCAGTTTCAACACAAAAACCTTTCATTTTGTCCCCTTTGCTTCCACTGTCTCTTAATCTCATCTTGCAGAGTGTCTGCCACTCATGTCATAATCTTGGTTAAGATCCCTTGATGCTACTACAATACCAACTCTACCACAATAAATAATTCCTTCAAATAATAGCAAAGGAAGTGTTTAGAAGCTAAGGAATATTTCAGGAGTGTGCTGATGCTTCCTACAGTCATTAATTTCAAGATCATGATGCCAACTGGTCATTTTTTCCTGTGGACCTTCTCACTGCACTTGACCTAAATATGTTCACTGTTTGGCTGGAGGGAGCAATGCCTCTTAACTGTCTCTATGCCAGGTAGTTATTTACTCCAAAAATTTCTTCTGCATTCTTTGGAAAATTTCCTTCTGCTGCATTCCAGATCTTTTATATGCCTTCAAGATTGATCATCTGGAATCCCTAACCATCACAATTTCTCTCTAAGGACATATTCATCTTTAAAACACCTAACAGCATTTTCTCTCCTACAGCAACAGGCACACATGTCTCTTTAGGGACAGATGCTAATACACTCACTAGACAAACAGAAGAACAAAACCAGTGCCAGCAAATCAAGTTTCCCACAGGCTCCAAATATGCCTTGCAAACACCGAATTAAGTTATTTCTCACAAAGAGCCAAAGACTCAATTTTCCATTGATATAACCAAATTCTTTGTATGTAGTGTTGCTGCCAAATTACAGACCCCAATAGCTGTATCCTTACAAGAACAATATAGAACTTTGTACTTGGGCCAGTTAACATTTTGCTGACAATAAGACTTATAGATTTGTTCTACCATGGAATTGATTTTTTGGCTTTTGAGGGGGCTAAAGGGGAAGGGATTGTGAACACATATTGCTGTATCGTATTTCTGACACACTTGACAGCAGACTTTGGTTACATATTTGCAGCCTTGCAGTAACGTGAGAGACTCCCCAAAGAGTACTATGCAATATCTGCAGTCCCAATTTTTTAAAGATACCATTAAATAAATCTGAAGTTAAGTAAATATGAAGTTTAAGTACAATTAAGTGGATGAGAGGAATAACTGCTCAAATCCTACTCCTATCTTGATCCTTCTTGAATTAACAGGCAAACCCAACAATGCCCACTTAAAGTTTTTCATGTCTTCAGTAGGTGGATCTGTAGTTCAATGTAATCTGCTCTCTGTTTCCATCTGTTAAATATCTAAACTAGCTTCTGTCTTTCAAATACACAGTCTCAGAGGCACACTGAGTTATTGTACAACTCTTAAACAGGCTCTTACAATCAAGCATTTTGAAGCGACACAAACAATCCAATTCCAGGATCAATATTACATTTGTGCAAGTTCAGCTGGGCTTCCAGTCAGCTGACTGAAGAGCAGCAGCCTTGGTCAGGGTATTTAAAAATCTGACCCTAATTAAATTTCAACCAACTAGGTATTATTAAGAAGCTTTCCCTCAATTTTCAGAAAACTATCTAATAAAAATCTGGTCTGGCTCAAGACCTGTCTGTGTCAAGATTATTTGCTTTATTACACTTTGTAAGCATAAATCTGCTCTGTGGGAATTTCAACGCAATACTGTGCAAAAGAATTGAAGACTGAAGGAGAGGGAAAGAAGAATTTGTGAAATCCTGATAGCTAAGAGATCCCCATATTTTATGACAATGCTCTTTTTCTGGTAAGATTTACTGGCTTATAAACAACATTCTCTTGCTTCTCAAGTGTTCTTTCTCTGCTGCAACCAGGAAAAAGTCTAGATGAATCATTTTAATAAAGATTTTCCTGGTCCTTACTGGAGGCCAAGTGCTAAGCCTAACCCATTCAGTGCTGACCCTGTGTGAATCTCAGCTTTGATGCTAATGTCACGGATAAACATCCTCATGGGATGGTCTGCAGAAAACATGCATGGGAACTGAGAGGGTCTATGGCTGGGACTGAGCAAATAATCAAAAGACAATGCACAAATACATCTTCCCCACCTAGGATGACACTGCCTTTCCACTTTTGGAAACATGTAATAAATATATACTTTCATTCTAAACATGTATTTTAGAAGTGCTCAGAGAGAAGAAACAGTAATTTCTTTCCAAACCACATACCATAGTTTTTTAATTCAACAAATGTGATTTCAGGAATATTCCTTGTAAAAAAGGTTGTGATCTCTCTCTCTCTCCCTCAGATTAGCATACTGATCATTGCCTGTTATGATCAGTGTTTTGGTACTGGCTCAAGACCCTCTGTCACACAACATTCACTTGCTCTCTTCCACACAATCTGACAACCTTGCTGTTTCAGTGAGGCTGCTACCCAACACCTCTCCCCAGGGACTGGAAGGAATTTTAGAAGAAGTGGATAACACTACAATATCTAGAATAAAAGTGAAATTAGAACTGAAGAGAAACTGCTGAAAATCCAGAAGAGAACTTGGTAAAGGAAAAATCTATTTTCCTAAAACTTAAACACAAGACAGGAAAACAGCAATCTTTCAGCATCTTTGAGTGACTCCACTCTTATTATTATGTCCACTAGACAGTAATAATAGAACGTGAGTAATGAATATCAGTAAAGCAGAAGCCATCATTCACTATTCTCTTCAGCACTGATTTTATTCAAGTTAAAACTAGTTAAAATAAGGCATAAACCAGCATCAGTTTGAAATGAGGTGCATGCAGACAGAGCTCAGTGAATGCAAGCTTCCTTGCACAGGTAGCATCCATGCCAGGGAGTGTAACTCATGCCACTACAAATAAAAAGCTGCTTAAATGGGATTATTCTCTGGGACACCAACCACTGCTGCACAAGTATGTGTAGAAAGATGAAACAAAAGTCACTGGTGATTAACTCATGCAAATACTATTTTAAAAGCATTCTATTTATCTTCTGCTCTACTTTCATCTCTATGGTAAGTAGATGCTATTTTTAAAAAATCTCTTGTTGTTAAAGAAATCACAAAATAGAACAGAGCTGCCTTTACAGTCAACTCTACACCAAATATTTGTTAAATACCAGCTCTGGAGTTATCCAGTAATTACATGCCAATACAGCAATCTTGAACAAAACAGCCCCTTAAAAAACACTGAACCTTTTAGACACCTCACAAGTTATGCACAAATATACACTCTGCATCCCACGAAAAGAAAACCCAATTTACTAACAAAAGAAAATACGTAACTTTGCAGAAATCCTCAGAATAGATTTTAGCTGAGGGACAGAGCAGGTGTTACATATATTAATTTTTCAGCTATTCAGAAACAAAAGGGGGAAAAGAAAGGATTGAACAAAAATAACCAGCAATTATTAGCATATCATTCAAGTAGTTCTTAATGTTTGCACGTATTATGGCACTAAAACAAGCAAAAAAAATCAGTTTTCCATCACAGTTATTCCTCTTGTACATATATTTTGAAAAAAGTGATGCTGAAAACGGTAAGTTAAAAAAATTATGGCCCTGCCTGCTGCTGGTTTTGTATTTTGTGTTCGGGTTTTTTTGTTTGGTTGGTTTTTTAAATTTTTTTTTCCTGAAAAACTCCAAGAAGAAGATATTTACAATCTTGTCCTGCTTTCCACAAATTTTGAACTATCTCCATTATTTGACCAAAACAATGGGGAGCAGTTTGTACTTCAAAATGTTCTTAAATGATAGTCAGCTGCAATTTAAAAGGTTAGACTTTCATTCACTAACACTTCCTATTTTCAAGCTGTACTGTTTCTGGGATATTTCCTCATTTATTTTTTTTTTTTAAACAAAAACTTTCGGGCCCTTTAAATAGAAAGAAAGTATCTATTGTAAAAAATAACAAGTCTCCAGAAATTACTGTATGTTATGCTTTCTTAATCTAAAACCCCTTTTTTCCAAGATGAAAGGACTTACTTCCAAGCTGCCTCGTTTTATTGGATTCAGTACTAGTAGCTTCTTAAGCAGATTTTCACAGTCTGTGGACATATAGAATGGAATGCGGTACTTCCCCCTCAGTACTCGCTCCCTCAGTTCCTTTAAAATAGAGTTTTAAAAGGTGAGCTCCCAGTGGCACAGGAGATTTAAAGACAGTAAAAGCCAAGCTTTCAGACTGTAACTGTACCTTTAGATTCTGTCCATCAAATGGCAAAGATCCGCTTACTAGCGTATACAAAATCACCCCAAGGCTCCACACATCCACCTCAGGACCATCATATTTCTTTCCTTGGAAAAGTTCAGGAGCGGCGTAAGGCGGGCTTCCACAAAACGTGTCCAGTTTATTACCAACCGTAAATTCATTACTAAAACCAAAGTCCGCAATTTTAATGTTCATATCTGCATCGAGTAGAAGGTTTTCTGCCTAAGAGAAAAATAAAAAGGGGAAAAGGACAATTTTTGTATCAAAATATGCGTACATATATATATATAGTGCAATGTGTCATCAATAAATACAAAAATGTTTCTTTTTCTAAAATGATCCACCATCTGCATCTTTCTTGCAGGACAAAAACTAATATCCCCTCAAATACATTACAAGGACTGAAAATTCCATGCTTACTCAAAAAAATAAAATCGGTAAATGCAGCTAAATAGACTTAAAAGTCAGCTAGTGAACCAACTATGAAGATTTTATATTCTGGAAAAAATATCTTAGTTCAGCTTTAGACTGAAGTATCTAGACATCTCAGAATAGCAGCTGCAGCTTTTGACAGGTTCATGCCAACTTCTGATGCAAAGGAGAGTAAATCAAATCCCAGACATCATCTACCATTTTGTGAAGTAAATGTTAGACGGGATTTAAGACTTTAGAAGAAGATACCTTCTGCTTACAAGATGAAACATTTCAAGCTACATACTGTATCTCAGCATTCTGTACCAAAAAACTGTCTCCCTTTTACTATTAGTGTTTGCTTCAACAATAACATCAAGGTGTTAACACTCAAGTATCTATTTTTTTCATACACAATGCACATATTCCATACATCTCAGAATATTAATGCCCCTGCAGCAATGCATCACATAAGCACAGATGCAAGTACACAAGTATCTGGAAAGTCAGTAAACAGTATCTTATATTTACTATGACAGGTAGGTCAGAAGATTAAAAGGGTGAAGTTACAGAAATACTAATAAGTCACTGTGGAAAAAAAGTGCATTTCTCAAAATGCAAGAATGCTCTTCTAGAAGTGGAGCAGAACCGGGCAATGTTTATTCACCTAACTGGGTCTTGGCTCCTGATCTGCATATCAGCAAAACAGGAGCAGCACTGAGTAGTGCAGGAATCCTCTTTCAACAGGGGGACAGACAATAGCCAGTGCAAACGGTTCACCTCATTGCCAAACATCAGTTTTATAGACAACAGACATCTCTCAGATGCTGTGCTAGAACGGAGCCCAGAAAAATATAAAAATACCTTAGCTCACAATCAGAGAAGCAGCTGTTAGTTGCTTTGATAAAAAGGGTAAATATGATTTTGTTTGGGTTTGCTCGTTTGTTTGGGTTCGTTTCTAATAATTTCATTTACACTCAATGAACAAAACAGGAGACAATTAACCACCAGTATATCAAGCCAATTGCTTCACAACAGAACTTAGCCTTGATCAGGACTAAAATACAGCCCATTTGTAAAAACTCTACCCTGGAAAATATTTTATTTTCCCAATTCATGGGAAATTCATGGGACCTGTGATCCCAGCTGGTTCCAGCTGATGTGCCTGCAGACAGACTCACAGAGCTATTTTCCAGATTTGACAGCCTTCTACACTACTGCACAAAGACTTCATTTTCCTTGTGGTGAAAACAGTACTGTCAGTGCAGCTGCTTTGTGATTACAATAGTCCTCCTGCTTCAACAGTACTCTGCTACCCGAGTACCCCGTGCTTTTGGGTTCCTTACTTCGAAAAAAAGCACCAAAAAACCTTTTTAATAAGCCACATAGAAAGATATGCTTTTGTTGGTTACATGTTCAGGGCAATAAAGTATGAACGGAAAAGGTAAGGTAAGTTTTGTGCATCACAGGATGAGCAATGCTGGAATTGGTTATAGTCCTTTCTACACAAGCTGTTTATAATCACAAAAAGTTAAAAGAGGACAGTTTAAGTTCCCATGGGTCTTGCACTTCCTCCTCTTCTGCCAAAAAAGCCTGGACAAACCTGTACATTTTCTTAAGCAACTTTTATTAAAGTCAAGAAGTCTTATCAAAAATATCCAAAGTGGTGGTAGTGGTGTCTTGTGGTGCTGCAAATGTCAATTGCTCAATGTGCTGATACCATGGAGAGTCAACAAAAGCAGATGAGAATGCAGACACAGTTTTAAAATTGCTTTTTCCTTCTCTGCAGTTTCACGGGAAGAGCTTTAAAAGGAGAGAGATGACATAACACTTGGAAAGAAGAGATGAAGCAAGAACACCTCCTCAAAGCCATACATACATTTAGCCCTTTTTCCTTTGGGAAATGTGTTTTTTGTTGGCTAGGTTGGCTGGCTCTCAATTACACCTAACTGAACTTTACAAATGAGTCTAGCATAACTCCAGCCAAGAGACGATGGAGAGAGAAAATCAAATAAAAGAGCTATTTTGGAGCCTGACTGCCTTGCAAATAGGAAGATCAGCAGCAGACTACTTGTGGCAGGTAATTCCTGCGTGAAAGCTGCAAAGTAGTTTTGGACAGGCCTGAGAGGAATGCAGTGAGCGGTGTATGTGCCGTGGAACTAAGAAATGAAGGAGTGGTGGAAGCTGTAACAGGCTCTGGGAGAAAGAGCAAGATGAAGGATGCTAAGTAACCGCAGGGGTTAATGCAGAAAGACTCAGTAGTATAGCTGGGCTGAACAAGCCAGTGCGAGATAAGCGTGAGGAGATGGCTGGCTCCCTATTTCCAGCAAAGTGTAGGAGTGAGAGAATCAGGGAAAGTGGCTTGTCCTGGCAAGCCAATAGGTCCCTGGGTGCAGCCTTCTGGAAAGCTCAACAACAGTGGCTGCAGTAAGCTCCAGGGAGTTTAACAAAACATTCACAAGCTCCAAACCACCATGCAAGACGTGGAGGAATTTTTTTAAATCAAGATTTCAGTGAGATCCCAGCCCTTTCCTTCCTTGCATTCTGACTTCAGAGTGCTGGCCAGGCATCTCCACCATCAGATGCCAACAGTCCTGGGGCAGGGACGACTCAGCAGAAAAGGATTTATTATCCAGCACCGCGTCCACAAGCAGGAGCTGGCAGATTGACAGATACTAGGGAACAGATTTACAAGATTGAAGTTCAAACAACACTGCAGCATATTATAAGAAATTTAAGACAGAGGATACTGGTGGAAAAACAAACACCTTAAAAATTATTCTGCCTCAGCTTTTCACAAGTATTTAGATACATTAGTAGAAAAGAACCTACACAGATGTTTTCTTCGTAAATGTGCAGACATCAAAACAAGAGCACAAGACAGCTTTTAAGTTGGACTTGTGTCCAAGTCTGAGATATCTAAACTTGGCACTAAGACAACTTCAGGCTGAAGGTCTAGGTTGTACCTATTGTTGTTCAGCAATTGCTGAACTCTTAATATGGTCTGATGGTTTACACAGATTACCAGAAAGCATAAAGTAAAGCAAATTCAACTAATTTCTCTTTATCCTCAATTTATTTTTCTGCCCAAATTAGATGCTACAGAAGTTCAAATCGATTAAAAATCTAACATATTTCTTAAAAATAACTAAGAAAAAACCCTTTTACATATCCTTCCAATATATTTTAACTGAAAATATTTTAATTAAGTAGTGCTGACTGGTATTAGTTGAACTTCTGCAGCTTCACAGTGAGATATCAGCACGACAGCAGGTATAATTCTCTGAAAAGCATGTCCTTTCCTTAAAGCCAAAATTGGAATGAAAGTAACATGTTCTATTCTTGTCTCTCCCCTGTTCCAACAGGCAAGCTACATTATTTTTGTGCTTCAGAAAACTAAGAATAAAAAAGGGATAGTTCTTTCATTCACATGTTTGAGGCATTCACAGACAGTGGCAAGGACAAATATATAGAATGAAATTAAGACTATACTGTCAGGCAGTAAAAGTAAAATAAGTAACAACCTACCTTAAGATCACGATGAACTATGCATTTTTGATGACAGTACTGTACAGCAGATACAATCTGAAACACCAAGATGAACAGTGAAATATTTTATTTCAACCTCAGTGTAAGTTTTTGCATATAATTTAGTAACTTTGGTTACTGATATGATTCACTAGAACATAAGAAAATAATAAATAAGGCTTTTATGTTAGAAAATATTCATCTAGGTTTCTTTTATTAAAGCTTAAATGCTAAAAGGTCCCTAAAAGTAGCTCACTTTCCTAGTAGAAATAAGTTTAATACATACTCTTCAAGGTAATAAGAGAAATACATTTTAAATGCAAATCACCCAATAGCAACAACTATTAAATGGAAATTAATACACCCTTCAATCCAATAGCTATATGTATCACCTTTAGAAGATTTTAATCTTCTAAAATATCAGTTGCATATCTCTGCAATTCACCCCCAACAGAACAATTCATTCAACATTGTCACATATGTCTTTCACATATATAACAAAACCCAAGTTTGAAACAGCAAGTTCAGAGCAGTTTCTTTACATGTTAATTATAGACCTTAACTCTGAAGGATACCAAACTTGGTATATTTATCTAATTAAAGATTTTCCAAAATAATTACTAAAACCAGGGCAATAAAAGGATTAAAATACGAAAGTCTGTAAGAAGAATATAAGACCCTATTACAGAATAGCCTTCATACAAAACAGTGTGATATGACACAGCAATACATGTCATCATATCAACATCTGTAGAGATAGAACATCTGTTAAATTCTAAAATATTCAGAAAAGGATTTAAACCTCAAGTGAGTCACAATAAAATAAAAAAAAAAGTGACTCTTAGGAACATCGACTACAGGAATGCAAAACAATCTTACTATTTTTAGACAGCACGTAGGAAGCAGATATTTTTCTCTTCAGGGATTTTTTTTCTACTGCAGCTTTAATAAATATTATCAAAACAATATTTTTCTAAAGTAAAAGAAGTATGCTCACACTCCTGTCTATCTGAAAACACCATAAAAAGAAACAAAAGGAAGAGTGAACGTTAATTTCATACCTGCCTGAATTTTGAACGAGCCTCTTTCTCTTTCATTCTTCCATGTGCAACTAGGTAGTCAAACACTTCTCCTGATCATGACAAGGACAAAACATCAGTACTATTTTTTTTGACAGTCATGCACAATCAAATCATGCTTGAAAACAACACAGACCCCATGCTCCCTCCCTTCTTGAATGGAAAGGAAATAGAAACAGCCAATAAAAATTCCTTTTTACTGTTTGCACTGGATTTAATTTTTAAGACGTAATAATCAAGAAGTGTAAAAATGGAACCCTATATACTAAGGTTTCTTCAATTTTTAAAAGAAATTGACCTAATAAGCACTGTGAAACAAACAAAATAATGAAAAATATTTATTTTGTGTATAAGACACAGTGGGAATTGGGCAACTTCTTATGTACTGGATTTGTTTCACATATATCTAGTGGCTTCCCTTAACATTATCTGTACTACTTTTGTTTTTTTTCTTCTTGTTCTCTTTCTAATAAAGCTGCTCAAATGCCTTTCAGATCCTCATCTTTGCAGTATCTGATAGCAGCCTTTCCTAGCTGTGTGAATCCAGCCCTGTGCTGGATTCTCTTCCCACATTCAAACATTTCCCATTTAGGTGCTTAGCAGCTTCTCAAGCAGGCACTCACTATCCCTCTCACTATGATCCTGTGGGTTCCCTTTCCCATGTTCTTTATTCCCTTCCCAGATCTGCCTCTCCCATTGCTTTGGCACAAAATTTCAAGATAAAATAAGGCACCAGTGCTTGCCTAAATATAGCAGATAAATACCGAGCCAAGTTTTTGCCAGAATCAGCACCAGATTATCTCCTGATACTGCAGCAGAAACCTCAGAATGGGAACTACCCTTAAGCACAAACCTAAGATGTTACCTCATGGAATGTGATGCAAGGAAGAAAGTCTGCCCTGGGAGGTCTGCTAGGACTGTTGTGAAGGCCAGATTGCAATAACCCATTAACCGTTAAATCTTTAAATTGTTTCTAGGCATGTAACTGGCATTTCAGTTTATCTTTAACGCAGATTTAAGAATCCACTTACCCCCACTGGCATATTCCATTACCAAATACAACGTCTTTTCAGTCTCGATAACTTCAAATAATTTTACTGCAAGAAAAACGAATGAGAGAGAGATTGCAGCTGGGAGTAAAAGCACAGCACAAACAAACAATTATACTCATGGAATGAGTACAATTTAAGGCCAGTGATAACACTATATCATACAGAGGCTTTATGTCCTTTAGGTTAGCGTTCTTTTGAGGTGGAAAAAAAGCAAAATTAATTTCTAAACCACAGTTGATAATAAAGCATATTAATTCACAATTTTCTCAGAAGTTTATGCACACTGTACAAACGAGTTCATGCTGAAATTAGTGTTTAATTTGACACAGATGTCTTTAAGATGATACAAACCTCCCCTGTTTTGCTAGTAAACTGCTCACAGTCAGAAATCTGAGATTCTGACCAACCAAATGGATACCAGAACCAAACAGATACCAGAAATGTTAAGTCTGACTTCCCTCAGATTGTAATAGTAACAACTCACTTAAAACAAACACAGCCCCACCACCACCCCCAAGAAAACAAAAAAAAAACCCAGCAGAAGCTATGAATGCTGAAAAAGCAACAAACAATTCAAGGGATGAGAAGGGAGTGCCTAGCATGTAATAACTTGTACACCTCATCCATACCTTGTATGCAACAAGCCCTCTGGCCGATTCAGGACCATTAACTGTCTCTGGAACAAGACTGTCCAGCCCTCCTCAGCCAGAAGAATTGTCATCACAAAGTAGGGCCCTGAAGCTGTGGGGTAGGTGAAAGAACTAAAGCAGAAAGGGAAAATTACATACTTGGTAATTCTAATTTTCTGGAAATATCAGTCAGCAGGAGTCTTTCCTAGACTGAACTAATGGAGTTTTGCTACTCTCACCTAAGAAACTCATGCTTTTGGGTCTCAAGCGTAATTTCAGTGGAATAGGAAGTTAGGTTTCTTGACAGACCAGAGTGCTCCACATCTCCTACTCTATGTAAAGCTTTCCTACACTGAGCAGTTTACCTCCTCAGAGCAAAATTCTTGTTGTAAGGAGAGTCAATAAAGAAGGTGAGACAATGAAGCATTTACAGGGTGCTTACTGTCCTATTATCTTTAAAAAAAAGTTAATAGCAGTACATTCAAATAAAGCCAAATAGAGTAAAATGTAAACAGTATAACAGAAAAAAAAAAGTTTGCAGAAATGCAGGGCTCCTACCAATATTGGGATGGTTCAGTATCTTCATTATTCGTACTTCTCGAAACAACTGTCAAGGAAGCAAGACAATTTTCTTAGAGGATGTTTATTTGGAAAAAGTTACACAAGATAGGCAAATGTAGTGTCAAAAAAAGGAGACAGAAAAGGCCAAAGAAAGAAGCATTAGCATAAAATACAGATAAATATAATGCAGTGAACTCCAGAAAACAATACACATCTTATGCATTATATAAAAATAACCACTACATATGAAAACCAGATTTACTTTTAAGCTTTATACAGACACACTAAGTCTTATAACCCTTTCTGGAGTTTCACATTGACCAAAACGAACAGATTATTCACACTAAGTTTCATTGTCTCTTTGCTCTGATTTCTTTGGTGACTGGCAAGCTCAGCCAACTACCCTGAATACAGACAAAACTGCAGGTGCAAATACAAGGTGCAAGGCTATAGAAAAATCCAACAGGCGTTCAAATGGAATTAGATACCAGGAATCCTGATGTCCTCCAGTCTTGCCGCCTCACAGAGCTGAACTGGGTGAGTTAACTTCTCACAACTACCAAATTTTACACTGGGTCACAAGCAGTGATGACCCTTTACCCCTGGCAAGGCCTGAAGGTTTATGATTGCTGCAAGTCTGCTTTATGATGCTGAGTCACATAACTAGAGATAACTGGACAAACTTATAGCCCTAAGCATATATGCTTAAGACAGTGGTAGACTGTTATTTTTATTTTTTAAACTAGAAACAAGAGATCATTGCTCTTAAGTTTCTATTCTTAAATTTATGGGCTATTAATTAGAGCTGCAGCAAGATTAACCTAGGTGCTCAAAGGAAAGAAGGCAAATGAAACAAATCCAAAATGACCACATAGTTTGGTGCTGTACACTTGAGGCTGACAATACTGATAGGCTTGCATTGGATTACTTAAAGTGAACAGCACATCCCCACCATCAAGTCAGCTCACAGTGCTGTACACTCCTTAGTCCCTTACTGGGCTAAATAGGATTCTGAAATGAAGGAAGAAACGCTCACTGGCTTCTGCACAATGCTTAGACATTTTGGAAACATCTTAGCACTACACTCCTCCTTACAGAGAAACTTGGCTCAACGCAGAAGTGCGTTGTTGCTGTTTTGCCTGTCTGATGTCTCAGAGACACCTCTCCCTCCATATTCAAAATGAGTCCCATTTGTTCAGATGCAACTCCCGCAGAAGAGTAAAATGATGCAAGCCAGAGACCAAACGTCTCCTCAAGAGTACCAGTTTAGTGTCTATTTTATGATGGCTATGGCTACAAGTTAAGAGAAATTAAAATTCCTTTGTTTAGATAACATTAATAGGTTTTTTCACTCTATTTGTGCAACGTAGTCATAACGTTTCTAAAATTCTGCATTTATTCTACAAATTAAGACTATAGGTCTTCTTGAAATTCAGCTTTTGATAAAGTACTATTGCTACAGCTTAAGAAACAATAATACAGTTCTATATTTTAATTATTTAAGTATTTCACACTAATTACTGTGCACTTGCCCTATAATTGCCATTAAAACAATTTCAGACAGAAGAAGAGACTAAAAGCATTTCTCTGAGAAAACATGAACAGTATATGATGCAGTTTGCTTGTGTACAATATGTAACACACGGGTATGTAATATTATGCACCAGAATTAACTTCAGCAAATACTCTTGTTGCCTCATAAAGTCAGTTATTGCCAAGAAAAAAAAAAAAATCACACCAGGATATTCTTTGTGCATTTTTTGTTCTTCCAAGTATTTGAATCTGTTGCACAAGAATAAATTTCTCAGCTAAATCAGTATCAGCTGGTCAGAAGCTAACAAATCTAAACCAATAAATGGTACACCTTCAGAAGAGCTTCTAAGCAGGTATGTGAAAAACTGCAATTCCTGCCAAAGGATTAGAACGGTATTTCATAACTTAACTCTATTAATGGTGGTATACAAGTTACAGCAATGAGCACATACCTTCATAAGCAGGATTAAAATATGAGACTCCTATAAAAAGTAATTTCAAATCTCACAATTTTATATTTCAAGTAAAGCACATAGTTTAAGATTCAAATTGATTTTACAGTGACATGAAATTTCGTTCCACATGTATTTTCTATTTCCATAAAGGAAAAGCCTATTAGAAAACAGACACCAAGGTCTATTTTCCTCAAGACACAACATTACTGACCTCCAGTCTGATGCACATACTTTGTTATATGAAAGAAATATTTTGGTCCAGTTCTGAATAGAACACATCACCAAGACTGAAAGTACGAGCTTAGGTTTATTTACAAACATGAATAATTTTTTTTACAACATCTTGTATTCTATATTCTGTGTGTCTCCCTATAAACCCATGAGAGCAGGGAAAGAGAGAAATCAGCAGAATAAGAATTGAAAGAATAGCTTAAAACTTGGAATCTACCTGCAGGTACCTGCTGACTAAATGGCTTGCTCTGAGAAAAGATTAAAAAACCGTAAGTGCTTGTATACTCCTATAAAACTCCTTTCCCAAAAGCCCACCCCCTACTTAAACTACAGTACATGAGGTTGGCTTCTTCATGGGCAGATCCACATTCCTCTCAGTTTGTGCTCTGCACTCATTACCAGCTTCTGACAAGTTGCCAGCAGCATTTTCCTGTAAATCGACATTTTCAAGACCTTTTTCTAAAGTAACTCAGGTAAAGGACATCTTGCAAATTAGGCAGGTGTAACTTACATATTCCGTAATATTGCTACCTAATGAAGGCAAACAGCTTCACCAAAGCTGCTTGATGTGACACACACCTTCCAACCCAGGAAGAAAGAAATGTTTGAAAGGCTGGAAGAACTGAAATAATGGAGCAGCACTGTGTGAAGACCACAAACACAGCCACGTTACACCTTGTGTAGTTCCTGGCCCATAGGGTCCAACTGGATGTCTGTCTCTCAAATGCAGAGTGTGGAAAAAGAACAGAGAACCTTTTTGAACCAATCTAGTTCGAAACAGCAGAAAGGGAACAGAATGGAAATTGGACAAATGAACTGTCCTCTGACATCCTGCTGTATATTCAGGATGTCATTTGGTCCAGTACAAATGCACACACAATCAAGGAAGTGCCAATGTGCACCCCACCTTTCTTTCACAACAATCCAGAAAATATCTGAACGATGGATAACACTTCAATAAAAGACTTAACAATATTCAAGTATTAGAAGTACATTATTTTACATTGCAACTCTGCATTCCAAGAAGCACTACTTTGGGATAAATCTCCCCTGGTTATTAACACTTGTTACATCACTCGTTATATATTTATATAGATATCTTTAAAAAATATCTACTACACCCCTCAATAACACCCAGGATACATCTCTCTCTTTGCATATGGAGGTAGTTAAGCAAAAAGACTACAGTTATTTCCTACAAAGTCTGTTAAATTCATAAAAATCTGGACATAACAGTGATATTGCTTCTCCTTTCACGACAAGGTGACCTGCAAGATTATGATCTATTTTACTGATAAAAAAGAGAATTTTCAGTATTCATGCACATCTGTTTTTCTTGAGCAGCAGTGTACTGCTCTCTTAGAAAGTATAAGTGCTCCCTGACTTCTCTCCCCCAACTCTACCACACATTTATAGGACCACTCTTCATTCTTAAAAAAGTGCTACCATCCAAAAAACCCATCTTGAACAAGCATCTCCTTGCTGTAAAGAGGCTGTAGCCTTAATAGCTTCACTTACAGAAAAGAACAGTCAGCACCGCACTGAATTCCTAAAACTTGTACTTCTGGAAAAGGCACAAGACTTAAAAATTCGATTTCTGCATTCCCAGCTTAATTTTTCAGGGCACAGACTGCAGAAAGTACAAAGATCTTCTGTCACACCATTGATAACACTTCTACTTGCTGCCAGATTGACAGCTATGTTTAAGATTTACTATTTTAAGTCACTACAATCAAACTGGAAATCTTCAGTTAACCAAGGGTTTTTATTGCTTTGAAAGATGTACTTGAACACTTCTCTAGTTTGTAAACCATTTGAGAAGGGATGTTGAAAAAAACCCATTGCTTTCAAAAGGTAACATATTGAAATTGTTTCAAGTCTTCTACTACTACTTTATTTCTGTTTTTCTTAACAACAGAAAAAACTTAAGCTCATGGTTTCAAATATGTTTCAAGAACAAAAAGCTCGCTGATCCCTAAAAAGGGAAAAAATCTGAAATATAATTTCCTAATTAAACCTATTAAGAGGGGAAAAAAAGCACCTTCTGCTCCACCAGCAGTTTGCAGAAGAGCAGCAGAATGCTATTTCAGAAACATCCCTGATGAAGCCTGTACAAGACAACACTTTCAATGTAGCAGACGTGCAGAAAATAGAACAGCTATTTTGATATAAATTCGAGTTATGACGAAACCCAAATACTTACATTTGGGAGCAAATTACAATAATGACAGTGGAAAAGCTAAGTCAGTACAATATGTTACTATCAAGATAGCAAGTAAACAAAAAAGCCAGCTCTGTCTTCCCACCTTACTCAGTGACCACCTGGTTAGAACTATATACCAAACAAACTGAAAACAAAACAAAAAGGCGGGGCCCTTAATCCAACATTGATCCTCTAATTAAAGAGGTAGAGGTCCTGAAGTGAGATACATAATGTAACTTAAGACTATCACGTTGCATGCACAAGAAAGCAAACTAAAAAATTCTCAAGGTCAGCTTCCTTAAACCTCCAAATGCCAGGAGATAACCCCAGTCAAAACAACTATGTCTGAAGTACCCTCTCCATACTGCATGGCATGAATGCCACGGGAGAGAGCATCTACAAAGAAACAAAATGCTATTTGCTTTTATACCTGTGACTAACTACAGAGCCAGCCTGCATGACACTTTCAGCAACTGAAGTATGTGCTCAAGTATTTCTGTTTACAAAACAGAATGGTGCATGCCAAGCTGTGATGACTCATTTCACCTAATTAGGTCAGTAGCAAGTACTGTGGCAAAACCTACTTGCACTTAGTATCCAGTAAATGGAAAGGGGATGGTTTTGTCAATGACCCTCCCTGTGCCTAAGATCACTACAAATTTGTCTTGTTTGGTTAATAACAATCAGTAGTGAATGAAGGCCCAGAAGTTTTGCTAAACTGCATATGATTTATAAGCTTGGAAGTTCTAGAGACTTTCCTCTCAACCATGCAAATTAAGATGGGTTCAAGCTCAGGAATGGTATTTTGTGGCAGTAACACACTCCAGTGTTCCTCTATAAGTAAGTAAGTAAGTAAGTACCTTTACTTACTTTACTTATTCCTATTAACACAAATACCACTATCACCACTTCCCATTCCCAACATTACCTCTTGACAAAAAAAAAAAATTGACTATTAACAGGCCTATGTACAGTGTAACCCGGACAACAAAATTATAAAAATTCACATTATATTGGTACGAAATAGTACATAAAGAATCACAAACATTATGTAATAGTTCAGTGCTAAAAGAAAAATAAGGATGACTGATTTCATAGAACAGAACAAGAATTTCTGTTGTTTTATTCACAATTCACAAATGACCCATCAAAATACTAACAGAAGTTCTTCTGAGCATGCTAATGAACCACTCTCTCACCCTTATTTGCTTTTTATTTATAGTTGCTTCAGTGACTGTGCAAAAATCGTTCTTAAGCTTATTTAAAAGCTTTCAGGGAATCAATATTTGGTCACTCACAGTCAGGGTTGAAGACATACAGGCCTTCAGAACAAAGATTATTTTTTTCTGAAAGTTATAATGAATATTCTACAAAGGAAAAATACATATCAACAAACGATCCCACTTTCCAGTATAGGCAGAAGATTTATGGGATAAATATTTTTAGAAGCTATTGAAGAATGAAATTGGGGTTAAATCTCTAGATTTAAACTTGTCTCCTTAGTCTGCTATCAGCTGCTTCTAACTGTACCTAATACTGTTTATGTTGTTACCAGCTTTGCACTTGAAAGACAAATAACAGCAGCAATGCCCTACTGTATAAGTATTTTGTGTACTATTTGTACAGTGTGACAGCATCTTTTGTGAGCTTTGAAATTTTTATTTATGCTTGGAACAATTTATTGAATTGTTATTGAATATTTTCGTGTGAAATGTAACTTACTAGCAATTATTAGCACAGAGATTTGCTTAACATAGGATATAAGACTAATTAACAACAGCAAAGCTTTTGCATGGATTGCACAGCAGGTTGAATTGAAACAAACCAAATCCGGAAGAACCCACGCTTAAAAGTACTACAAAAGAGAAATTAAAGCAAATAAATCAAGTATAAAAGAAATTAAAAAAAAAATGAAACCAAAGCTGTTTATAACTCTCCATAACCAAAATTACACAATTTAAAAAAAAAAAGGTAACGGCAGTCAGAGACAAAAGAACAGCAATAAGCTCTGGCATCTTTCTCTCACTCTACAGCTACCAACAGCAGCAGTCTAGTATTTATAAACAAAAAAATCCCCAATTTTTTTAATGGGCAGCCTCTAGTAGGACAATACACCATTTCTGTCCTTCAGCCACAAAACATATGCAGAGTTAAATAGTAAAAAAACCCAAAGCAAACAAAACCCCCCAGGGTTTTGATAAAACAGTTATCACAATGATTATGAAAGACTTCTGAATTTCTTTCTACAGGCATAAACACTCGAGACTGTTCTGATTACATTCAGTCATTTTGTCAATTCTATACACAAAAAGTAATTGCCACATGTCCCTCGAGTTTAGCAAACATTTCATTAAAATTGAAAAAATATAGAGACAAAGGTAGAGAAACCCATTAAAGCAATAAAAACCAGTACACTCTAAGTCCACAGAAAACAATTACTCCATTATAGAAAAATCCAAGAAAAATACCACCCTTTACAGCATTACATCTTGATTTAGTATGTAGACAAACTATTTGTGTACCTAATTAGAAACAAATTTTACTACTGACAAAGAGCAAAGCTAGAAGAGGAAGAGCAAAACAGCAGTGCTTAGATAGGAACCACATCAAGTAACTGCCCCCAGACAAATTGTATGTGCAAAGACAATAGGATATCACACTTTCCCAAGGTCATCTGTACAGAGAGATGTTATTTAACAAGATAAAGGGATCAAATATTTTTGTCAAGTAAACAAAGGATCACAGTTCATCTGTCTACAGAATTTCAGATGTTATGGTTTATTCTTACCTTTTGCAGACTAGTAGGATTTAGCTGGGTTTTATCTATTATTTTCACAGCAACCTTGGTTAAAACAAACAAACAAACAAAAACACAACAAAAAACAAACATGAATTACTAAACTCAGAAAAAGGTTTGAACAAAAATATACTGCGCCTCTGTAAGTAAAAGCACAGATTCACCTCTAAGACATGCATCTGCTTCTATACATTTCATCAAGCAAAACTGTCTAACTTAGAATGTCAGAATATTGCCACCAAGGAATTTGTTTTATACTTCTGTCAGTGTTTGGACAGAATGTTATGTTGTCCACTGCGAAACCAGGCCCTCCAAACATGGGATCTTATCAACAGATAAGATATCAATATCAGTGGAATCTGCCTATCAATATATTTCTCTTCAGTTTTGAAAACACTTGGGGGTGAACAGACCTCCAGACCCTCCCAGACCCAAAATACCCCCTGATGCACAACAAACTTTTTGATCTTTTCACCAAGAAGCTACATTTTAAAAAAAAAGGTGGGTGGTTAGGAGAAAGCATCTCAGTTAACTTCTAGAGGCTGTTTCAGGATATAGAAGAAGAAATACTAATCATAAAGGTAGCCAAAGGGAACATAACACAGACTGTCACAGCCTTTTTAATTTTTTTTTTTTTACTTTTTTTTTTTTTTTTTTAAAAAAAAAAAAAAGGCTTACCTCTCTTCCAGTAAGCACATGCCTTGCCAGCTTCACTTTGGCAAAATTTCCTTTTCCTATTGTTTTCAGTAAGCGATAATTTCCAATGTGAGGATGCTCTTCATTTGTAGATGTAATGGAGTTTCTACATCGGGGGATGTTTTGTCTGCTGCTTGACTTGATAGGCTGGACATGTGGTTCAGTGTATCCATCCACAGAGGTATGCTGGGAGGCAGAAAACATAGTTGGGAATTTAGCTACTTGGATTTTAGGCAGTTGCAACAGAATAGACTAAAAGCATAAAAAGGTACAGAGAGGAGTCATTTATTTACTTTTACAATATAGCTGATAATTCTGGACAGCAGCCTAAGGGGGACACGCTGTCTTTGGGCAGAGTATGATCCATGTCTCGTGAAAAAAAAAGAAAGCCTGTGGAAAGATTTTACCAGCTCCAAAACTAAAACTAGAGACACCTAGGCAGTAATTAACCAACCATTACAGACCTTCTTAAAATATGCTCAATACACAGTATAGCACTATGTTGCTTGTCTAATCATAATCAAATTTAGTCTTTTAAAAATACACAGTACAAAATATACTTGTACTTTGATATATTTGGAAACAACATTTTACTCCATTTTTTTCTTACCTTTCTTCACTCAAATGACATTACTAAAAATTTTTCTTTTGAAGTAAGCTTTGCTCCCCAAACGTGTTGGTATCTTTTTGTAAGTCACAGAAGTTCTCATTCGAGTAACAATCTACATTTTTACTTAAAAATAACTATTCTTTAAAACTCTGTGCTATCTCATAAAATATTTTAAGTCTCAAAAAGTCTGAAGAACTAAAAGGAAGTTATTTTTAATGCATGCCAACACATCATCCCACATTAGATGTTAGTCACTGAAATCTGCAGTGCTTCTGTACTCTAACTTCCAAGTACATAAGGGGCAAGATACAGATGGGGCTTGGAAATGTTCCAGGGAGAAATCAAAGTAATGAAACATATCAAAGGGGTGGTAAGAGTTTCAGTATTTCAAATACTTTCTAACAGTGGCAGATGGGTACAAACCTTTAACAGGTATAATTCAGCTTCTAATCTTTCAAGCTACAGATTCTAAAAGTTGACAAATACTAGAGGTAGAAACAGTGTCTTCCCAGACCAGTTTTTAGATTTTACAACAGAAAGGCATGCTTACTCCCAGCTAAGCATAAAGCACCAACAAAGCTCAGGAGACACCTTAATATTTTTCCCATTACTGACTGCCTCAATCAAAAAGTGGCTATCTTTGTATAGAGCACTAACCGAGCCTGTTTCTAGATCCTTGACCTTAAGCAGACTGAGGGCAGCCAGAGATTTCACTGTTTCTCCCAATACTCAACCTAACATTGTTCTCTGCTGATCTCACCCACCACTCCTTATGGAATTAATTATTTTTGTATACAAAATTGAATTTAAATCAGTATTCCCAGCTTTAGTCTGCATTTATTATAGACTGAAGTCAAACCCCTCCTGTAAACACTCAGATTTACACATAGTCCCACTGAACCAAAGGAGATTATTTCAGGACATAAGCACTGGTGGAATTGGGAAAACTAGCAAACAGCTGCAACACAACCGGAAAAAACAAGGAGTTTACCACAAGCAGAATGTTCTTCCCAAATGTAGCACAACTCTGCTTACATCATCTCCAGCATTATTAATTATTCACTATGGCCAGGAGAATGGCCCTAAATATAATCTTGTTTGTCTTTTCATTACCTGAGTCTCTTTGCAAAACACTGTATTCCCACTGCTAAAATGTTATCCAAATTACTGGGGAACCAAGCAAGCCAGGCATGTTTAGATTCTGTGTATCAGACAGATTTATTCAGCCATGAAATAACATGCTAGTAACAGTATTTACCCTTTAGAAGCACATAATTAAAATATTTTCTGTGGACTTGGAAAGAGAAGATCAGAAGGACAGCCCCAGGCAAGAAGGCTTGGAAACATTCCTTCAAAATCGGACACTAGCCTCCATGTGATAAGCCACAGCCCAAATAAAAGTCTCCCCTAAAAATACACCCTGAGAGATCAGTATCTGCGTGATGCTAATAATGAATATTTGAGCTGTACCTGGAACCCTGTCTGGAGCTACAGCACTGTGCCACACAAGGAAGTTTTAGAAGTCTTTGAGCCTGTTTACAAATGGAATTACATCTTCACTATAGGAAATACAATGCCTACCAGAAGCATTAGCAACCCTAAAATCAACGGCCAGTTTCACATGTTCCACGGGATTAGCCTCCTTCCAGTAGGCAGTTGGAGAGATCTCTTAGATAAACAGTTGCACAGGCAAGCTAAACCAATGTCATGGACAAAGAATAAGATGGCCTCACAGGACAGACCATTTTAATGCAGATTTAACAAGGAAGGCATTATTTAATCATAATGACAATATAACACAGTACCAAATCCGAAGAGGGGGAAAAAAAGTAACAAGGTTCATGGTTATGATGATTCTGGATTTTGGTTTTTTTTGTGACAGAAAAACTAAGCCACCCTGGATGGTTCCTAATTATTCCCTCTTAAACAGATTATCTTCAGAGTCAACCATTCTCCCTAGCTATGCCCAAGGATGACAGAAATCATGCATAAAGAAGGTCAAGTTTCCTAGTTTGTGAGCCACATATAAATAAATATATACACTTTCTGAATTTTAATAACATGGAATGAAATTCAAGTTATTCTTAAAGTCTTGTAATAGGCCTCTCTTTTACACATAAATAGCTTGCTATTGTTGGAAAGTACAGAGGAATTTAAAGTAGAATCTCATCAACTTCTAGAAATTAGCATTTAATAAAATTACAACAAAAGCTTAAGAAGTTGGGAAAAAAAAAATCAAGGTCAACTAACAGTATCTCAGAGACTATTTTCAAACAATACTAAAGCTGAATTTCACAGAAGCATGCAACATCCACACTGTCTAGAAAGACAGCCTACATAGTTTTAAGATCCTTCTGGTTCATTACAATACAGTCATTCATTATGCATCAGCTACTATGTGGCTATTTAAAATGCCATTTCAGTAGAACGATCTCTAAATTCTGAGAAATTTTGCAGGGTGCTGGAAACAAGGGAATAGTAAAACCCACCCCTCTTCTTGAAGTTCACTGCCATCTAAAAACAATTCTTACTAACAATCTGCATTTTTCACACAGGATTTTAACTTGGAATTCTGTTATCTCTCCCCATACCCTCATAATATATCTCAATATATGTGTGATGTAGTGGGAAACACTACCTTACTAGTACATCATGAACGACTCAATATATTCAGTTTATGTCAGTGTAAAATAATGTGTCTAGAAATATATACAAAATTAGATGTTTCTTAAAATAAAATGCACTTTTAAACAAAAACAAGGTGCAGCAGGAACAAAAGTTTAGAGTTGAAACTACTAGAGCAGCCATTTAGGTATTTTGCACACTAATCAAGTACTTAAAAATAAGAACATAAAAACTCATACAAAACAAAATCCATCATGTTTTCAGAAATCTCAAAGAAATGCTTGTAGCATTCAATTTTAAATTGTCACTGAAGAGAGCACAATTAACACTTATTACTCCCAGTTAGGTTTGTTCCTGACACGTTCCATCAGAGTTATTACAGAAAGTCAATGGCACTAAGTTCACAAGAGAGTTAACCTGACCCAGTGCTTCCCCAAGACTCAAAGCTATCATTTTCTTTGTTTACTCAAGGTAACTTTGCCAAAGCAAGATGACCCGATGGCCAGACACATTATCTTTGGGAAAGTGCAGAAGAACTAACCCTACCAAGCAGGTACAAAGTGTGGGCTCCACTACTTTACATATCCACTTACTAGCCACTGGAGTAGTATTCTTGTGGATTACACACTGTAACTAAATTTACAGCATAACCTGTATTAACTGTTCTTACAGCTTAGTCCTAAGAATTCCCCAAAACCATTCTGGCCACCATTCCACACAGCCTTTCTTGCTCAAACAACACTGAAGGTCTCCATAGTCCTTCAGAGTAAGAGGGTAATTTCCACACATCGATCTGCCGACAAACAAACCTCACTTGATTAAACAAACCTCTTAGTCCTGAATTTTTCGCCATCTTGAACTATTACGAGGCAAATTCTTTGGTCAAGTCAGCCCACAGACGCAAAGCATGCACGTGCAGTGCTAGGAAAGGCACGTCATCACACTTCCTCTCTCAATATTATATCCTGTTCTGGACTTAAGTATCTGGAAGCCAATTTTTATATTCATAACTCCTAACAGTTTCAAGCGTGTGCCACACACATGAGCATTTGTAACAGATGTCATATTTTGCAAATATGCAAGTATTTTTCAAAATAGCTAGCCCAGACAGAGGGAGTCTGAGGGGCTGAGAAGACCATCTTCTAAATTGCTCTGATCTGCAACAGCTTGGATAAACAATACAGGGGAAGGGGAGAGAGGTGTGAATTTATGTCCTGGATGTCTGGCTGTTTTCATGTTTTAACTGCTTGCTGTCTGTAACTATTCCTTTAGGACCTTGGAGCTTCTAGCAAGCCACCTAAAGCAAGTCCTCTTCTTTTGCTGAAGTAACAAACTAAGCAGGAAGAGTCCAACCTTTTGAAAGCTCTGGTTAACCTCGGCGTAGAAACCAGCAGAGCTGTTCAGATAGGATTGTTCTGCACACACACAAGGAGCATCCAGAGGTCCAGGCACACACAGGTATGATGCACGGTACAATGCACAAGATTAGAGCACCTGAGCCCTCAGCTTGCATCAGAAAAAGGAGATTGCCTCCTCTTCCAGGTACACCTCACATCTGCACAAATCTATAGCCTACCCTTGCCATATGTACACATCACTTCATGCCACAATTACTAAAGCACTGATTTTTCCCATCTCTCAGACACATGAAGGAATGCTTTGGAAGGGGCAATTAAAAAGATTGCATGTATGCACACATGATTTTTTTTCATAACTTCTTATCGGTAATTAAATACTAGACTAGGAATGCATGATAGAAACTTTTCTACTAAACCCCCCCTCCAAACGAGAAGCAACCAACATTCTCCACTGAAACAGAAGATAATATGCAAAACTGAGCTCAGAAAAACTCAAGCAACAAACACACAGAGTGAGGAAAAAAGTATATATAGATTTTAAATCAGATACCGAGGTCAATACATGCCTGAGACAGACAAGAATCAGACAAAATTGTGACAAAATTTAACACGTATGAGTACCCCACACCTGCTCATGCATGAAGAAAATAATCAAATACATGCATGTGCATCCTTCTGGTTAGATCAGATTTACATAATATGTAGAAATTCCAGGTATGAACTTTTTGACAAAACTTGAAGCTATCAGCAATAAGATACAAGGATTTTGAATAAAGGTGGCCTCAGTCAAGCATAGGCAAACATTTCATTAACTGATGCTGCAACTCTGAAAATCATTTTATAAAACTTTCTTTAAAAATCCAATCTATAGGCAATATATAGTATTAAAAGTCCAATACACAGTATTAAGAGAGATACTGAACAAAATAACTTTCCCCTTATTCTTTTTTCGCATCTTTTTCCTTTTCTTCACAGTTGTAATATTCTGTATTGCATGAAAACAATTTCAACGCTAATAGCAAAACATTTCTATTGCAAGGTGAAATACAATCCCTTAATGCCCATAGACAATAAAATTCCCTTTCTAAAATCAGGCATATTCAGGGGTGAGAAGTAAATTCATGCTGAGCGCTGAGCAAAATCTTATTCTGTGCTTGTTACTATGGAATCTAAACCCCCTAGAAGTTTTGGTGGATTTTTTGTTTTGTTTGAGGGTTTTTGTTGCTTGTTTGTCTTTTAAGTGCTCAACATAGATCAACATATGTGAGATATATCAGAAATAAGCTTGCACACTTCAAGACAGAATTGTTTTTCTACTCACAAGCTATACAGGATGCAATGTTTACATCTCCATACTCGAAGCAATCTAGGATCGAAAACAGCCCATTATCTACCAGAGCAGCACCAGACACAGCCAGTAAGAGTTTCAGAACTTCATACACAAGGATCTTCAGGATACTTCTAATTTTCATACGGTACACAAACATGTATTAATCCTGTGCATATTATATTACTCTCGCTCCTTTTTTTTTAAACATAGCACTAATGTCAGTCATATGGAAGGGTGGAGTTCATTATCACATGGAATCACAGATCCTTTTCATTTAAAGGACAAAAAATTAAAAAAAAAATAAAGAAGTGTGCTAGTCTATCCCTGAGATGTCAGTCAAAACATTTCAGAAAAACAAATACCTTCATAGCATTAAATCAGGTCTTGTAACCTGAACTCAGCTAACACGTTTCCTCCTCTCCCTGGGCCCGACGCCCTCAGCCCAGCCAGGCGTGCAGGTGCAGCAGAACAGGACCTTCCTGCCTTTGTTCCATTTCACTCAGAATTGGCACAGTTATTTCAACCTGGCACTTCCCTTCCTGACTCATCCCAAACACACAAACAAGATTTTCCAGGGCTAATTCAGGACAGTCAGCCCATATCATCTCCATTAATTGCTATGACAAAACTGAACCCTCCCCATAGCCCCAGTGAAAACTGTGACAAGTCAGCTAAAAGCTGCTGCAGTAAACCACAGGTGGAGCCAAGGGAAGGGAGAAAAAACAAAATTTTTCCTAAGAGCCTCTTGTTTACTCATTTTTATTTGTCATTTGGTACAATACTAGAAGCTACAGTCAGCCCTACCAAGCAAAGGAGTAAAATATTTCCTATCTTGTCAAAATAAAATGGCTAAGGTCCCTCACCCACGTAAACCTATTTTTTTGAAGAAAAGCATTTATGGGAGGGGGAAGGAAAGAATCCTGGACATATTTAAACATAGTCCTTCAGAGACAGAGTTCTCTCCACATTTCTTGCCAGTCATTGCTCTTTTCTCAGGTAGGGATCAGTTTAACTTCACCAGTCTCTTTTGGCTTATAACATAGGATCTTTAAACCTGCCAGCACAGGGCTCCCAGTGAGCATTCCCAGCTCACCCAGGACATCCTGCCAGCATCCGGAGATGCAAGCAGCTACAGGGCACTACTGATTCTGAATGCCACAGCACCCATAGTTTGCTCCAAAACCCTCAGTGAAACAGAAAGAAAACAACATGCTAATGTTGATCATTAATTGAACCAACTAAACAAGAACAGGAACACGCCCAGAAAGCGAAACTTCTGGCAAAGGAAACTGGCAGAAGTTTTTATTGCACTTATAAATGATGCAGCCAGGTCATTTTTCAAACGGCCTCATAAAAGACAGAAGAGACATGAAACAACTTATGGTTCAGGATCATGTCAAGCACATGGAGTTTCTCAGACACTTTCAGGGGCACAAGAAGTGGAAAATGCTTTAATATCAAACTTCAAAACTGAGGGGAAAGGGCTGTCTCTAGAGACTACAATCTGGAAACCTGAGGTTTTCCTCCAGATGAGGAAAACAGCAGCAGGAGGCAAGGTTTTACTCACAAAAGAGTGACCCGATTAGCACGTTAAATGTGTCTGACACAAGATCAACCAACCACTCTTCTGGACCAGATGAGGTTTTTCAACAGAATGAAAGCATACATGCAGCTACCTGGGACCAGACTCTGAACCTCAACTCACTCCTTCTCTCAGAGTTTACAAAATCGGATTTTTTTTCCTTATCCATTGCATACCTAAAACAAGTCTGGGTAAGTCCCCATGTGGCATGACGGCTTCTGAAGCCAACCCAACACTGCCCACGTCTGCACCTGCTTACAACCCCACAACCAATGGCGCAGCTGGACAGGCAGCCAGCACAGGCATCCATTCCAGACAAACCCTGGCAACTCTTCTGCCAGGGTAACTTCCAGCTCCCTGAGCACACTGACCCTCAGACAGTTCCCCAGGCATCAACACAGGACCATGGAGAAAGGGGAACACCCAGCACCAAGAATTCAGCATCACATCAGCTCTGTGTTAAGCTGTCACGGAACCACATTATCAGGGCAGGAACAACATGGAAAAGAAAATTGATCACATTACCTTTCTTGATAATCCAGAGGCAAATTGACACCAGTAGTGAAACTTTAGCTAGGAGATACTTATTCCCATTCCACAACGAAATAAAAACAGAGGAGGACTGGGAAAAAAAACCCAACACAACAACCCAAAACACAAAACCCCAAACCTATCAAACACAATCCCAAAAACAAGTAAACAGACTTGTTTATTTGTGTTGTTTACCTGCACTGGGTGTGGGAGATACAGGAGTGCATGGTGTGAGCCTAAGAAGTGCCCCTTTAGGGGTGACATGCATGGGCAAAGCACCCCTAACGTTTCTGCTACATAAAAGAGAAAGTTAAGTTACTCCTTTAGCAAGCTGGACAGCATTTCTAAAGGCTTTACATCCCCATTACTTCATTCATCCAATGGATCCAATGATGAATTCATCAAGACAGATCACCATCTCATTTTGAAGACTATTTTACCTCAAGGTCTTATTAAATTCCTGAAGTAAAGCTGGCTTCTAAAAAGTGATGAGATGACCAATTAAAATATCCAACCTGATAGCAATTCATACTAATTGATGCACACATGTCCTAGAAAAGAAACTGTCTGGAGCAGTGCAGGACTCTGCAATATTTGAGGACGATGTCAAGCTGTGTTATAAATGCAGTTATATTCAAAAGGGTTTCCAATATTTTCTTGACATACTCCTTTTAGGAATCTAAAGGTTACAGAGAGTTATATTAATATTTCACTTCATACAATGCAATACATAAATTAAATGTAACGAAGTAATCCTCAAAATTAACTTGTTGCCCAATCAGATGGGGAGGGGGAAAGCATGAACCTAAAGCAGATTAACAAGGCCTATCTCATGCCCTTCCACAGGAGCTGTACCCTTCAAGGGGCAGGGAGCCTTCCTGAGCTGGAGAGAACTTTCATGGCCTTGTGCACTAGAGCATACCAGCTCAGTTTCTCCAGCTTCAAGGTTTAGTAGTATAAGCTGGTCCAGCTCTCTGCAACACGGACTTGTGAAGTCATTAACAAGTTTTGCCTCATCAGAGTGAAGTGCAGAGTGCCTACTGGGCCTCATCTGCCAGAGATGTGGTTTTCATATCCAAGTGAAGAGATTATCAGACCCAACATTCTGCAGACATTTTTTTTTTCAATAAGTAATGATACAAAGGTTGACTTTGAGGAGCTACACATTTTGTCACAGGAAAAGCAGACACCTTCCTAAGAGGAGGAAGCACCCTAGATGGCACAGGACATTCCTACCAATGAGCTTGCACTCAAGCAGCAATCAGTTACAATGGTTTTGTCTACTGAGAGCAGTCTAGCAGAGCCTTACCTGATGGTAGGAGCTGCAGATGGTTATAAGGACACCACTAAACTTAGTCAGAAGACCAACTGTGCTTTACATACAGAGCAAGATTATGGTGATGTATCCAAGCCAACTGGTATAGTGGAACATGGTGAACTCAAACAAAACAAACAGAGCAAAATGAAGACAGTCTTCTGCTGAGTGCTCTCTACCTTGTTTTTCATGTAAGTGTTAATTAACAGATCAAATAAAATGTTCTCAGTTGGGCTGTAGTAACTATTTACCTTTATGTGGATAATTGTACCCCACATTTCAGCTTAACAAATATATTCCAAACAGATTTATGCTTAACTTTAAGCTGTCCAAACACTGTCTGGCCCTCGAACCAGCTCCTATCTTATGTTCAAAGAGTGTGCTTTACACAGAGCTGACACTACAATCTCCACACGGAACCCCTTGTTTCTAAACTTGTGCAACCACCTATTTTAACCTTTGGGCTTCCATTATTTATTATCACAAACTACTGTAATGTAGCACTTTAGAGATGCATGCAACTAGGAAGCTAAACTAAAAAAAAAAAGCAGCAATATTTCTAAAAGGTTTTGCAAAGTATGTAATATAGCTAGAAAAAAAGAGAATACATTTCTTCATTTGTTTTAAACTGGCTGATGCAGTAATACAGCAGATAACAATACTGACAATACCACTATAGGTATCAGATACATGTCAATGTCCCGAATTCAAATCATAAACAGGAATAATGTATAACTGAGATACAGAAAGCACAAGAAAAAAAATAAATACAATAAATTAAATAGTCCATGCTATGTAAATCAGAGAAAGTGAAAAAAGATAAATCACAGAATTAATAAAAAAATTAAAACCAACAGATGCTGGATTTACCCAGCCCGTTAAAATAAAAAGGTAAGAAAATGTGGAAGAATTAATGTACGTGGATAAGCATATATATGGTTAAAACTTAAGACAAGCCAAATAATCTACAATTAGAGGTTCGAACAAATCTAGTATATATTCAAAATTAATACAGTCATTAAAATTAGCAGCCAATCCAACAGCAGAGAAAAGACACGAAACTTTCTCTTGAGTCCTTGATAATCTGCAGGTGAAGAATCCCAGATCCTCAGCTTTGGGCTTTACCCAGTATCCCAGCCTGCAGGCTGTCGAAATTGGACACTTCCAGACTTCTTTACCTACATGGTGAGATACAGCAAATAACCAGTAGCAGCAATGGTGGCCTCCAGCCTGCCACTAGCAGGGACAACTCTTGGTTCTGTCATGAGCTGGACATCAAAACAGTTTGGGTAACATTAAAACAACATGCCTGGAAATCTCCAGCTCAAATAGCTTACTTAATCAGATGTCTCATTAAAACAGGAATTAATTTGATTCAGTCTCAAGGAAGAGAAATTTATAAAAGCAGAGAAGTCATGGGAATGTCAGCAAGTCACAGGAACTACCAATTTCCCTACCAGAATCTGGGAATACATCCTCAAAACCTCAAAGGAAAGTCATCCTTCTGCAGATTTCAAATGGACATCACCAAATTATTCCAAGTCTTAGGATGAGCCATCAGCAACGTTTTGTTCTCTCTTCCAACATCAACCTGCCAAGGGTCCTAAAATGCTCCTTGCCTCTCAAAAGATGAGGAAAGTCACTGCACTGTAGGAAAGATGATCACATACCCTTTATGAAACGTTGCCACCCCTAAATTACAACAGACTCACTGGGAATCTTTTTCCTTAATTTACCAAACTAACCAGAATGCTTCTAATCTCAGGGGATGAGAGCTACTGTGTTAAATATCTTTCTCATTTTACCAAGTAGTTAAAAAAACAGCTGTTCATTTCCTACTACCTTCCTATGACCCAACAGCTGACCTGGAATCAGGCATAGCTTCCTACCCTTCCTCAAAAATTATCTGGAAGTATACTTTACTCAAATATACATAAATGCTACCTGCCAATATACATGACAGTCTCCCAGCTTGCTTTTTTATTTTCCTCTGTCACTAGCTGAGCTAATCTTAGAAATATCTTCAATTAAATCAAGATAATATTAGGAGAATGGCTCATGCACCATTAACATTTCACTTTATCATAACATCTCTAGTTAATAGTCAAGCATTATATTTAATTCAGCTTCTTCAGGTCAGTAATTATTATATGACAATAAAGAAAACAGATGGATATAGGAGTCCAGTTTGTCTCTTCTATGCTACTCCAGAAGGCTTGATGTCACTCACTTTGAAAATAATTCTACTGAAACTTTATACTACACACCACTAGGAAATGGATTTAACAAGTAACAGTGAAAAAGCCTGTACACAATCACAAAATACCAAGTTTTACAAAAGGCAAAGCAAAACTAGTAATGGTAACAACAACATCAGTAATAATAATCAATACGTTATCTTGTCCTATTTAGAAAACACCAAACCTCATTTTTGTATGAGCACTGTATTTCTGCAATCACTGGATAAGCAAAAATAGCTTTCTCAAAAAGGATCTTTAAATGCAGTTTTAATTTTATCAGTCTACTTTGCACAGGCTGAGAGATTAGATTTCCCTTAGCCCGACTAAGAACACTGCTGCAGTCATACATTCCCTAATAGTAATTATGTCTTCCATTGACTAATTTCAGCACCTATTTTAGCTCAACCCTCATTGCTCATACCAACTTTCTGAGGATAAGATTTCTCTGGACTATGCAGCAGATGGAGCAAGAGTTTCATTGTGAAGTGCTTTCATAAATTTTCTTTGTTCATGTGCATCTTACGACCATCACTGGAAGAAAGAACTCTAAAAGCAGCCAGACTTGTTCATTTAGTATCAAATTAAAAAACAAAAAATTGAAAAGATATTATACATAGCTATGCCTAATAAAGACTGCTCGGGACAGTATTATCAATATTTTCTGTACACATTTCATTGTATTGAATGACTAAAATTGCTATTCCTTCTGGAGTCTGATCTTAAGGAAAAATACTATTTTAATCCTCTAGTAAGTAAAGATATATATTCCTGTGGTTTTTTTGTTTTGTTTTGTTGTGGGTTTTTTTGCTTGTTTGCTTGTTTTTGTTTTGTTTTGTTTAACCACTAGTAGGCTGTCCATACTGTAATAATGGCAGGGGGAAGGAAATCTGATTACTGTTGGGAAAAAAAAAATTACTAAATAAAACCCCAAATGCTTTAAAGAATTATATTACCTTGAATCAATAGTATTATCTGGAATAGAGATTAGAGTAAATACATTACACGTGTAATCCATTTGTGAAAAACAACCATATCCTCTGTAAGAGCTCAATGTAGCATTTCACAAGCTAAGGTAATTTTTAAAGCAAAAGTACGACTCTTCTTAACACAAGATTCTCTGAATTTCTGAGCTATGTCTCTGCTTATTTTAAGTAACGACAGAAACATCTAAGAAATAGAAAGATACCTGCATACAACTGAAGTCAAGCATGCACTCTCAGAAGGAATTTCAGATATTTACTGTTTAGCACAAGTAAGTAATTTACACTACTGCCACATGTTCTGCAGTACACCCTACATTCCACTTCAACTCTGCAATTCTCACCCATTAAAATCCTCGAGTATCTGAGCATATCAAGAAAAATCTCTAAAAGAACATTCTAAAATTCCTAAGTAATCATTATAAAGCTTTGATTACTCTTTGATGTTATCTGAGAGAAGAAAGTGCAGTAACTCTAGTAGGGTGGAGGGAAGGAAATGTGGAGAGAGGAAAATATGGTTTAACTGATGAGTATTTCAAGTTGTAACAATCCTTTTAGCTAATACTTCAAAAGGAGCCCCCAAAACAGAAAAGTCCTCCCAACCAACCCACAGTAAAGCATTTCTTCACTCCCTTTAGCTTTACAAATCAGATTATTCCCATATTAAAATGCTCCTTGGGATTCATACAGAAGGGTATTACTTGAAGGATAAACAGGAGCTGCAACTACATAGCTTTTGTAGAGCTTTGTATTGGGTTTGCTTATGTCATTAACCGAGCTAAACTGGAAAAGGTCCCAGAAGGAGTGAGAAGCATAAGGAAGCTGGCAATGAGTACGCCAGAATCAAGCACAAAAGCACATTAGTTAGCAAAATGGGGGACAAAACAAGGCAGAGGAGCAAGAATGTGATATATGGAAAACTGCAGGTTTTAAGTGGCCAGCAAATAGCAGAATCAATCAGGTTGGAAAAGACCTCTGAGATCATCGAGTCCAACCCATGACCCAACATCACCCTGTCAACTAGACCATGGCACTAAGTGCCACATCCAGTCTCTTCTTAAATACCTCCAGGGATGGTGACTCCACCTCCCTGGGCAGCCTATTCCAATGTCTGATCACTCTCTCTGTAAAGAATTTCTATCTAATGTCTAATCTAAACCTCCCCTGGCACAGCCTAAACAGCCCCAGCTCCCTCAGAAATGAATCCACATAGGCATTTAAAAACTTAGGAAAATGGTTATTGGGGAAATGTGTATGGATAAAGCTGCTGTGATGGCAGGCTATAGACTAGCACCAGGTTTAAAACAAAATTGGTCACATATTTGAGGGACTAAAGATCAATTATCTATGTGATAACCATTAACGTTAAGATTACAAATAAATGGCCTTTTCCCCCTTGTAGACATGTAAAAGATGTTTTACTTTATTTTTCTAATACTTGCTTTTCAAATATTGGGTTGAGATGAAAAAGATAAGAACCAACAGTGGGGAAAGGGGGAAGCCAGGAGGAAAGCTTCCAGGAGAGCTGAAAATAGCACTGTACCACAGTGACTAAGGCTGAGCCTCTGCTTACAAGAAGGTGTGTGTTTTACAGCACCATGAGTAAGGCGTGGGCCCTCCTACAGGAGCACAGCAGAGGCTCTACAGGTTTTACCATAAGGCTCGCCTTGGGCAGAGCCTTTACAGCAAGCCCTGCTAGAGCCTAATCTATCCAAATCTAATCTATTTCCTTCAATCACATCTGTCTAATGAAAGATATCATTTCTCTCTAACAACCTTGCCTAATTCTGTCTCTGCTTGAGATTTTAAAAGTTATCATGCACTACTATTACTTTATAATAGAGAAACAATTAAGACTTTGTCACCAGTAGTATTATTATCATTATCTGCTCTTGCAGAAGACTGCCATGGGCTATCCAGTAATTCTCTCTGTTTAGCTACATGAACATCAATGTACTACACAAGTGCTATCATCAGAGGTGAAGTTCTGTCTTGTTATTCAAGCTAGCCATACCACAGCTGTGTACGTTTAAAATACAGTTCTGCAGCACAGCTGGACAAAGCTCCTTATCAAGAATCAATTAAAATATATATTAAGTTTGGACATCATTCTCTGATCTGAATAACATTCTGCTACTTTTGTGAATTCTACAGGTGTTTAAACATAAACCAGGATTATTATTCTGCTTATAACCAACATATCACCAAAGTCACAGGGAACAAGGCAGAGGCTGATCTGAAGTCGAGAACATGTTTCATTCTGACCTCAGTTTAATTCCAGTATGTGCAACAGTCCTCGCCTTGGAAATCACTACACCTATGAACATACCTATCAGTGTGTGGGTATTCAGTGCCTTTTTAGGTTTGGTGTACATTTTGGAAATTAAAACAATGACTGTGGCTAAAGCTAACTATAACCAAGAGTCCTCTTTCTGATATACTGTCGGGCACAAGAAGAACACAAGTGCAAAGGAAAACAACCTCTTTCGATCAATACATGTTGTATTGCTGCATTTTTAATGCATGTTTTTATAATAATCTTACATTTTTATAGAACATTGCTAACTTGAAATAGTTTGCACAGAAAGGGACAGGAGTCACTGGTACTGAGCACTTGGATCTTCAACAGCTCTGTAGGAGCCTTCACAAAAGTCTTCTTGATTGTAAGGCACACTCAACCCAACGAGCGGAGTGCAGACCACTTCTCATTTTGACACCCACAATCTACAACCAAGATGTCCCACAAGCACAGGAACAGCAAGATATAAGAAGGAAAATTTCTTCTTCCTGAATCCATATACAACAAACAGCAAAACAGGAAAACTTGAAAAACTCACAGACAACACATGCATTCCAGCAAAAGAGGGTCTGCTTTCCACAGTGACTGAAGCAAAGTCCAGTGTCTGTCCATCAGCTGTCCTGATAAGATGGAGAATTTTAGAATAACATAGTGATCTTTCATTCTACAGAGATGCCCAATAAACCTGTGCTTTTGTGTTTCACATAAATACACTCTATTGATCAACTGTTACTGACTAAGCTGTGGCACTGCTGCATGAGCGTGTCTGGTTCATTGCTTTAAAGGTTAACTGTAGCCCAGCTGAATTTAACTGTGCAGGCACCTTACTACAACTGTGAACGTATGTCTTTCAGCATAAGTTGCTGTTTTCTTTGAAAGCATACATAAAGAAATCCCCGATAAAAACGCTTACCTTAAAAAAACCCAAACAAATAAAAACAAAACAAACAAAAAAAAAACAACCCCAAACAACAAACCACCACCAAAATAACAAACCAACAAAAAAAAAACCCCATCAACCAAACTTTTTTTTCAATTGCCATCTCAGGTCAAAAAAAACAAAGAAGGATTATGATAAGCACAGAGAGCTACTTTCTAATGCTTTTGCGTTCAACTGTTTTACCAAGACAGTTACAGCATGTTTGGTGACTATTTTGGAAACTAAAGTTGAAACAGTCACAGGAAAACATACCTTAAAAACAAGGGCCATCTTATCCTCTTGGAATTTTTAACCTCAGATTCACTAGAATGCTCAAGAAAACTATCTAAGCTGCATTGTCACATACAGCTATGAAGTCTTAAACTGACCTTGAGAGATCTCATCAATCCTTTGATTTTGCTATTTTACTAAGTTATTCACAGAAAAACAAAGATGATTCATTCTTACATGAAATACAACTGGCCCAATTTAAAGCTCAGTTTAGCACTGAGCACAGAGAACACACACAAAAAAAGGACTAATTTAGAATGTGAAAGAAGTAGAGAAATGCTAACAATTAAACAGGCTTGGTAGCTGATGTGGAGAAAGAGCTTCTTATTAAAACTCAGATTGAGTTGCATTATATTCATTACACTGAACAATGCGAACGTTTTGGTGAAACTTCCCTGTTTTCATGGCTGTTTTCACAAACAGTCAACTGTGGAGAACATTTCTCCTTAATTTACCACTATCTAGATCAGAGTAAACATTCAACAATCAAGACCCAGAAAAAACCGTCAAGTGCTAAAAAGAATTTTTTTGGCTATTCTGAAATTCCAGAAAGATTAAAAAAACACAGCAACAAACCAAACCACAAAAAGCAAGAATTCCGTTTATAACAGCAACAACAACAAAATAGATGGTGTCATGACCACAACATAAATAAGCTAAGTTTGAAATTTGTCACTGTCTGCAGCAGCTTACAAGTAGTATGTTTAACCTGGAGGGCAGCACAGAGTGCAAATGTGTATTTTAAAATAAAGGAAAGGCTGAAGCTACTAAAAAATTAGAACTAAACAGAGGTGATAAAATGTTTTCTCTTCAGTATTGCAACATATGAAAAGTTTGCTCAAACTCTAAAAGTTGTGAGTAGGCCAACCTGTAGAAACCTGTCTTGGGGCTTTAGTTGCACCATAGATTTATAGCTCCAAGTTAATAGTAAAATCATCTCTCCTCTTAACAGGATAGTTTCTCAATGAATTTGCTCTACTGGAAAACTGTTTAAAGTTCTCTCAAGCATCAGTAAGATATAAAAGCCAGGTCTATGCTAAATTCTGAGAACAAGAAAAAAGATCTGCAAGTGCAAATCCCAGTCACTGATTGAGAAAACAATTTCACAGAAATCACCTATCTGCCCTTAAAAGAAAAATTAAATTAACCTTTTTTCTGTGTTTAAACTATTGAGGTCAATTAGAAGTTAGCAGGAGCTTCCTCTGCTAGGCAACAGCAATTGTGATGGTAAAAACTTAACACATTTATAGTGGAAACATTAATTTGTAAATATAATTGGGTGCTATGCGGAAAAAATTATGCCTTTGCTGATGATTAAAACACTTTAAGTGTAGAGTCAAATTTTTTTAAAAAACTTGTATTAATATAAACAGTAAGTCCATATGATCAAGAAAAATATGCCAGTAAAGACCCTGTGGACAACAAGGCTCCCTAGAACATAATCTCCTTGCTCTAGTTCAGTGTTTATCTCCACTGACCATGGAAGTACAGTTTTCAGAATGCCAACCACAAACAATCTAACTTTATGTTTACCTATGAACCTCAAAAGCCCCATGAAGTATGAAATGAAACAAGTACTACAAGCAAACGCCATTAACTCTTTCTGAACTTTAACCTTGTATACTTTCATGATTCCTAGAAAGGACACTGAAGCATGAAGCTACATTTTCACTCCTTTGTACCAAAATATTTCTCTTTACCTAAGGAAAATGAAACTAAACATCTATCTCAACTGTCCAATTGCTCTTCCTGATCACATAGAAGGTTCATTTCAAAATGGGTAACATACTTTATAACAAAATGAGCCTTGCTCTCTCTGTGCACGGTGCTCTAACTAAACGTGTGCTTTTCCCCCCACAACGTAGGAGCTTGCTCCAGATGTGAAGCAAAACAACAAAAATAAAGTCTGCATAAAGGAAACTCAAAATAAGATCAGGAGAACATACCCTGTTCAAACAAACATACAATCTAATGGTGCATTTATGATGAAGGAAAACAATATTGCAAGGAAAAAACACAGGCATTCCTCACTTTGCTCAAGCCCATCTCCTGTGGATAAGAGAGATCCAGCTGTACTCTTGAACCCATAAGGCTTGGAAACTAGGCCATTCTTCTGCTTAAGGCACTGAAGAATTCTTGTCAGATACTTTCTCCCACGCCCCCTCTGTCCAAATCAAAACCATGTGTCCTTATTGTGGAAAAGCAAATCCAGAACGGAAAAAGAAAACCCAGAAAGAAATTAAACGTGGTATAATCATTATCATCCCAACTTGACCACTTCAATCTATCTTCTTATCTCTTGCCCTGTTCAATTTTTTCCTCTTTAAAATGCAGCTGTCTAGTATCCTCCCCTATCGGAAAGGCATCCTTAACCACACCCACTTCAGCTGGTATCTGAGACATCACCCTCCCCTCGCTAGCCCACAACTGGGTGTGCATGTGTCAAAATTATAGTTACTTGTATGATAATGAAGAAAATCACATGACCATAGGTCACTGTTTTATCCTTCCTTAAAACTCCCTCTGCTGTGACATCTCTTAATCATTCTCATACAGCACTGGCTAGGTAAGACAAACCACAATTCCTCCTTGACCCTGGCCAGAGTTATCATCCAGCATTCCTGCCTTGTTTGTTCCTTCTTCCACCATAAACGTGCCAGATTGCTCCAGCAGAATTAAACAACTTTGATGCCTCTGAAAAGTACAAAACAAAACAATATCTTAAAACTTAGCTAGATGGATGAGACCACAACACAAATAAACAGTAATACCTCACAGGTAACAGTAACACCTTCAAAAGATTAAATTACACTTACCACGGAGAAAAAAAATGTATTCTTATGCCAGACTAAACAGGTCCTTAAATCAGAAAAAAGCAAGCTAAAGCATTCTCATTTTTATTCATTTTATTAAAAGGACTATACAAGCAAGTAGAACAGAAAGAACTGCTGAATCTCCATGAGTATTTTCTTATACAGAGCTCCTCAAAACCATTTAGGAGAATATATTACTAATGCATTTATTTTCTTTTGCCTTAATTCAGGAAAACCATTCCCCAATTTAACAACATAATACAACACAGCATGAAGGGAAAAATATAGAAGCTCCTCTCTTCTCAGTTAATACTAACTCAAAGAAAACAGAAGAGATACTCTAGCTCAAATATTTTGATTCCTGTCCTTCTCCTCTCCTCTTCCAGCGACAGCAGAGCAAGGAAGCTCAGTTCACCCAAACTAACCCCAACTGCAAGTGTTTCAATGCACTGACACATTACCCGTCACAGCCTACGTAAAATATATCAAGAGGAAGCTGTAAATAGTTACATGTACAAAATCAAAACACGGGGAAATTATTATTTTGAATACCACTCCTACCCCTCATTTGAAAAAAACAAACCCAGTAATAGGCATGAAAATACAGTAAAGCCTCCACCCATTAATTTCCCCAAGTTTCCCAATAAACTGTTCAGTAAGAACAAGTGTTTGACAATCATAATCTGTTTATTTTCCTTAAACAGAGCTTTCATGAAAGAGAAGGAACATTTCCAGTGAAAAGTATTTATGGACATATGCTAGAGAAGCTAAACATAGCACTGGAAGATGTCAGCAGTAGCAAAAAGGCAGAGAAAAGACAAAGGGTGTGAATCTGCACTAAGCAGACCTATCAGTTACACACACACTGCTCCACCACCACTGGCTCCCTCCACCTGTTGTGTGCCCGTTGACGGTTCCTGTACTTTTTACTCCAGCTTTCTGATAAGACTTTATCAAGGAATTTGCTGCATGATCTTATCCCTTCTAGACTATTTTCAAAGGGCACTGTGGGATAAAAGGCAAAAAGAATTATGGAAATATGCAGGTTTTTCACCCATCCCATCAGGAACTCCTGTAATTCCTCAAGGAATGTCTATTATGATAGGTGCTATATCCAATTATTATATTATTTTTCAAAGGACGTAACAGATGCCTGCACACTCACTGAGAAAAAGACCCATTAAAGTTTTATTTATTTTCTATTTTAAAGTACTGAAAGCAGCTGCCAAGAGACAGGGGGTGGTGGTGACAGGGTAGTTCCCCGTGATTTCATGCAACAACCTCACACCATGTGCAAAGCACAGCTGGACGGGTAAGTAGGTTTGTACTCAGAACCATCAATCAGCTCTCTCGGGGATACAGAGCTACAGTCTGTCCCTTGGGAGTCACACAATGGAGCCACACTGCTGAGATGGCCACATGCATGAGAGGGAAGTAAAAAGCCTCTCCTGAAGATCATCACTAGCTGCAGAGCTTGGGAGAGCTTTGCTAATATATATACTTGAAGATTAGAAATATGCACTACAAAGATGGATTTTTTTTACCAGGCCAAAACCTGCTCCTTAACTCCTCACTCTTTCCAATTACTTCTCCCTCTTCTTGCAACTTCTCACTGCCTCAGTTACCCAGAGCTTACTAGCTCGACTTTGTACGTCAAGACCCATCAGCATAAACAGTTCCCCAGTCCATTAGTGTTTATTAGCAGAAGGAAGCACATTAAAAGTAAATTAAGAGTCTCACCTCACCCTCACAGAATCCATTTTAAATCAAGGAATGCTGCTGATCAGGAAGTCAGCAACGGACCACCTCCTCCATCCTACATTTGCCACTTTAGCAAAAGTCAAGGACACCACGGGCAGCAGAGATGGCTTCCTGAGGCTGCCTGACAGGCAGACCTCGAGGTCTCTGCTCCAAAACCCATCAGACGCCACACTAATGACAGCACTAGAATTACTTTGTGCAGATTTAGGAACTTACTACTGCACAGCTCTTTGCTGTTTATCTGGCTGGAGGATTATATTCATTAGTATTAGGTTGCAGACTTACACCAAGGTTTTCAGAAGCAAATGTATCAGTATTCTGATACCCTGTACAAACATGGGTTTTTTTAGATACTCAAAGCACTCCCTGAAATTACAACAATAAAAAAAAAACACTTATTATTCCCCAAGTATCAAAATTGAGCACCTACAAGTAGCATATCTTTTAAATTAACTACTAACATTTTAATTGAAATTTTCTTTCTATAAAAGATGATGACATTTGAGAATATTTCCATCTGCCTTGTGTAAATTTTGCAAGTCTTATGCACTATATTACTGGATATATGCCTACATATATCCCTTCCTGTCATCTATCTCTCATCAACATTCCCATATACATTTGAAATGGAGACTCATAAGTAATACGTATCACACAAACCTTGGCTTTATCATTTAATTAAATCAAAGTTTTCATCTCAAGGACTTACTTTCATTGTGACAGTAACACAGGACTCATCAGTCCACAAAGAGTAAGGACAGACCAAATACATCTATTTGCTTTAACTAGTAATAATGCTGATATTGTTGCGTCAACTGAGCAACTGATACTAAAAGCTCATTATAATAATTCACCAAGCTAGGGTTTCACTTCTTTAGCTATATTACCTCATTTCTGTTACCTCTGTCTTCCAAATCCTCTTCTCACATTCACTTTTCATTTTATATCAGTCAGGAACCTAATCAGAAGACACCACTGCTTGGGCTTGTACAGTAACAAACCTTATAAGCTCCTACTGTTGACCAGAACCTCTGCAGACTGATTTGATACAAACAAGCATCTTCTTCAACCCATTTCATCCCACTAGGCCATCCTTCTTTATTTCTTACCAATCACTTTCCACCCAAGTAAAAGGTGAGTATGACTCCTTTTCCCCCTCCTTCTGCCAGCTTCCCAAAGTCAACTAACGATACCTAACACACTGCAAACATAGCACTTTAAACATTGGTCCCCTCACCCAAGAGGAAAACATCACACCTCCCACACTACCACCTATTTAAAATAATCACCACTGATGGACAGGACCAGACAGGGTCCAGCATTCCTCAGGTACACCGTCTATCGTAGCCAAGACTGTTTTCTACGGAAGACCACCATAGCAGAGAACACCACCGTGCTCCCGCTCCACCGAGCCCAGGCGGAGCAGAGAAGAGCGCAAAGATGTTTAAACAGAGCACAAAGGAAGACACAACGAACTCGGGAGGAACCAAGGACCCGACCACAGCCTCTCTGAGAGGCAACACAAAGCAAAGCAGAAGAAGGAATACAGCAACACCAGGGACCGTCTTGGAGGTGCAAACTGAACAAAGAGCAAGTACCGCTGAAGCCCAGAAAGCGAAGCAGGGCCAAGCGCCAGGCGGTCTGACAGCCCACAAGTGGATATCCCAGCCCAGGCGCGGAGGTGCCCGGTGCGGGGGACGCCCTAAGGCGGGGCTGCCGCCCGCGGGGGATACAGGCCTCTGCCCGGCGGGGGCCCGTGCGCGCCGACAGCCGAGGACATATAAGGGCAGCCCGGCCCAGCCCGGCCCGGCCGCGCTGGAAGGGGCTGCGGGAGCGCTCCCTGCGGGAGGCCCGGGGCCACCGGGGCGACGTGGAGCGCGGCGGGCCGGACCCGCCCCGGCAGCGCCGCACGGAGGAGCCCGGGGCGCGGGCAGGCGGCGGTGCCGGCTCGGCC
>JAWWES010000115.1:18620239-18679871 GCA_035583135.1 Lophotriccus pileatus
CCGCTCAGGTGAGCGGCCGGCAGCGCAGGGCGGGGGGGCCGCGGCGCCTCCTCACTGCATCCGGCAGCGGCACCGGCCCCTCCTCCCCGCTCCCCTCCCCGTCTGTCCCCTCCTCCTCCGCCTCCTCCCTCTGCCGGCCCCCGCCCCGCCGGCCCCGCCGCAGGAAGCGCTCAGCGGGCCGGGCGGGCGCGGCAAACGTGGGCGGGCGGGGCCGGCGCCGCCACCGCCGCTGTGGCCGCGGAGCCGTGACGGGCCCGGCCCCGGCTGCGGGCCGGGGTGAGGTGGGACGGGACCTCCTGGCTGTCCACAGCTTCCTGCCCAGGGGAGGCGGAGGCGCAGGCACCGATCTCTTCTTCTCTCTGGTAACCAGTGACAGAACCCGGGAGAATGGCCCTGAAGTGGTGTCAGTGGAGGTCAAGGATGAGTGTTGGGAAAAGGCTCTTCACCCAGAGGGTGGTTGGGCACTGGAACAGGCTCCCCAGGGAAGGAGGGGACCAAGCCTGACAGAGTTCAAGAAGCGTTTGGATAATTCTCTCGGGCACGTGGTGTGACTCTTGGGGTGTCCTGTGCAGGGCCAGGAGTTGGACGATGATCCCTGTGGGCCTATTCCAGCCCGGAATATCCTGTGGTTCTGTGGGATAGGTGTGAGGGAGGCCGAGGGAAGGGCGTGTCGCAGCGCCCCGGGGCCAGGGCCAGCCGGGGGACCGGGCGTGTCCCTCAGCCTGTCGGGATGAGCAGGCCCGGGAGGGATGGGGAATCCAGCGGGGCTCAGGGAGGTGGGAATCCCTAAGGCCCCTGTGTGAGGGATGCGGGATGGAGCCCATGGGGGTGCTGGGGTCCGCCGATGGGTTGCTAGTGGGTTGTCAGGGATTGTCTCTTGTCTCTCAGTTGTCTCTTCTTACCAGGATCAGCCCCGCCTGCATCTCGCACAGCTCCAAGTCCACAAGGCATTGGCTTTCTGGAGGTTCGTAAACCCCACAGAATATCTTTGTAAAGCAAGCCATTTATTTCTGCACCTTAGCAGGCCAGCCAGCCTCCCTTACCCGACTTGAAGCTGAAATGGGATCAACAAGACTTTGCAGCACATCCTTCCACTCATGTCTGATGACTACACAGTCCTCGAACACTTAACCAGTGGCCTCATGTGCTTATAATTAGAACCATACACACTTTTTCATCTTTAAGAAGTTACTAGTGTTTACATGGCAGCAGTTTTTGCTATAAAACCAGCTGAACCCTTCACCAAATTTTACAAATAATCTGCAAAAAAATATGAACAACCTCCCCTGCACTAGAAACAAAGAAAAAGAGTGGGTCTGGATTTCCATTAGAATATTTCAACACATCTGTGTAGCTGGGGCTAGAAACATAAATTGTGTAAACACAATCCTTTTTCTGAAAGATCTTCCTTATGAAAACATTTTGGAAGTCACTTCAAGAGTTCTGTGTCTGTCTTCAGGAAGCCCTTATGTGCCTGTGAAAGAATATGGACATTACTTATATTTATAGATAATATATATACACACACACCTATATTTACAGACACACTAGTAGAGGATATTTTATTCTGGTTGTATTAATTTTGGTGTGATTCAAGAGGTGCCCTGAGCTCCTCAGCACTGGTCAGCTGCGAGTGGAGTTTTCCACATGTTTGGGAAAACAGCTCTTCCTCTGCATCTGATGCAGGCACAAGCAGAGAACATCCCCATGTTGGATGAGCAGCATAACTGGACTTGCTGTTTGCACATTCAGCATCATGTTGCTCTGAGCATTCATGATTAGTCAGTCGGGAATGACAGAGGTTCCCAGCTAGTCCTCTGACCAAAGCCTCCCAAATCCTGGCAAGGGACTCTGTGAGCTCATGGCTCTCTCCACACAAAGCTGGCACTACTGACTGCAAGGGAAATTTTAGGGTCTTTTGTTTTTACTGGGAACAAAATAATCCAGGATTGGGTTTACTCGAGGTAAACAGCCATGGTCTAGCCAGCATGCCAAAACAAGTTTGTTGACAAACTGGATATTAACCCAGTTTAGTTGCTTAGCTCATCAAAGTGCATTTGCTTTTATCCCAAATAAGAACAAGGCTGTGTCTGGGGCTCTGTGTGGGGTCTGATTCTGCAACCCTTACTTGGTCAAAACTCCCACTGATATAAACCCATCATGGTATGGATTTATGTATGTACTTGTGGTCAGAGAAGCAAGAAGTGCAAACTTCAGTGTCTTTCTAAGTGTGTTTAGTGGCACCACCAACTAAGGGAAAGCTTAGAAAGACTTCCTGCCTTACAATTTGAATATGCTTTGGTCAGTAATTCATAGGAAAATGTTGGGTCATCAGAAATTAAAAGTGTAATAATGTAATAATTCTTGCTATCTGAAGATCTGCTTTGCAGTTGCTTTGGCTGTGGTTCTTACTGTTATCATCTTCTTTCGTGTTAATAAGGTCACTCAGTCATTTAATAGCTTGGTTTAATTTTGTTGTGTTATTACTACAGGCTTCTTGTTTCCCCCGGGTGGGAAAAATGCAGGGACAATGACTGAAGAGCTGCGTGGTAGAGAAGGTGATGACAGAGATGGTCCCATCATCCCCCAGCCACTCTCCAAAGAGAAAAAATGGGCAGTGGGCTGAGCACAAAAATAGCCTGGAAGAAGGATGCTCCAAACTGTCTGAGACCTGCACTAAAATATGCAGGAAATTATTGCTGCTTCAAGCAGCACTGAATCCTACCTAGTGCCCACTGTGAGTGACAGAGCACACACAGGCTCCAGTGGTGGCAGCAGCACAGCCTCTGCAGCTGTAGAGGGGTGGAAGCACCAGGCAGTGAGGGGAAGGCTGTCATTTTGGAAAGGTAGGAGCATTTTGCTTGGGATCCATGTTTTGAGAAGCTGGAGGAAGCCTTGGTTCCTCACATCAGAACTGAAAAAGACAGACTCGTGTCAACAGAAAGCTCTGATTAGAGGTTGTGCTCTTTTACCCTGAGCTCCAAGAAACCTGCACAGACTCCTGCTCAACCCCAGGCAAGTACCCAGTTGCTTTGTTCCTGGCTAGTTCAGGTAAAGAGAGAGGATGCAGATCTCACATTTTAAGCTTTTACAGCATTATTCTGAAAATCGCTCATTCTCTTCATTCTGCCAGAAATGGCATGTTTATTGGTGACTAGACAACTTTGTTTAGTGAGGAAACTGAAGTCTCAGTGAGCTTCGTAAGCACTTGTCCCTCCCAGGGGAAGCTCCAGCAGCGAGTCAGCTGCAACGTATCGGCACACAGGCAGAATAGCCTTGTTTCTTTGTGCCTTGTAAAGCCAAGCCCACATGCCTCCCCCTCCATGAAGCCAGGTGGCTGGTGCTTAGGCCTGCTCTTTTTCTTTGCAGGGATGTGCTGGATGGGAGGAGTGCAGTCAGACAAGCACAGGAGCCTTGGTCCCTCCAGCCAGACACAAAGCTGGCTTCCTGGCTGCAGTGCTCCCTTTGGACCCACACTGGATGGCCTGTCATTAATTTAGTGACTGGCTTCAACTTCAGTACTTAAAGTGTGGATATGTCACCACCTTAACAGTAACTGAATCCCACCCACTACTTAGCAGTGATTTCAGACACTGACTTGAATGTAACCTTTTCCCACAATGTTCAAATTCAGTTCTCAACAGCAAAAGGGTGAGAGGTTCAGTAACAACACAGGAACAGGTGACCACTGAGATGTGAATAAAATAGAGCAAAATCATGGTCTTTATTGCCTTTCATTACACCAGGACATCTACTGTAGTGTGGAAAACTAAATGAAAGACCTGGCAAATATGAAAGAGAGTAAAATACCTCCAGCTGCAATAAGGCTGCAGTAGCATTAGGGAGTCCTCGGATCATTAGAAACTACAGATACAAGGCTCCATGGATTGTTTGTTTTCATGAGGGACACAGGACAAAATTATATGTGCTCTGAATGTGTGTAGCCTTTATAAATGTATTATTAGTTACAGTCAAGATTCTGATTTTGCTGTGAGAATCATTAGAAAGTACAGTCTTAGTGAAAAGTTAAGGAACTCTTAATTTGCCCAAATACCTTAAACCTGCAAACAAATTAGCTTTTTCTTTTAATTTGAATAGCAACTCATACCCCTTGTGAATACTCTCATCATGTACATGCAAACAACAACAGCAAAAGTTTTAGATACACTTAACAGGCCAGGATTTGTCTCAAGGTCAGTTGTACTGATATTTTTCCCTAAATGTAATTAAGTTTGTATCTTCACGTTTTCTGAATAACTGAAGGTTTTTATTGTTTTGATGCCATTATGAGGAACTACCGTAAGAATGCCCATGTAGGAACTTCATATGGAAACAATAAATAAAAGCAGTATTTGTCACTGATCAGCCTGGACCTCTGGGAAGAGGATAATAAAATCATAGCACAACGTTATAGTTACAGAGCTTTCTTGCACATCCCAAAGGCCTCTAAAACAGTATCAGCAAATTTACTCCAGAGTAGAAAGAACTATCTCTTAAACATGTAGGTTGCCAGTGGTCTGAAGAAGCTTGTAAGGGTATTTGTTCTGTCCCTGGGCGTGCTCTGGTGGCCTAGAAAAAAATAGAAGCGTGTTGTAAACTGGTCCCACTTTGCTGAAGGTCTCTGCACTGGCTCTTGTTGCTAAAAACAGGTAGTTTTGATTGTTTCCTCCAGCTTTCATATCTCATCTTTCTTTTGACTCCCCCAGTCTCTTCAGCCACACAGCCAACCTCTTCCCACATCTGAAGAGTTTCAAAAAGGAAACTAGCAAGCCACTGTAGCACTGAGGTAGAACCACAATGAAACCTGGGGCAATGGCAACTGCATGCACTTCGCTCCTTGGTTTCATTTGTTGCAGCATTTTTTGACTGTTGTGGCTTTCAGTAGTGGTTACAAACTTGCTTTTTAAAAAAGTCTCATTTTCTTTCGTTCTTTTTTTTTTTTTTTTTTTTTTTTTTTTTGGTAGCTTGAGTTTAGATTAAGTATCTTGGCAAAGGAGGTAAGGCTTGAATTATTTTCATGCATCAGCACAGACAGTATCTTTTTTGCTATTCATTTCTTGGGAAACATTAACATTCTTAGAAAAGACTATGTATCAGAGAGTAATAACAATGAAAACAGTGTAGCATGTTGGAAGTATCTGTAATGTATCTGTATATGCAATATCTTGGTATTCCTTTTATCTAAAAATACTTATTTGTTATGAAAACATGTTAAAGAGTAAAATAACTATTTAAATCAGGTACTTACACAATTCCTATCATAGCTTTATCTGAGCTATCACACCTCTCTCTATGCACCTCTGCTTAGACCTGGGAAACTTCCCTAGCTGTTGCTCAGCTGTAGATCTGAGGAGCAGAGGGACTAAATGGCCTGTCCAGGAACAGAGAGGAAGCCAGGGACAAAGGAGACAGCAGACTCACTAGAAGCGGTCCTTAGGGACCCTCTGGGTACCATTTTAAACCCAGCTTTAGATAACCCCAGGAGATAGGGAAGGATGGCAGAAAGCCTGCAACGAGATGCCTGGTGATCTGCCATTGATCTTTAGAGGGCCACCAGAGACTAGAAGTGGGGGAAGAGTTGGGAAAGGCAATTAACCTAAGTGGTCACAGATGTTCTCACTCTGCATCTGCCCTCTGCAGACTTCAGTGGTGTGGTTTCTGTGGAAACAGAAACTGTGCTAAACGGAGCTGCTATCCCCTGGCAAAAATCTAATTTTTCCAAAGATGTATTCTTTAGTAGCACAACAAGAGCTCCTTGATGCAGAAAGGTGCAAAGCTATCCTGCAGCATTATAGCATATTCTGATCCAAGGAAGAACAGCTTTTGATCCAGGAACAATTTCCTGGGTTTGCTGTGAGTTGGTCCAATAAATGATTCTGTAACAGAAAAGTCCCTAACTGTTGCAAAGACCCTATGTAATCTTCAGGGAGCATGGGGTCAGTTCAAGGAGTCTTTCCTCTGCCCATTTTAAGGAGACCAAGGAAAGGAAGGTTTGAGTTAAACTCCTGACTGCAGCATTTATGCATGTGTGTGTATGTGTGGGTATTTTTTTACTTATTTAGGACTTAATTTTGTAATACTCTATTTGGTTAAAATACCTTGTTGAGTGTACTAGATTTCATTTTTTACTGAGTCATTCTACCACTTTAGAGACTTAATATGACTGGGGTTGTGTGGTACTTCTTTTCCATCTCTCTCCTAGCCCTTCCACCCCCCACGAAAAAGCAGACTCCTTGTTTTGTTTTCTGCTGACTGCACTGAACTGACAGAATAGCCTTAATTGACAAAATGACAGGATAGAATAAAATGTTGGAAGGGGAGAACTGACACAGGCATTCCTGGACTTTTTAACAGTTTAACCACAATGGCCTGTTCAAATGAATGCATTACTTCCATGAGAGAAAGTAAATTTTATTCCTCCCAGAATTTGTACGTGGAACAAAGCGGCCAACAACTCCTTATTGCCATGAGTCATACTGACCATGTCTTACAGTGGACTGAAGACTAATCTGAAATCTGTCCTGCCTACTCCAAGGTAATCAGGAGCAGAGAAAGGCCATCTGGACCTCCTGTAAGAGCCACTGAGCCAGAGCTGGCAGTAACCTCAGCTGCAATAGCTTCAGCGGTGGATTTAAAAAAGGACCAATTCTAGAGGTCTCCTTTAAAGAGTCCTAAGGGGATGTCAAACAACCAGATGAGAATTGTAAGGCAGCAGAGTTCACTCTGAATTGACTAAATGTCTGCACAAAAAAACCCACCCTGAAGTCAGGTGCAGGGAGAGCAAAGGGAACCTTGCTCTGAGTTACCTGGTCATGCTGAGATGTGATAACTGACTGTACAAGGCCCTAGTCTGCCACCAGTACCATTTCCGTGCAAAACCGTGTCATCTTGCTTTCCCAGCCTGTGAAATGAGGGTGCCTGGAAACGGAGAGAAGAATACAGAAAACAAGAAAAGCAGGATGTTGTCAGATTCTACTTTTTAAGTTACCCAGAAAAGTAAGAAACAATGTCAACCCGATTTCCAGCATGAGATAAAAATAAACCAAAGGGTTTATTTTTAGATGTACCAAGCTATCCAATAACAATTCAGCTTTACGGCATGTATGAATAGGATCCAAGTTCTGATTTTGGTCATAGTGCTGGAAGTTTTCTATTGACTTCAAAGATAATTAGCAGTTTCACCAAAGTAATTTGATCAGAATTTGACCATAGGTCAAATTGTTCCTTGATGTGATGCACTTATAAGTTTTAGTGGAAAAATAATTATAAAAAAAAATAAATAGAAGCAACATACTGCTCTATCTCACAGTTTCTTTGAGGCTTAAATGATTTTAAGTGTTTTGAGAATGAACAGTGCTCTATGTATGCTAAGCATTATTATGCATTATATAAATACATAGTATCAGGCATGCTATTTTCATCTTTGCCCACAGCACCATAATGACGTATCTGCAGTAGGATGAAAAGCAACGCTATATTTAATAAAGGTTATGGATTTTGTTTCTATTTCATGTTGTTAGGTGCTATGCTGCTTCTGATATCTAGGTCACTGTTCAAATCTGTCAGGGGTTAACCATGGCCAGTTGTTCCTATCTGGCACCTGGTATGCCTCTGCTGCTACAGGAAAAGTTGTTCCCCTCTGTAAATCATGAGCTTAGTTTAAAGTCAGTGAAAATGCTCTGTGATGGTGCCGGTGCTTACAGGGATGGAAGAAAATGTCAGTCTGTATTCTGGGATATTCAAAACTCAGCTACGCAGTGTTGGTGACAGTGATATAAAATTAACTAAGGACATATAGCTGAAGTACTGTAAAGTCCAGCACCTTTTAGGACCACTAGAAAGCTAAAAAGAATATCTGAGAACAAGTTTAGTAAGCTAAAGGTTTATTTGAAAGAATAATTTCATTTTTTACACAGACCTGATGTGATTTCAATGAAGTGTGGGATAGAAGATCTGACTGGGGTACCAAAATATTTTCCAGTATGGTTTGCAAATCCATCTTTGACAATGCCAAAGTTTATTTCTGTTGCAAAACTGAAATATATATACAAATTTTTCAGGTTAGATTTGTGTTGTAAGCCTGACTTTTGGCATTAGTCATCTATTGCTCACAGAATGCCCCACAGAAGTACATCGAAAATCTTAAGGCCTCGTGGTCAGTTTTTACTGAGCTTTTACTAGAAAGAGAGCTTGCAGTAGTTCAAATCCTGATGGATAAAAACCAGCTGAGCCCGCACCCTTCCTTCTAATTTCCATAGCAGTTGTTGCTGAGTAAGAACTGGATGCATCTGCTGCTCCCTGCATCAGGACTGCTGACATGAACATGTGGGAGGAAGATCAAGCTTCAGCAAGGATGGACTTCAGGAGCTGGTTCATTCTTCTTTCACACGGATGGGAGTGTCACAGCATGCTTTCCTGTCTAATCAGTCTCAACAGAACCTTGCACAATTCAGCCTGCTTTAAGCTTTTAACCAGGGTGTAGGAGTTCAGAAAAAAAAAACCACCTCCCTTCCCCCAAGAAAAATGTAATTGCAAAGATTTGTTTTGATGTAGCATGTACAGTAAACTTGAATCACCAAAAGTGAGCCACACATTTGTGCAAGTATTTTTTCCTTCCCTAATTTTCATTCCTAGGTAGCTATTAATTTTATTTACCTTCTAGAGAAAACACACTAGAAGTGGGATCTGACTCCCAGTGAGGCTCCTGGTAGAGCTTTCAGGGCCTTAATCCCTGGGGCTGTAAGACAGCTCCTTTCTGGTGACCCCGCTGGGGCTATCCCAGTATATACCAGCAGACAATCTGGTCCCCATCATCATTAATGCAGACAGTGACTCATCTTATAGGCCAAAGCAAATGTTAATACATAGTAATAATATCAAAATAGTGCATGGTGATAGATTCCACTCTCATTATAATTGTGTTACTAATTATAAGTGCTACTTAATCTTTATAAGACTCATTTGTTTTAGTACTCTGAGAGAGATCAGGAGGCTAGTGAATTTAAGGCTTCATAGAGAAAAGTCTTGATGTTACAACAAGATCTGCACTAAAAGCAGTGCATATATATGCCACTTCAGTGTCAGGATCATGGTTCTTGTAAGCTCTCTAGACCTCTGGTGAAGGCTACACGGAAGCTTCAAATTTATTCTTCCGTTAATAAGCTCAGAATATGGATCTTGGTTATTATTATTACCGGTACATAGCATGCCGAGATGTGAAGGACAAATGGCAGAGCGGTCTAAAATTCAAATTGAGCAATAGATGGGCATAGTAAATAGCAGGGTGGGAATGGAATACCAAGCGACAAAGCCAATAAAATATTGCTTAGTTTGGGGAAGATGGTCCAACAAAATTAACTAGTATTTAACAATCACATGCTCGCTGTAGTCATTTATTGTGACAGCAATATGAAAACCACTAATGAATGGCTGCAGAAAAGTACTGATTGGGCCCCTTAATATAGATCTAAAACAGTGCCATCAATTGATATGGGAATTCCTTGACAAGATGAAAAGACAGGCTGAGTGCTGGGACCGTTCAGCCTGGAGAAGAGAAGACTTGGTACCTTAGAGCCACTTCCAGGGCCTGCAAGAAAGCTGGAGAGAAACTTCTTACAAGGGCATGTAGTGAATGATAGGACAAGGGAAAACGGCTTCAAACTGACAGAAGGTAGGTTTAGCTTGGATATTAGGAAGAAATTCTTGATTGTGAGGGTGCTGAGGCACTGGAACAGGTTGCCCAGAGAAACTGTGAATGCCCCATCCCTGGCAATGTTCAAGGTCAGGTTTGATGGGGCTCTGAGCAACCTGGTCTAGTGGAAGGTGTCCCTGTCCATGGCAGGGCCATTGGCACTAGGTGATCTTTAAGGTCCCTTCCAGCCCAAACCATTATATGATTCTATGATAATCCTACTTATACAACACCTTTCACCATATCTCCCGAGCATCTTTCTCATTATGGCTTTCATATCCTATGCAACTGGGAAGCTTTAAAGCAGGCCCACAGTAGCAGGCATTCCTGGGAGAGGGGCAGGCTTCCAGGGATAGCACAGCCAGCATGAGTTGTCCTAGCCTGAGTACCTGATCCATACCCCCTGATAGCACAGCTGCTGGCACCACCACCTAGCAGTAGTGCTCCAAGCCCTCCCTATCTCATCCTGTCCTTTTAACCCTTGCTCTTGATTTCCCTGCAGGAGGACTATGCCACTGTCTCATTCTTTCCCTCTATTCTCAGCAGCCTGTGAGACACAGGAGAGAAGGTTGGGTCTGCTGCTTTTCAGAGGAAAGGAGAATGCTGTTGCTTTTGGGAAGGGGAAAGAAAGTAAACTCTTAGTCTTCTTATCTCCATCTGCATTTCATGGATCTTACCAGTCCTCCTCCCTTCAGACTTGCTCAGTGCAACTACAAAATTCACTTTTACCTGTCTGTCTTGGGATTCTTGGGAGATCTCATGCCCTTCATGCTAACAGCAAAAAAAGTATGAAAAGAATAAAGGAGTCTATCTAGAAAGTCTAGATAGTAGAGAGAGACCCCCTAAACTTAATCTTCACATATGCAGAATGTTACCGTGGCTACCGAGAATTTCTTTTTGTGGAACCACGCTTTCTACATGTTAATCCAAGCTTCTCTCCTCTTTTTCTCATGTTTTTGGGTCTTGAGTTCAATAAAAATGCAGTTTTTCTTCCTCTGACAAGGTCAAGTCAACAGAATTTCCCTTGCAAGCATATCTAGATAGCGAGAAAATTTTGCAAATATCTGTATAAGTGTTCATCTAACTCACAAACTGTGAGTTAACTATCCTGAAATCTTCCTATGGGTTGGAGAGTTGCACAGACAGGGATTAGCAATGCTACCATCTAACAAATCAGGCCAAGCTATAAGCAGCTGGTACTCAAAGCAGTTGTCCTAATGCATAGTTCATGAGCAAGCCATTGGCTGCAATATGTTTGTGTTAGTCGTGTATCAAATAATAATGAGCAGTGAAGGCTAGATTCTGTAAATGAATGAAGGGGGCTGATTCCCTCACCTTGGTATGAGGAATGTGTCTCCCAGCCCATGTTTATGGAGCTACAGATTTGTTTTTTGATCTTTTACCAATAATAAGACTAAAGGAATGCAATTTTTGTTGTTAATATTTTGCTTAATGTTAGTGTGGGGAAAGGTTGTTAATATTCTATAGCTATCTCATCAGTCTCAAGGGACACGTAATATACACTAAAAGAGACAAATCAATAACTGGCATAAAACCATTCTATTCCTTAAGTCAAATATTAATATCCCCCTATACTTTTTCTACTCTTTCTTTTCTTTTTTTTTTCCTTCTGTCAAATTACTAAAGAACCTAAGGCTGATAATGGTAGAATTTTGCCCAGAGATGATGAAAATAATGAGACAGCCATGTCCCTGCTTCTCTGTGCCAGATTTCAGGCATGTAAGTCTGCAGTAAGCTTAAAGTATGCAGGGAAGTGCTTTATGATGTGTCACAATCCTGCAGTTTGCTCTAATCAAGAGAAGGTTCAATACCTATAAAACAATAAATTCTGGGGACAAAAGGTATTATTCTCCGAACTAAAGCTGAATCTTTCTAAAAGGCTGTTAAAAACTAATTGCCATTTATAGAAGCAATTGATAAAATCATTAAAATATGCCTATTTGGTTATTTTCAAAATTAAGTGCTTCTTGTCAGATACTTCTGAAACTGAGTTATGAGCCAGTACACAAATCTCTGTAGTAAAAGCTCCGTTTTCACCTTGTAGCACTAACATTTAGGACATTTTAAAAGGTGCAATAGTGCCATATGTTCAAAGCAATTCCAAATTCCAGTTAAAGAGTAACATCATGTTAAACAGTTATAAAGTTAGATACATATGCATCATTTATTAGGTATAGGCATACAGGTTTTTTTCAAATGTCTATGTACATCTGAAAATGGTACTTATGTCTATACATTTATACCTGTATGCATAATAAACTGCACACCCATAGACATACTAGGTAGGGGCATATAGATGGTTCAGATACATTCCCAAGGCATCTTCAATCACTAACATTTTTGTCAGTGGAAAGGAACACGATCTTTCATAACAATGAAGTAATTGCTTGTTTTCTCCTTGCCACTTTCTTGCAACAATTAGACATTTTGGGTTACTTATTACCATGAGATAACTCTTGTCGGTCTGCTGAAGGCATAAGCAAGGCAAAGTATATCCTAATTGCCATAAGGCATGTGTTATCTCATGGTAACACACACACACACATTGCAGTGTGACATTTCTCCTTGATACAGGTAAGTGGACCATACTGTATCCAGGATACAGCTTTGTGCTTCCATTAACATCTCACTTGTGTTTCCCTGCTTGCAAAATACTTTATCAAGCTTTATAGTACAGAATAAAAATTTCAGGGAGCTCTTGTACCACTGCAATTCTAATAAATCCAGAGAAAGACAAAACAGAAACAACCAAATGCTAAAAAGGTACAAGTCTCACAAGGCTGGAATTTAGGCGAAAGTTTTTGTCTCTGTGCTTTTACATGTGGGAGAGGGTGTTGATAATCTCATGCTACAGTTGGCCTACAGTATGTGGTTAGCTGTCTTCAAAAATATTGTAAATATAATGGAAACATATTATTGCTAAATGTTTTCAGGATGTTGCTGTTGAGGCCTGACTATAACGGGGTTTCCTAACTTCAAGTCAGCAAATCAGGCAAGGAACCTTCTGCAAGTCTTCTTGTCCCTGGCTGCCTGTATTTCTCAATATTCTCGGTCAGGAATGAATCCCGGATGCTTCCCAGCTTTCAGATTGTTCCTTGTGCTGTCAGTTCTGCAGTTAATCACTTAGAAAGATGGACAAGTCTGTGCAGTGGGCAGCCACCTCACATCACATCCAGCCCTCAGGGCCAGCTCTGGCTTATTTTTCCACACATCGGTTGCTCCAAGACAGATATTCCCCGTGCTGCTAATGTCCGCTCAAGGGAGATGTAAAACCTCCCTTGTACAAAATGCAGGGGAAGGAAATAGAGGAAGGCAAGCCCCCAAATCCATTATTGATTTCTGATTGCAAGGTATTTCTCTCATTTCCCCCTAGTAGAGTATCATTCTGCCACTCTCAGGCTCTCTGAGTTCGAAGTCCGCTGAGATCAATATAAAATGAAAGTGGGCATGAGAGGACACATTAATGATAGAACAGGGAGAGGATAGTAAAAATGGCCTATTAACTATTGCACTTGAGGATTTCCTCCAGAAAATAAGGTCCTTCCAGATTCCTTGTAGAAAGGAATTTGCAGCCACTGGGCACATACTTTTCCTGTAAATAGTTTATTGTATACTGCCAGTGGGGCAACACAGCCATTTCTTCTTGTACAATTAGCTGTTACACTGGCAGATAAAGTCACACATGGCATATAATAAATGTGATGTTTAAACACCAAGTTCTTCTGTTTACAGAATCATCAACAGAAGACTCTCTTCTATTAAATGTGGACTTGTATTTGGGAAAATTCTCTACAGGGAACTCCCATAACATACCTTTAAAATGATCATGAACCTGGTTATCTTCTAAATACAGTAATAAATGATATTTTCCTTTTTGTTAGTAATAATTCACCTGTTTAGTTTGGGACATGAACAGGCAAAATTTTAGCAAAAGCTTTTGATGCTTCAAATGCTTTCCTTCAAGAAAAAGGGGGAAAAGCCTCTTGGGCTGGGGCAACTGGAGAGATACTGACTTGAACACAGCTGCAGTAGCAAGACCAACACAAAAAACAGATTTTTTGGGCGTTGTTTTTCTTTTTTCCAAAAATTGTCTGTTGGACTAGCTCCCCTACAGATGTATTTCTGCAGATGACAGCCTCTACTTTGCATCTGTTTCATGCAGAGCTGAACATGGGCTCTGCAGTTTGAAACTGGATTTCCAGTTCATCAGAGTTCAAGGAACATTTGGGATTTTTTTGGCTTGGTTTCATAGCTCATTACATGGGGTAAAATCCTAGCTATCTTTAAAGTCAATGACACAAATCCACTCATTTCAGTAGGACAAGAATGTCATCCCTTGCAGTTTAGAGACCAACTACAAAAAAAAAAACAAACACAACAACTATGATTTTGACAATACAGTAATTATATGATTTTTATTCATGACCATGCTTGTCATGCTTTTAGTCTACTGAATCTATCCATTTCCCTCGCTATATATTTATAAAGGTTTCCCTGCCTCCCTTTCTGGAGTTCCTATGTTCTATTCAAGGGATGTGATCTTCAAATCCAAGAGACAGAAAGACCACTAGGAAGTGCGTAAGCTTGTGATAAAATGCTGAGAGCATTCTGGCACTTAAATTCCAATTCCCAATGGGGTCACAAGACAGATTCCATTTATTTTAATTGTCTCTACATCAGTTCTTTTTAGTGCTTGAGAAGTACTAGACACCATCAGATGAGATGTGCCAAAAGTGTTTGTCAAAAAAAAAAAAATTGGCAATAATCTGTGTAGATATAATTTTATTTTTTTTTAAATAATCAGTATGTCTTCCTCAAATATTCCTGACCATACATGGTATGAACTTTTTGCCTGTATTCAGGAATTTCCTTTTTAATTTATCTTTTGTGTGTTTTGGGGTTTTTTTTAAGGCAGCCTGTACTGGGACGACATGAAAAAATTCTGGAGTCTGATCCAGATTCTCGCATTCATATCTGATAAACTGATAGTTCTGTGAGCCTCAGGCAGTGGAGGAGTATCACATTTAGTGAGTTTTAGTGATAACTCCAATAGTTACTCCAAACACCACATGTTACACCAATGTTCTGCACCAGGAACAGAGTTCTGCCAAGGCTCCTTGGTGTGGTTTCTCACAGCTGTGGTGCTGTCAGCCCGAAGACAATGCTTGCAGTGAGGAGCCCAGCATTCCTGCAGAGGCTCAGCTGATTCAAGGCTGGATCTCAGCCAAAAGGCTCCTGAAACATTTCCATGGGCTACGCTGTAATGTATGTTGCCTGTGTGTTCACACAGTTCTTTCTAATGGGAGGATGTAGGGTAGCTGCTGGGCTGGCTTATAGTCCGCTCTGGAAGCACTTAAGGCATAGAGATCCCTTCTGTGGAACTAACATTGCATTATTTTCTAGGACAACTATACATTTACACATAGATATTGTCTTGTGTTGCTTTGTTTGCCAGAACACCATTAAGCTATGTGGCATCAAGTATACCCAAGCCATGTTGGTTTATAGTATCCTCCTGGTTGATTGCTGTGTTGACTTTACTTGATGGAATGGTGTGGTATTCTGAGAAGACAGGCTCTGTTGTGATGATATTCCCCTTTGTTCTGCACCTGGTGGTTTCTCTGGCACTACACCAAGGCAGAACTTTTACCTGCCACAGCCCTGCTCAGTGCAGCACCACTTTGGGAGCAATGGTGGGTGTAGCAGGGTACAGGTGCCATCCTGGGGCCACCAAAGAGAGTGACTATTGCTAACAGTTCCATTCCTGTCTGCACCAGCAACAGGCACTCACACAAAGCTTCTCTACAAATACCAATCCAGATTGCTAATGGCTGTAGAAATCCAGTTTTACAATGACTGATCAACTGTGGAGGTTGTTGTTACACAGGCATTTGTGATTTCTATGATGCTGCTGTATCACTTAATAAGACACAACAATGCAAAGAAATTTATTAGTTGCACTCCATTACAAACAGTTTCCCACAAATGGGCTTTGTCAGGTACCTTTAGCAGCTGATACGTCAGTACTTTGATTACTAATAATAACATAAAAAATAAGGTGACCACACAAAACTAAATCACATACCCCAAAACATAGGTTCCTGCTTTGGTGAAGAGGTAATCTGTGCAAACCTAAATTCCTTTCACACCCTTCATGCAAAGACATCAACCAGTGAGAGTGGTTATTCTTAGTGGATTTTGACATATGTCAGTTCAGTGCTTCATACCGTTATAGAAAAAACACCTTGCCTTATGCTTCCCTGCTTTCTAAAACCTTTCATCTGTTGGTTGGACAGAAGAAAACAGTGGTCTAATTCTGAACTATGAGTTTGCAGAGAGCTATGAATATACTCCAGAATAAGTCAGTGTCTACTGAGTCAGTAGCAATGCCTATGTAAAAGCTGATGTTTCTTAGCATCGTGAGTCTGTCAGGCTAAGAGTCTGATGGCTTTTGCACATTTGTGAGTGTAAAGAAAGATGCTGAAGGACTGGGGATCAGGAGGTCAAGAGATCCTCTGGACACATGTAAGCCAAAGAGGATACACTGGCAAGTTGCCTTGTATGGTCAAGGAAACAGGATCAGGGAGGAATTATTTTCCCATTTAGAGACCAGAAAATAGGGAAGGAATGTCATATAACCAAGAATATGTGCTTGCATTTACTCATAGTTGGAGTTAACAGCATGGAAGAATATTATGCTATTTTTAGGTGGGACTGCAATGAAATTGTACAGCTGAGCAGTATCAGGATAAGTTTATTCTGTGATAAACAATAACAGAAAATAAATGCAAAAATATTGGTAGCACATTGTTTCTTGAATAATGAGCCCCTGGTGGACTGTCCTTTTGGTAATGAGGTAGGTAAGTAATAAAGCAAGAAGATGGTGCAAGTTATTTGAATATAAATAAGGACCTCTGCTCAAAAAGTGCTGGAGAACTGCAAAACACAGACCACAGGTTAAGAATGACCAGTGTAGGTAATGCCTTTGTTGCCATCCATGTTCTGGTGGTGGGATTGCAATTGCATGCTGTGGGATGGCCCTCCAATACCCCCTGAATGATGTATCTTCTCCAGAGTGCATCATTCTGGGGTGCAGTCATTAGAGCCAATCACAAAGGAAGTTAATCCATGACACTCCTCCCTTCAGTGTCTGTGTCAGGGCTCTTTCCAGGGCAATGAGCTCCATTTCAGTCCTCTGAGGATTCTACGGGAAATGCTTTAGGGCCTTCTGTTGGATTAGGTCCAGTAGTTGCTGGAACAGATCCCTCTCTTGCTCCTTTTTCTTTTTGAACTACATGTCAATCATTCTGTCTGTGTGCAGTACTTACTGCTTCAGGGGAGCTTTAGCATCAGAAAGCCTAAAGCAGATTTTTAAAAAGAGGAAGGGGTTTAAAGTTATACTTCCTTAAAATCAGTCCTCATGCTAAATGAAACAAAACTGCTCCCTTAACACTGCTCCATCTTCAGTTCATGCTTTGGAGTCCAGACCAGGCACTAAAGTGTAATCCAAATTGCTTTTGCTTGCTGTAAGTCTTCATGTAGAAGCAATGGGGTGCTTTGGAGTATGGCAAGACAGCGGGGAATTAGCTGGAGCGGGCAGGAGCTTTGGTGGCCCGTGTAAATAGAGGACATCAGTTTGAAGGTTGGCAATTCCACTGAACCCCCAGTTCTGTTTGTACAGGAGAATATTACAGCCTCAGGAATCAGAAAGAGTCTTGCAAGAGTCCTGTGCAAGGGGAAGGACTTTGTTACAGTGGCTTATTCAATATTCCTCTCTGTGCTGGGTTCTTGTGCAATTTTCAGCCCTGCTGGTTTGTGCAGCATTGGCGGCTCTCATAAATCTCCTGACTGAATCCCAGTGCATACACAAGATCAAAGGAGCTTGCAATGAATTTTATGCTGTTTATTTGGTTGTCTTCAGTGCCTGAGCTGCAGCCTTGGGTGCTTTGCAAATACATAGCCACCACGTAACATTCAGAGCCTCTGCCTGCAATACTCCCAATAAGGTGATCCAGCTTGTTCTTGGGTAACTCATTCACCTGGAACTCACTAGCTTTGCATTAGTAGAGTGGCCAGTGTGGTGTATTCGTTATTCCCTATTTCTCTTTAAAGTGTTCTCTAAATGTTCTCTGTCTGCATTCTGGTTGTTCTTCTGGGACAGACTGCAGAGGTCTCTACGAGTGCCAGTGAAACCTTCTCTCTCAGAAAAGGCACACTGTGATACTAGTTACTCTTCTTTAAAATATCAAATAGTAGCAAATTCACACTTACTATTCCAACCTGGGGTCTTCATGGACCTCAAAACTAAACTCATATGAAGTGCTGACCCCCAATCTTCTAGCTCCTAATGTAAGCCTTGCTCGGAAAACTTGGCAAGTCCCAGCGCCAAGTGCAGCTTGCCAACACTTGCATACCACAGAGCTGCATGGTGTGAGGTGGCAGTGATCATGGCCTATATTTGAGCCCACGAGTGGCAGCAACACTTGCAGGAAGCAGAGGTGTGAAGGATGTGGTTCTAAGTATAGAAATTCTGCAAGACCAATAAGATTTGTTTTCTTTAGCAATGTTGTTCCTGACGGTAACTTTCTTAGAAACCTCTCATGCCACATCTGCTTGCTGCTCTGCTAGTTTCCATTTTATCTCTGAAAATTGATTTCAAGCTCTAAGACATCACGACACAATTCAGCTTTGCTCCTTGGCACCATTGCAGGACTGGAATCTATCATTTTGTACCACCGCTTGTGAGGGTCACTAGCCACACAATGCAATTTTATAGTCTGCGCTTCTGTTAAAATAGGAGCTAGTTCTGATTTCTTCAGACTGAATATTTGCATGGTTATAGCAACATGCTCCCTACCTCTCTGTGGAAATACAGATTCTGAAATCTGCTATCCACATGCTTAATGTTTTCTGGAAACTTAAAGATATGTGATTAATGCATGCACCTTCTATTCCAATCCGAAAGGTAGAACTTTGCTGTTATATTAAACTCTGAAATTACCTGTATATACTACACTTCCCCTTAAGATGCCTCATGAAACTCCACCATATAAGTTACAGGGAAACTGGTGCTGATGTTTCTATCACCACATCAGCCAACCTTGTCTGCCACAGTGGCCTGTTTTGCATTCTCAAGACAGAAGTGATAGAATGCTAGTACGCAGGAACACCTGATTTCGTTTTAGCATCCATAGAAAAGACTTATTGATCTCTCCTATAAAAATGAACTCTGATTATTGATGAAGTAATTTGATGAACATACAGAGTTGTGGGAACAAAAAATTTGCAGCAATTGTCTTTTGCCAGATGATTAATACAGTGGAAGAGGGCTAATTAGGAAGTTGAACAAATGACCAGAAAAATATTTGTCACAGAAGCATAATTTTCAATTGTTGTTGAATTTTCCCAACAGCATTGTGTAGACAAATTTAACAAAAGAAATTAACACAAATACAAGCAGTTACTGATAGAGGTGAGCAGCACATCAGTCTTTTAGATACACCACTGACCAACTTCACATTCCGGAGACTTCACATGGATCATTCCCTGTATAGTGCTGAGAATCATTTTGCCCATCCCAATGTTTTGTTCAAACAGCAACTATTAGTCATTTGATTTGTCAGACAACTGGATGATGTCAGATTTCTCCTCTGTGTCTCACTTTGTGCCCCCAAGGCTGAGAAAATGGATTGATTTTAAAATGGGACCTATCGTGCCAAATTTCCTGAGCACTTCAAATGAATACTCTCACTCAGTCATGACAAATGCCTTCGCAGATTATGAGAACATCTGGGATTTTCATGCTCTTCTTTTGGTTGAATAACAAAGAACCTCCATTCATAAAGAGATCTTTCAAGAAACTTCTTGTAAATCAATCACTGACAACTGCATAGTGAGTCTTCTTGGTCTTGTCATTTTTTAATTAAAAAGTTGCGCCAACAAGTGATGACACACACATCTGAAGGTGAGCACACAGGACAGGTTACTGTACTGCTCACAGAGTACCAGCTGAAAAAGACCTGCCATGTGGAAATAAAAAACAAACCTTAAAAGACAGATTTTTTTCCCCATTTTTTTTTCTTTTAGCTCTTTGTGATTTGCGTGTGCCCAAAATGTCAAATTTTTCTTCTAATATGGGGCAATGTAGCCTCAGAATAAACAAGGTGACTGGATTTACTCTGGCTTCATTTGATGGCATGACATCAGCATTCACTCAGCAATACTAGCTTACAAGGAGTCAGGGAATGATGGCTCTGTGTTTCCATCCATATGTTCTCCTAGAAAGCACTTGTCTGTTTGGAGTTTAAATTAATTAATGTGTTGGAGGAAGGAAAGCTCTGTTCCAAAGCTATCCAGCACTGAGTGTATCTTTCCCTTCACATCACCTCCTCCTGGTGATTTTAATCAGTGCCTGAGAAGTATTGACAGACATCCTTACAGGGTGCCAGCAGATGTTCATGCAGAAATAGTGAAAACCCGGAATTGACAACCCAGATGACATGAGGTGAAAGGAAAGCAAGGCAATGTTATTTAGAGGTTAAATCTTCTCATGATGCCTTTCAACATCATAAAGAGGGCAAGGGATAGAGAAATGACAACTCAGTTTAAAAGTATTTCTTTCAAGGCAGATAATCTTAATAATACAGAGAAGAAATCTACCCATTTGGGGCTTGTGAAATCTTCTGTTCATAGATTAGTATGTAACCCTTGTAGTTTTCTGCTTGGTCAGGAAGCAGAGATTAAGGAAATTGGATCTGATTCACAAGAAAACTTGAGGCTCATTTGGAGACTTTTTTATCTTTGAGCACAAATATAGAAGTTTACGTTTTTATCATTCAGTTAGTCAGCTCTGGATTGTCTAAGACACAGGGACTTACTGAGGATTTGTAGAAGTCTTTTCAAAGGCCTTTTGTTTCTACACTATCAAGTAGTTCAGGCTGGAAAGTTCAGAATTCCCCACTGATTTTGGTTTTGTTTTATGTAGCCATGTCTGAGAATAAAGCAACTGACAGTAGGAAAAAAAAAAAAATCAGTGTTCTTGACTTTATCTGAGCACATTTCACAGCTTTTACTTTCTCACTTTTTATGGTACTTCACCTGCACTGCTACTTAGGGCTAATTTCTACCTATGGATCCAGCAGTATTGAATACTGCAGTTATGTAGTTATTTCGTTCTCTGAACCCTGTTTTCCTTGCCTTCTGAGTAAACAAGGCAGATTATGACCTTAAAATTTAACTTTCTGCCTATTCTTTCATTACCAGAAGCTCTTTTTAGAAGGTGAAAGTTTCCAGCAATGTTTGTTGCTCAGTGCACCAAATATACAGTGAAGATATGTGAGGGACATTATGTACATGGCCCAGCATGTTTCACAGCTTATAGTACTTGAGAAATATATTTTGCTATAGGAAAGACAGAACACAATACTAAGCAGGCAGGCAGGCCTGGTGGGCAAGAAAGTGAAAATGTTAAAAAAGTAAAAAAAAAAAACAAAGAGGAGGGAAAAGGTAAAAGTCCAAATCAATGCTATATAGTTAGCAACACCATGATGATCAATAAAACCCTGCACTTCTCATAGACAGGCAAGGCAACCACAGGAACATTTAGAGAAAAAATTCAATAATTACAGATCAAGAAAGAACATGCTTATTCATAACTTTGTCATTACAAGCAACTGATATATCTATGTAGGAAGAAGCCAAACATATTCTCTTCCTCCCAATAAATTATTTTCCCCTTCTTTAAATAGCCAGTACCTTCCCATAACATTCTTTTCTTGAGGTTTGCAGTATTGTTTAAAAAACCCATATGAAACACTTTGGCTTGGCCTGTAGCTTCCAGACTTTTCTGTAACTTCTCTAATCAAGAGGAAAGGATAGTACTGTGGTTAAGGCATGACATTTTGGCTCAAAATGTAGGGGAGCAACCCACCACAGGTTATCCAAGGCCTCCTTTGGCAGAGAGCCGTAGGATTTGTTTTCAAAACTGGCTTCCAATTTTTGTGGTGTTTGGTTTTGCTTGCCCAGTTGGAGGCCTGGCCTTTAACTCCTCCAACTCCACATGAAGTTGGTGGGACCTCAGTTTCAGTCATATGTAAATCAAGGTCAGGGTGCTCCCAGAAAAAAACAGGAATGGCATTTCCCTAAATTAGAAGCCATGCTTGAAAGTCAGGTTTTTAATCTCTTGTGGTAATTCAGAATACCTGATTTAGGTGTCAGGGGACTTAACTGACTCTGTAAGGAGCCTAAGGCTTCTATGTGCCAAGCCAGGAGCTTAAAGGTTGGCAGAGCGAATATATAATCCTGCGTAAAATGAGGTACTGTCCCACCATGCAAGGCCACCGTGAGCCTGAACCCTCCCATGCTTTTGGAATGCTCCAAGACCATCAGGGGCACATCAAAGACAGTATATAGGAAAAGCAGGGTAGGACACTGATGAGCCTTCAGGTACACCAACTGCAGGCACAGAGCAGTATACTAGCAATTTCCTCCCAGCGAAATCCCTTGAGGAGGCTCCTGTTTGACTATATCCAGAAATCAAACCAGCATCCATGTCTTTGTGGCATGAATAAGGAATTACGGTGCGTAGCCAAGCAGAAGGTTAATATATTAATATTAGGAGCCTGATTCTCATCTTTTTTTGTACTCATTCAAACCAGAAGCATCTCTCCTGAGACTGATGGATTTGCCTCTGTGAAATTCCTTCAGCAGAAAAGAAAATCAGGCTCTGACTGACAGGACTCCCCTCCTCAGTTTAAAATGCCAGGAGGTAGGCAATATATACTGACAGCAAGGAAGAGCTTAAGTTCAATTTAATCCTCTTATTAACTAGAACTTATGTTCTAGTGAGCCTGATGTCATTTTGGGATATCACCCAAGACTAATAATAATTATGATGCTATCACATGAGGTTTCACTTTTACCCTTACCCAAGTCCAGCACAGCAGCATGAAGAAAAGAGGGGATAGAATAGAGATCCTTCACAGCTTTTCCCCATCCATGCTGTGCTCAGGCACTCAAGGAAAACTCACTCTGTGTTGTGCAGCACATACATGCTTTGGAAGATGGTCAAAGAAAGAATAATGGCAACACCAGCAGCTATAACTCTGCCAAATCCCTTCCTGATGTGGGATTTACAAAGGTTATCGTGGACTGGGGAATAATTTCAAAGGACTTCTTTATTGCTATGGCCTGGGGCCAGGGGAATAAACCTTCTGAAGCAGAGGAGGGTTCCCTTTACCTTAGGCTATTTGTTCTAACTGTGAACACAGTGCAGAATTTGACTTACCAGTGTGTCCCCTCCAGAGGATCCCCAAAGTCTCTTCTTACAGCACCTAAAGAAAATCAGCTGCTTCTGGAGATGAAAAGATTAGAGCTGAATTTGCCACTACCCAAAGCACATTGTGTAACACTGTGGAGGGAAAAGGCTGGACTAATGTCAGGGAAAATACGTGCTCCTATAAAAGCAACACTAGGAGAGAGAATCCAGAAACTGATTTCCAAAGCCCCATGTGAAATTCTTAGACAAGACTACAGAGATTTTCTTTTAAAAACTTAACAGATAATCTGAGCAGTTAAAAATGGGATTTTTTTTTTTTTTGAAGTCTGTAGTCTGAGACAAGCATCCCAGCAGATCTTTTGAAAGTCCCAGCCGTCCTTTTTTTAAAATTACTTACATTTCTTAGTAGATGGTTATTACTTTCTCTAAGTCAGAAATCATCTAAAGCTCATGCAGGGGAGTTAAATACCAAACTTTCCACTTCCTGAAAATCAAGGTGTGGATGCTCCAAAGTGGGTGCAGTTGTACTGAGGCAACAAATGTGAAATTCCTGGAGATGGTGTTCGATGCTGGGAGACTGGCATTGCCAGCGGGACCTCTTGAAGGGCTCCAGCCTCATTAGAGCCTTTCTATTACTCTTTTTCTCCCCAGTCCCTCATTTCTTTGAACACTGGAGACTGCTGGATCACCATGGCTGGTAGCACTAATTATATGCCTTTTTTTTTGCTTTCTAATGGAGATGTTGTAAGCTTGTGTAATCTTTGTGCCCCAGGCAGGTTGACATAGTTGTGGTTTGCAAATGAAAGAAGGCTAGAAACTTTCATTCTCTGCTGTTGTTAGTCACAAGGCTATGGTACAGTCACCCTGTTTAGATTCTACACTATAAAGTTTGGCAGAGGTGCTCAGAGAGTAATTTCTGATTTACTACAGAATATACTGAAGTCTGATTTTAGTCTTCCATTATCTTTTATTTAGGTTCCCAGTCTCTTTTTTCCACAACAACCACAGCTGCCATTATTCTTTGCCTAAAAAGAAATCCCCAGCCAGTCATGAAACAGACTGAAACCTGGGAGTGGCCATACATTGCTGTCAGATCTAATGCACATCCTTTTCATTGACATTAAAGTTGGGATCACGTGGAGCTGATCATCACAGACTGAGAGCAGGGTATGAACACACATGTATAATCACAGGACTTATCCTTCAGTCAGTGAGAATACAAAGCCCATCCCCAGGCCATTATTCATTCCAAGTCCTGCCTTTTGATCAGTTAATTAGGACCTACTCTTGGATGACTCTGAGTATATCTAAACTCCAGGTAACTTCAGTGGAAGCTAAGACTAAGGTTTCCAAGCACTGAGCACAAAAGAATAACAGGGAAACCTGCTCCTGACCAGGTCTCACTACTTGGTTTGTTCCCTGCTCAGAAGTGAGCTTTTTATCCAGCCTCAGATTCCAGCATGAGCAGCTCCTTCTTGGAATTGCTCCTGAAACGGAATTTACAGTTTCAAGACTACACCTGCATAGGAGATGCCTGTGGCAGTCAGTAGGGAATGTGGCTAATTAAATAGGAACAGATTTTCAAAGATTACTTCATCCAAGAAGCAAAAGCTAAATAATTGTATGGAACAAGATGATTACCTGGAACAAGATGATAAAACTGCTAATGTTCCTGTTTATAATATGACTGTGAAACTTCCCTGTTAAAGCTGGGATGCAATGTATTATAGTTTGTTGTCTAATAATACAAGAAATAATGCTGCCTGTATTCTGTGAGAATCATGTTTTTCTTCCAAATAAAATTCTACCTGGAACTGACCTATCCAAGTAACTCCCACGATTTTCCCTGTTTGATCCTCATCTGGGAGGAAGGAAGGCTTAAAAAGGGAGAATTATGAGTTTGCCTCATATATTAAACATAGGTGGGAACTTTGTAGATTTTGAAGGATTGATCCTGTCTTTACAGGAATTAAAAAAAACCAAACCGCATTTCTACGAGATGGCAAATTGCAGTCAGAGAGAGGGTAGATCTGTGACCCTGTGCCTTCTCTTTTGTGTGACGAAAATGTGCTGATTCAATAGCCATAGCTATCCCTCTCTCCTGGATTTTGTTTTAAAAAGGAGAGCTTTGCCACTGTGTGCATGTGGTCAAAAGCTACCGGAGATCTTTTGTTCACCATCAGCCGGGGGTGTGATTGCAGGGTGTGCCCAGTCCATGCATTCAGCCACTACACAAGCAAATACAGCAGTTAAAATGTTGATATTCATGCTGATTTAACTCCTCTGACCTCTTCATGGCTGAGTTCCAACATGTGTGCAGGCTCCTCTCTGCTCTCCACCAAGCCTCTATGCATTTTTATTTATGTTAACTTTTTTCTACCTTTCTCTATTTCTTTAGAGAAACCTTAGATTCTGGAGAATAAAATACTAGCTCATGAGAGGTGCCAATATGTCATACCACAAGTATAGCTCAGTACAAGTGCTGTCTAAACTCAACCACAGTAGTCTCCATATTTTACTGACAACCCTCTGCAGGACATTAAATTACGGCTCATCGCAAAACCAACCCTTCCTGCTTCTTTACTGTCTCTCACATCTTCCCTGAATCTATTTATAATGATATCTGCAAGTTGGCTTCAAAAATTTCAAAGTATCTTGTCATCTGCCAGTCTAAGTGGCCTTGATGCTGTAGCTCCACACTCATGTGAAACCCTGCCTGAAGTGAACCTTGACAACGGGGATCAGCTCCACTGGGGTTTCAAAGCACCACTTATGTCTTTGGACATTTTTTAATTTCTGTTAGGCAGTTGACATCTTGAGAGCTAAGAATGACTTGAAAAGGCTTCTTGGATCAGGACTTAAGGTTTTACCTGGAACAGTATCTCAGGATTGGAACTTGCATTTCTATATGGCCTTTAGTGTGCCCACATAAAATCTCTCCACAGACAGGGACCCTGGAGTCTCTGTGTTATAGGGCTGGGCAGCCTATTTCAAGTTTAAAAAAATACTTTGGTGAATAATGTCTCTGTTTCAGTTGCTGTTTGTTTTTAACCATTTGTGCAATACCTCAGGCCAATTGGCAGGATTAATTGGTTAACAATGCTACATTAATTAATATCATAAAATTGCTCTCAAAGAAGGAAGAGCTAATTAACTACAAAGCATTAATACTTCAACTAAGAGAAAACCCAAGGGAAAAAATCTACAGTGTAATTAATAGAGAATACATTTTTCTTCCTGCCCTACAGTCTCCCCATAGTCACAGTCACTAATGAATTTCACTTGGCTTTCTGAAAGGTTTTCTGGTCTCTGTCAACTTATCCCATGCTTAAAAATATCCAGAGGTAATTTGTATTAATTTTTCTTTCTTGACCTTTTATTTCTGGTGATACCCTTGGTGTAAGGTATGAACTCTATTCTTCCCATTCCTACTTGTGAAGCAGGTTCACTTTTACATGGAATGGCTGTGGTGGTTAAGATGCAATCTCCAGTCATCAGTAACACAGGCACGGCAGGAGAACAGGGCAAGCCGCAGCAACCCTTTCCATTCTATACTTTCCCTTCCTACTGTACATCCCACATTTTTCCTGTGAACATCAGATGACTCACTCATTTATTACAGCCTTTTTTTTAAATCTAGTTGGCAGTCAGTCTGCTTCAAACCACAGTGCATTTTATTTGTTTGCCGTTCTCTAGTAACAATCCTCAAGAAAAAAGCCAAACAAAATTACAAATTATAGACAATTAAAGGGGGGAAAAATAACAAATATGTGCTTGTTTCTATAAAGTTCAAGCTGTCTTGAGATGGGGTTTGAACTGAAAGCATACTGCCCTGCTTTTCATGTTTAGACTTCATCAGAAACATTTGTGAAGGTGCCCCCAGTGTGGAGCTGGGGAAGGGCACACGGACAGTTGTCAGAATAAACATCACATTTAGTGAAAATAGCTGCCTTCTCCCTGTAAAAATATCTCCATGCTAGAATCTGAGCTAACTAATGACATCCGGGAAACAAATGTTTACAAATATCCAAACCAGAATTTATAAACATGCAAGAGAAGTTTCAGTGAACTAGCCATCAAATCCTGAATCCTTTGTCCTTATGAAAATGCTTAAACTACTTCAGTGTAACTGAAAGAGTGGAACAAACAAACTAATAAAAATCAACTGTAGTACTGAAGCATTTCTGCAGCATTCAGCTTATTTCCTGGTAAGAAACATTTTTATGCATCTGCAGCAGTGATTATGCCTAAGTATTCAGTTTAAGTAAAAAAAAAAAAAATAAAAAAAGACATTATTATGCATCCTCCAGCACTGCCTTCTTAGTGGAAAGCAGTTCTTTCTTAGTGGAAAGCAGTTAGCACAACCCATACACACGAGCCAGGTGGTTCAGGTCTGTGTCCAACATGGAAAATACAGTTGTGTGATATTGCCAGGAGAGTGCTGTGTTGTTAAAGAGTCTGTTCCTTCAAAGGAGAGGTTAAATCAAGCTCCCTAATCTCTGGATGAATAATCTCATTATTTTCCTGAGAAAACATCTCACCAAGCAAATACAGTTGAGTCTTGCCCAGACATGTTTTCTATAGGTGGGAACTGGTAATACGTGGATGAGGGTGTGAAATGGTCCTTCTTGATGAAGTCTCTTGCCATTAATCATTACATGTCTCATACATGACAAAAAGTGTTGATGGAATGGGTTTAGACATACTTTTTGAGTTAAAATAAAATCCGTGTCACACCAGTTCAACTAACATTGGGTATTGTGTTTGTAGTTGTCTGGTATGATGCAATGGAAAATTGTGAATAAAATCCTGATGCACTGTCAGATCTCATGAACTTTATCTGCAGGCAAGAGGGTGTCACAGAAACAGAGCAGCTCCCCAGGTTTTACCACAGACACCTCCCTGGGGCAGGAGGAGGAGAGGAAGATTAAGATTACTGTTGTTATAGATGATTTTTCTCACAAAAGGGAGCTTGATTCTGAGAGCTTTGTGTCTTTATTTTGTTTACGTAGGGTTGGATTTCCTTTAATACCTTCTATGAGTCTGTTTAATCCACATGGGCCAAATTCACATGCCTGCCACCTGAGCTAGGCAATGCATGTGATCCCTGCCACTGAGCTAGCATTTCATGCAGTGAAAGGTTCCTGCCACCTCTTTTGAGAATCTGCAGCACCTTTATTAATTGTTTCATGCTTTGAAATCTGGCAGGAAGAAAGCAATCAGCACGGAAAGTACCTCATTTTTCTTCTGTGAATTTCTCTTCAGGTATTGCCACAATGTGACTGATTGAAAACTTACTATTTCTTCACTCCTGGAGGAACTGTTGAAAGAAAAAACATTGGCAGCACATCAAAATTGTAGCTGATCACAAATATTCTTAAGAGAGGGATTCATATACCACCAACTCAGCGGTGAGAACTGATATGGCACTTGCAATGCTTGGAAATTGCCAGAGCAGGTGGAACAGCAGGTCTGGGAAGGAAGAGCAAGTACAAACTTCTCCAGCCATCACCTGGTGGTGTTCCTTGCCTGAAAGACACACAGGATCCTCTAAGCTATTTCATCCCCTATACCCTCCTCACATTATTCCTTACCCTATCCCATGAATAAGACTCTGCTGCAGACTCTCCTGCCTGATACTATGTCCTTATCCATTTTTAGAGAATCTAGACCATTCTGTGGATCGAAAAAAACCTCAAACCACCTCCAGATCAGCCCAAACCTTCTCACATGTTTCACTCCGGGTTGAGTGGTTGTTGCCTGAGGGAAGAGCATTGCAATCTGGCACTTACTACTTATCCTGGCTGGCAGCCCAACTGGCAGGTCATCCATAGCAGCCTCGGGAAAGAGCTAGAATAGGTTTGGGACTGGTGCCAGATTTCCCCAGTGGGGTCAGGGAGGTGGACATAGCCATGCTTATTGAAGTAACTGAAGGTGGAGCTGAGGGTCCCCTCCACTGGGCTCAACAAGTGTCTGAGCAAGATAAAGAAAATCCATGGCTCACTGGGATGTTTACATCTCCCATCTCGAGCTGTCTTGTCACACAGCTCACAAGGCAGGAGGAAGACAACTCTTGGAAATACCTTTGCAATGTAAATCCTTGGGGTGGCAGGTTAAAAAACCAAACCTTTGGCAAATTGTTTTGTGATATTTCTTTACAATGTTGTTGTTACCACATATCATCACCAGTAAATTTATTTATTGGAGTTCTTACAAAGTAGAAATACAAAATGGGCAGAAATGCACCCAAAGCAAAGCAAACCAGTGGCACAACAGAGCTCAACTAGATCTTTGGTGGTGGAAATGAAGGACAGCCCATGCTCAGCCACAAGTAGTACAAAAGCCATTGCTCACTTTTTCTTCACAATTCACCTCCTGGGCTTCTCCAGCTTGTCAAGTTTAGTGCAGGTGCATACTTAACAGCTATGCCTGGAGTACATTCAGTTAAACACTTAAACTGGGACATATTTATGCAAAATCTTCTTGCAATATTCACCCAATTGTAGGGCTGTTTTTCTATATTTATTACAAGGGGAATAAAACCAGAAAAACCTATGTTGTTTGCAATGTTCAACATAGTTTTTAAAATGTGGGGTTTGAGCCTAAGGAAGCAAGTGACATATTTTTCTTCCCTTATATTTTTGTAGGATCTGCATGATTCAAGTTTGAGTGTATGGCCAAAAAATAATGCAGACTGATGAACCAAAAGTAATATCCCTGACTTACTGGTATAAAGCATGTTTTCCCTCTATATTTTTAGCAGTTGCAAAACTGATAAAATGTATATTGCTACAAACATTTTGGATGTACATTTTCAAGGCCTTAAGACCAATGGAGTCATGCTTATGTGTGTCATTCTTTCCAGTAGTGATGAGCCCAACATGTTGAGTTTATTTCTGAATCCAGGCGGGCATTTGGAGCCTATATTTTTTTCATCTGGATACATGATCAGATACATTTCCTGGCTAAACACATTTCTGTATCTCTATTTTTTTTGAGTATTTGGAGAAAAATATTGTCAGTTTTGTGTTACTAATGAATGTGACAATCAGTATTTCTTCTCATGCTGAAGAAAAACTGAAGTGCAACTGTAGTAAATGAACAATAAGTGAAATCCCTCTAATCCTCTGGAAATTTTATTGGGCTATATATCTGTCTGGTTTCAGCATCTTTTCACAGTTCCTTATTTTCAGCTTGAGAAAGAAAAAGAAAATGTTGTCTAGACTCATCCTCATATATGATTATCAGTTCAGGAGGAAATACACAGCAGGCATGGATACAAAGATTTAGATGGGAACATTGTTACATATTTGTCCACTGTGTCCTGCTGGATAATTCTATCCTTTGGGGATGATTGGTGTTACAGGCTGCTATATTGCACTACAAAGTCCCACTGAAGTTGATATTTAAGAGTGCTGAGACTATACAGGCTCTGCAGCAAGAGCCCAGGCAGTGTCTTGGTGCTTGTCCTTGAATCAAAAGTTGCAGTTCCTGAAGGCAAGAAAATGAATGCATGTGGTATTTTCTCTGTATGTCTTATACACACCAGCTAAGCTCCCTTTGCCCTCAGCTTTAAGATTTATTACTTGTGCAGAGCACTAGTTTCAGCTGCTATGAAGATCAGTGTTCTTGGTGAAGGGCTAGCTGGGGGCCCAGAATGGGTACAGGGGGTTTGATGTGCACCACTGGCACAATCACACCAGCCTTCCAGGGAACATGGCAACATGTATCTGTAAAATGGGCATAGTAATCCTGACGTGTGTCCAGTGTAGGAAGCTTAATTAGCAATTTTAAATGATCTTGAGATCCTCAGAGGGATGGTGCATATGCTACCAGAGAGTGTATTAGCACACCTACAACTCTGTTACCATGTAGATATGCCAGGGCAAATAGAGCAATGAGTGTCCCAAATGCTGTGGGGACAAATATCTCTGGAATTGTCCAAAGACCTCTAACAGAAGAGAGGGATACACTTACTGCACACAGGCTTTATTATTGCACATACTGATATATCAGCAATCCACAACTTTTCATCCCTATAGACAAAGACACCCACAACTTCATTCTTTCTGGCAGCACAGAGATACACCTACAGTTCAAAACCTTTCGGGAACCCTTAGGGATACAGTCACAGCCACAACTTACTGGCAGTGCACAAAAGCTGTAACTATACTGTGCAGACTTTCTGGCAACACAGCTGCATCCCCAGAGCCTGGCTTTCTACAAGCAGTGATACACCAATCACACCACATCCCTTAAGGCAGAGAGATGATACAAACACCCCACACTGCAAAGGGAGATGCTTTTGAAAAACACTTTAAAAAAATACACTAGATAACGGGGGCTTTAATTGCTGCTCAAGTGACAACAATGTCAGAGCTATCTGAGCATGAAGGGAATGCTCAGTGTTAATAAAATACATTCCAACTGAGCAGTCTGAATGTTCTGCTGAGCTGTACAAACCCTGAGAGCTCTCTGCTCTCGTGGTTTGTGTTTCCACCACGAACCTGTAATAATGAAAGTACTGACCCAGCAATCAGCGTTTTGAATGCAGGCCCCGAGATTGCTCAGCTGGGTACAGTTTCCCTCTCTAGAAGAGAGGACATAATGCAATTAATCCAGCCAGTAGTACACACTGTGTTAGGGGATGCCAACTCCTCCCTCTGAACGAAACAGCTGGCGTTCGAGTATTTCCTTATTTCTGAGCTCTTGGCTGTCACAGCTTATGGTGTTCTTTGACACAGGGAAGACAAAAAGTAAGGGGAGAGTTATTTAATATTATACAGCAGATCCAGATTTGTTGTTGTTTAGGATTATAGCTAGAATGAAATACTCTGGGATTTACTTTAATCTCTGCAAGGGGCTAGGTCTGTTTGGAAATGTCAGTGTGTATGCTATAGCTGATCTACTGGGGATCACTCAGACCCAGGGCTTTTCTCATGGTTATTGTGCTGATGTTACACTAAAGAACTATTCAAAATGGGGTCCTGATTTCCAGGTGTTTTGCTGGCTGCAGCTGAGTTAGGTGGTGGTGAGAATGTAAAGAAGTTTTTGGTTCCCTTGTGGCTTCTACTTTTAGGTGGTAGGGCAGCCAGGAGTGCTGGTGGCAAGTGGCTGCCAGACTGCTGTTTGTCACCTTGCTCAGTCCGGAGCAGCCATGCCACTCCCCTAGAACCCTGTCCTTCAAGGATTCCAGGAATGAACAGAACACGACATCTCTGCCACTTTCACACTACCAAAGGAGGAGGAGAGTGAAGACAGTACTCTCTGTGCACAGGAGAAAATGATCAGAAGTCATTATTAATGGCTTGACAAGAAATAAACCAGGTCACTTAAATTTTTTCTGTCACACAGCAATAAAAGGTGCTTATTGCCCTGTCAGATGTGACTACATGAGGGTCCTGGGGAAATCCAGGCAAGAGTTTGGGGTTGCTTGCTCAGGCTTGTCTCCAGGAGACATAACTCACCCAGAGTGACTCTGCCTTCGCTCTAGCTCATTGCTATAGCCCAGTGGTGGACAGGCTGCACTGCACATGCTGTGTGCAAAGTGAGAATCACTTTGACTGGAGTGTGCCTTCAGGTGTGAGACTCTGGGTACAAGTGGTATGCACTTGCAAGAGATGCTCTTTCAACCTTCCTCTATGGAATGAAAGGCAAGAAAAAAGCCCCATTCATAGGCACTGGAGAGCCATAGTGGCAGAAGCATTGCTCACGGAGCCTCCAGCATTGGAGATCGAGAATTATGGAGACCTCTGTGGATAAGAGTCAAAGCTGCTGCTTCCCTCAAGAGCCTGCATAGACATATATGGCTGAAACCATGAGATAAGCCCCTTCTAAGCATATTTGACAGGTTTGGAAAGTGGGTCTTGGCACAGCTGCTTCCAGCACTGTAGCTTGTACATAAAGATGAAAATAGAGATGGATAAGAGAAGATGAGTGTGCAAATGCACTTACAACACCTTATCTTGGGCCTTCACTCAGATGTTTGCTGCAGCGTGCTTTGGTGGGAGGACTGACAGTGTTTGTCATGTGCTAGTGGTGCACTGTTCTACTGTGTGATAAGACACTGTGGACAGTGTTTACAAAAAGAAAATATAGTTCATATCTTTATGGAAAGCTTGTAAAAGAAGTTGCCAGCACAGTTTCTACTTAATAGCAGTGAGAACCAAAATGGACAATAAAAATAATAATTAAAAAATAAGTCTTAAGGCTGGTATCCTGGACAGGAAATTGAAAATGAAATATTTCCAGTTTGTTGGGTTATGCCTAAGTACAGTACATCTTGTTAGGCTACGTCAGGCTCCATTCCTACTTCAAAGTTTACTTTGATCTTCCTTTATTTACATTAGCCTTTGCCACAGTATTCACAGAGAGTTTTCAATGATTGCTCCAACTCATATATTACACTCTGCTAAGACAAGTTTTAAGGCAGTATTGTGACGGTGAACATTATCTGGAATAGCAATATAATACCCCCAGCAGTATAAAGTATTGCTTATTCCTTTAGCACACACACACATCAGAACTTATAAAACCTCAATGATGGTTCCACATAATTAGGAACCATTTCTGACAAAACCTCCCCAAAGTTCTGTGAATGTTCCTTATGGATCGAAAACTTGTTCTCGATGTGCTTTTTCACAGGGTGTGTTCCCTCAGAATGGTGCATTGTGGTACATAATGGTACATGAGCAAACACACGGAGAGAGGGACACAAATAACTGCAGTAAGACGACCAGCCAAGTAAGGCTCAAGCAAGGCAACAGGTATGGTGATACAGAGTGACTCCACAGCCCACCTGTATGTACAGGGCTTTTACCTTTTTTGTTTAAGTATAAGCAATTTACATGTTTGAGTACAATGGAAAATCGAGCCCCAGACATGGAGTCTCTTTTGCAACTCTTGGCCCTCCCTTGCCTGATGCCACGTGCCTGGACAGGCAGGATAATGGCTGGCTTGGTTGTTCCCATGGAAACCACAAGAAATATGGCTTCTCCATATTTCTAAACATCTCAAGGATGACACAGGAAGTGTCAAAGCATTAGTTCTTCATTATTTCATTACACATAGCCAGGTCTATTTAGGAAGTATCATAACAATAACACTATAACAAGGGTCATGATAAATTCAGTAGCATGCAAAATCCTAGATTTTCACCCTCCTGGTGAGTTTGGCTGGGTAATTGCAAGGGTGATGTAGTCAACAGACTAGTGAGATGATCAAAGCATTAGGCCAAGAGTTTAGTTTTCATTAAGGCCACCTTAGACTCCTGTAGAGCCAGGGAATCCTAAACCAAGCAGGTATTCCAGCATTGACAGACAGTGTGAGAGCTCCACGAATGACTTTGAATGCAAATTTTGTTCAGTAATTAACACTAGTCAGAAGGCTCCAATAACTGTATCATTCACATAGGGTGTGGAGTATGAATATTCCACCACATTTTCCAGAAGCCAGACAGTTGGTACAGAAGACATTATGCAAACACCAAGCTTCTTGCTCCTATTAAGAATCTGTTGCAATCCATGTAGTGTTCCAAACTTAAATGTGCTTAGGAAAACACTTAATTCTTAAGATTAAAAAATTTAGTTTTACCTATGTGCCAATCTACCATGTTTCCATCATCATTCAGAATAACAATAGGAAATAACGTGTTCTGCCAGCCACACTGAAGAGTAAAGGGAGGAAAGCCAATGTCACACCCTGCCACACACTCACAGCAGAATTCTTAAGAGAAGTTATTATTTACCATAATGTCATTTTAAGAACAATTGTATTCTTACTAGTAAATGTTGTTGCAGTAAGTCTGATACTGCATTTACATAACAGATTTTTTAAAACAAAAGTGTCACATTAATCACTGAAAAAGTACCAAGAAGTAATAAATCAATAATAAGAAATTGTGGCAAAATATTTAGATGGTTGTATTTAAAAATAGATCTGGAATTGGTAGCTTGTGATCTGCTGATTTTTCACTTGGTTGCCTTGTTTAAAGTGGAATGTTAAACACTAAGTAAATCTCATTTGATGATATGCAATGTGTGCAAAATGTGAAAGGAATGGACAGAAAATTAGAAATCCAGGAATTTAGATGTGACATTGGACCCACTTCATTTTTCTATACTTCTCTTGAATGTTCTGTGTCCTAATTTCTCTGTGTTTCAGTCTGAGAAAACAGTGCATTCTTATCTTAATAAAACATTATGAGATCACCATATACAATTTTATTCATAAATACAAACGTTCTAATTTTACACATAGAAAATTTAAACACTGACAACAGTTCAATATTTTTAGTGAATACTGACAAGTGGGTTTTAACTTTTTGTCTCTAACAACATTGCTAGCACTCGCCTTGGAGCAATGATGACTATAAACAAAAGTCACACCCTTTCTGCTTTCATCATATACCTCAGTGTGTGGCATGGAGCTTGGAAAAAGGCCCTATTACAGAGAAGAGGTGTAAAACCGAAGTAGCACAAGAGATGACTACCATATTCCAAACTGGAGGGCAGCTGGACACCTTACTCTTTTTGCCACTGAAACCATTCCTTTCCACCAATTAGGAAAATAAACAAATAGAGAGGTGCAGCTGATGTTGGATATTAAAAGTCTGTGTCTCCTGTGTTGTCCTCAGTTGACTGGTTATAAAATCAGCAGAGCAACTAGAAAAAGAGACTGTAGGAGGTATTGTCTGTGGGAAAGGAGGCCACAAATCCTGTGGAGCACAGAGGCTCCACAAGTTAAAGGCAGGATATACTCCTCAAGTTCAGATAGGAACATAAACACTGTGGACTTCAGGGTTCCATATGCTTCCACTTATAAAATACAGGCTGTTTTTTTTCAGAACCCAAATCCAAACTCCATCAAGTTCATAAGAGTATGAATGAAAATAGTTTTTATACTACAAGGCATAATCTGCAGTGGCGTTAAATTTTTGTAGGTCCATTCATCTCACTGAGAATCTGACCTAAAATTTTAATGTTCTTTCTATTTTTTTTCCCAAACATTTGTTTAGGAAATGTTAACAGCATTATCAGTCATGGACTGGACATGTCAGAAGGGGTCCACATTAAACCTCACAATGCCAAAAATTTCATTTTATAAATATATTAGTGGAAAAAAAAATAATGACCATATAATTCTCTTCAGGAGTGCATTATAAACCATAATAGGAAGGTAATCTCTCTTCCAAGATGTCTTTTTTTCTAGAGTTTTTATTGAATTGAATGAAACAATATAGGTTCTACTTGTACGATTTTTTTTCTCTTTCAAAACAAAAAAGCATCGCAATGGCCATGAAAATTGCATTGGTCTGTCAGGTCACCATCCTGGGTTGCTGTGGCCAACAGGGAGCCTTGGAAAACACTGTTAATCTGGAGGGCTTTTCTGTAGTAGGATCAAAGCTTTCCTGACCTGCCATGAAATCAGTTTGGGGTGCACAACTGCAGAGCAACACCAGAGATGTTTTAAGAAAAGTATAAAACATTAATCCTGTTATCCAGCCTGGGTGAAGTGCCAGCCTGTTTGGGTATCCCCATGCAGTTTGTCCGTCAGTGCATTTTCAGAGTAAACCTCAACTGGGGAAAGATTTAGTCAGAAATAGAAAGCCAACAATTCTTAAACAAAAAACCAAAAAGTTTCAAGGAAAACTGTATCAATGAAATGTCCAGCACCATCTTGTGGCATTACCATTAATTCAATAAATTGGTCTTTCTACTGTGAAAACTATGTAACTCTCATTTTTTCTCCCCAGAAGAATGCTGATCATTATAAAGCAAGAGTACAGCTACAAATCTGCTGACAAAAGAAAGAGCTTGGGATATGGACGTGCTGAAGTGGGTCCAGAGGAAGGCCACAAAGGTGCACAGAGGGCTGGAGCACCTCTCCTATGAAGACAGGCCAAGTGAGTTGGGATTGTTCAGCCTGGAGAAGAGAAAGCTCCAGGGAGACTTTAGAGCACCTTCCAGTACCTACAGGGGGCCTGCAAGAAAGATGGGGACAAACTTTTTAGAAGGGCCTGTTATGATAGGACAAGGGGTAATGGTTTTAAATTGAAGGAGGGTTGATTTAGATTAGTCATAAGAAAGAAGCTTCTTTTACAATGAGAGTGGTAAAACATATTGCCCAGAGAGGTGGTAGATGCCCTGTTCCTGGACTCACTTGAGGACAGGTTGGAGAGGGCTCAGAGCAATGTGATCTACTTGAACACGTCCCTGTTCATGGCAGCATGACTTTTAAAGGTCCCTCGCAACATAAACTATTTTATGAAACTATGACTAGCAGTGTTGCTAAAGATAAGATGACCTTCTCAAGTTCAGATGGGAACATGAACATTTCAACTCTTGTCATTATTGCTTGAGAAGTACTTAAAAGCTAAAATTAAGGGTGTTTATAAAATTCTGTTAGGCAGGCACGAGGCGAGGTGACATTGCATACACCTAAAGCACGATGGGGCAAAAGGTGGGAGTGCCCATACCCAGTCTGAAATTTTGCAGCAGCAGCATTGCAGGCTGCCTGACAAGGCTGTGTTCTGGGTCCTGCTTTCCCCTGTGCAACCAGCATCCAGAGGGGTCTGGGAATCCAGCATTCCTTTAGAAACATTCTGGGGAGTAACACTTCTGCTGGCCTGGCCAACTTTTCTTTTTCCGTAAGATGGGATTGACTTCACGCCTGCTATTACTGAAATAGATCTGCTGCCACTTTTGCTTACATAGCTAATGCATGACCAGTATATAAGTCATTGTTTGCAGAGAGCTATGCAAGATGTTCTGCATAAATGTGTATATAGAACCACCTCATGCTCTCAGAGAAGTTTATAAAATGCCACCATACAGCTTCACAGCTTCAGCCCAGAGTTAAATTGGGCCAAAGAATGGAAAGAGTAATTTCCAGGAAGTTTTCAGTTTTCTGGACTAATGCTTCCTGGTCTTACTTTGCTCAAACAACAAAACCACTCAGATGAGCTGCCTTGTTTTCTCCACATCTGTGTGTGAATTAAATTCCACTGTGAGGTGCTTGGTTCACAGATGTGAGGATTTTACCCAATTGAGAGGAAATTGTGAAAGCTCATCATCTCTTGCAAACTGAAGTTTCTCTGTCTCTTCTATCCTACTGCTTCTTAGCATGGAATTTACAAGCTTGCATCTAGTAAAAAGGTTTTAGTTCACCCAGTTTTTGGCCTCTGCTGAGACTGATGAAACATTCCAAATTAAACAGTTCCTTTTGAAAATGGTTGAATTATCATTACTAGATTCATTTCAGAGGTCACTGGATTCTTTGGTCTCCACCCAAAATAATGTATGCTGGTGTAGCTCAGACATAATATCTATTAAGGATATGTCTAGAATTTTTTTTATTAGTGGTCAAAATATGCCACAAATATTGCTAATGCATAATGAACTTATTTGTATGCAGCCATGTACTTTTAAAAGCTTTTGCTTTAAATTTTGAAGCTCATGCAAATCACTGTTATGAAACCTTAAGTGACAACCCCCCTAAACAAGCAAACAAACAAACAACAAAAAACCCCCAAAAAGCAAACTAACAAAACAAAACTAAAAAAAGACACACAGAATAAAGTTAAACAGAAAGTCATGATCATGCCTTCAATTAAAATGATGATGACCAAGTCCTTCTTATAACAGCTACCTGCTCACGTTAACCCCTGACTGCAGGGAATGTCCTTGCAGCTGGATCTAGTCCTGCAACCAGTTGTTGCACTCCTTTCTGTGCCCTTACTCAAAAATCAGGAATGCAATTTCAAAGGGAATTAAAACAGGGCCTTATAGTCAGTTACTTCTGATAGTATCCTTCTCCCCTCTGAAACTGCATTCAGAGCCACAGAGGACGCTGTCCCAGAGCCTGGAGACATAGAGGCCAGGAAACCTCTTATGAACTCATTGTGACTTGCTCTTGCTCCAGCCAGTGGATCATTTATCCGGATACCGGATGAATGCCTAAAAAGCCCCCTGAAGGGTTGATAATTTAGATCTAGAGTAATATTTTATTGTAACAGCCCTTTCAAGCAGAGAGCAAACATGGGTTCTTGAGGTTCACCTCAGCAATGCTGGCACTTGTGGTCTGCTGCAGCTACTTCTTTAAGAAAAGAATACAACTAAAAATTGGGGTAAACCAGTTGTTGACCAAAGGTAAATGTACACTTTTTCTTTTTTTTTTTTTTGACAAAATAAAGTTAATAGATATTGAATCTCGGATGTACTTGATATTTAGTTTAGCTCTCAATTTACTTGCTATTTAAGTGAGACTGAGGCTGCACTTTATTGTAAAACTTCAAGTCTGTAGCTAAGGTAACTCCTTCTTTGGCTTTCACAATAAATCAGACAAAGCAGAGCTCTGAAATAAGGCACATGTGACACATGATTTGTAGTCAGTGACCACTGACTTTTATATTTTAAGTCATAAAGCAAGTGGATAAATTACCCGAAAAATGGAAATTTAGTAGGGAATATATATTAACCAGATGGGTGCCAGGAAGAGTTCTCCATGCTTCTATAAGAAATTGCTTTACAAACAGATGTCTGATCTCTAGCTGAAGGGATTACAGAATAAATAGCAGATTTGTCCTTCTAACTCCAGCTTAGTGAATCATCGATAATATGTCAAACTTGATGCACATCAATAAATTGACTTAATGTGTAAGTTGATGGGTGGGTTGTTTAGTTTTGGTATTTGCCAAATGGAATTCTAACCTGTCAGGAATAAAACAACATAAACTACAGTAATGAAGTACATAGATGTGCATGAAAAAATACGGAAGAATCATCAAAATTCATCATGGAAAAAAAATTTTCTGATTCAGGCTAAAAGAGCAGACTGTGGCTTTATTAACTCACGCAGGATAACTAAATGAATTCATACTCAGAAAAAAATGCTAAAGCTGTAAATTAATGTACAATAGTAATAGAAAACCTAAATGAAAAAAAAAGGTGTTTTATTTGCAAAAATGTTAGAAAAAGGTAAAATATTCAGTAGTCAGTCATTGACAGAAATGCCTCTGAATATTTGGATATGTTTTTAAACAGACACACTCTCTCACCATTGCCTAACTGAAAATCTGACAAATGAAGACATGAGTTTTTAATGCAGGATTACTGAAAACAATTTTTTTTTGTATGGTGTAGTTCAGCAGCTACCTTTGCTTTTTAAAATTAAAACAAAGACATGAAATCGTCTTTGACAACAAATTTCTGTAATGCTGTTTCATATCCATTCTCTGCCCAAACCCACAATTGTGTGCTCAGGGAACAGGATGTTTTCTTTGAGAATAGAAATACACCATTTCTGCTTGGCAGCAATGTCTCTCGGCTCTTCCTTGGATCAACGCTTGCCCCAGGATACTTTAGAAAGAGGGAATTATGTTTAATTTTACAAAGAGTAGGCCCACACGACCTTACAACCAACCTTAATAGAAAATTGATATGTTGTCTTCCTGTGACATTGAAAGGATTAACAGCTGAGATTGAATTCAACCCCCTCCCATTAATCCACTGGGCGAGTATAAGATCAGTACAAGCATTGGCATCTCACTTGAGAAATTATTCTGTCAGTGCCCCCTGTGCCTTAAATAATTTTCAACATCAGTAGCCACGGTGTGTGGCACTCTCACACTTCTGCAGGACATCCTGCTGTGGGATGAGGTAGATTCTGCCTTCACAGGGTGCAGCATCAGTGTGGCTGGGAGGGCTGCTGTCAGTTTCATCTCCTTAGCCTGGGGAAACAAAATAAATCTGTTTTAAAATGCTTTTCTTTTGTTTTCCACATCCCAGATTTATCAGGTGGCTGCTTGAGATGATATAATGAAGGCGAGAATTACTTTCTCCTCACCAATGAGGGGACTTGAGCCCTTGTACCCCCTGTCCCCTGGGAGCAGGACAGGACCCTTCGCCCCTCTTGGCAATCTGAGCAGTGTGGTAACCTTGTACTTGGGGTGCTACAGCAGCAACCTCCTGGCAACCCCCAAAGCCTCTTGGATCATTAAGTGTTCCAAACCTCCATACATCCCAGGTACCCACTCCCCTTGTGCTTGCTGGTGATCCAGGTGGCCACGTGGGCTTGGCAGGTCTCTGTCTGCACTAGCAGATCCCTTCTGGCTCCTGAGGGAGGGCTCAGGCTGACAGCCAGGCAAGGGCGACAGCCCTGCAGACAGAGTGCACATCACTGGCACTCTGCAGCCCTCTGTCCCCACAAGCTTGGTGCCCCAGTTCAACCAGGCATGATCCCTCCAGGCCTGTGCCAGTGGTTCCCAGTATGACCCACACGCCCCACCACTGGGGCAAAGTGTGTCCTAATTTCTTGACAGTACCTCATGGAAATCTTGATGCTAACACAGATGTTCTCATGTAGGACCTTGCTGATGGTGGAATATTCTTGTGGGAATTTTCAAGTGGGAATTTGTTGGTGGGGCAAGGCTGTTGTGGCATTCTTCTTGTAGGAGTTTGTTGATGGTGGAGCATTACTGTAGGACTCCTGGATTTATTTTGAGGTGCAGTGTAGCAGAGGACAACAGTGGTTTGGTGTGAGTTCGTGGAAACAAGATTCTTGTAAGGGGCTGGGAGGTGTAGCACAGACGACAGACCTGAGGTTGCCTGTGCAGTGCAATGGAAGTGGGCGTGGAAAGCTAATGCAGATGCTTCAGGCCCTTCCACCGGGGCTCAGAAAGGCCAGGTGGAGCTGAAGTGCTTCCCCAGCAACTTGGCTGCACCACTGTCTGTAAGTTTAAAGTTTGAGAAATCTGAGATAAAACATAAGATTTGCAGAAAAATCTGTTTCTAAGGCATAACATCTATTAAACAGGCAATGAATTTTCCTCTGCACAGAGTGGATTTGGATAGAAGTGACACTGTTTAACTTTATTTCAAGAGAGAATTGCAAAAGATATTGAAGTTCATTTCAATAGAGGCCACTATAAATTATCAAATAAGATCACTGCTTATAGTGCTATTATAATATAATTAAATGAAGTTCAGAAAGACTCTGAACTTAATTAAAAAAGAGGAAAGGCAACACAACTGTCAGCTTTGTAGTGAAAATTAAATAAAACCTGTTTTTCATGATGTAGGATGATTTTTTATTGTAACGCCTTGCCTATTAATTTACTGTATATAATAGAGACTTAAAGTTCAAAGAAAATCTCATCTTAACCCAAAAGAAATCAAATAAAGCTGGTGTTAAACTAATGAGAGAAAGGTGGGGGCTTAATACTGGGGTGGAGAATGTTACAGTCAAGAAGGGAGTCTTCTTTCAAAGAGGTGGGCTGTGATGGAGTGATGGGGATGTGGTTTGGGTAATAAAAGAGCAACACTCAAGGCTTGCCTCCTATTTAGGAGGAGAGGACAGTGCAGAGGTAGAGGCTGTAAGAAGGAAGGAGGATAAGGATTATATCTTCTTCAGGAGAGGTCGGATTTGTGTTTCAGAACAACTGCAGGTGGACTGAAGTTTAATATTCAGAATAGAGATATGTTTCTCAGTCCAGGGCCTGCTGAGCCAGCTGCCCAGGCTTCCTTTGTGCTGTGACCTGATCTGGAACCAGGATAGTGTAAGAGTATAACTGTGCTGAGGAGTTTCTCTTATGATGAGAAATTTATATAGACGCTAGTAAAGTTTAAAAAAAAAAAAAGACTTATTAGTGTATTTAGGAGTTGTTTGAGCAAGGATTTTCTTCCATGTGGCAGAAAGAGAAACAGTAAAACAGATCTCCAAAGCTAAGGAAGTTGCACAGTTGTGTTCCAGGTTCTCTTGGGGCTGGAGTGCTGTTTACAACAGGTTGACTGTTAAAAGGTATGGGAGGCATTGGGGGCTCTACAAAACTCACAGTTTTGCAGTCTTGGCAGGTAGCTGGGACATTGGCTACTTGAGCATGTGGAAAACAAGCAGGGTGTTGCCACACAACTTAGACCAATTAAAAAAACCTAATCATAAGAATATTGTGGTGAGTTCAGAAGACAGATATTCTGGACTCCAAAGGAAGACAGTGTACTCAGTACTGGTGCAAGTTTACTTCCCTGCTTGGCCAGGATATGTCTGTTTTCCCTAAAGTAGTTTGTTTACACTGGGTTTCTTTTTCTCCTTTTTTTTTTTTTTTTCAGCCATCAAAAGACATACAGAAAGGAAATCTCTGCATGAGCTGACAGTGGGTGGTGGTGGGGAAGCTCCTATCTCTGTGGGAAGGGGAATAAGTGCAACTGTGTGATCTTAGTAACCTGTACTGAATCTTTTAATCTTCCCCTAGCAAAAATAAAAGCCCAGCCTGCCACCTATAAAGATCATAAGCAAAACTGACCTTGATTTCTGGAGGGATTACAGGGTAATACCTGGAACAGCCTTGTACAGAGGCAAAAGAGCATTGCTGTCTCTGTTCCTTTTCTAACTCCAGATGAAAAGTGTTCTCTAGCCTTTGCTTGCAGAAGTTCAGCCTGTATTCCTTGGTTTGAGGGAATGTGCTTCATCTACTGGTTTACATTTGTGTGCTGTAGGCTTTTATTCTGCTGGTGGTCTGTAAAACTCAGCATCTCTCATTTTAATCTGGTATACTGACTTGACATTTAAGTCACATTCCTCCTGTCTGCAGAAACATGGCCATAGAGCACTCTTCCTGACAGGCCAGTGTTAGCAACAAAGTGCAAACAAGTTCATTCTCTGGCTCTGAGCTGTAGTCAACTAGGACAAAGTACTTAAAAAATGAAACAGTAAAGTTTTAGAGGTCTCCTGTAACTAATTATTTCCAGCTACAGCCCACTCCTGGAGTGACCCTGGAGGAAGTTAAAGTTAATTAGTGGGTATTTTGCCTGTCTGCTCAAATTATGTTTTTACATTCAGCTAGGTCAGAGTATCCAAGCAATAAAAATATCTTCTAAAAGTCATGGTGGACTGCTCTTTCATTTTCACTACTTGAAATTACTTGAACAAATTTTGTGGTGAGAGGTGTAGGTGGACACCTCAGGAAAGAGCAGCCAGGCCAGAGAGCAGCCTCAGGCCAGGACCCATTCCTTTTCCTGAAGCAGTATGCTCCCACGTAAGCCAAGAGCAATTGCATGTTCCAGGCTCATTCTGTGCTATATCTGATGTATAAACAAGCCTAAAACATCTCACAGAAAGCTTTGCCAAGGGAATAATCATCTCTGCATCTGCTGCAGCCCTCCAAAGCTTGCAGCAGCAGGCATGTGGCAGCTTAGATTGCATGGAGAAAGGCTCCTCTGGAGAAATCTCCGGGATCCCTCACAAGGCAATGGACATTTCTTCCTTTTGTGTTTATTTAATATTTATTTTTCTTTGTTTAGTATTCTTATTTTACTCCTATCATTCTGAAAATGAAAAGCCCATGATATTGTTTTGTATGATATTGCGTCCTTAAGGTCTGTTGCATTCTACAAATGCCTACAGGCACCTGTGCACATATCCAAAGTTTTCTCCTGGGGTGTCCACTGGCTAAAAAACATTAAAGAACACTGTTGCTATCTACTCTATTCAGATTTAAGGCTTTACATTATTTGCACAAGGGGTAAGTACCATCAGTGAAATTCACATCTGGGTGCAGCTCTATACACTATGAAAATCCAAGGGTCTTTCTATCTGGATTGCAGGTTGAAGCTTTGATTTGAGAATGCATCATTGTTAATTCCCCACCTGCAGGCTGATCTCAGTGAACCAATGTTTTTCCTGGATAGCCTCAGATTCTACAGCCAGAAATTGGTACAAAACCCCCTTTTATTTTCTAGAGGTATCCTATTCTCTCAGTTCGAACAAAACCAAACCAACCAACCAAACAAAACCAAACCAATTAGCACACTGACATTCTCTCTTCTGCTTTAAGATAAATCAATTTACTCCTGCAATTAGTAAAGAGCTGTTTCTGCAGTTGTGAACTAATTTCTTTAATAACATTAAATCCATACCAAAAATATAACTCAGTTGTTGCTGTCATTGACCTTGGTGTAATACCTGTGCACTAGAAAAAAAAGAAGTGGACTAGAAAAGGACTTGAAAAATCAAGAGATTGGGGAAAAAGGAATGAGTTCTTAAATTACCAGGTCAGGGAGAAATGTTTGAGAGAAAAGTAAGATATTTACTGAAGTAATAAATAATTCCTTTAACTGTTTAGAATAAAACTGGTACAGGAGTCTGGGTGTTCTGGATGTTGGCATATTTACCCATATGATATTCTCTCTAAATAGGTTTTTCTTATAATCCATCTGCAGAAATATCAGAAAGGGAAGGAGGACAACACTAGATTAAGTTTCACTGAGCCTGAGCATTATCTTCATTCAACAGGAGAGCAAACAATTTTCACTGTTTTGGCTGATGTGTGTGTCCCCCCCCTTATCATCTTTCCCTTTGGAAAAACTTCTCCCAGCCCGTTCTCTTTATATCTCATGCTTTCCTTTGGCAGCCCCTTTGCAGACCCACTCCAACTGCAGGTCTAGGCTCACACTCAACCCAAACCTGAATCCTAACACTAAAAATAACCATAATCTGAGGATTATCCTTCCACACATGGCAATGGTAATGGCAACTAGCCATTACTCAGGAAAAGGGTTTTTACAACCCACACTTGCTTTTTTTTGTGCCCCTTTCTAGTCCCGCTGCAGCTTCATGAACTCTCTTTCTCTCAACCCTAAACACAACATTTATTTAGGTTGATCCTGTAAAAAAGACTGCCATTTACTGTCCAGGTGAAAAATTTCTCATGGCATAGTCCTCTCTGCAGACAACAGTTTAGTAACATCCCTTGTGACAGGATTTTATTAAATATTGGAGTTGTGAGTGAACATCATACGTGCAAATCCTTGACTTGCCTAATTTTCTTTATTTATGAAGAAACATTTATATTCAGTATGTTTAATCAAGCTCATATGTTTAGGCAGAATTTTCAAGAGAAGTGGTTTGAAGCTAGGTAACTCCTGAAGGTCTCTTTTTCTGGTGGATCACTAATTATTTGTAGAGCAGAACCCTTCTTCCAAAGCATGAAATGCAAAATCACAGGAAGAAACAATATCTATATTCAAAATAGACTCACCAGCAAAGAGGAGAAAGAAGAAATGACTCCTGAACACACATGTTTCTACAGAATATTTAATGATGAAGTTGATCTTCTAGGCAGAGTTTACATCCTAAATTTGCATTACCAAAACAAGCAAACATACCCCTAAAAATCTCCTGAGGTAAGATTCTGAACTTAGAGGGCTAAATGTGGAATAATACAGACATCCATTACCTTATCTTAGCTCTTTTATACTGGTCTGCTTGCACAGATCAGCAGAAACTCTGCCTCTGCTACCTTTCTGTGAAAGACCCTGAGTAGGAAGGAGTAGCGGGGCACAGCCAGATGGGCTGAGGTGCTGTTACTGGGCCCCCATGGACATGAGTTACAAGTCCCCACATGAGGTTATCAAACACTCACCATATACTGAAATCGATCCCCCCTTTTCCATACTTAAATATTTTGCTTAACTGATTCTACTGGGCACAGATTTTCAAAGGATTTGCATTTGATTTCTCCAAGGTGAAACGTGGCCCGCATAAAGCAAAGTTTTCTATTGGTTCATTGCTGAATTTTCTTTCTTCTCAACATAAACAAGAAAAAGTAGTCCAACAGTATTCCTTTTATATAACTTCTTCATCAACAAGATGCCCCATTTCCCACAAAGGGTATTAATTTACTTATTTAAATAAATCTAGCAATGAGTAATCGAAGTTAGGTAAAAGCACTTCCAATGGGAAATATTCTCCTTTAGCTGAAACCGGATTTCTGAGGAAACTACACTGTCAAGTGTAGCAAGTCATTTTATTTCAGCAGTCAACTTAGTTAGATTTATTTATGCACATACCTTTAGAAATTTTGAGACCTAAACTTATAAATCTCTGCACTGTTAAAAGGACTTTTGTCTTCATTTTCAAGAATAAAAACTATATTAGTTCATTAAAATAGCAAGTTATAGTTTGACTTTTCTGCTATTTTATGTTGAGTGTTTACTACCAGGAAGTTATTGTGCAATAACAAATCTCTCGAGTTTTTATTACAACTCAGAGTTATTAAAATTCTAACTGTAAGCTGTTTCAGGGTACTTTCTACAGGACAACAAGCCAGAAAGGCATAAAACACCTGTGGTTTTTATAGGCATGATTTTGGCTATGATATTAATAACACCTTCAATTTTGTGAGGTGCAGGGGCAGCTGCTGCTGCTGCTGTTGCCATCCAAGTGCTGCTGTGGCCGGAGGAGAATCCACATGGACTGTGACTTTCCCCACCAGCTTTGAGAAGCAGCTTTCAAACTGACCCAGGCACTCTTTTATCTTAGTACACACTTGGTCCCATTTAACTTCAAATTAGTGAGAATTTTGACATTTATTGAAAAGGAATCAGGACCTGTGAGGTCTTGGGTTAATGTGGGATCAACAAGGTAAATTGATGTGTTTTTTAAGAGAAGAAGTAGCTCACACACTTTAAAAGTAAAGCACCTGGGGTCAGAAATGCCAGAAGTAAGGCTCTGTGTGCAGCTTCTATTCTCCTTTACATGTGTGCATTACAATCAGGCCTATACAATGATATTCTGCTTTCTCCAGGGCATACTTGTTCTCTCAGAAGTACAGGAACGATGGAGAATATGGCAAGAATGTGTTTGGGACGAGTTGGTGTCTGTAGAATCTTGCTTACCTCACATATGAAGTTTGGTTGGCAAAGGATGAGTCATGAGATACGGGGAGAAGTGTGCTTGCAAGTCTTGGCTATGATCTTAATTGCGGCACTTCCAGGTATCTGGTGTTTGATTATTTGTGTAGAGCAATAACAAACAAACTCAGCTTGATCTTGATGCTGTTGCCTCCATACTTTTTGAAAGAAAACTGAGCTCTCACACGTTTAACTTTATGACGCTGGTGTGGAATGACAGTGGTGACTCCTGGATTAATTTATTAGATTTCTTGGGCTGTTGAGTTCAACCAGTCAGTAAACTAATAAGCTGATACCTTTTTTTTCTTCATACCACCTTTAGAGGGAGAACTTACACTTCTCAGACAGTATGTATTTTGAAGACTCATGTCTGAAGTTACTGCTGTTTAAACAAAAAATCCAGAGGAGCCAACTAAATGCCTTTTTAGAGTGATCTGTATACAGAGGTAAGCCTACAGACAATTTCCTTTGGAAATCTGTGAGGTCAAATGGACAAGAATTAAATTGAAGATATATTTCCTATGCTGTGGAACTGAACCTGCAGGGCTGCCACAGGATCCTAGATCAGGATGCGCAGGTTTGCTTAACACTTTAATTAACTGTTAAATTACCATAATTGGAAGAGTTGAAGCTTAAAAAGTTTCCAGAAACCTCAGCCAGTTTTTTGTTGTTTTCTTGCTTTTGCCCCGTTCCCAACATGACAGATGTCTGATAAAAGGAGGAGAAGGTCATGGAGATATCCTGAAAAAAGGAGTAAAAATACAGTATTGATGAAATACGTCCAAGCTTTAAAAGTAGATATTCAATAGTTTTAAGTGGTTGTATCAGAATTTTATCATAGAATTCAGTTGTGCACAGCAATAGGACAAGGAGCAATGTCTGTAAACTAAAACACAAGAAGTTCCACCTCAACATGAGGAAGAGCTTCCTTACACTGAGGATGGCAAAGCACTGGAACAGGCTTCCCAGGGAGGTTGTGGAGTCTCCCTTTCTGGAAACATTCAAAACCCACCCGGACACATTTCTGTGTCACGTGCTCCAGGTGACCCTTAGCAGGGAGGTTGCACTAGATGATCTCCAGAGGTCCTTTCCAATCTTAACTGTTCTGTGATTCTGTGAATTCAGTATGTTTCTAAAACTTAAAAAAAAACTATAGTCCAGCATTCCATTTTTCTAAAAATCTCACCGAATATTAGAAACATTTGGTGATTTAAAAAGATGCTTGGCAGGAATATTTTTGGTATTAGCAGAATAATAGATTTTAGATTAATTGCCACCCCCCAGATGGTTGTAAAACTGTTCAAATTCTCCCAAAAACCTGAGCCAAGAAAGGCTGAACATGGACAATATTAACCTGAAAAATGAAAACTTGGAAAATTTCTAGCTGACTAGACCCAGAGGTTGAAATTAGTGCTGGGCAACATCTCTGGGCCAGTGCAGATGCCACAAAACCCCGGCAGAACTAGGTCATGGTGTTCGGAGACCTTACTTAGGATATCTGCTGCCCTCTAACAGTAATATATAGGAATCACATATTGTTTTTTACTAATAAACTGGAAAACCCAGGATCAGATCCCACTCTGAGCTGCCAACCCTCCTGTCTCCTGTAGCTGCAGAAGCATGCGCTGCTTCTGTTTCGCTGTAGCTTTATCAACCTCTGTGCAGCTTTTGCCTATCAGACATCACTCCCTTGATTTTAATCAGCCATCAGAAACAAAACTAAACTAAAACCAACCCTTCTAGGGAGAAAAGGGTCTTTTGGGTTGATTTTTTGGTTTTACCTCCCTCAGTAGCTCTGCCTCCTGCACAAGAAGTCTGATTGCTACTGAGTGAAATGCAGTTTTATTTCTTAAAAAAATTAATTCAAATTCCAAACTAATTTTCAGAGGCATGTAATCTTCCTGAACCTGTAAAAATGTAAAAACAGTGTAGAGGCTAAGGTATGAATGTCTATGCTACAGCACTCGGGATATCTTCTCCCTAGAACAACATGGGTGATGTACAGAAAGAATTAATGCCATTTTTGAGATGAGAGTGTGAAGAGGGGGCTGTATTAGCTACTCAGTTTGCTTCCATTTCATAAATGTAACACTCTGGTTGACTTTTGAGAGGGCAACAGCATAAATAGAAACACAGGAAATAAATTTTTCTTCCTGAAACCTATAAAAGTACAGCAGTATAAGAGAGTTAGAGGGTTTTTTCTTATTTGAAGTTAGTATAATAGGTATATTAAAACAAGATCATCTTGAAATGTTTGTTTAAAATGCCAATTTAGAGAGCCCTTTATGTAAGTACTATAATTGCACTGTTGTTCTGCATGATAAACACACACTGTTATGTGCAGGAAGTTTGAAAGGGTGAAGAGAAACTCTTTCTCTGCCAACCTAATTTCTTTTGAGAATTTATTTTTCATGCTGTGTAGGTCTCCAAATCTGAAGGAGAAGTCTAGCTACAATAATGAAGCTGAACAAGACTGTCATCCAGTATTTCAGTTCCAGTTTTAGAAACTAAGCAGCTAATGCTAATGAGATTAACTGTTAGCCCACTGGCACACTTGGTGCTTGTGACACTGGCCAATCTAACGAGCCCATGTCACTATGAAGTTAAATAAATTACATAGAGCTTAAAGCTAACAGCTGCTCTGTCTACCTTCTTTATCTATATGTTATTTATTCCTCTCAGGAGGCACAAATCATGCAATTTTCACAGTTATAGCTGAGGTCTGGAACCCTAACCATGTCATCCAGCTCAGTAATACAGAGTTGCTTGCTTTGTGCGTGCAGCACATAGTCTCAGAGGCATTTATGGATGTCCCCTTTCCTTGTGTCTTCTAACAATGAAAGAATTACTTTGGTCTCTCTACTCTGTAGTTATATGTAGAAATAAGGAAAGTTAGTAATATCCCGCTGAAGTAAACAGATGACAGGATGTAAATTGGTCATATCTTAACAGAGATTAATTCTCTGTGATTATGTAAACAGATTGGTTATCTACTGATGCTCCTAACTGAGGATTTAAAAGACAAATTACTATTTGCTTAGCATTTGAGAAAACGTGTCCACAGATCTCTAAGTACACCTTAATAAATGACACACTGATTTTGAAGTTTTTCATTATCTTGATTTGGTGGGAAGGTGATAGAGAAAGCACTTCAACAGAAGTGTTATGTCTACAGTCTTAATCCAATTTGCAAGTCCAGTCACACTGACCACATCCACAGTAATTAAAATAATAGGTGGTGCCAATCATGTTTTTGCTCTGGCCGTGAATAACCACTGCCATGGGTTAAAGAGCCAAGAGGACTAGCAAAACATTTTCCTTTCTAAAATGTCCATGAGAGTCTCTTCAGAAGCTTACTGTAGATTTCTAACTTTCTGTGTGGATAAGCTCCTCGCTACAGGAATAAAGTTTATTCTGAGTGTGATAAGGGTAATTCAGTTGTTTCCAGCTGATGGGGTATTTCCCCATGAAAAAAAAAGTAATAATTTGGAAATCAGTGCAGAAACACAAAAGAGAAATTACAGACAAAATTTTGTGTCTGTATGCATTTCTAGTTTAGTTTACTTATGACCTCCTCTCTTACTTTTTCTTCCTGGTTCTGAATGTGTGAAATAATAAAATGATTGCGCTAAAGAAAGAATAGTAGTTTGCAGGCTCCAGTTTTGCAGAAACTTTTCAGATACTGCCACTATCCTGATCTCAGCTGGAAAGGGGTTCATGGCTTACAAACAACAAATTCTGTAGTTCCCAAAAAACCACTGAAGTGCACTGCTCAGATGTGTAATGCCTGTACAGGTTATTCTGGCACAGATGAGGTTGAGATTTCTCTCTATGTATAGGAAAACATGTCTAATGACTGCTGATCAGATATATTTATTTCAGAAAAAAACTTAAAACCCCACACTGTATGAATGTTTTTGTTCAGGATCTGCTTTTTACTCAGTCCCAGCCTACTTACACCTCTGTAGAGTGGATCTGCAATCACACATATTCTCATTCACTGTACAGTTCATGTAATCATTTAAGTTACTGCAGAAAATAACTAGATTCAGCTCTTACAGGTCTTTAACTAGAGTCACCATTTAGGCTGATGGTTGATAGGGAATCCCTCTTTTATCATGAAAATATCCTCAAATTTTATAAAAGTTTAGTTAGCTGCATACAGAGACTTAGGATAATTTCTTCTTCCTGATATTACCCTTCCTGATAGACGAAAGCATGTGCAAAGAAATTAAGTGTCTTGCATGAGCTGTGATTAATCAATAGACATTAGAAACAAAACCTGCCATTTGCTCAAAAGTCTTGTCTGGACACAGATACTAAGAGTAAAGATAAGACAAACAGCCTGTGAAATTAGGGACATTGAAAACATGTATAGACAGTGTATATGCAGTATTCCAACATCCCCAGGAAATTACATAGGAATGCCTTTTCCTGCCCTAAAGGGCTTCACTAGAGAAATACATGGCAATAAGCTGAAATATCCAAAGAAGATTAAAAGAATCCACTACTTGGAATAAGAAATTTTCTCTTACTCCAAGGACTATGACAGTACCTGGAAACAGCATGGTGTGGATGAATGTAGCTTGATGTATTCTGTAACAACAGCCTCTGCTGGCCCGCATCAAGCTGAGTTGCACACCCCTGTGGTTTGACAGCTCCAGCCCCCTTCCTGCTTGCACTCCAGTGATGATTTCCTTACAAGCATTTGTGGGTGGCAATTAGCTCTCTAGCCAGCTGATATGTTACATGGCATTTGTGTTACATTGTTCATAAAACTTTTGCACAAACCCATTATTGTACACACAGAGTTTAGGGAAGCATTTCCCCAGCTTCTTGTGAATGCCTGGATAAAGGCTGACGGCCCTTTTTTCTTCTGGTGATGACCACAGACAGGTGATATGACCTATATCGCCATGTGACATATAATAGCATGATTTTTTAAAATTAATTAGCTATGCTTTACTATTCAATATAATTACTTCCTTCTTTAAAGGGAAACCAAGGGGAAAAAAAAAAAACAAAACAACAAACCAAGAACTGAACAAAATTCCCATGTCAATTAAGTAACTAGTTACAGATCAGAAACATACTGAAGGGATGTTAGAGAATAAGCTCTAGATCAAAATTTATTCATCTGAACAATATCAAGTACTCAGAAATCAGGTGAGGTTTGCAAGTAACTTGCAAACTGAAGAAGTCAGTAAAAAGTTCACTGGATAAGATTTTTGCAGAGAATGCTTTGACTACTGAAAGGTATCCTGTTAGATCCACAACACATGCTGAATTTCTCAGCCCTTCAGCCAGATCTATCAGCCCTAAATCCCCCAGATGGCAGTCTGAACTCATCCTCTCAGGTGGCAGATTTGCTCTGCTGACATTCAGGTTTTCTCTCATTAGGGATCATGAAGATTAGGCATCCCTTCTTCTCTACAGCTCTCCCTGATATTTCTCTCAGATCTATAACATCAAAGTCTCACTGACATGAATAAAGATGCTGACAAGATGAACTTCAAACACAGAAAATGAGTGGTTTTTTTCTTCATTGATAGCATGGTAGCAAAGCAGGAATGATACAGCATCTATGGGTATGTCAGCTTCATTCCTAACAATGCCAAAACCAAAAAAGAAGTTCCTAACTTTTAAGAACCTCTCTAGAAATGTCTAGCTTACATTCTGAAATACCAAACATAAACTATTTTACTGAAACAACCAATTATTTTTTTAAAAAGTACTTCAGAGATATGAGTTACATAAGATATCCATCCAATTGGACTCTGTCACTGAATAAGCCTATGAAATTTAACTATTTAGTTTTATTTAAAACTCTAGGTAGTATCTGAAAGTTGTCTGAAGATATATATGTGAACAATTTATTGCAGATATCTAAAAGCAGGAGATAAACAGAACAAATGATTGACTGATACCCACCACGTGCAAAGCTGCACTGGTGCAAAACAGTCACCTTTACTTATTTCTCTCAGCTTCTGTTTTCAGTGTTCTGAACACCAGGAGAGTGTTGAGTTTATTCAGATTCACTTGCAAATTAATTGTAACAAAGAGTTATTGGCCTGTAAATTTTCCAGTCTAGATATTCAATATTGAAGTTCTCATTCATATTGATTGGTTGTAACTAGACCAGAAGTTCAGTGAGCTACACATATGTTATATGACTGGGGAGGGTTTAACTGGTAGAATTCCCAGTATAGTACAGGGGTTTTTTTGACAGTGTTCTTCATTATTTGCCTACTTTTTTCTAAGAATACTTCAGCCTGTGAAATAGTCAATTAAGGACAAAACATTAATATGCACAGAAAAACTTCCATAGTTTTTGCTTGGCCTTTTTATGTCTGGAATAATGATGTGAGAAATCAAGCCAAATGGCCAGTGTACTTTTTCATGGAATGCTATGATCCAGATTCTGGGGTCTGGGAACTCAGGCAGTACAAAAGAATGAGATTTGGCCACATTTGGTTAGCACAGAACGTCCTAGTGGAAGAAAAAATCTTTATGGGTTGTGCATGAATGCTTAGTAACATTGTTAGGGTCACAAAAAATATATGGTGAGTCCTCAGTCACCATGCAATGACATGAGGCTGCTGCAAGCTTGACGTCATGAAAGTCAGGGTGGCTCAAGGAGTCAATGGAAGTAACAATTTCCCAAGACAAAAAATCAGGACCAGTGAAAGTCAGAGGTGGAAGGCTCTGTGGCAACACTTTTGGTTCAATTGTTTCTTTATGGTAGCTTCCTTGAAGACCCCTAAATTTAAGCTTTGCTAAGTGATGTACAACCACAGAGACAGTGCTTGTCCTGAAGAACACCTAATTCTCTGTTTATTTTTTCCACTTTGGCCACACCACATTTCCTTTTTGCTTCCAAAACTCCCTTTTCTCTTTGGACACTCTCTGTTCTCTAATGCATATCACAGCTGCCTTTATTTTTTTTTTCCTTTCTCTTGCCTGTTCCTCAACTATATCTTGTCTTTATCAAAACTAATTTAGTTAATTCTTCATTTTCAAACCAGGCTATGATGCCTGGTCCACAGTTTCTTAGCAACAGCTCCCCTCCACAGGCAGAGATAAGGGCAGACAGGGATGCCAGCCCGCAAGTCTGGCCCAGAAAGGTGAGAAAAAACAGGAGCAAGGCAGATTGTCTCCCTCTGAGCTTTGATGCTGCACCTCATACTGCATTGCACTGCCAGATATGTCAGAGGGCAAGGTTTGCTTTCATTTCCAAAACTGTTTTTTTTAAAAAAGTAATCCTGTCTCAGCATAGGATAGTAATGAAGTACACACACAGAGTATGTTCTGATCGCATGTATGCATGATCTAAAATATTCTATTATTAAGCATTAGGCACAGATTATAATTAATCAAATCTCAACAATAACAACTTCACATAAGCCCGAAGTGTATTAAGGAATGTGGGTAACTCCATTACACACAATTTCAGGGGCTAAGTGTTGCAATATCAAACCACGATGTCTGGCATTTTCAAGATGATTACAAACAACTTGTGGTACAGATCTTTTCTCTCCCAAGACTGGCTTCCATAAATGCAGATGAAACTGTGGAAGAAAATTTTGAGGGCTTTCACCATTCTCTCTAAGTATGCAGGAATATATCTTGTTTCTCTCTTTAAACTGTGTTTAAGTCACACCATTAGGTGAAAATCAAGAAATGCAAAAGATAAGGCTCTGAGAGGGCAGCATTAATCACAAATACTCATTGATTACAAGAGATCCACATTATCTTAAAAATCTTATTACTTAACATAAACCTGTAGTATGAGTTTAGGATTCAGGTTGTTTAGAGACTGAGTGAAAGTTGAAGATCAGGGTAGTAAACACATCTTTCCAGAGAGCTTTGTGAATAAAATCTCAAGAATAGTGAGGTCGAGACTCCAGTCTTCATGCCTTCCACATTACCTCAAGTTGGAAAGAATGGATTTGGAGCAAGGCACAGCCAGAATTTTTTTAAGCCTTACAGGCTGTTGTAAATAAATTTCAGCTGGAGCTGCCTGTGGTGGTCCACCTCAGTATGTAGAGAGGAAAAATGTTGCTTAAATTCAGGCTTAATCCAACTCAGAATGATCAGATGAGACATGCTATCTGTCCCACCACATCTTCACCCCTATCCTGCCTTTAAGGTGAGTCAGAACTTCCAGTCTTGGGACAAAATGGACGGAATTTCTCCAGTATGTTGTTTTGTCTCCAAAATTAAGGTTTCGTTTGTCTCTGAAATTTAAGGGTTTTTTTCTATATGCAAGAAGTGTAATATATACAAAAAGAGAACTATCAAGTGCGTCTTTCCATCCTCTGTTTTTCAAATACAATCTTTACCAAATTTCATAAAATATCTGTGACAGCAATAATGAATCCTCATGCTCCTAGTCCTGCCCCCATTCTGCCACATGCATGTGTAGAACCTCAGAACAAAGAATTCAATGTCTTGTCCACTGACAAGTCTGTTACAGATATCTCAAGACAGAATATTTTTGTGACAATTATTTTAATTTTTTTAATTTCTATACATATTTAAATTGCCTATATACTTGTAAAAACATATCTTCAGAAATTTATACTAAGATATGAATGTGTAATTGAAGCTGACCATATACTGAAGCTTTGTGAATCAGGTCTGTTTGGCACATGTGAGCATGTGAGACAGACAGACATATAACAATGCAGTTCTACACTTAGCTGTGATTAGACAGCAGTGAAAGGCTTGGTATAGGCATGGATGTTTGACTGAGATTCTCTGTATTCTCTCTGTTCTCTGTATTTTATTAAATGGTGATTAATTCTTGCTCCCTCCCTGTGAGTACTAACCTCATTATCCAGAAGCTACTTATGCATGCATTTTATAAGGTGATTTTTATATCGAGTTGACTTTATGGAATAGATGTGTCTGTTTTAACTATTACTAAATTGCTGATTTCCTTTTCACTTCTTATCAACCAAATGTGGGACTCTGCCTATGACAGCATAATCACATTCATTTCTACTAACTAGGATTAATGCTCCCGACCCCCATCACCTCCCTGGGTGCCCTTAAAGAACAGGTATGAGGCCCAGGACCCAGAGAATCAGGTAGAGGTTGGTCAGGAGGAAGATCTGGCTGGAGGGTTTCCTGGTTGCACCCTGTCTACCAGACAGATTACAACCACAGCAATAAAGAAAAAAAGAAGAGTAGTTGTAGTCAGTGACTCCCTTCTGAGCAGAACTGAGGGCCCTATATGTTGATCGGACCCATCCCACAGGGAGGTCTGCTGCCTTCCCAAGGCCTGGGTGAGGGATATTAGTAGGAGACTCCCTGAGCTAATTCAGCTCTCAGATTATTAACCACTGTTGGTAGTCCAGGCAGGCAGCGATGACATTAATGGAAGAAGCACCAGGGAAATTCAAAAGGATTTCAAGGCGCTGGGTCGATTAGTTAATGGGACAGGAGCACAGGTGTTGTTCACCTCAGTTCCCGCAGTAGAATGAGGAAAGGAGTAAGAAAACCCATCTCATCAATAGGTGGCTAAAGGATTGGTGCCACCAGCAGAATTTTGGTTTTTTTGACCTTGGGGCAAATTCCATGGTACCCAGTCTCCTCAGATCAGATGGGCTTCATCTATCTAGCAAGGGCAAAAGGACTATAGCCCTCAAGTTGTTGGGGCTGATCAGGAGGGATTTAAACTAGGTTTGAAGGGGGAAGGGGTTGAAACCAGGCTCTCCAGAGATGAGCCTAAGGGTGGAAAACCCAAGTTAAGAGTGAAATCAGCAGCTCAGCTGAAGTGCAGGTACACCGAAGCACACAGTGTGGGTAAACAAACAAGAGGAGCTGGAAGCCATCGTGCAGCAGGACAGCTGTGATGTAGTCGCCATCATGGAAACATAGTGTGATGACTCACATGACTGGAGTGCTGCCATGGATGGCTACAAGCTCTTCAGGAGGGACAGGCATGGTAGGAGAGGTAGAAGAGTGGCTCTATGTGTTACAGTCTCCTGACTCTGTAGAACTTGAAGTCAGCAAAGATAAGGTTTAGTGCCTCTGGATCAGAATCAGGGGGAAGGACAACAAGGCTGACATCCTAATGGGAGTCTGTTACAGACCACCCAACCAGGATGATGAGGATGGTGAGTTATTCTACAGGCAGCTGGCGGATGTCTCAAAATCGCCAAGCCCTTCTTCTCATGGGTGACTTTAACCTGCTGCATGTCTGCTGGGAACTCCACACAGGGGAGAAGAGGCAGTCTAGGAGATTCCTAGAGAGTATAGAGGATAATTTCCTGCTCCAGCTGGTAAATGAGCCTACCAGAGATGGGGCCCTGCTAGACCTGTTGTTCACAAACAGAAAGGAGCTGGTGGGAGATGTAGTGGTTGGAGGCCGTCTGGGGCACAGTGACCATGAAATAATAGAGTTTTCAATACTCAGGGATGCAAGGAGGACCATCAATAAAACATCTATGCTGGACTTCCGGAGGGCAGATTTCGGCCTATTCAGAAGACTAGTTCAGGGTGTGCCCTAGGAAACAACCCTTGAAAACAAAGGGGTCCCGGATGGATGGACATGCTTCAAGAAGGAAGTCTTGAACGCACAGGAGCAGGCTGTCCCAGTCTGCCGAAAGGCAAGCCAGTGGGAAAGACTGCCAGCCTGGCTGAACAGGGAGATTTTGAAGGAAATTAGGGTACAAAAGAGAGCCTACCAATTATGAAAAAAGGGCTGGCTATACAGGAGGAGTTTAGGAATATAGTTAGGTCTTGTAGAAATAAAATCAGAGAGACCAAGGCAAAATTAGAACTCAATCTTGCCATTTCTGTTAAGAACAACAAAAAGTCTTTCTACAGATACATCAATAGCAAAAGGAGGGACAAGGAAAACCTCCATTCTTTATTGGGTGGGAACATAGTTATCAAAGATGAGGAAAAGGCTGAGGTATTTAACACCATCTTTACCTCAGTCTTCAACAGTAAGTCAGGTTGTCCTGAGGAGAGCTGGTTTCTGGAACTTGTGGATAGAGAAAAAAAGCTGAATAGCCCCCCTGTAAACAAGGAGAAAACAGTTAGCTCATGCCTTACGGGGGCCTCCACAGCTCCTCAATGGTTGCCTTGCTCTGACCAGGCTGCACACCCGTTCTTGACCCATTACCAATAATTTCACCAAATCTGCACAAAATGCCACACCAATGGAGAGACTCAAATCCACTCTTATTATGTATACAGAAGCTGCTCAGTGAATTTTTACACTCACCCTTTGGCTAATCCCTACACCAAAGATCTCAGCTGAACTTACCCACTGAAAGCAGCTGCATGTTTGGAGAAGGGAGGCTCTGTTGGTAGTGACCAGGGCTCCCATTTGGGGAGCCAAACTGGTAAGAAAAATTCCCTGTCTGGCCATTGAGGAGGCATGGGCAACTGCAGTGAGTCGATGGGTGCCCCATTTGATTCCTTACACACCCCACTCTCACACAGTCAGACCAGGCTTCGATGCTGGTTGGACCTGGAGTTTCCCTGAGCACAGTTAGAGATGTCCCATTCCATAAAGCCATTTATTCATGATGCAGTAACGTGGAAGCAGCTCAAGCTGGAGGCAGAATTCTTACATGGGCGGGTAGTGATAGGACAAGGGGGAATGGCATCAAAATGTCAGAGGCTAGGTTCAGTATAGATTTTAGAAAGAAGTTCTTGACTGTGAGGACAGTGAGGTACTGCCACAGATTGCCCACAGCAGCTGCAGGTGCTCTCTCCCTGGGAGGCTTCAAGGACAGGTTTGGAGCCAGGCCCTGAACAACCTGGTCTGGTGCGAGGAATCCCCTCCCTGCCTGCAGCATGGGGCTCAGAAGTACATGATCCCTGAGGTCCCTTTCAGCCCAAACCATTCTATGGTTCTATGATTCTGTGTTGCTCCTCCCCCACCCCCGTGCCAGAGGCCCCAGCACCCAGAACACAGAACCCACCACGCTGTGACAT
>JAWWES010000115.1:18679971-18714838 GCA_035583135.1 Lophotriccus pileatus
ATGTCACAGCGTGGTGGGTTCTGTGTTCTGGGTGCTGGGGCCTCTGGCACGGGGGTGGGGGAGGAGCAACACAGAATGGTTTGGGCTGGAAGAGACCTTAAGGATCATCTACTTCTTACACCCCACTTTCATGGGCAGGGATACCTTGGACAGCAGAGCAGATTCATCCAAGCCTGGCTCCAAATCTCTACTTGAAGCCTTCCAGGGATGGGGCATCCACAGCTGCTCTGGGCAACTCGTGTCAGCGCCTCATCATCCTCACAGTCAAGAATTTCATCCTAATATCTAATCTAAACCTGCTCTCTGTCGTTTTGAAGCCATTCCATCTTGTCTTTTCTTGAACTGGCCCTGAGTAAATAATTACCTTCATTTCCCGAAGTAAAAGTTTCTATCTACACTAATTATGTGTTTTTGTAAACACATTATGGCCTCCCAATGACAAGACTTATGTCAATGGAGGTTATTTTTGCTACTGTAAATGTGTTGTTAATTTTGTGTATTAAGCATTTATCTGAATGCCAAGTACTTTTTTGATATTTATTTTTAATATATTAATATTTTTAATATTTTTGTCAGATGGTTTTCAAAGTGAGAGGTTTTTCAAGGTGTTTTGTTTTCAGTAGTCCCCCATATATATAGAATGAATGTTTAAAAACAAGTAACTATTGAACAAACACACAAGACACAATCCAGTAACCAAACTTATAATGTGAGTTTATCAGGGCTCAAGGCTGTCTTGAAACATCAACTTGCTCGCTAAATTATTTATTGCCTTATTTTATGCTTTAATGGGTTTCTTGGCACTTTTGTAACTTGACTTCTTTGTGTACAGCAAAGCAGGCAGGGATATGACAGTCTTACACTGTGCACTAGTCTCTAAAATAAGAAAATTTTCATAATATGATGAAAGCTTCACTAAAGAATGATAAAACTGTTAATTTAATTTTTTGCATATTCTTTCTTTATTCACTTGAGATTACTAATGACTGTGCATGTTACAGATCTAAAATGGCATGAAGCATGTTTTTCCTCACAGGCTTTACATGTTCAAATCTTCAATGTCATTATCCATTCCTTATAACAGCGTCTCAACCTTTCCTACACCGTGACCCTGTTTTTGAATAACTTCATTCCATTGCTCCGTAGCTTGTAATTTTATGCCTATTCGGAAAAACAGAATTCAGCAATTCTGTATTGAACAGCTACAGGGTTATTCATCTGATTAAATTCAAGTCTAACCTATGTATTGCCTGAGAACCCACTTTGGCATGAAACTTCTCTTATTAAAAATCTGTTCAGTCTCAGAGGGTGTTTAAAGACCATCCCGAAGACCTAGACAACAAACCAAACTTGCAGAAGGACTTGAACTATGTGCTTAATCATTTCTGCTTTTAACTGCTCAAGACACACATTGTTATCTACAAAATAAAAGACACCTATGTGAAAACAAGAAACTGAATTTTTATATTTATAGATATATAGTAAAAATATATATAACAAAAAAGCCCCTTATATATATAGATATATATGAAATTCCGTGGTTGACTATGATCCATTTAAAAATTTGTCAAGCCTTGTTTTAGCAGGGCAATTTGTGTTTCTTTGGGGCACAGAAAACATTCCTTGGTGTTCTTTCCACACGTTTTTTTTTTCTCCTTGCCTTAAGGGAAGGTTTTTGAAGCTGTGGATCAGCTGTCAGCACTGCACTGATTTCACTCCACAGCAGATCTCACTCATCATAATCGCTGCTGCCACTTAGATGCCTCAGCATCGAGAGGAAGAATAGGAATTGGTTAGCAATAAAACCAAAAAACCTCTATTTGCAAGAGCAATTAAGATTGAAAGAAAGTCTGTTCTCACTACCCACAGGAGGTGATACCTACTCTTCACAATGTTTGGGGCCCTGCTGGTTCACTTTTAGATCTGGATGGTGAAATCCGGCTGAGGGAGTTGGAGTTGTTTACCATGAAGAGGAGGCTCAGGGGTGACCTTATTGCTCTCTACAAGTGCCTGAGGGAAGGGTGTCTCCAGGTGGGGGTCAGTCTCTTCTCCCAGGGAAGTAGTGACAGGATGAGAGGATATAGCCTGAAGCTGTGCCAGAGGAGGTTTAGGTTGGACATTAGAAGGAATTCCTTCATAAGAAAGGGTGATTAGGCGTTGAATCGAACTGCCCAGGGAGGTGCTGGAGTCACGTCCCTGGAGGGGACGTAAGGAAAGAGTGGACGTGACACTTGGTGCCGTGGTCTAATTGACATGGCAATGCTGGGTCGGAGATTAGACTCGATGATCTCAGAGAGCTTTTTCAACCTAACTGACTCCGTGAGACCCTTTAAATCGCACTCCGCTTCCTTTTAAATCCCACAGCACCTCCCGGCAACTCCCGGCCCCGCCCTCAGTGATCGCCCCCCCGCCGCGCAGCTGCCGGCGCCACGTGACAGCCCCCGGGGCGCATGCGCCCTGCGCGGGTCCGCGCCGAGCCTGAGGGAAGTCGCGGAGGGTTTCCGGGTTGGGCGGCGGCACCGGGATCGGGACCAGGATCAGGGATCATGTCCTGCGCCCTCGTCCCCTTCGGCCACTTCCAGGACCTGGAGGCGGCCCGCGACTTCCTGTGCCCGCACCGCCGCCCGGGCAGCGCCGCGGCCGGCAGGGAGAGCGGTGAGTGCGCCCCGAGGTGCGGGGCCGCGGGGGCCCGGCCCGGCGGGGCGTGAGTGGCGGGGCCGCCCCCGCGGGGCTCGGGGCGGCGGGGCAGGCTCGGCCCTGCTGCGGGACTGGCTCCGCGCCGGCCGCGGCCGGGGGTGTCTGCCGTGGAGGCCGGTACCGGCTGCGCCCCCTCGTCCCCGCTCTCCGAACCCCCCGCCCGCTCCCGGGTGACCGCGGTAGCCCCGAGTGCTCGGGGATGTTACAGTGGTAAAGGGCCTTACAGGGTGGGTGTCCTGCCACAGCTGCCACATCTTAACCTGCCAGGTCACGTTTTCCTGGTGTCCGGAAGTTTCAGGTGTCAGTCCTTACTGCGTGGTGTGGAGGTGAAGTTCTCTGGCCACTGACCCCGGGTGCCACAGACTTCGAGGTGAAAGTTGCAGTTATCTAAAGATGCTCCTGTGAAGAATCACAGAGCCACACGTTGTGCACGCAAGGTTGTCTAATAATGCATAGTACGCTTAAAGTATGCTGAAGGTTTAGTTTGGCAGCTAAAGTTTAAAGGGTGCAAATCTTACAGCAACTACAGTCTGGAGCTGTGGACCAGGTTTCTGTTGTGTGAGGCAGGGCACAGCGAAGGGCTGTGTGTTCTCAACAGATCCATGCCCAGGATAGACGGCACAGGGACTCTGTTTCACGTATGTTGTTACTGCCATACTGCGTTAACCGCATATATATATGTGTCTGTATATGTATATATAAAAACTATATATGCAGACTGTTTCAGGAAGCAGTATGGAAAGAAATTGTTCGAAGTGATTAATGAGGATGCTTGTAAACAGCTGTAAACAGCTTTGAGAGAAAGCAGCAAGGTGCTTGTCTAAAAAGCTTAAAATGTCTATGGGGAACTTAGAAGAGGGGGAGATCATAGGATGGTTTGTGTTGGAAGTGAACCTTTAATCTAGTCCAGAGGCGGGGACACCTTCTGCTAGACCAGGCTGCTCAAAGCCCCATCCAACCTGGCCTTGAACACTTCTACGGATGGGACATCCACAGCTTCTCTGGGCAGCCAGTTCCAGTGCCTTATCTTCTTCACTACAAAATTTCTTCCTAAGTTGCAATATAAATCCACTGTCCTTCAGTTTAATACTGTTGGCCCCCGTCCTCTCAAAAAGATGACACAAAAATTGCTAAGAAAAATTTGAAAGGATACTGTACGTTCAGCTACTTAACTTTGCCACTGCAACTTCTGTGTGCAAAAGTTTTGGTGGGAAACAGTTTTCTGCTGCTACTTGTGCTTGTTCATTGACCCTGATACTGCTCTGAAAAATCCATACAGGTTCCATGTGTCTTTTAGTATCTCTGTCTAAAGGAGGGATTCTGGAACTGGAAGGTTCTTGTTAGTGTCTCGAATTCTGAAGATAAAAGCAGGGGATTGTTATAGGCTTGTGTTTCTAAAAGTATGTTCTGAAAGAAATTAAAGTATATCTCTCGTGTTTGGTGATATTTGAAAGATGTTTTTATGAAATATCTTTTGGATACTTCTGTTGGATTGGATTTGTCAAATGGCAGCTGTAAAGGGGGAAAATATTTAACATGTTGTAAAATGGCCAAAATGATAGAAGCGAAGAAGATGAATGTTCCAAAATGTGCTATTCTGATATTTTAATGAGTGGGCTGTATTCTGGACTATTTTTATATTTGCTCATTCAGTCACTGAGGCAGAGTGTCAGAAGTGAGTGTTCTTCAAAGTACTGCTCATTTAGATTCATTGACGTCTTTTGGATTGGTGCCTGTGATTTTTTGATACCACAGCTGTTTTCATGATTCGGGATAAATGAGCATAAATACCAGCAAGTGAGAGTTCCCTGAGTGGCTTAGACACAAGAATATTACTCAGTAATTTTGAAGCAGAAATTCTTAGTACATTTGTCTGTGACAGGGAGAAGTGCTGCTACAAGTTGCAGATGTATCTTAACTTAGAGGTAAATAAATTGTGGAGGTATCCTAAGTTAGAAAAAGCTGGGTTTGGCTGTGTGGAACTGGAGATTGTTTTCCCATTAGGCTCCTTCCTTTGCTTCTGCTTTGCTTATCCTTCGTGTTCCAACCAGCTGAGCAGCTGAGCTAAAGGGTTGCTTTGTTACTCTGGCTGAGATGGGAGGGTCTGGATCCTGAAGTTACTGCCTGTCTCGTAGTATTGCACCCTGGGTTCTTGTTCTGGTTGGAAGTATTTAATTCAGTTTTTCATTCCCTCTTTCTTTACCTCCCCCCCCCACACACACACTTATATGTTCATTTTTCTTAGTAAGCAAGTGTCTAGTTGCATGACAGTCCAAAATTGCTCCCTTTTCTCTTGGATGATTGTTGTGTACCTTAACTGCTCTACTGTTCACAAGGAAGGACTCTTTGCTGTAATTAAGGTTTAAGTGAGGTAGTCTGAGAACATGCAACAAATCTCTGCTTCTCATGTTGTACACCAAGGGAAAAAAAAATCTTATCCAAGCAAATTCTTCTTGGGTTTATTTCTGTTTTTTAAGTGCATTTTGCATTTCTATGGCAGAAAGAGCTAAGGCAAATATTTTTAACTAAGCAAGATATAAATAAATGGTTTTGATTAGGGAATGCTTTAGTAAAAACTCTTTCGTTGGCAGAACATACTGTTTTAAAACAGTAGTTTAATAAAGTTGCACGTTTAAAAACTTGAATTTTCATCTCCTTTTGTATTTTTGCTCTCTAGGAGGAAAACCTAAAGAGTAGTTTGTTTTTACCGATAAGTTCAACAAAGAAAATATATTAATTTGCTTTGAAATGCAACTTTTGTCCTAAACTGTGTTTATTTGCACATAACCAATTATATGAACATGCGAAAGTTCTAAGTTGTTTGTTTTTTTTTTTTCCTTTATTTTAATCTGGAAGACCAGCACCTTTTATTTACTTTTTTTTTTTTTTTTTTTTGAAGTTGCACTGCTTTTGTATGGAAACTCTTGCTGGTATTTAAAAGTTGTAGTTAAATGAAGTATGCTGGCTACCTTAGGGAAATAAATGGATATTAAATATTTTCATTTAACAAAATGCATTTCAGTTAACACTTTTTTTTTTGAGTCATAACTAAATGTTTTAGGTCTTTAGTTGAACTTTCAAAAGCATCTGCCAGGTTTTGAATAACAAATGCTTTTGAAAAGGTGCCTCTGGATCTTCAGCATGTGGCATTTAGGGGTTTTACTGGAAACTGTAGGCCTTGTCTCTTTTGGTTTCTTAGTTGTAGATCATAGAAATTTCTTATGCTGCTTTAACTTTGGCCATTTTTTCATCCTAACAGAACTAACCACGATATTTTCTGTAAGTATATTTGCTACCGAAAAAAAATTAGCCTGGTTAATGTAAAAGCATTTTTGCAGTAACGTTTTAAATGGAGAGAACTTGCTTGCTTCTGAAAATGGAAGCAGTATCCATTTGAAACCAAATTAAATTTAATCAAATTTTGAAGTTAGATGTCTTTAATATGAACAGAAAAGCTGTTCATATTCTCACCTGGTTTTATTTAACATAGCAGCATAATCCATTTATTTATAAGTTAATCTAGGTTGTCAGTTTCAAATTTAATTTGAAAAGTCTTATTAAAGTGCTGCATATATTAAAAATCCAGGTGTAGGTAAGTAAAAAAAAAAATCAGTATTTTTATTCTAAGGGAACTTGAGATTTTTTTCCCTTCCTTTGAACAGGTAAACATTAAAACACATTCAACAGTAGAAAAAGATAATGGAAAGCATCCTATCAACTATAGCTTCACTGAATCTTTTCCTGTAGCCCCACAGTTTGTCTAATTTGTGTAAAGGATATACATGTCTGGTAAACTGGGTAGGAAAACAAAGGGTGCCCTCCTCCTTTGAGCCTCGTGTGATGTCAATTCTGCAGGTGGCTGTTCCTTGCTGGATCAGTAAACACTGGAAGGAAGGGTTCATGTGCTTCTGATTCAGTCGTGTGTTACAATTGTTAGTCATGCAGTGCTGAAATCACCTCAGAAATGTTTTCAGGCTGTTTGAGGTGACCATTCACGCACAATAAAAAATAGCTATATTCTGCTTCACAGCACATGTTAGAATAACAGGTGCTGGGGTGGATCTTACTTCACATGGCTTAAATAAATAAACCCAGAAATATAGAGTAAGTTGGTTAAAGGTGCTTCATATGGATTTGCCATATCTTTATTCTCTAGGAAAAAAAATGGTTTGAATGCTTTTTCATATTTTAGTGAACAGGACTAAAAAAATATGAGAATTTAGTATTCTTGGCAAAAGTAAATGATGCTAATGAGGCACAAATCCTCTGTGGATCCTGAGCCTAGTGGTACCTAAGTGGCTTTGAAAACTGCTGCTTCAAATGTGCAAATACTGGGAGTAGGAAGTATTTGCATCACATTTAATTTGACAGCTTGCTGTGTTGAAGATGTTTTGGGATGCCAGTTGGCTAGATCAGAAAACAGCTGTAACAGTTAGCTCCATTGTACAGCTGTCTGTAGTAAGGCATACATGTGAACAAAAAAATCCGTCTTATTTGCAAGATGTAATAGAGCTTTGCAGGCATAACGATTTTATCATTTAGAAATTAATGGATATTTAGCTGAAAAGAGCAGAAAGCAGAGCAATAAAGATGGATAACATTTTCTATAATCTTTGTAAATTGAGGGATTTAACTGCAATTTATTTGGAGTGATGTGTGTTTGTTCCTCCAGTAGACTCTTATCTTGAACTGTGATATTTGATAGGCTCGATGACAGCAACTCAGTGACATAGCCAGGTAGGACTGTTGCTAGATATGATTTGGAGATGTTAAGGTGAAACAAAAAAAAAATCAGCACTTTCTTGGTGTGCAGATGTTTTTAGTTCCCAGGTGTTTTTGTCTCCCATTACCTAAATGAAATTAATAAGCAAAAAAGCCAACAAAACCAAACTTGACCTTGGGGGTTCCTAAGGAACGATACCTGCACCTACGATAGTGAGTTTGAGCTTATTCAGGGGAAGAAAAAAATTGATCCCCTGATTTGGGGGGTTGCTCCAAGCTATGAGGTGTCACTTTGCTGCTTCTTTTTATGCTAGAAATGATGGCTTTAGCCTGTCAGAGAAACTCTTCTCCAAAATCCTGCCCTGTTACGTTGACACCATCCCGAAAAGTGCTCTTCACCCTAGTTCCTCTAAACAACGTGTTTGGGGTTGTGCTTGTACACTTGGCCTTATCTGGATCAGCTAATTCAATTCAGAAATATGGAAGGCCAGGCTTTTTATTTCTGAGTTGCCAACAAGGTTACAAAGAAAAAAGTACATTATGAAATCAAATTCTAGATTGCAGTTAGCAATAGAGTTGTTCTTAACTGTTTCTGTATCAATCTTATTGAATTTGATATATTCCCATATTAGACTGTTGTGACAAGATCTATTCTGTTGCATCGTTAGTGAGATCCTCCCTCTCCAGATGGTATTATATAAATTTAAGATTCCTTTCTTTCAGTTTTCATGTAAAATATCATAAAAATGTGCACTCTGCCTGAATTGTGTTACATCTGTAATTGTTAATACTTTCTCGGATACGGGGAAGACTAAATGACATGCTCTCAGTATAGATGACTGTCAGTATAGATGGTGTCAGAGTGCTTCATTCAAACTGCCTTCTCACCTAAATGTTTTGCTTCTTTATTCTTCTATCTCTTTTACTGGATAGACTTCCTTCTTTCTTGCTGTAATTTAAGGTGTTGCTTGCATCTGAAAAAAAGCTGAAATATTATGTATATAATCTGTTTCATTTGTTTCCTGTGTGCTATTTTCCCCCCTCTATGGTATGTTGAACTTCGTTGTTGGAGTTAAGTTACAACTGTAAGCCATGGAACTTCACAGCATTTAAGAAATCTTTGTAGTACCTGGATTATTTTTAACTTTGCCATCTTTTATTCTGTTGAAAGCAATTGTGACCACATTAAAGAGGAAAAAAATGCTCACATGGTTCTTTTTGAGATTAGACAGCTAACTTAGTTTGAGTGGTTTGGATTTTTTTTTTTCCACTTAGGGATATCTGAAGTGATAAGAGAAGAAACCAAATGTAATACTAGTCTCAAAAGATGCAAAATAGCCTAATATATTTGTTAGTCCCCATAGTGGAGGAGATTTGGGAATAAACAGCCTGTGAAAACTGAAGAACAAGAAGATTCTAAATTATTTCTAAAATTCCTTGGCCTGAAGAGAAAAGAAACAGCTTCTATTTCTTCATTAATTATGCAATCCAACGCAATCAGAATTGCAGTAAATGTGCATAGAACAAAAAAATCTGCAACTCTTGCACTTAAGCAATCTTTTCTTGCACTATTACCTATTGATTTTTTAATATATTCTTAAAGCATGGATGAGAAACAAACTGGAAGATCATAAATCCAACAAACTACACACTTTTAATTGCATGTGTCCAAGCACGTCCTCTGTAACCTTCTCTGTAGAGCTGGAACATAGATGTAAGGGCAGCAGGAAAGGGCTTCTGCTGCCTGTCCCAGATCCCTTCCTGCTCTGGAAGGGAGGACAGTGGCAATTTTCTGTGCTCAGATATTTATTCTGTAATCTGGGGAGAAATGTTAGACTGAGTGAAATCATCTTTCATCTTGAGTTTGACCTCTAAAATGCCAGTTTGACCTCATTGGTCTAGATCAGTTGCTTTTGTTTCTCTGTCTTCTCTCCTTATCTTTTAAACAAAACATGCCTATGAGTAGAAATTGGTCTTGTGGGTATTAAGTTTATGATAAACATGCTTGAAATTAATTTTCTTCTGGATTAACACGAGTGTTGCACATGTGCAGTGTTTAAACCAGCTATAAAGTTTCAAACGTGCTGATGGAGTTTTAATGCTGTATGCTTCAAATTAAAGGATTAAGCGGTTCTTGTAGACCCAGTAGAATGGATTTTTATTTTTGCAGTCTCTGCAGTAAAGCAAAATCTGGAATATTGCTGCTGCTTTATCCCAGTAGGGAGAACTGTTTATAAGACATTTACTACTAGTCAGAGGTAGAGGTGAAATAGAAATACAGATTTGTGCAGGGAAGTTTGATTTTTTATTATTATTTTTTTTCTTTTCCCAAAAGGACGACTGGAAATACGGTCATGTTGCAAGTGAAGAATTGCTTAGGGCTTATTTAAGAACTGATTTCTAGATAATGTGTTACATTCCACAATTGCCAGTTTAGATCTGTAATGTTACTAAAGGAAACGGTGGAGTGTTTCCTAATCTTCATTGTATCAGAACTTGGACCCTGTGTCATCTCTCATTTAACTGACCTTATCAAGCGCTGGTGAATGGGAGAGTCTCTGCAAGCTGACAGTGTCCATGGAATATTTTGTAATTCATTGGCACAGGTGAATAACTGTGTGAAGTATCTAAGTACTATAAGTAAGAAATCAATTGTAATTTCATTTCTTCTTAAAAAAAAAAAAGAAACAATGTATGGAAGAAAGGAAAGAATGGATGCAGAGGCTTGAGAAATACATATGATAGCGCGTGCAGGGACAGTTCTGTAGGATGTGGATGATAGACATGAAGGAGCAAACTTCTGAACCCTGGTAAGCTGGAGGAGGTGCTGGCTTTGCAGAGCCGGTCACAGCTCCGGAAGATCTCTGCAGTTTCGTCAGTAGAATGGTGACTCACTGTTACGTAATTTTTCCATCTTTTTCGACTGACTTAGTATCACCCAAGGAAGATGACAACCACCGTGAAAGTGCAGCTGTTCTCAAAGAGGCAGCAAGAATTTTAGCAGATGAAGTTTGATGTTGTGGGTGTTCAGTCTCAGAACTGAAGTGGCTAACATTTCTTGGGAACATTGGTCTGCTCTGTGCCCTGACTGTGTTCCTTGGGTAGGGTTATGTTTCCCTCTGGACTGTGACACGCTGACAGATTTCTTTCCTCCACGAGTTTTATAGGAAGGAGATTTTGTTGCCTTTTGAGATAATAAAATGCAAACACAAGTAGAGTTTTATTAGGTTTCTTAAAACTAAGCATTGAAGTTAGCTGCTGTTTTCTTCTTGTGGTTTATATTCAACGGTATTTGCCATAATTCTCCTTTATATGTTTATATTTTTACACTGGAAAATTTTCAACCTCAAATACAGGATGAGTCCGTGACCCTTGGAAGCTTGTTGCTTATGTAGTTACGCCTGAAATAACCATGCGGTTATATCTGTATTGATGATGATGCAGTAAAACTGTCTGACTCACCCAGTTTGTAAATGGTACAGACCTTTCAATTTTACAAAGGTTATTCATGGAGTGGGCATTTTGTCTTCTACAGTCTTGCTGTTCCCAGCAGCATAAGTTTGTTTCTTAAGCTAAAATATTTTTTCAAAGATTTTTGTCTTCATTAGTCATACAAAACTTTTAAAGTCTGCCTAATAAGACAAAAACCAGATTTCTGTTTTATTGTACTGCACACTGTTTTGCATTTCATTGTTTGGTGGTAAAGGAACTAGAATTTTTAAGCCCAATAAAATTGGAGTGGCCTTGATACAAACTTTTTTGTCTGTACTTTGTTTGACCATCCAAAATGGTAAAATCTTGCTTGCTTAAAATTAAGTTTAAACTAATTTGAGACGTATTTAAACTTCTTAAGGTCAAATTAGCCATGACAGCAGCTGATGGCAAAACTTGAAAGAAATCCTTGTAAAACTCTTAAAGTCTTATTGGTTACTGCTTCAGATTTCACAGTAGTGCATGCTGGATGGGAGTCAGTCTGTGGCCTTTCTACTGGGCTACAGTGGTACTTGTTGATTTATTGAGGGTCCCAATAACGGAGGTGTTTGACACTTGTGTATCTGCTACTACAAGATGCCAGTGGCTGTTAAATTCACATCGTGTTCTGTATCCTTAGGTGAAAAAAATTCAGGTTTTTTATAAGGCCTCTACATTCACTCTTGCAAGACTTCTGAGAAGTAGGCCTGTCTCTATGAATCTCTTTCTCAGGTGTTTGGGGTATTTTGTAAGGTTGTCATTTCTCTGAGGTTTCTAAATGACATAATTGAAACTGATCAGTGTCTCATTAATTTTCCTCTGTCTTGTCTTGCTAAGACTTGAATAGCCAAGGACCTTGTGCTCGTTTTCTCCTCAGAGGCCGTACCTTGAGTATTTGCTTTGCTGTGGTGCTAGGATCTGCATTATTCTGCGCTCAGATGTTTTGTGGTCACAGATAAATTTCCATGTACTATCATTCCCTTGTAAAATGAACTTACGTTGTTATTGGCTGGTCCTGTAATTGACTTAAACCAAAGGAAAATCCACGTTATGAAAAGGTATTATACTTATGTATAGAAATTATATATAAGATATTATACTTATGTATAGAAAAACTCTCTCTCATAAAGTGGTGCATATGTGGTACTTGTGGTGTGTTACAGGTTCTCTTAGTAAAACGTTTGGGGGCATATACGTAAAATTCCAAGGGGTTGGAGGAAGCCTGTTGTCCCTTTTCCCTTTGTAGCTGCCTAATGGGCAGCTCTTCTTGTCTTTGGCGTAGTAGGAATTGGATAAGTCAAGCTAAAGCTTAGATTTTTCAGTGAGGCTTTAGGTCTCTGTACCTGCTGGAGAGGGTTTTTGTCAAGTGGACACTTAGGCTTCCCCTTTGCCCTTACTCTTCACATCAGCTTACAATATAAAACTACAAATAGATCTTGAAATGTCTGAAAATTGAGAAAATACAAATTTAATTGAATAATTTTTTCTAGTTAAGTGCAGAAAGGCCCTGTTGAAGGATCAGTGATGTGCTTACCAAGCAGTTTGCTGTAAGTGTCAGAAATGGAAGTAGATAAAATACAGAGAAATAAGACAGCCCTTTGTACCACTTCAGGGTTCTTTCTGTAGGACTCATTTAGTATCTGCTATAAAAAAAGTTATAATGCATTGGTGGGGAAAGAAAAATGACTACCAGCAATCATCTTAAGTGTGATTTTTGTTGTTGTTGCCTATGCTGTATTCATGTTACAAGTCTGTTTTTACTTAAAACAGGCAAATCAGCAAGCTGGGAAGATGGTGGCTGGGGAGTCTGGGATGAAGCAGAATTACAAGAACCTGTAAGTTCATGTAAATAAGTTTTCATTGCTAACTTGCCTGTTCTAGAAACCTTTCCACAGGTTTGTGTGTGTGCTTATTTTGTTTAACTCCTATACAGCTATCACCTCAGTAAGAAGCATCTTGACCTGTGTTTTAAGTGTGACTGCTTTTTTGTCCCTTGCTCCTGTAATTGTTTCCAAATATAGCTTGAATGTTACCTATTGTGATATTCTTGTATTCTGTAGGCTTTTTTCTCACTAGAGAATAGACACATCTTTCTGTGCTGCAGCAGCTGGGGGCATCTCTTTTGTCCTATAGCTAGTCAGAGACAGTGGGGCACGGCAGTGAAGTTATAACTCTCATGAATTAATAAAGATCTAGAACCACTCAATCAGGAGCCACTGGCACAGACATCTTCGTAAAGATCAGGTAGTACTCTTTTTATGTTGTCACATGAGGATGTGTTACAGGAGGGATTAAGCTACATATGTGGGACGGAACAGCGTAGTTGCTCTTTAAAAGGGGAAAACATTCCTCTGCCCAACTAGTTCAGCTCAGAGCAGCATGGCTAGTCTGTTAATTGTTTGTAAGGCTGAGGCTTCTAGCTACCAGCTGACTTGAGATGTTAGGGAAGCTGTCTGTATAGAAATCCTTTGCAGCTGAATGAGTCATCTCAACAGAATTGCTTGATTAAATCCCTCTAAGAGCTCATGGGGTAGACTGAGGAATCCAGACCTCACTGTGCTAACAAAATGCTCTTATCTGCTGTCATCATGTCAGTGGCCAGGAATTATGCCTAAGGAGTTGGACAGTATCCCTGTGACTACTTATTTCAGCAGGAAAACAGATACTTCAGCTGAGGTGACAAGTTGAAATGAGCATGGTGTCTCCCAGGGATGAATCACTGACACTGATGTTGGGAATGACAGGAATATAAAAACTTTTAAATAGGATTGGTACTCAACTCCTCTATAATTGCCATGAAATGAGCATGTTTCTCAGGCCACATCCTTGTTAGATGTGCTGTAATGTGTATAACTTCCTGAATGAGGAGAGCAATTGCTTGGTTTTCTACTTTATGTTGTAATTTGATAGAAGCAGCAGGTGTTGCTAAATTGAAATAGTTTAAGTTTTCGCTCTCAAATTGTCACACTCTTCTGCCAGGTAGTTCACACCCTTCTTAATAAACACTGCATCCTGTACTTATATGTTTTTCTCTAAAGTCACTGGTGATTCCAGGTCAAACTCTTGAGAAGGGGTTTGCTGTCATACACAACAAACAGGTTGTTCTGAGTAGGAGCATATAAATACTTGAGTCTGTATGTCTGAACACACAGCAAAATGAGTGCATGAGTCTAGCACAGAGTTGAGAATTATTAGTATAATGTTACAATGAATTCCCTTGTTAAGGCCTTTAACTCCTGATGTGTATTATAGTTGGCAAAAAAGTAATTGTTTCTTGGAATTACTTGTTCCCTGGACGAGTATCTATTTCATGGAACATAGCAACTTTTGAGAAGTTATTGAAAATGGACAAAAGTTCTGGGTTTTTTTCATAAGGTGTCCTTTTGTGGAACTGATTAGCTATGTTGTAGGAATGATGATGCTGATGTCTTTTCTTAAATGCTGATTTTAATCATTCTGTTTTTCACCTTCATTTCATTGCTTTTCTTGCTTTAACCCTCTGCTTATTTTTGTCACTAATATAAGGTGGCCATGTTTTATGTCTTTAGATTTCAAGTTCTTTGTTTGTTTACAGATAACTTTAAATTTTCTGTTGTAAATACAATTTTAATTCCAATTAGTCTTTCAACATACCTTTTGTTTCTGTTTCTTTTTCCTCACTTTGAAAATCATGCCATTAAAAATTAGTACAGGGCTTTTTTTTTTGGTTTTTCTTGTGTGTTTGTCTGTATAATGCATTTATCTCTGTCAGGAATTCAAGTTGTCATGAATATCTCAGACAACTTCACTGCCTTTTTGTAAAGTCTTGAAAAATGCAAGTAATAACTGTTGCTATAGAACTTTACACCCATCACCAGACAAAAATGACATGAAAATAGTTTCTCTATTTGCACAAATTGAGAGTGTGAACAAAGGTAGTTAGTGGAATGCTTGAAGTGTGCTCATGTAGACTTTGATGCACTTACAGGGTATTCCGCTGTGCACAGTGACCATTTTTATGGAACAGCCTTATGAAAGGAACTAAATACAATGAATAGCTGATTAAGAGCATGATATGCAAATTCCTCTTATAGTTTAGTGTTTATTTTTCTTCTGGGAGTAAATTTGTGTATTTTCAAGCAGGTGTAACTTTATTATAACAGAATAAATAGGATGGATCAGAAAATGATCACACTGAAATTGTTGGGCTTTTTATTTGTGCGTAGCTGCTTTGAGATACTAGAGGATGGAGCAATATTTTTGAGAGACAGAAGGACAGAGGATTGAATATGTGGCTATGGCAATGGAGTCTGTGGACCAGGGAAAGTGTGTTTCTGGGATCGGGGTAACAGGATGGATCTAAGCATCAACTCCAAGACCCTGTAGCACTTCACTCAAAACCTGTTACTACCTGTCTTTGAACTGTGGTTAGCAGTAGCCACCTTGTTCCATGAGCAAATATTTGGCTTGTTGCTCCCAGGAAAAAAGATGCAATTTTTTTGCTTTTATACATGAGGATGGTATTTAAGTTTTTACTTAGCCTTTGTTATACCCTTAAAACTTGGCACCACTTAGGTTGGATTTGTTTCATTGTGAAGTTACGTTGTGGAAAGGCACCTGATACCTGTTGCATGTTACCCTGAGACCTTAGTGTGAATACCAGCTTAATTACCTTCTTCCTTTGTGTATGTTATTTACTTAATGCTGGTCAGTATGTGAGCTTGGATAAATTGTTCATTTTGAATATGGATTGTAATGAAAATACTTCAAGAGGTTCTCTCCAATCTTTAATCAATATCTGTAAAACTTTAATCTCATTCTCCTAGTGTCTCTTTGAAAGGAGAAGATTTAGAGGAGTAGAGCTAGTGATGAATACTTCTTTGTTTTCTGTTTTGTAAACACAGAGAATTAGTGCAGGGTTGATGCCTTTCTCATGACTTTTCATGCAAGGTGGAGTTGTGTGACATGATAAATAATAGTCCGTTTAGTGCTGGTATGGAGGGTAAGCCAAACTGTTGTCATGAATCTTGCAAGTTCTGCTGTGTTTAAAAATTATTACATACATTGACTAAAGCTTAACCTGTAGGAAGAAGAGGAATCTAATTCCAAGAACCAGAGAAATTACTGGCTTCAGGACTGTGTGTTGTCGTTGTCACCAACAAATGACCTGATGGTAATAGCTAACGAACAGAAAGCGGTCTTTCTAGTGCGTAAGTATCCCTGCTGCTAAGTATGTGTGCTAGTACACTTTATAGTAACCAGGGCAAGATTTGTTTCCCCCACCCCTATCCGCTTATCCACCAACTCATAACTTCAAGGATTTTGGGGTGTTTTCTAGAGCACATCATGCATTTTTTCTAGGTAGAGATTGGCAAGTAAGTTGTTTTGTCTTCTCAGCTATATTTTGTCTGAGAATTTTTTTTTCTTATGTGTAATTCATATGTACTGTAACTGCCCAGTTGCTTGAGATGCTTAAAGATATTGCCAATAATTTTACTCAATAAGAAAAATATTTTTATTAGTTTTAGCCATTAAGAAATGCTTGACCTTATTTTTCTTTTCCCTTGGTAAAAATGACCTGAGGAAGTGTCACTTGGAGGAGGGAGTATTACTGTGAATTGCTTTTGAGATTCCCACCTTTGATGAAAAATTCTTCTCCGTCTTGAACATCTTTGGTTATCCATTGGCACCTGGGAGATGATTCAACAATCCAAAGGCAGCTGTAGTAGCACCCTGAGACTAACAAAGTGTTTTCTAACCTTGAGTTATGATGCAATGATTAAATATTGTCAGATTTAATGTGGGATTCTTATGTCCTTCTTGACAATTAAATGAAAATTTTTTATTTGTTTAAGCTCATCTTCAGGAATGTTCCCAGGAGTTTGTCCTTGCTTAGTACTTCTCTCCTAAGGATCCCTGTTTCATGATTTGAATCATATAAAATTTGATGGAGATATTACTATAAAAATATTTTTAAACAAAACTAGGCATTTCAAAATGTTAGTAGTGTGCTGTTCCGTGTAAATTTCTAAGAAAACTTGAGTTGTTTAGAAAAATGACTAAGAATATCTTGTTACTTTTATGATTTTCAGGGTTTGTAATTAGTACTTAACCCAAGTGTGGTAGGATGTATTGTACAGAAGAGAAGGATTGTGAGATGCAAAACATTACAGTTTTATAGGTGGTGTCTTTATTCTTAATGGCAGCTAAATGGAAGCACAGTGACAAGGGGAAAGAGGAAATGCAATACGCAGTTGGCTGGAGTGGCTCTCTGAATGTTGAAGAAGGGTAGGTGTTGAAACCCAGCTCTGATTAAAATGTTATTTTCGTGTTTAGTAATCAGTAAAATGCTTCGTACTTGTACTCTTTTTTTTTTTTCTTTTGTTCGAGTGCATTCGTGGTTGGTGTTATATATTTTATTGTTGGAAACAGACATAAAGTAACCCGAGTGATCAGAAACACTATCTGCAAAGGTCACTCCTGCGTTGTGTGATATCTCAAGACAAGTTCATACAAATTAAAAGAAATGTTCTCTGTGCAGATCAATGTATTTGTGTATACTTTAGACATTTTAAGAAATCTGGGTTATCATGCTTTCTCTAAGTTCCTGTTCTAGTAGGAGGAAAAAAATAGTACCCTTTTTGAAAAATCTACTTTTATAGTAGAGAAGAAATTTTGTTGGAGATGTTGCAAATGGAAATGTATGAAGTTGTTTTAGAAATCCTTCTCTTCGTTTTCAAAACCTCAAGGAATTTTAAAATCATCTCTCTGATCAAGAAATGGGTTTAGGCTCTTAAGTCATTGGAAAATTTGCTTTGATCATATGTTTGGTATTTATACAGTATTTTTGCTCAATCTCTCTTCAAACAACCAGAAAGACCCTTTCTTGAATCTCCCATATGGAAAAAGATTTTGCACTTTTTTATTAAGTTTGCAGCCTTGAGTTGCTGTTTGCCTTTGAATGTGCTCCCTGTTGGCTTCAGCCTTCTGTTGTGCTGCAGGAGGTGTTGACTTGACCAGCTTCTCTCCAATATGTAAAAATCATAACCCTCTTATAAAACTGCTGCTGCTACACATTGGAACTGTCACGTATGTGCATCTTTGAATTTGTGTTTTTTTTCCCTCCCATGCTACCACTGAAATTACCCTGACATCTTTTGTTTAAAAAAAAAAAAAAAAATTCTGTTTGAGAGTTGGTGTCTCACTGCTGTTACAGCCCCGAGGGACACTTCCATTCAGAACAGTTAGCTCTCTATAGATAAGCACAGTTATATTCACTACATTTTAATTTATTTTTATTTATTATTCTGTGGAAGTGTAAATGTGTCAATGGCTGTCAGATTCTCAGAAGGCTTTTTTTCATTGGTTTTGGTTTTTTTTCTCTTTTTCTTTTCCGAAAGTTGCCTACAACATTCTATGGTGGCTAAGCTTTGCTGTTGGTAGATGAGATTTCACTGAAATAAATAATGTTGCTTTGAGGATGCAATGGAATTGCAACTCACCTCAAACTTGCATTTAGAAAGCTTTCTCTAATTGTCTAGCCTGCTTATCCTTGGGGATTGGAGATGACCTGAAATGCAAATAATAAACAGTAATGTGGGCATCTAAGCTTTAAGTGCTGTTTGGGGTGTCATCTTGAATGTATGTGTTGTTTCATAAAACCCTTGTACTGCTTCTGTTTCCCCAGACAGTGTAAAACTTTATACCATGGTAACAAGTAAACCTGCTTGCCTTCTGCATGCTTTGCCTGTCGTGCACTGAGCACGCTTGGTTATTGCATTTTCTAGGCAGACCATGTTAGCCCTTCAAATGCTCTCAAATGATAAGGCAGTGAAATGCAGTGGATATAAAGTCTACTTAATTGCATAATGCATTAAAATAATTTATTTTGATAAGTATAGTTCTGTTGCATTTTCTTTTAAAAAAGTGGTTGTTCTTGGTATATCATTACAGATCAGAAAAAGTTATTTACCCTAAGGTACATGAAATCTAACTGGAATCTGCTAAAACGTATTTATAGAATAATCAGTCTGTGATTTATGAAAGACAGCAGTAGCAAGGTGTAATTAGCACTTATGCAATGTACTTGGGCATTCTTGAACTTGTAATTGAAAATTTCTTTAAAATGGATTTTTTTTGCTTCTTAGTATGACTATATATGATGTGTTGCATTAATATATTATAAAATAATTTAAAATGCTGATTTGGCAAGATCTCTTGTGTAGAGCAAAATTGCAAAACTGGAGAAAAACCCATTAATTTGATCTTTCTGTTTCTAGTGAATGTGTGAGCAGTGTACTGTGTATTCCCTTGGCAAGTCAGAAGAGGTAAGGTTTGATATGTATATGCATCACTAGTCTCTCTAAATTACACTTTGATATGTGAACAGCTTAAAACAGGATTGGTTTTTAACTTCCAGTCTATCTTTGTGACACAGGAGTTCCACAGGCCGCCCTGACTGGACCTGCATTGTGGTTGGCTTTACCTCTGGCTACGTTCGTTTTTACACTGAGGTATGTTCCTCAGCAAGGCAGGCCATGAGCAAGATGGTGTCATAAACATCTGTGTATTTTAAACTTTTGTTTCTGCAGATAGTGCTTTTTGCCTTGCCTAAGAAAAGGGGCAGAAATGTTAATGCTTATTGTTCTTTCTCTTCTAGAGTGGAGTACTGCTTCTTGCACAGCTTCTGAATGAAGATCCTGTCCTACAGCTAAAGTGCAGAACCTATGAAATTCCCAGACATCCTGGTGTCACAGAACAGGTTTTGTCAGATTATTTCAAAAGCGAAGTGGCAGTGTTATGGGGTATGGAAGGGAGTCTTCTCTGTGAATCCTCTGTGTCCTTTACCAGTTTTTGATGGGATGGACAGTTCCTTAGAACAAGAGACTCTTGATTTCTTGTTCTATGATACATGCCTGTATAGTTTGAGGATTCAGAATGTCTTTATTTTTTGGAGTATTTTTCTCTGTAGTAACCTTGCAAAGGAATCCTTCATTCATTTTCTGTTTATTCATCTGTGAGCACAAAGTACAATAATGCATTGGTGGAGGGAGAGAATGTTACGTGACAGGTGCCAAGAGCTATGTATACTCATTCATAAGAACTTAATTATTTCACAGAGAAGATGGCTGAAAATTAAAAAATATTTATAGGACTGTGAACCTGCATGTCATTCTGAATATTTCCTGCAGAGAAGGTTCTTCAGAGCTCAAGCTATTTAGTAAAGAACGCAGCTTGCTTTGCCCTTGGCTGAATTGCCTCGTTTTATGCAGAAAATTAATGAAGTTATGGAAATTTCCAGGTTTGCTTTGTACAAATGCTCATGTGACTTAGCATGACATTTTGGGGATCAGTTTTAAAATACACAAGCATTAAGGAATTTGAGTCTTCTGTTTGTATCAGCAGATTAGCATCTGTGTGCCCAGGTGGGAACTCAGTGACTAGTCCAGTTTCAGAATTTGGCTCTTGCATTCTAGACAATTTCCTGTGGCCTTCACAAACTGCTGTAACTTACGTGTTTGCTTCCTAAGCTGTAGAATACGTTAAGCAAACAAATTATTGAAAGAAGATAAAAATATAAAACTTTGTGCCTAAATAATTTTTTGGACAGTTTAATACTGAATTTCTGTAGTTTTGCCTTAGTCTGTTGCCTGTGGCTTGTTAGATATTAACTATCTATTAACTATCTGGATGTAGTCCTCATCTTTGTGTAGTTAATAGCATAAAATGTCAGAAAATAAGCTGTCCCAACAGTAACAGTGATCTATTTTTTGTCTCTCTCTTCTGATTTTTTCCGTAGAATGAAGAGCTCAGTATCTTGTACCCAGCAGCAATTGTGACAATTGATGGTTTTAGCCTCTTTCAATCCCTTCGTGCGTGTCGCAATCAGGTAGCAAGAGGTACGTTTAAGAGGAGGTGTTTATTTTTGACTCTGCTAATAGTACCTAATGGTGTATGACATTTACTTAGGTTAAATATCAGTTCAAGGTGGAATTTCGGTCTTTCTTGCTTGTCCATCTACTATTGACATTTACTGCATACTGGAATATTTCATCCTTTACCAAAAGAGCCCGAATTGTCCAAGTAGTATTGACTGCCTTGTTCATGCTCACCATAACCCTGTACAGTGTTTCTGGCTGGAATAGGTTTAATGTTATTTTTAGTTGCTTGTAAGGGGCTAAGTTTTGGATTTGTGACGAAAACAGCACTGATAGCATGCCAATGTTTTAGATATTGCAGAACAGCACTTACAGTGTCAAGGCTTTTTTTGTTTCTCACACTTCCCTGACACTGGGTTCACCAGAAAGTGGGAGGGGACACAGCTGGGACAGATGACCCCAACTGACCAAAGAGATATCCTGTACTAAATGATGATATGCCAGGTAATAAAAACTGAGAGAGGAGAAGGAGAAAGGGGGAACCTTCAGAGCTATGGCATTTGACTTCCCAAGTAACTGTGACACGTGATGAAGCCCTGCTTTCCTGGAAATGGCTAAATACCTGCTTGCTGATTGGAAGTAGTGAAGAAAATTAACTATTTTGCTTTGTTTGCATGCTGTCTTTATCTCAACCCACAAGTGTTCTCCCTTTTGCTCTTCTGACTCTCTTCCTCATCCCCATAGGAAGAAGTGAGCGAGTGGCTGTGTGGTGCTTAGCTGCCCACTGGCATTAACCCACAGCATACTGCTAACGGGCTTCTTAGCATGTCATGGTGCTGATTTCACTGTCAATGGAATGCTCTTCTTCCCAGTAAGAACTTCATTAGAAGTGATAATGCTGTGATGATTTCAGTAAAGGTCACTGCTCTTTGAGTTCGTGTCTAAGAGCTTTGGATACTTGGTTTGATTGTGCAGACTTTGATCCTGTTCCTTTAATACGGTCACTTTTCATACTCTAATTTGGAAACAGGGTCAGTTTTTAAGCATGAGAGGAGAACTAAGTGACGGTACAGTGTGGTAGATAGTACAGGTATGGTGCTGTTACAGTTCGGCAAGATAAATCATTAAACAAGTGCTGTTGCTGAATTGTTTTCCTGAATTTCCTGATGGTTGTTCTCATTGAGCTTCAAATCTGTGAGATTCTTGTTTCCCCTCCAGCAACTCACATTAGCAGACAATCAATGCTGGGCATGGGTGGGAAATACAATGGATCTGCCAGCATGACAGCATTAGGAACTGTTTGGACAGCAGCACCCTTAAACTAAGGCTTGAGTCTTACCTAGAAGGGATGAGTGGTAAAGAACTGAGAAACATGGCTGTGGTGAAACAGCTCTTCTCTGAATCATGTGGGGATGGCCAGTAGGAATGGATTGCTCACTTCTTCTTTCAAAAAGGCAAAGCGGCATGAAATGAAGCTAGGTGATAGTAAATTCAAAATAAAAAGTAGACATGCTTATGCAGTGTGAGGTTAAATTGTGGAATTCTTTGCCTGAGGTTGAAGTGGATGCTAAAGGCGCACTTGAGCTCAGAGGGAAACTGACACATTAGTGAAGAAAGCTGTGGAGGTTACTGAGCACTTAGAGCTTTCTTCTTTTTGTCTTCAGAAGCTGTTTTAGAGGAAGCATCAAATGTGTGTCCTTATTCTAATATTCTTCCCTAGACATCTGGTTTTAGCCTTTCTCAGATCCTCATCTGCCCTGCTAAATGCTTCTCTGGGCATATCTAATAATGTATGTCCTTCTTAAGGAAAAGGTAGTGCTTCCATGAAACTATTAGAGAAGATGAAACTCTTCAAAATCAGAAGATTAAAACCTGATATTTTGTGAATCATGCAACAAATACAGAAGAAAATAGACTGTAATGAGAAATACCCACCTTTATATAATACTTTACTTTAACAACCAAGACACACTCTGCTCTTTCAGTGTGAGATCACCATTTGCAGAGAAGCACTTACAGCTTGTTTCAATATCTGCAGCTGAAGTGCTTCCTTCATTCTTCATCATCTGTGTTTGTGGTAATAGGTATTTTGAAAGTTTCAGTCATTCATTTAGTTCTTACTTCTCACTATTACACATCTAATGAATATGCTAACTTTGCAAGTACTTGGGCAGAGGAGTTTGCACTTAAACACACCCAGATTACAGAAATAAATTGTAGTTGCTTTTTAAAATTGTACAGAATATTATACCATAAATAACTCATGAAACAAAGCTCTCTGCAAGTACGAGATATAGTTGTGATGGAATATCATGTGCAGTTTTATTCAATTAATTTTTTAAAATGTTTTAATTTCATGGAGGCAAATATTTCAAAAGGCCGTTTTAGCTCAGCAGGTGTTTAAATATATGTTAATTTAAAACGAGGTTACTTTGTGACTTCAGGTTGCATCAGGTTTTTCCCCTCTGTTATGCTATTCCTTGTCTTTGACTCAGTAGAAATTTTTTTATGTTTTATCAACTTTTGTCAGCTGCAGCATCTGGCAATGAGAATGTTCAGCCTCCACCATTAGCTTATAAGAAATGGGGTTTGCAAGATGTGGATACGATTGTTGACCATGCTAGTATTGGTAAGCATTTCTGTTTAATTTCAAGTATTTAAATAAATTAAATGAATGCTTTCATACTGTTAAATTTGGGTTGAGAGTACTTAGTGTACTGGTTGGATAGAAATAAATACTGGGAGAAGGCTGTCGTAGTGAATGATCTCATTAACCATTATCAAAAATACATTGTACTTTCTTTTCTAGTCTGATTGAGCCTTCCCTCTCCACTTGAGGAGAGAAAGGATGTTACAGCTGTAGCTGTTTTGTCCTTTTGTTGTTTGGTAAGAAGCAGCTGAGAGAGACTAGATCAGATGCCTTTGTTCCCGTTTCTGTCAGGTCAAAGAACTGTCTGGCAGGCAGATTAAGACTGGTAGGGATCTTTTCTGAGTCTAGCACACATAGAAAATAAAATTTGAGATTGTTCTTTTCCAAAAAATTCAGATTGACTTTTAGGCTCTCAAAGACTTACCCCTCAGCCTAAGTTCTTGTCAGAGAGGCAGATCTGAGGGACAGTAAGCTTCATTTATCTTCCATGCTTTCTACAAAAGCAGGTAAGAGGTCAGAAGGCTGCTATCAAGACAGCTGAAGTGAATTTGGTACATGTATTTTTGCTGCTGAACTCTCCTGATTTTTTTTCCTGAACAAACAAACTGTGCTTCATAATTAACCTAAGTACATTAGGTTATTTCTGCTGTGTTCTTTGGAATTTCTGTGGTTCAAGCAGTTCTTCCACCCTTCCCCCTGAATGTTGGCTGGTCAGTCCAGAGGGCAGGAATGTATTTAGGGTTCTGTAGCAATTGCATGCCTTTGTACTGGAAGTGTAAGACATTCACTTTAATGTTTTTGTTAGGCATCATGACACTGTGTCCTTTTGATCAAATGAAGACTGCCTCCAATATAGGAGGATATAATGCAGCCATAAAAAACAGCCCACCTGCTATGTCTCAGTATGTTACTGTTGGAGCCAATCCTTTCACTGGTTTCTTTTTTGCCCTGGAGGTATGTACTACAAAGCTGACTTGATGAAACTTTGAATAATTAATCCTTTTTTTTTCTATATGAGTATTTCTGAAGTATTCTTATGCTCATTTTATGCTGACATTTCCCCTTCTTGATCTTCTAAAACTGGAATGATTTGGAGTGAATATGATAGTAATGTTTAGCACAGATTCCTGCTAATGAGAATTTATATTTTCTATCTTAAAATGAATGTGATAGTCAAGTAACTTAATTTTTAAATTTTTTCCTTTATTGCCAATTAAGTGACTTAAATTTTTTTGAAAAAATAAGTTGATATTGTGTAAACACGCATCTTAAGGATTTTTGGAGGTCTTTGGCCTTTGATCATGTACACATATGGCCTGAGTATACTGTAGTGATTTCTTGTAGAAAAAACTGAAATTTGTGCTTAAGCTGTGGCACATTTCCATCATCTGTTGTGTTGGAGGAAAAGGATGTCAGTGTAGTTGTGTCTTGTACAGTCAGAGCCTACGTGTGTGCTGTCCTTATCAGGATCGAAAGTTGATTGAACGTGCTAGAATTGGATTCAGATTTTGGTACTTGCTTTTCCAATATGTTTGTGAAACAACTGCTTATATTGATATTTGCAAGGATGCCAAAGCCATACACTTGCCAACTCTCCATGTTAAATCATACACAGGGTTTTTTTAACTTCTGTTTCAGACAAACATACTGAGCTACAAGTGACTTGCAGGAGGATTTTCAAATGGTAAAGAGATGTCAGAATGGCTTTTCTGGGGGCAGTGAATTAAAATTTTGCAGAGTCTTAAAGCTATGCTTTCTGAGCTGAAAGTCCATAGGAGGCCTGAAAAACTATTCTGCAGTTGAGTTCAGTGTAAGAACTATTTCTTGGCTTTCTAAAGGCTTTGTTCCTTCATTTCAGGGTGTCTCACAGCTGACTATTTCTTGACTTTCTAAGCGCTTTATTCCTTTCTTTCAGGGTAGCTCACAGCCACTGCTGTCTCATGTTGCCTTAGCAGTTGCAAGTAAACTGACTTCAGCATTGTTTAATGCTGCCAGGTAATAAAATAAATTACCCTTTTTTGTTTGTTTTAGTAATAGCTGCATAATAGTTTGAGGATTTTTAGGACCATTAGTGTAATTCTGCTTATGTGGTTTTCTCTTGCAAGTGGCTGGCTTGGTTGGAAGAGTAAACATGAAGAAGAACCTGCCCAGAAACAGAAACCAAAGGTGGAACCTGCAACCCCATTGGCAGTGAGGTAAGTTGGCTTCCTTCACTCTCAGTTGCTTTAGATCTCTTGTGTTTTTATGTATTTGAATTATTTTGAAAAGTGAATAACTGATGAATATGTTTATTTTTCTTGACTTGAAGCAGTGATGATAGCTTGCAGGTCATTTGTTTTAAGCTTTTTTTCATTTCAGTTTATCCTTCTGGACAAGTAATTTCTCATATCTTTCATTTCCAGTGTGTGGGTTCGTTGCTACTGTACAGGAACAGTGTGCACAGCGTAATGACAGTATAAGCACACAAATATCACTCCTGAAGCTTAGCAACAAAGGGCTTCAAAAAAGCCACGTAAAATGCTTGCTGATTGTGATAGTTTAAGGCCCGTCACAAAAACTAGGAGGTATCCTGTTTCCCTGTTAATTGTGGAGAGAGGAGAGTGGGAACAACAGACTGTAACCGAATGTTGTCAAGAAAGCTGAGAAAAGATTAAATTAATTCCTGATGGTTCTCCCTTGTTTTTTTTAAAGTATTCTCAAGACTCTTCAGCAATCAGAGAGGGCATATAAAATAACCCAGTGCTCTGAGATCTTGCTTGGCAGTGCATGATGAGACCATCACTTATCCTAGTTTCTGAACTTGGATGTTTCAGTAGGACTTAGACAGATCTATAATACATCCTGGTAGACAACACAAGAACTTTTTTCATAATTTTCTCTTAATTTCACCTGTACCTTATGTTAACTTAAAAAAAGAAATCTCTGTTAACTATTTCTGAAGATAAAAAGGTATCTAGTGTTTTTGCTTGTTTATTATTATTGGTTTTTTAGGTTTGGACTTCCAGATTCCCGTCGCCATGGTGAAAGAATATGTCTCTCCCCTTGTAACACTTTAGCAGCAGTAACAGATGAATTTGGAAGGGTTATTTTACTGGATGTTACAAGAGGACTCGCAGTTCGCATGTGGAAAGGTATGATAGTGTATATTAATATAGCAAATAATATCCTTCAAAACACGATGGCTTCTTACGTTCAGACTTAAAATGTCAAGAATTTTAATAGGTTGCTTTATTACAAACCCGAGTCAGGTGTAATATAAAGTCCACAAGGGTATTGTTGTTAATTTCTGAAATACTTATATGGCCTATAAGTTAAAATCTGGTCTGTTCCTGTTTGTATTATATAGATTTTTCTTAATTTTTTGGCTTCACAGACTGTTTCCCAAGAGAAAGCTTTTAACATAACAATTTTTTGGAAGAGTTTTAGCTCTGTTCTCCAAGGTTCTTTCTTTTGATAAGCTCTAGTACCCTCTTTAATTCTGCTCAGAAAATAAACATTTTGAAAAATGAGTAAGAAGATATACAGCTTGTTGGATTGAGCAAGAAGAGAGTCCTCAGTCTCTTCTAAACTGAGGGCAGATGTTAAGCTCTCAAATTTTCTTTATATCTAATACCACTACAATTTTTATTTCCTCTGTAAAATCACAATTTTGAAGCTTTTTGTGAGGTGGAAAAGAAGTTTTTTAAGAACAGGTGGAAAATTCTAGCTCTTTTCTCTCTCATCCACATAACCAATTCAGAAGATTAGTAGTCATGAATATAGTAGCTACTTCAGTGACTTACTGACAGTGTAACAGCTGGAGTAATCATGTTTCCCCTGTGCATTTTTCTCTTATAGTTTGAAGCTTATTAGTTATAATCTATGCTTTCTGATATTTTCTGACATTTTTTCTTTGTTATTGAGAGCTTCGTGTTATCTAGGTAGTACTATTGGAGTCCTACGGTTTATTTGATAGTTGGATACATATTTACAATTTGCCAGCCTTTTTCCAGTGAGGTTGTTGCGTTGTGAAGTAGCTTCCTCTTTTCTTTTTCAAAGCAAAACTGCTGAATTAAATGTTTTGGATCATACCTTTTCACATGAATTGAGTTGTGAATACTTGTGAATCTTCTCAGTATAATATATCTTGTTATAATCTTGGTTTATGGATTAGTATTTCACTTGTGGTTTGGAGTCTTCAATTCTACTTGCTAAACCATTACATAGTTCAGTGATGTCATTATAACATCTCTACCTTTTTTGTTTAGGAAGATTTTATGCAGCAGAGACAGAAGATGAGTATTTTTGTCTCCTTAAAAGTGCATTTTAATAATGAAAACATATGGATAAAAACTTACCCTATTTAATAGGTTATGCAGTGTATTAATTGCTGTACACTAATGAACTTCTGTCTTTTCTTACCAAGGATACCGTGATGCAGAAGTTGGTTGGATACAGACTATAGAGGACCTTCAGGAGAGGGAAAGTGAGAAGATGGATTCTTCTCCTTTTGGAAATGCACAGGGTCCAAGCAGGGTAGCTCAGTTCCTTGTGATCTATGCTCCAAGGAGAGGCATTCTGGAAGTGTGGAGCACGCAGCAAGGGCCTCGCGTTGGAGCCTTCAATGTGGGGAAATATTGCAGGTAAGAAGCAGGTATCAGGCTGTGCTGCTGCAGTAAAATTATATGTGGATGTGCCAGTGATAGAAGTGCCAGTGGTGCTGGCAGGCACCTTCTGTGCTGCCCACAGTGTTTCTACCGAATGCAGCTTTGTTGTTGTTGTTCTTTTATGGAAGGGGACTTCGGCATATTTTATCACTCTACAGTCTTTCCTTAAGAATGTGTTTAGCCATTGTTAAACCTTAGCTTTATAAAACTTGTTGCCTTTTTATCTAGTGTAGGGAAGGGGAAGGTTGATAATTTTGTTCTTCTCTTTAAAGGCCATTTTTTGTTCGTTTCAGGTTGCTGTATCCTGGTTATAAGATAATGGGTCTAAACAATGTGACCAGTCAGGGATGGCAGCCCCAGACTTACCAGATATGCCTTGTTGATCCAGTCTCTGGAAGTGTAAAAACTGTCCATGTACCTTTCCATTTAGCACTGAGGTAAGGACTTTCTAAGCCCTATATAACTAAATTAATTTCATTATTGGTTTTGGAAACAGTATTTTATTTAGAGAGAGCAATTCTGGTTTTTGTTTTCAAGTGGAATAGTACTCCGTAGTAGTGTCATTGGTTTGTATGCATTAACTTGATTTTCATTAATGTGATGTTACCTTAAAGTAGCATAAATAATTAAAAAAATATGAGCTTTTTGAATCATTCCATTTAATTCTCTTCACTCATACAATTAAAATTCTTGTCCTTCAGTGATAAAAAGAGTGAGCGAGCAAAGGATATGCATCTAGTGAAGAAATTAAATGCTCTACTCAAAGCTAAAACCTCAGATCCAGGTAGGTTCTTTTGTATAGTTTCTGAAGATTGTATGTTATCAAATGCTTCTTGGGTTATCAGTCCTGTAAGTGTACAAACACAAGGGTGATCTTGGTATATTCTGACAGCTGTATGTGTATGGGTTACAATCTTCAGGTACCTTGGGGGTTTTTGTTTGTTTGTTTGTTTTTTAATAAGCTACCAGAATTAATTTGTCTCATACCAGAATCCAGTATAAGCCTTGTGTGCCATGTAAATCTTGTGCCATGAATAAACACCACTTTGGGTGCTTCCATAAAACATGGTCCATTTCCAGTCCACTGTGCTTTGTAATCTAGTTCAGCGTTTAAGTCTAGATACCCTTCTTCCTCTAAGTAATATGTATTTCTTACAAAAGATAGACTTGGAGTAAGAGATGTCAGTGAGCTGTTATTTTGTTTCATTTTTCCCAACTTGGCAATTCTGTAATAGTATCTTCCTCTTGATAGCCGGAAACCACATGCATCTTAACTGGTGCAGGTTGACTTGCTCTTCATAAGGCGTTTGAGAAAGATGAATTAAAGTTGTGATTGTGTCTTTGTTTGCAGATTTAATTGAAGCTGAAGCAAAGGAATTAATACTTGATATCAAATACCCTGCTACAAAAAAACAGGTGAACATTTAGAAGCCAGTATTCTTTAATATTAGAAAAAATACTGCATTGTCAGATTAGAGTGCTAAATCTTTGTAAATGATTCAAAATATTTTATTTTTTCCCTAAGGCTACTTGAGGCAAATAACTGAGGTGTTTGGGGTTTTGTTGCTTTTTTTTTTTCTGCGTTGTTTTTTTACAACATATTGGCTGGAATTAATTTTGACTTATGACTTCCTCAAGGCATCTTCCATGATAAAAGTCAAAATGATAAAAAAAGGGCAGACCTTTCTGTATTATGTGTGAAGGCAAATTGATGGTCCAAGCTACTGTGGGCTTAATTTATATTTTTTATGGTAAAATTAAGTGAATTTTTAATTCTGTTGAATGTCTGCTTAACAGGCTTTGGAAAGTATATTGACAAGTGAACGTGTGCCACTTTCATCTCTCACAAACATCACTCAGACATTAATGGATAATTTAAAAAAGCAGGGTAGGTGGATATTTATTTTGCAAATATGGAGAGGCATTTACACTTTATCTGCAGTGCTGTAAGACTATTGTGGAAATGTTCTGTTCCACAGGGAGACCAGACTTGGTCTGCTTAGTTTTGCTGCTAGATATCACAGGATGTTGCTTTCATGTGTCTCTTTTTTAATGCAGACTGCAAAGAGCTTGCTAGTAAGTATGCTTTGCTATGCTTGCTGTGTGCCTAATAACTTGTGATTATATTTAAAAACAAACAAACAACAACTGGGATGGGTACTTGTATCCAGTAAAAGCTTCCTCCAGAAAAAAGCTTTCCCAGGCTTTTGCCTGTAGATGTTTTAATTTATTCTTTCTCAAGGATTTGGTACCTTGGATTTGTGAATTTTAATGTACTGGAAGCACAAAATCCTTATCACTGAGAATCTGTGCTGTGACCAGATGCCTAGTATCTTTTTTTTTTTTGGTAAACTTCACCGAAGTTTACAAAATACTTCATGTTTTGCTAGAGATTTCAGAGCCTGTGTCAGGAAATGTCATTACCAATTCAAAATTTTATTGCTGAAAGTCTGCAAGATTGTTTCTTTGAAATTCTGCAGTTGGATCTTTCTAAATGGGGGGTGAACCTTCTTTGTGCTCAAGGTGTGCTTGACCCCATTTTGGAGACTAAACTGGCTATTGACGATTAAAGTGGAGAACCATGTGCCTGCCACTTCCTTTGCCTGTGCTGGACTTTCTCATCAATAGAAGCCTTCATTTTTTTTTTGTTGTTGTCATCACTGGATTCATATTAACTTGTTAGAGGATGAGTCTTTAGCAACAGGAGTCAAGATGTCCCTACCACTGTTGTGTGCTAGTACTGAATAAACCATTTTTCCCTTCTTCTGCCTTAGTGAGATTCACGATGTGTTTTTGTGGTTTCAAACCCTTGAAGAAATTTTTCCTTCATTTGTATCCGTGGTGGGGTTTTTTACAGTTTTCTTGAAGAAGATAGAGGAAACTGAGAGCTTCACACATGTAGTTCTCTATGTAATTTTGGTTTGGCATTCTAAATTGCTGGCATTATCCATTTCTGTTAGAACTCCTAAAAAACCCAAACTAAAAGGGAAACATGCCCTTTAATGCTGAAGAGTGATTGACAGAGGTGTGTACTTCTTGAGGTCTGTTAGTCTGTGTATTTTTCATCATTAAGCTCTGTGAATACTGTGGTTGTGAAGACAAGTTTTAAGTGACTGTGTGACAAGCTCTGTGTGTTCCTCTCTTGTTTGTAGCATTTTTATTAGCAATGTATCAAAAGTGTTTAAGGGTTCCTAGGGTGAAAATCATGTCTAGAAGCAGTGTCAGGTGAAAATGATATGTTCAGAGGTATCTTTTGTATAGGAAGGTTCTTTTAGGATCTATCCAAAATGCTCTCTTTTAAATAAATAAGTTGGAACAGAGGTATTTTTTGACATTGTGTTTCCTATATTCTGATTGCTTTAATTCTTACTGGAATTTGAATGTCAATAGATAATGAAGTTTCTGAGTCAAAGATTGTCAAAATACAAAAGGCAGTGTCTTGCTGAGGTGAAATTTAATTCCTATCAGTAGGTACCTAGATTTCTTCTGATGCAAGAAATATAGTTACAATGTTGGAAGAATGAATAAAAGATTATAGGTTATTATTCTTGATAAAAGGAAATAGGAACTGTATTTCAATTTTTTACAATCCCTAGTTTGGCTTTAAACCAGGAAAAAACAGTAGATTTGCCTTTGTTCAGTTCCACATTGTCAGCCTTCTTTAGTTTAAAAATGAACCTGATATCTTTCTGCAATACCTCTTGTAAAAATAATTCTTGTAATCATTGCAAGCAACAGTGCATCAGAAAATTACACTGAGAGAGAGAAATCTTCTGGTTCTCAGTATGTTTCACTATTCCAGGCTATATATTCAAGTTCAAATGCAGTTTTGTTTCTCCTCAGAGCTGGAGTGTGTGGATGAAGGACTGCTGCAGTTCTGTGCAAAGAAGTTAAAGCTGTTACATCTTTATGAACTAGTTAGCAAACTGAATTCCCAAAGCATACAGAAAGGCACTTCACCTTCAGATAATGTAAGTAAATTGAAAATTCAGTTGTCTTATAAAATCAAGTGATGATTTAAGCATAAAATTATGTTTTCAAGGCCTCAGGTAAAATAAGTAGGTAAGCAAGTTACTCATTTTTGTGGACTGCAACTTTTAATGAAACAATGGTTTATAACACCTTCCCTCCATCCTTGTAAAAATGTCTAGTAATTCATCTACCTAGTGTTCTTGGGGTGTCACATGAAGTTGAGATACAAATTAAAGTAGAACCAGGATCTCCTGGTTTTAGCCCTTTATCCAAAGTACGTAGCATATTCGTGGTTTTGGAGGGATATTCTGGGTCCAGTAGAAGTTAAAATTTTGGATATTTTTTTTTGTAGCAGCATAATTTGGCTTACTTTTGATATAATTTGTAAAGCTGCTGATACATTTATAAAAGCCATACTGGTATTATATAGGCTTGTTTGCTTGATGGGCAATTGTTATGCTATGAGCATGATCTAAAAATGGGAAATATACCTACTCTAGTCCTTAAAAAGGAAGCTAGACAAGGTCTTCATTTGAGCTATGTGAATAAGTGCTTTGGAGATAATTCAGTCATTTCTGACCTTTTAAAAGACATTTTTAATGTTCAAGGTGAAATATTTTGACTCTGACTTTTTTAGTTTTTACTTTGTTTTGAAAACCATCCATCTATGTAAGTCTTGTGACATGGGATTTTTTTTGGCTTTTGCTTTTAAGGACTTGGCTAAACTGCTTCGGCTTGAAGAAAAAGATTTTCATAGGCTTGAAACTTTACTGGAGAACTACAAGAAAGAAAATAGTCAAACCACTGTCCAGTTTTCTGATGAGAAGGATGACGTACTGTCTGTAAAAATGTTCTTGGAATACTTGGAATATGAAAAGGATGTGATTAATGTGAAAAATATGGAAGACAGAGAATATGTGGCTTTAGGTAAGAGGTATTACTCAAACTGATTATAATCCAAGATGCTATAAATACCTCAGCCTTAATTTGGGGGTCTTAACAACCTGTCTTACCTTGAAGTAATATGTAACAATCCCTGTTACTTTGCCATGAAATCCAGAGACCTTTACTTCCCCTTGAGGGTACTGAGTAGTGTTGAGCAGAGAATGATTGTAATTCGCCTGGAGGAGGAGGGGAAGGCTTTTCCCCCTGGATGGGCCCTTGGAGGAGAAAAGATGTAATTACAAATAGCTTCCGCTGGATGGCTCCCGAGGGACAGAGATGCTGAGGACAAATACCAGCTCAGTGTCATGACCAGAGATCTTCCTGTGTCAGGAGTGCAGCACCATAACCTCAACCCGGCTCCCAGAAGCAACAAAGAGCACATCAGGGAACATTTACAGCAATTAACGTGTTGCATAAAACACAGCTCTGAGAGCAGATACATCAGCATTGTGACCACTGACTATTAAACTAATGTAATGACTGTTTGTAACAAATTTAACATGCTCTGGTCAGATCTGTCGTCATGACAACTCTTTGTGCGCCATGTTGGGCATCAGAAAAGACTGTTGTGGTTTAACCTGGTGGGCAGGTGAACAACCACACAGCCGCTTGCTCTCTCTCCTCCTTCACCCCACGGTAGGGCAAAGGAGAGAATCAGGGAAAAATTCCAAGAAGCAAAATTTGTGGCTTAAGAAAAAGACAGTTTAATAGGACAGAAAAGGAAGGGAAAATAATAATGATGATCATAAAAGAATTACAATATACACAATGTGATTCACAGTGCTCACCACCTGCTGACCAATACTTAGGAACCCCCAGCTACCTTTCCCCCTAGTTTATGTACTTAAAGTTATGTCATATGATATGGAATATCCCTGTGGCCAGTTTGGCTAGCTGTTCTGACTGTGTCTCCTCCCAGTTGTTTTGCTCCCCAGCCTGCTCACTGGAGTGCTGAGCTGTGGTACCAGAAGCTGAAAAGTCCTTAATTTAGTGTAAATAATGCCTAACAACAGCTAAACCATCAGTGTGTTAGCAACATTGTTCTCATCCTAAATCCAAAACACAGCACTATACCAGCTACTAGGAAGTAAATCAACTCCATCTGAGCTGAAAACAAGACATCCAAACAGCACACTAACCTGTGTTTTGTTGTAAATTCTACCACTGCAGGAGTCATGCAAAGTAGAACACTTGCATCCTTTATAGTGAACCTTCTTATCCACTAGGGGTAAACTATCAGGGTATCTTGGATGTAACTTATTCCTTTGTATTGCACTCAGTGTGACCTGATCAATAGATTGTCTTTCACATAAGTGTAAGGGGAGAGGCTGTGGTTTTGATGTCATTCATAATGTCAACTGATTTTTGCTTCAGGCAGCTTTTTCTTCTGGAAGTGTTTGTGTGGGGAGAGTTCCACAGAGGAAATGTGTGATGCGTTGGAATCAGCAGGTTTTAGTCCACAAACCTTGTTGGTAAGATAATTATTGCATAATTTAAAACTTTGAAATAGTATTTTGAAAACAAAACACCGAAAAGAAAATTTCTGCGTGTTAATCCGTGGATTAATGTTGTGTTCAGGCTGTGTTCAAATACTCCCTAAAGTTTGCCAAGTTAAGCCTTTAAAAGAGGGTGTTTTCTAGGATATCTTTCTAAATTAAAGCTAGAGGTGGTATTGTTTAATGTCAAAATCTGTCAGTGTGCCTTATGCAGTATATTTTTAAATTCCTGTGTTAATATAATGGTTCATGGATGTAACATAGGCTCTATGACAGAAAATTTGTTTGAGAAAGTATTTGCATTAGGTATTAGATATTAGACTTTCATTCTATTGCTTTGTGCTGGTTTAAAAGTTACCCAGCAGGGGAAATGAGCTCAACTCAAAAGAGAGATTATAAGTCAGAATAACA
>JAWWES010000115.1:18714938-18820259 GCA_035583135.1 Lophotriccus pileatus
AGGCTATAGAATACACAGGTTTGGGTTACACCCATCCAGTGATGAATTGGTCCCAGCTGTTCTAACTAGGACATGCTTTCATTCCATATTCTCTTTTCTTACAGTCACTCCTTCTCAATTTATGGCTTTCCAAGGAAAAAGATATTCTAGACAAACCAGATTCTGTCAGTTGCCTTCACATTATGCTGTCACTTCTGAGCAAGATGAAAGGTGAGATGTGTCTTTAGAATACTTAAATGCAATGTTACTGTTATCAGAAATCTGCTACTCTGACTAGCCTGTATTGTCACTTTTAGGGTTTTCCCCCCTCACAAATTATGTAACAGAACTATGTGCTGCATGTTTATGGACTAACTAAAATACAGTAAAAATCTGAAGAGTGTCACGGTTAAAGACCTGTTTCATGCCTTGTGTTTTCACTCAGCACTAAGTTGACACAACTCCCATTTGGCACCAGAAGGCGGCTATCGAGCTTGCTTTCCTCACATTTTTTGGATGTATAGTCCTGTCTCTACTTGGTGCTGACTGACTCTGAAATATTCTTGAGGCACTGTTATTCTAGCAGCATTTGTATATTAAACATCTCTGTAACTTGAGGAGCACTCTATAAAATCAGTTTGCCATTTTTGGGGGTAGGTTGTATATATGAATGAATATTGATTCTCCCACCTCACACAAAGCTACTATGGGTAAGTCTGTGCCGGGTTCCCTTATATATACTTCACCATAGGGGCACCATTACCAGCTTGACACTGGCAGCATGAATAAGCTGCTGCTGCTGCTGTCTGAATAAATTAGTGCTGCTGAACACGAGGCAGTCTGAAGAGAGACAGTTTGAATGCACGGAATATGGCATCTTGAAATCGCAAAAGAAGCTGTCTGCATTATGAAGTGTCGTTTTGTAGTATTCCTTAGATCTAGTAAGCATACAGCAGGTTTGCTACCTAGTAATCTAGACCTACTGTCTCTTTCCTACAGATGAATTTTGGAGAAGGTGCGATTCGCATTTTATTTTAAATTTGAGTTAAAATGTAGAAATTGTGTGCTACATGTATAAAAAATGTTACTGTAGAGTAATTGGAAACATATATAAAAAAATTATAATGTAGAATAGTTGGAAATTGCTCCTAATACAAGCTGTATTAGTGCTAGCTTCAGGGTTGGTTGCTACTGTACTAGTTTTGACACCTGGTGATCCAAGTTGTTTCCTGCCCTCCCCTTCAGTGGCTATAGATGAGTCATGGGACACTCAGTCGGTTTCCCCCTGGTGGCAGCAAATGCGCACAGCCTGCGTTCAGTCCGAAAATAACGCGGCTGCCTTGCTGTCTGCTCACGTTGGACACTCTGTAACTGCACAGATAATCGACAGTGTGACGGAGAAAAAGGTGAGTCGTCTGGGGCCCGCCCCTTCTATTTTATTTAATATATCAGTTCCACGCAAATTGTTGTCTTTGTAATAGAGGAACATCCTCAGCGTTCATTTGTTGCCGTTCTAACATGGGCATAAGCATGCCATCCCGCAAGCCTGAAAATTTGCATTTGAACTTAAAGAATATGCTGTGGTGAATTAATGCTGTATTGAAATCATTGACTAAGCATATTTAAATATGTGATGGAAACTGTACATTGAAGTTTTCTCATGATAGCAAGTGGTGCTGACAGTCTTAAAGCCTACACAGTTCCCACTTAAATTTAAGTGCACTGAACTTCGGGTGATAAACCTGTTCTAACATGTTTATGTGGTTTATTTTTTTATGTGATTTAATTTTTTTAAGTGTACTATTGGATTTTTATAGGACTTACGTTACTACCCCTTCTTAAGGTGATGGGTGTTTTGTTTTCTTGGCAATAAATATCTTCACAAAGTTATGATTAAGACTGTGAAACTGCACAGCATTGCAATTCAAGATGGAAAATGCTAGTCCATTTCTAAACAGTATTAGGCATATGTGTGTTTTAGTACTTGTCTTAACAGATTATATGGGGCTTAGGTGGTATTTAGTCTTCTAAATAGAACCTTGGTTTGTAAGAGACCTTAAAGATCATTTGGTTGCAACCTCAAATGATGTCATGGGCAGGGACATCTTCCATTAGCCCAGGTTACTCAGAGCCCCATCCAACCTGGCTTTGAACGCGTCCAGGGACTGGGACATCCACAGCCTCTCTGGGCAACCTGTGCCAGGGCTTCTCCACCCTCAGTCAAGAAATTTTAATATGGTAGGATGTGGAAATATAGGTGGATTATTCATACATGTAGCAAAGGTGTATAGAGTGGAGGATTTAAAACTAAATAATTTTGAAGGATTCTAAGCCACTTTTCGACTAAATATGAAATTATAAAGGATGATATTTTAGGTTCTTTTATTTAAGGATCTATGTGTCTTTTGAGAAGTGTGAGATGTTAATTTATCTTTGCATAGCAGTTAATGCATACTGTGAACTAAATTTTTTTTTAAAATGCAGTAACCCTTGGGCTATAGCTTTCGGTTATATAACAAAACTGTGGTGCTTTAAGAGAACAGACCTAAATCAGTTCGTATGTTCTGTTAGTTTTCCCAAATAGTTCTAGGTTCAGACACGGAGTCCTGGGAAGCACTTTCCCTTGATACTGAATATTGGAAACTGCTGCTGAAACAGTTAGAGGATTGTCTGATACTTCAAACACTACTGCACAGTAAAGTGACCAAAAGGACAAAAAGAGTTTCATCACTCCAGACTGAGCCTTTGGGAAGGCTGTCTGTAAAGAAATTGCTTGAAGCTGGAAAAGGTACATTTTTTTCTCTTTGAGACACTGTTGATTGTCCTTCTAGTAGACTTCTGAGCCAGTACACTGGACTGGAAATCGTTCTACTGGATACCATTCTTAATTAAAAAAGAATGCAATCATGTAGAATAGTGCTTTAAAGTTATAAAAATGTATGACTGTAAAGTTTTTTAAATGGTAGTTATCTTTATGTAATTAAGAGTACTATTGAAAATGCCTGTGTTTTTCTCTTATCCTGAGATTCTGAACCATAAATAATCTGCAGTACATTGGCTATACCTAATACTTTTTCTTTTTCTTTTTTTAATATCTTAGGAGGTATTGCTGACACTGTAGCAAAGTGGGTTTTTAAGCAAGGCTTCAGTCCTCTTATATTGAATTTGGCCCAATACAAAATGAATACAGATAGTACTGAAGAATCTGTAGAAATGCATAATAACCTCTTTCTTGAGGAACCAGAAGCAGATGCAGGCTTGGAAACAATCCTAGGTAAGGAAAAGAGCATGAATTTTTCAAATCATAAATGTCTGCAGAGATGTTTTAGTTGCTACTTTGTAGCAGAAATTACAGCAGAAAGAGATCTCTCTTCTAACTTCAGATTTTCTTCTTCTAGAGCTGCTGCAACTTGCATATCAGCAATTTCCATGTAGTCTTGAAGTGGATGTACTCCATGCACATTGCTCTTGGGAATATGTAGTGCAGTGGAATAAGGACCCAGAGGTAAGAGAATTTCATTTGCACAGAGTAATGAGTTCATAAAAACATTAATTGCATGGACTGACTTTAAAAGCCGTTACTAGTTATGATTCTTCTGTTGTAAGTGGTAAGCAGAAACTGAATTCAGAAGATGAATGTAGGTCCCGAGGCTGACGGCACCTCACGATGCCAGGACTATCAGATTCTCAAAGTGGGGAAACTGGGTTCAAGTAAGCAGTTTGAAAAAGGATTTTGACTGTATTTTGTGCAACTGTGGGACAGTTTAAGTACTGCAAAATAGCGGTGAACCTTTTCTCCATTCTCGATATTCTGAAACAGATCACAGGATCTAAATTTTTTAGACTAGAATCCATTCTATTTAAGGAGGAGAGGGATTTCTTGAATGTTCTTGGATTCCCTGGCCACTGCTGGGAATTGTCATAAAAAATAAAAATTTTCTTCTTTTCTGCTGCTGTCCTATAGTTTCTCTAATGGAAAACATCCTAAGTTCAGATGATATTAAAACCGAAATTAGCGCTCCTTAGATCTGTGCAACATCTTGCTGTAGAATAGAACTTACTCCATCATAACAAAATCAAGTAAACTTATGAAAAGAGAATTTTGTATTTGAAAAATCACTGTAGTCCGTGGAGATGCCTTTCAGCACAGACCATGTTAGCAGTACATACACTAAAAAAAACCCCAAACTAAAATTACAATACAGAAACAAACTGCCATGTGCACATGAATTTGTCAGATACAGGTAGAGAAAGTTACAATAGCAGTAAAAGTTACAAGTTTTATAACTCTCAAAATAGTAGCTTTAAAATAATCTACTTGGACCCTTTAAGAATTAATAATTTGCATTTCAAACAAGTTTTGAATAATGTAATAACTTGTTCTTTTACTTTTTTTTTTTTTTTTTACATAAGGAAGCATGTTTTCTCACAAGGTCTATAGATCATCTAAGATGCATTATTAATGCTCACGTTCAGCATGGCAAGTACAAAATTATTATTAAAAATTACCTCTGTTGAAATTATATTATGAAAGAATGGATGTTTGTTGACTACAGTAAATGTATGCAGTACATACTGTCTTTAAAAAAAAATAAAACAACCCAAAACTTTCTGCTGACATTCAAGCTTTTGTTTTTCATGGTGAAACTGAGTTTCTTTCAGAATTGTGAAAATACGTTGATTAGATAAAGTCAGTGTGTTTAACTAAAAGCATTTTAAAATAAAATGGCTTTGAAATAATTTTTTTATTTGTATTGAAATAGTGCAACGTCAAATGCAGTCAGTTATTTTTCATGCATTTTTATACCCTATTTTAATGAATGTGATGACCATTTTCTTCTTTTGTAGACTATTTATGTGTGCAAATAAGGTGCACTCGTTCTGTGTGCCTACAGTGTTTAACTCAGTCTTTAACCCATACTTTTAACCAATGATTCATTGCACTTGTGACTGTATTTGATCACCAAGGCGGTCTCCTCCTGAGAAATCTAAATTCTAAGTATAAAGCAGTGAGGATAACTCACAAATCCTTCTTGTTTCATTCACCATCTTGTAAGATCCCTTTTCTATTCATGTGGAGTTTACAAGTCTGTGATTGTTCTAGGTATTGCTCTGATGATGTGGAATACATTCATAGTGAAAAGGCTTTCTTCTGCTACATATCTCATGGACAAGGTGAGTGCAGTAGTGGGACAGTGTTTTTGAGGCTGTGCTTTTGTTTTTAGATAAAAATTGAAATGAGTATTTATAAAGTATTTGGAATATCATTCATTCAACCATGGAAACCCCTACTGTTTATTTGCTTTATGTAACTAACTCTTGAAATTGATGAAGGAATGCATGTTTTAAAACACCAAATCTGTTGAATGATTAACTATAGGCAGCTGATCAACACTGGCACTGTACTGAAGTGCACTGTTGACTTGTAGTTGCTAAATGAGAAGTATCTGTGAAACAGTTTTAATTTCTGTTAGAAAAAAAATAAACAGCTTAAAGTGTTTTCTCTGTGTTTTTGTCATGTTATTACCATGAAACTACCACAAGCAGCAGATTTTCCTAATGGTGGTCCAGATTTTGCACATATAAGCTCTTCTCCTGCAAAACACAGAACACTTTGTGGATGTTGCTGAGCACTTTTAACTACTGCTATTGCTACTATTGTAATTCAGCTTTTGTTCTAGTATGTAGCTTGTTTACTTTGAATTTTAGCAATCTGATGTCCCTGGTAAATTTCAGCTTTTTTATGCTTATAACTAGGGAGTGGATCTGTTTACTGGAAGACAGTTTAGGAAGAGTAGTGCTAGTAAGTGATAGATCTGTTTAAATTGTGTGAGGAGAATCTGCCTGTTCCTTTGCCAGATGTACAGCAGCAGCTAAGTATTTTTCAGCACAAAAGTCAAGATGCAAAGAGAAGTGTTGACAATGATTAGTTCTTAAGGTTTATGTTATCAAAGCAGCAGCACAACTTCCAGAAAAATGGAGTTTCCACATTTGTTGGCATTTAATCTGTCCCAAAATTGACAGCTGAAAGTTGTCTTGAATTCAGACTGTGAAGCAGCACGATGGATCACTTGAATTGGAGTTTAAATAGTCCCATAATTCGGGACCCTGGAATCTCACTTCAGCTATTGTTCAGACTCTGCCATGATTTTGTAATCATTACTTTTATGGTTTTGTGCTATGGAAGAGAGAACTTCCACTTACCTGTATGAGCTTCATCGTGTGCAGCATTGTAGAAGTTGGACCTCGTAGTAACATTCCTAAACAGGAGATGATTGAGGTGTCACTTTTGAAGAGTTCAGATGGGAAAAGCATGGAAACCATGTAATAAGTTGCTTGTTAGACCTTATCCATGTCAGTGAATATGGGAGAGGGTTCACTCTTCCTTTCCTTCTCCCTTATACCCTAGAGTTTCCTTCTAATATCACACTTGGTGTTACAGCTTGAGTTCTGTATTCTAGAAATTGCTGGGAATTTCTTAGCTGTCTTTAAGATTTGAATGAGGACCTTGGGGCCTTCTTTCTAATCCTGGTGTTTAAGAAGGATGAACTAAATATGGGCATCAGTGATGTTGATTTCTGTACAATCTGCACCATATCTTCAGTTGAAAACAAGATATTCAACATGCTGTAGTGAACTATTTTCTCATTTTGAATTAAGAAAATAGTAACAAAAGGTTAAAATGTGGGTAACAGATATTGCAATAAAAATTACTTAATTGTGATGATTTTTTTTTTTTTTTAAACAGGTTGGAAAAGCTCCAAAGGACAGATTATGCAGACGGGCAAGTAATACTACTTTTGCCTCAGTGGGAAGAAATAAATAGAAATCCCTTAAATTTAATACTGAAAACTGATACGATCAGGAAATGAAATTTACTAGATGGGATTACTTAATTCAGTCTTCCTTGGAGATACAGTACTGTAAATGGCCACATTTCATTTTATTCCGATTTTTCATGTTATTTCTAATTCTTTGTTGTAGTTCATATTTGTTCACATTTAAATATAACAGGTTAATAAACTGAGCCTAACTTTGTGTTTTCTGTTAAAAACTGTCTTCTCAAACATACAGAGCTAATAAAAGCCTGTTTCCAACTGAAACAATTTAAATCACACTGTTTGTTAACAGGACGTAGGTATGAGTGACACAGCGATGACAGCTTTCCTTGGCTGCTGTTCAGAACTTCTGCAAACTTTGCTGGAGGTAAGTTTTTATTTTTCCCATAGAAAGTCAGGAACTAATGGATTCAAACTTGATTTTTAAAGACACTGGTTTTACCAATTTCAGTACCGTTGAGTTCAGACAAATATTAATGAACTTCTAGACAATAGGAAATTTTCTTTTTAATTTCAGTGCAGAGAACTTGTGGTTAGAGCTGTGTCCTTTGGAGGGAAGGCCAGGGTAGATGATACTTTGTGCATGACTGCTTTTCTGTGTTGCTCTGGCAGGCAGATGTTACAAGTGATGAAATGCAGGCTCCTGTCTTGGACACTGAAGATGCCTGGGTGTCAGTAGAAGGACCAGTGTCCATAGTAGAACTCGCCCTGGAGCAGAAACGCATTCACTACCCACTCGTGGAACACCAGTTTGTGTTGTGTACTGTCTTATATGCCATCATGAGGTTTTCCTTGAAGAGTGTGAAGCCTCTGTCACTGTTTGATAGCAAGGTAAGACTTTTGAAAGAATGTATTTTAATATTGCTATCCTTCTTCTTGGTCTCCATAATACATGCTAGCTTTCACTCTTTAAGTAGTTCATAATTTTATGAAAGATATTTAGTCCAGTGTGGTGCATTAATGAAGTTGTCACCAGAATTCAGAATGAGACCCAAACTTATGAATAAAAGATTTGTAGTGACCTTAGATGCATGAAGTCAGCTCTTTAATAACTATCTAGCCTGAAAATACTGCATGTCAAAGAACATTGGATGACAGATTTTTCTAGTTGCTTTGAAAAGTGCCAGATCAGTGAAAACACAAATATTTAAAGGTCAGAAATGTTATGTTAGTGTCACTGTCGTATTCATTATTGCTCATGATTATTCTAGAATCCTGAGCATCTCAAAATGAATAAACAACTTGTCATTTAACCCATATAAACCACTTACAAAAGGTCACTGCACTTAAAATATAGTATATCTACAGTCAGAGCTTGACCCTGATACAAAGCAGGTACCAGAAATTAAGCTTTCCTCCTCCTAGCTCTACCACGTTAGAATTTTAAGAAAATACACAAAGTACTCATGTAGAATGTCATTTAATTCCTGCGGGGGAGAAAATTATTTAAATCCTATAAGACTGCACTGATTTCCTAATGACTTCCTGAAATTTAATAAATGCGGAATACTGCTCTCCTTTTGCCATAGGTTCTTATTTGTCTATAAACTGATGAATATTTGAGTCTGGTTACCATTATTCAAATTCCATTGATTTTACACTTTTTTTTTTGCTCATCTCTTAGCAGAAAGCATTTTACTACTTTTTGTCATTTAAAAATGCAAAATTGGGTCCTATTCCTGTCCTGCCTTTCTTTTACACACAACTGTTTTTCTCAGTCACTGCCTTTTTTCCTTCACTTACTTGAGATTTCCACTTGCTTTGTGAGCTTTCTGAGAGAATCTCTAGCAGATCTTTAGAGGATTTTGGCTGATGGCTGAAAAGGTGGTTAAAAGTTTCAAAGACCATTTATTACCTAATTTGTGACAAGGGAAGTCACTAAACCTACATATCCATTACTGTCTTTTAACATAGGGTTGGTACCAGTTTCCCTACTCCCTGCAGTGGTGCAGAGCAGGACTTCCAGAGATGTTTGGCACTGAGCATGTCACTGCTGGAGCATGGTGGGCTGGAACAAGGGCTACCATGTTCTGTCATTCAGGACTTGACCTGAAATTTGATTGGTCTCTAGTTCAAATGACCTTAAAATTAAGCAGTGTCAACTATACCAGTAGGTAATAGATAAAATGTATATTCCTATCAGCTATTTTGCATTTCTTCCTACATATTGTACTTGATATGTTAGTCTAAAGTCAGGGACTGGGAAATATATCCAAATTTCAACTCCAGCTGGTATCAGCTAGCTAATTTAGTAGGCAGGTTTTAGGTTTGAAAGGAAATCCTTGACACGTTATGATTGCATGAACAGAAGTTTGGGTTTTTCTGTGGCTTTAACTTATAGTATTAGTTTTTGTCCTCAAAGCAAAACAGAAGATGCAGTGCAAATTAGTGAGTGGGCTGCTTAGTATTAGATCAAAATGAATTGTTTGTATTCCCCTGTATCCCTGAGGTCTGTCTCTGGTTCTCAATTTCAGGGCAAAAATGCATTTTTTAAAGACCTCACATCAATTCAGCTGCTACCTAGTGGGGATATGGATCCAAATGTGTTATCCATACGACAACAGGTAGGCATAAGTTTTGCACCCTAAATTCTTAATCTTCTAAAATTTCACAGAATACTGAAGTAACCTGCAATTTTTGCTTCCAAGTTCTTGCTCAAAGTTGTGAGTGCAGCAGTTCAAACACTCTGTTCATCACAAAAGGACAAAGAAGTCTCAGAAGAGGAATTGTTTCCTTTTGAAAAGGGGAAGAATTGGCCAACTTTGGCTGCAGACCTGGCTCAGTATCTTCAGATCTGTGAGGATCTGGTCAGAAGGCATTATGTCTGTGAACTGTATAGTTATGGGATGGATCATCTCGGCGAAGAGGTAATAGCAGCTTTTAGAGTTCTTAAAGCAGTACAATGTTATGTCATATATTCTGCTAAAATTACTTTTTCACTCACTTAAGATGCCTGGAAGGATTGGGCAGGATTTATCAAGCTCAACAAATCCCCAGGCTGAAAAGTCAGAGATTGTAAAAGTACTTTTTAAAGACTAGCAATTACCCTAATTTTTCCTTTTTTGCCAGTGAGAATCTGTGTACACATGGAAACCTCACAGGAAGTTATATTGCTGGTCTAAACCAGCATGGCCTTTTTTATTTTATTATTTTTTATAGTGTCAAGAATTTGCTTTTTCTTGCCTGTAATCTCTTTTAGAAAAGGAAATACAAAGAAACCCTCCCCTTCCTTGAGGGTAAAACCAAACAAGAGATTATGTGGAAGTTAGGAATATGTTGCTGAACTGTAAAACAGGTCTTCTGCTCATGCTAATCACTGTGTAAAATACAGAGTAATTCTGTCTTTGTTTACTCTGCTGCTGCTCCGAAGCTCTGAATGTGCTTTGTTACAGTAACGCACAACACAAGAAACAGTCTCAAAAACTGTGTCCCTTTAGTGTTGAGCACCTCCTTTTGATACAACTTTCCAGGCCTACAGATGAGTGAGCTGTGTCATGCTGAAATGGTTTCCAATGCCTTACGTTTCTCTGTTTTCAGGCCTTTCTTCAGGTGTCTGACAAAGAAGTGCTTGCATCACAGCTGCTCATCCTGGCTGGGCAGAGGTTGGCCTTTGTTTTACTCCATGGGCAGGCAAAGGAGGGCATGGAGCTCCTCACTAGGCTTCCTCCGACGCTCTCTACGTGGCTCAAAGCCATGGTAAGTTAAGCTCAATCTTGGAAAACAGGTTGATTTTTCAGAAGCTTCTGTTCATCAAGACAGAGATTACACCTGAATGGCCGTTTCTTAATCATAGAAACATGAATTTGTTCCCGTTTTTCCTCATGCAAGCTCTGTTTCAGGGAGGGTAAAGCAGTTTCATGGACCAAAGCATCAGCTTAATTGTGCTTATAAACCTTAGTAATCTGTTTTGTGCAAGTTCTAGAGGGCTCATCTGCAAAATTACTCTAATGCTGTGTTTACTCTGTTACACAGGACCCCAAGGAACTTCAAAATGTCGAAGTGCCAGTTGCAACAACAGCAAAGCTGGTTAACAAGGTCATCGAGCACCTGCCGGAGAACCATGGGCAGTACAGCCTGGTCCTGAACCTCATCGAGGCTGTGGAGGCCATCCCCTCGTGATCTGCTGCACAGGGATAGTGCATGGATTTACACAGAGGCTGAACTTTACAGGAGAAACTTCCATGTGGCTCTTGTTAAGCAATGAAAAGAACAAATGCTCCCCATCCAAGAATTTCAGAAGGTAATTTTAAATTGGAGTATATTTTAAATTCTGCACTAGTACAAATATGTTTAGTTCCTAGTACACTTGTCAGTATCTGAACTGCTTTGTTATTTATTTCTGACTTGAGTGCTTTATGCAGTTGTTGGAATTGGGTATATTTGACAGCAGTTTTAGTCTCTTAACAAAAGCACATCTTGTGAAATTCTGTATTTCATGCTGGCAGTAACTGCTGCAGTTTCAATGTTCCATGTATGATTTGTTTCTCAAAAGAAGCTTTAGAATTAGACCCAAGAGGAACTTCAGTCTCTGAAGTTACCATGTAAAGCCACTACTGCTTTTTCTGAAGCTAGAGCTGGTGTTGGGCTCATGCCTTGTAACTGCATTACATGTGAGAATGACAACTGCACTAGATGTAGGATCAAACGTGCTGGGGCCTCATACAAAGGGAGAACCGCCTGGGAAGGAGAATCCAATTCTCCAGACATGAACATGGACTCAGCTTTTAGTCCAGATATCCCAGTATTGTCTCTAGGCTGCTGGGCTTCAGCTAAAACTGGATTTACATCCCTCTCCATTATTATTAAGCACTGCTGAGTTTAAGTAGGTCAAGGAATGTCTTACTGTAAGATTGTTCCTCCATCCTATCACTGTAGAAGACATAGTATTGCTAGTAATCTCTGCACATGTTAACTTGTAATCAAAAATGCTTGAAAAGTTGATCCAACTTCTCTGAGGATCTGTAGTACTGAGTACTTTAGCCTTAAATAAACACTTTTCTTGACGGTACCTACAGGGAATCACATAGTGAGTATCTTCACTATCGGAGTAGAATTGAACATGACTATTTTGTATCAGTTACTGTTCACTATCTGCCTGAAGGAAGACAGGAGAAAAAAATGAAATTGGTGTAAACTGGTTTTGTCTTGAAGTCAGCTGAAATTACCAGCTCTATCTTGTAACCTGCTCCTCTTGCATTATGTGTAAGAAACATTCATAATATTCTGCCTTGCTGGAGACAGAATTTAGAATCTGGTTGTTATCCTTCTGAAGTATGTGCTGCTGTCATCTAAGGGTTAGATTTCCCCCCACAAAAAAGGTTATGCAGGCGGCTTGTTCTATACAGCCTCCATCTGTTCCACATCCCCACTTCCTATCTTTGCACTCCTGATGAAGGTTTCTTGATTTGATACCAAATGTTTGACTTCCTGCAGATGGAGCAAAGAATAGCAGGAATTCCAGTAAGAGTAAGTGCCAGCCCTGGTCTCTGTTCTGAGTTCTCTACTGACTTCCATGACTGAGGGTAAAACAGCTGTAAGGGAGAAATGGGAGATGGCAGTATTGTACAGGTGACTTGACCACCTTGCCTGGCAGCACTTCACACTTAGGCAGGAAGGAGATCATCATGGAACCTGAGGAAAACCAGAAGTGTTTCTTAGCTGCATTACATTCCTTGATCCTGGTACAGCTGTGTAAAGGATTTTACTGTAACCGAGTATTACATCAGAGCTGACACACTACACCAATCAAATCTGTAATGTACTGTAAGTAATACTCTGTATATAGTGCTATTTTGTGTCTAATTTGCTGTGGATTTGTGTAAATTGATTAAATAAAATTTGAGGTTTCATTGTGTTTTTTCCTTCTTTTTAGGAAATGGTGGTCATCACCTTTTCTTCTACTTTTACAAGAGGAGTAGACACTCCAGTGTAGCGGGGTTCTCTGGGGTTCTGCAGAACTACCAGCTGACAGTACAAAAGTTATACAAGACCTGATTTACAGGGGAGTTTCACTTAAATGGAAGTGCTAAGAACAAGTAAATTTTTAACCACCCTTTTTATTAAGCTGGAAAGTGATATACACAAGTAGGTGTGTGTATATATGTATATATACACATATATATATATATATACACATAAGGTTCCCCAAAATACATGATACTTCTGCTCAGGCTGGGGCTCAAGCATCTGCTTCTACAGGTTTCAGTATGCAGACCTGCTGATTAGGCATTGCTATGTTAAACTTCCATACTCAGGACTTGGGAGCAGCTTTTGCACAGGCATTTTGTCTTCACGTGCTCCCTTTTCCAGCAAGGACGTTGAGGCACCGTGGGCAGGGAGTGCTTGAGGACTCAGAAGTGTATTTCCTGCAGCGAGGACATTTGGCTTTGGCAATGGGTCGGGCTATAACTTTATATGAAGATTGTTCACAGATGCCACCACCTGTTAAAGGAAGCATTATTGCTGAGAGAGAGGCTGAAGGTAAAACTCGACTACATACAGTATGAACAACAAAATATGTTGTAGTGTGGGAAGGATCCAGCTGCTTAGTGCTGTAGCCTGTCTGGAATAGTTCTTACCTTCCAAGTTAATCAGAAAGGTCCCTTTGGTGATGTTTGCATCTGCGGGTGTTTCTTTGGGTAGCTCGCTCAGCAGGGTTGTCTGGGAAGCCATCATTATCTCATTCAGCTGTGAAACAGTAGAAGTTTCTTCAGCCTGCAGTGCCTAGGGAAGAGAAGGAACTTTCAGACTTGCAGCCTGTTTTTGTGCCTCAGCGTCTGCCTCCTAAAAAATTGCTGCGTACGTGATTGCAGCAGAGCCTTGTCAGGGAGAGAGCACAAGTTTGTTTGCACACGTGTCTAAATATACATATATGTGTAGTGCTGTTTAGCATCCAAACTGGCATCTAAGATGCTCTGTTCTATAAAGCAAATGCAAAACCATGGTTCCTACTCAGAGTGGATGATTTGAACCAAGAGTCTAATTTCTTTACTCCTGCCAGGAGCAGGAGTACAGACTTGAACTGCAGTGTAAAAGGTTCCCTCTGCAGTTTACTTGGACCCTCACATCAAGAAAGCAGATGACTTTAGAGGAGCATGGGCACTAGTACAGGTGTTTTAAGGAGGCCAGTCACTAGTGGTGTAACTCAGGGGTCAGTCAGTATGGGGTCCAGTACTTTCTCATCCATTAACTAATAAGCTGGGTGCTGGGGCAGAGCACACCCTCAGCAAGTTTGCTGCTGCCAGTGCTCCAAGGAGGGGCTGACACACCAGCTGGCTGTGCTGTCACTCAGAGGAGCTTCAGTGGGATGGAGAAACTGGCTGGCAATCTCGTGGAGCTCTGCCCCAGCTGGCTGGAAAGCTGATGGCCATGCAGCTGATAATGAGCCAGCATTCCGCTCTCCCAGTAGAGAAGGCCAGCTGCATTCCTCAGTAGGATGCTGCATTAGAAAGAGCACTGCCAGCAGGTTGAAGCTGATCCTTCTCCAAGAAAACGCAAACCCACTTTTTACTGCGTGGGTGGTCAAACGCTGGTACAGGTAGCCCAGAGTGGTGGTGGGGTCTCCATTCTCAGAAGTATTCAAAAGATAACTAGACACAATACTGGGCAACTTGTTCTAACTAAGCCTGTACAGGCTTCAGCAGTCCCTTCCAACCTCAACTTTTCTGTGATTTTCTGGCATGTACAAAGCAGAAGAAAGTTTACAGAAAATAGTATTTTTCACACAGACAACACTATTCTTAGTTGCATTTTTTACCTCCATTAATTCAAACAGCAATCCAGGCTCAATTATGATGATGACTTCATATTCCAAAGCATTCTTGCCAGAGATGGACCCCAGGAAAGAGTCTCTCATTGCACAAGCACCTTCTATTGCTTCTTCAATGCCAGGCTTTTTCCATGCTGAGCTTGCATTAATCCAGCCGGTACGAAACACGCCCTCTGAGTCTTGAAAGTGAAACAAAGGAATTCTTAGCTTATTCTTTCTATTTGAGTGTTTATTACATGAATAAAAAAGAATGGCACGTCTCTGTATTTGCATTCCTTTTAACTGTGCAATTAAACTTGTAGCAAGCATGGGTAGAGCCCTTCCAAAATCTTCGTTCGCAAAGCCTAGCCATGATGATGAGATGATGAAAAGAACTCTTTAGATATTGTACGTGCTTTACCTTTCTTATAAGGGATGTGCTGGAAAACCTCCTCTGCCAAGTGAGGAAGGATTGGTGCAAAGGACCGGACCACTACGTCCAAAGCCTGTGCTAGCACAGTTTGACACGAGCGACGCTTCGGATCTTTTGCTTCTTCACAATAAAGCCTGCAAGACAGCCATGAAACTGGGAAAGGATTCCTGTGTTCGTGTCACTGTTCCTGCTCAAGAGCCACACTTCCAGGACAGCCACGAGAGTACAGAAGTCTGACCCAGCCTGCCTTCTTTAAAAAAGCTCCTCTTAAGAGCCCTTCCTAGGCAAGCACAATGGGCTACAGACAGGTTCATCTGCATATGCAGCCACATTTGTCACAGGATAGGAGGTTTTGTACATGTTACTTTGTACAGACAGAATCTGTCATCAGGAGGCAGCTCTGTCAGCCCTCTCTATATAAAGCTTAGCATTAGGACTTTTTTATCTCCCCCCTACCACCCTTTACTCACATTATAGCAACTAAAGACCATTATAACCCCCTGTCTCCTACCAACATGGAACACCCGTTCAAATTTACACAGGTATCTGTCACACCCTTGGGATTTTTTACTGATTGAAAAAAAAACAGATAAATACATACAGTTGTCCAGGTAAGTGCTAAAAGCCCTTCCCCCTCCCTTCCCAAGTTCACACGTACACCCTTCTGTGGAGAAATAAAGATCCAAGCCTATCTTCAATATTTATTTCGTTTTAAATGTGCATATTTGATTACCTTTTAAAGCCATCAGTACCCCCAGTGGACAGAACACTGAAGCACAACGATGACAAACAGCTGAGAGCAGCTAAGCTTTCACAGGGAGCTGGAGTGCACTAGAGCACAACATGTAACTGTGAGAGGTTCTCTGAGAAACCTGTAGTCACTCAGCATTCACCTGCAATGTTACTACCTCCATCTCAAACCTATTCACGTGTTTTTTCCCTTTTGAAGGCAGCAGGAAGGAACTTACCTGTCTTTGATTATGCTGAAATAGAAGTTAGACAAGTTTCTGGAACAGAATGCTTGCAGTAATCGGACAACTTTGCTAAAATCATATTCTTTGTATGCGTCTGTAACCTGGGAGAGGAGGCAGGTAAGAACAGCATATCAGTTTCCATCACATGGCACATAATGACAGCCCCTGATAAACCCAAACTTAGAGAAACTAATCAGTGACACAAAGTCTGGGAGAACCTTTTCTTTAAAAGGTTGTTGCAGAGGAAAAACAATATTAATTCAGTTAACGATTAGGCCAAAGAAATAATTTGAATTTGAGGGGAGCCAACAGGGAGAATCCTAGGAACTATGCCCATAGTTTCAGCAGAATGTTTCTGAGTGACAGAAATTACAAAGTTCTGGACTACAGCAGATTTCCAAAGCTCTAGAATTCTTTGGGTTTGGTTTTTTATATCCTTTTTTAGCTATTTCTAGAGACTTCTAATTTGACAGCTTGGGCAGGGGTGGGGAGTGGAAAAAACTGGTTGATGTCAAAACCGAGTTAAGAATGTTAAAACAAAGCCTTCCTCAAAAGCTGAAATGGGCTTGGAGAGAGCACACACTGCACCTAGGAATTCTTTTTGGTTGTAATGTGTCTACTTGACGCATAATCTACTTACAGACTTAAAGTGTGTTCCCTAGAGGTTCTAACCAATTAAAAACAGTACACACACATTTCTCTGAACACAATATACCCCTACCTTGTTGCCATACTCGTGCAGTAAATGCAGCATGTACTGATCTACTATGTACATCTCTGTAGGGGGGATGGAATCGGTCTCTGGATTGAAGCCATCCATGTTTCCCAGCATGAAGCGCAGTGTATTCCGGAGCTAGGAACAACCCAGAGAAATTAAACACTAATGGTCTGCACTTCAGATGAAAAGCAAAATACTAATATTCTATGATGAATTAACTGAAATTGGCTACTTCTCAAAATAACTGTTTGAATAGTTACAAAAGCATGATGCAGAACAAATGCCAAAAGGACCAACAGAAGAAGAAAGACTGGCTGTTAACCAAAGCATGCTGCAAAAATCAGTCCTTTTCTTAGTACGCTCTTTGATCCACAGATGTGAGAAGCAGCAGTACCTACCTAAATGAGTTTGGAAAAGCTTCCTTTAGTCTAAAGCCTGAAAAGCTTTTCAGCCACTACAAAGAGGGCCTGTCATTAGAATGAACAGCTTTAGCATAGGTGGCTCCTACCTTGTTGATGTCATCTCTGGCAGCATTAAGTACCACAGGCCCAATCAGCACCTCCGTAAAAACATTGGATTCTGCCACCCACCAGCGGAGAACATCGGCACCATATGGAGGATCCTTGGTATGATCCTAAGGGCAGACAGAAATGCATAGGAGTGAAACTGCTGGGGGTCCTGCAGCCTGGTGAGCAGTGCTGGGAGCTGCAGAGCCATGGAGTACTTCCAGCTTAAAGGGACCCAGAGGGATCACCAAGTCCAACTCCCTGCCCCTCACAAGGCTACCTAAAACTCTGTACGTGTGCCCAGAAGGCCACTGTGTTTGGAGGCCTTCACCTCCTTTTAGCAGGATTTACTGTTCAGCAGGGCTACAGCAGATACTTGCAGCAGTCCGTGTTCAGGCAATGCTGAATCCGGGTAAGTTGAGATAAACTCACCCACAGCCCTAAATTCTTCCAATGCTTATCATTAAAATAGCAACATTAATATCTAAAACTACAGATGTTTTTCTTCCCCTTCAGACTGTTTTCAACTCTGAAAATGGCTTCTGCCCTTTTCAAAAGAATAGGAACAATTGTCTGATTTAATGAATCAGATAAGCAAGCCTTTGTAAGGATTGATTCTTCTGTTGAGAGAGTTGCAAAATCTGCTTTGCAGCCTCACAAAGAGCAACAGCAGGACTGGGGAGGGAAAAAGAAAAAAGAAATAATCACAGCATCACCTGCAGTGCAACATTTCTGACCATGGAAGGAAGTTTCCAGAGTCAGCAAGAGTCTAGGCTGAGAGCAGAGAGATTGCTGGGGTGCAGCTGCTACATCTGACAGCTCTACTGCCAGGACCATCTTATAAGTTTCAGTTTGAAAGCAAAGGTCAATTGTTTTAATTTATTCTTTTTTAATATCCTCCCCTCCCCCCATTACTCCATCAACAGTGTTCCCAGGTGTACTGGGTTTCTGTGGCCAGGTAAAAAGGAACCATTCTACACCCTCTGCATAATCTACTTTTCTTTTAGCATTTTCTCTCAGCAGAGAACAAAGATGTGGGGGGTTTGGCACTTCAGCTGAAGCAGAACAGCTCAAGGTTTTCACTCCAGCCAAACAGAACTGCAGTGTAGTTGAAGTCTTCAGAAGAGCCTTACAGAGTTCTGCTGCAAGACAGCTGTTTAGAGACAATCACACCACAGGACAGCTGCAGAATTTGGTACTGAAAAACTGTAACTGATGGTTCTAAGAACTCAAAGAGTATCACTTACTTCGCCTCCATTGATAACGACATCAGGGTCAACCACGTTGCCAATAGACTTAGACATCTTCTCCCCTTTCTCACCAAGAGTAAATCCATGAACTACCAGAGTCCTGAAGAAAAGGTCTTAGTGAAAATCAAATCCCAGTGAAATTCTGTGTTCAGAATAGATTTCTAATGAGGATATCCCTAAGTCAAAATATACAGAAACCCTCTATTTCAGTAAGCCTGAGGGACCATCCACTGGGTTGAACCAGCTGTACTACCCTCTAGGTACTGCAAACAACTTTATTTTCCTCATTTAATATTGCCCTGCAAGCAACAGATTGTTTAGATATCCAGGGCACGTGGATTTCAGATTTATTAAAGACGCCAATACTTTTCCCAAAATTGTGTAGCCTTCTTGCCACTGACCCACATTACCCTTCCCTATGCTCTTCGTCTTCCAAGGGACAAACAGTATTCCACAGCTCCAGCAAGAGATTAACACACAGTCATTCCAAATTCCCTACAGCCTAACATTCAATTCACAAGGCAATGATTTTAGGAGAGTTTCACACTGCACCTCCCAAAAGAATGCCTTTGATTATGGGAGTGGGAGAGATGGCAGAAAAACAGACTTATATCTGATAATGTAATACCCAAAGGACTGAGAAATAAATTATTGATTAAAATCATGATGGAAAAAAATTACACAGTAAATTCCTTATAAACTAATCTGAGAAAAACTTTATACTGAAAACATAAATCAGATGCTAAGTAATGATTTTATTCCTCTAGTTCATATACTGCTGTGCACACTACCAAAAGCCTGACTCTCAATAAATGGAGTAGCAATGTGTTTGCAATTCACACACTTACTTGTAAGGTGCCTTCTTCCTTACTGCCACACTAGTTAATAGAGAGGATTGAAACCAACCTCCCAGTTGGTCTTTTCCTTCAAGGTATGTATCTGCTCTTTGCTCTGCACCTTGAAAAACAGAAAATTTTGTTTGAAATACTAGCCTGCATCTTCAAACAATTAATACACAAAATGTGGTTAGTATAATTTATTCTGCTGTTTAAACTCAGTGGATAAGTTACTTTCATAAATGGTGTGTGGTTATTGAACCACGATACAAGGGATTTATTAGTGTCACATTTTTAAAAAAATCCAAGACTCACTGAACTCCAAAATTTAACAAATAAGCTTGCTCTCCCCCAAATAAAATAATAAATTACAAAAACAAGCTTTCACACTCAGAAGTTCGAAAGAAGTTCGAAAAATACTTTCCAAGTACTCCTAAACAAAGTGAAAGACCCAAGAAAAGTTCACATATTTTGGAATTAATAAAAATCTATGCCACAATCCAAAACCTCACAGTTTGGAATTACTCAGGACACAAACCACAGAGGTAAAGTGCTTGACCAGCCTGTGTAAGGCACAGCTATTTAGAGGAGACCAGAGAGCTTTTGGAGCTCACCTGTGACAGAACTTACATTTCTGATCACTGGTGTTCCAGGAACATTAAAAATTTCAGGAAAGGGTCAGGACAACATGGGAAACAAGAAAGCCTGTTGGGGGACAGAGGCATCTGGAGGAGCCTGGCTTGTTTAGCTTATCCAGGTGAAGGCTTAGTGGAAATATTATTCACTATAAATACACACACAAAAAAAAGGAATGCGAGGGAAGAACAACTGGATCTAACGAGTACTGTTGACATCACTATAAAAATGGGCCACAAGGCACAAAGGCTGGGTATTAGCTGACTCCACACAAAAAACAAAAGAGCAAACATAGCTATCGCCCAGGGTTGAGAGAGGACAGCAAAGTTTAAATGGCTTTACTGGTGGAATTCAGTTCACTGTACGAAAAGGTGCAAGACTTGTTGACTCAAGAAGTCCCCTCCTTGTCCTAAGCAATCCCAGACAGGTCACCAGAGTGAGAACAGAATAACTTAAAACACAGCAGAACATGCAAGTCCAAGCCTGCAAATGTGCAGAACCATACACATATTTTTCAGGAATTTAGTTGGATTCCAAAAATTCAGACAAAAGTTTCTCTACTCAGTTTTTATGTACTAGCTCCTTTTATCCTCTTCCTAGGACCCCTGAGACAACACTTCTTTCTGCTGCTGACATGCTTGATTTATTTGTTTAACTTAATGGAAGTTTCGATATTTAGATCCATCCTGCAATAAAAGGAAGTTCAACATTACAAAGGTCAAGGCCATACAGAGCCAGTTAGTGCAGGAAAAATGCGTGGGTGGATGTTACGGTTTTTAGCACATTTGCTTATTCATTCGACAAAATCTACAAAGAGTTTGGTTTTAAAAGGAGAATAAGTAAGGATCAGCCTTTATATTAAGAGACGGCAAAAGTACTTGTGAGGACAAGATAAAAGAGAATTATTTGTGGTAAGGAAAACAGTAACATTGGAAAATCTGTAAAAATGTGTTCATTATTACATCTAGTTTGCTAGCCACTGGTTTTAGAGAAGAGAACTTTTTATGGAAGTGCCAGTAGTTAAAACTTAAGAGAGAGAAGAGTTCAAACAAACTGATTACAAACAGCAACCTGTATTGGTCTTTTCTGACAGGAAACTGCACATCTGACAAGCTGGCTATTCCAGCTTGCAAAGTTAACCGAGGCCTGAACATTTTATGCAAACATGAGGTTTGCACATACAAAGCCTGCCTTTTAGATAGCTCCCCCACCTTTAAGTTTCACTAAAGTTGAGATTTTATATATAAATTAATTAAAACAGTGCTCACTTTTTTCTTTTTTTTTGGTAAATGGAAGAGTATGTCCAACAACCCTGAAGAGACTTTTCAGTTGTTTATTTTACACTGAGGTGTAGTACATAGGTCATTAAGGAGAATTACAATTTATGATCCTTCTGGTTTGGATTTCAAGATTCCATATCTTTGATCTTAGAGACTTTGACTTTTAGATTAAACGTATTGTATTTTAATGCCAGAAATGAACCAGCTAAGATAAATTCAATCCTCTCAGTCAGCACAAAAGTTTAAACACTTAGATAGGCAAGTTGTAAAATAATTGCATTCATTCAGTTAAATATTAGCCAATAAGATAGGGAAAAAAAGTTATGATGTTGAAAACTACCATAATTGTGATATAAAACTATGGGTAAGAAGCTGTGTGACTTTTGCCAATGGCAAATCACATCACAATGGAGTCCAATGTGCATTTTATATGAAATGTTTTAAGAAATAATCATCTCAGGGTTGTAGTGCAGATGGCACTCTGTCCATGAGGAAAAAGTCAAGATGTGTAAGAGAATTTTAAGACAGAAAAGAGTTCTTGTCTCACATGGATGTTCTAAAGACAGCCACTGAAATAAGCACTATCAAAAGGTTGAATTTCAAAGCAAAAGAGCAACAAAAAGTCCTGGGCATCACGGCACTGAGTATTCAAAATTAGCACATGCTTTTGAACAAAATTTTTCTTTCACCACACTTTGGTTTTGGAGGTAGTGGATTAACACTCCTCTACCTCACAGCAGCATTGTGAAAGTGAATTTATTCGTGTATGAGGCATTTGGACTTAAATTTTAACACTGCATAAAACAGTTCTTTCAAGAAAATATTTGAAGCATGTGTAGCAAGAACCAAATAGAATTAGCGGGTACAACTAATAAACTGAGTGAAAACAGTGTTAGGCAAACAGAGCATTAAGAAAGCAAACAGCATCCCCAGAAAACTACAGGAGCAGTGGCTTTTTCAGAGCATGTTGCACTTGTGGATCTGCTCTTGATGGTGCCAGCAAGCAGCATTTATTTCACACACAATCTAGTTATAACTACAATTTTGTGTTTGTGACTGTGTGAGCCAAATCCTTGATCTTAGTGAGTAAGTCACACCTTCCTACCTGCCACACTGCTGATGTAGAATGGTTTGGTTAATTTGTCATTTAGCTAGAAGTGGTACCTTAGACACACCTAGGCTGGAAAAAGGAAGCCAACCATAATTTACCAAAACAAGAGCAACTTCAAGTCATTTCTGTGAGAACTATGCCCAGTCTCTCATAGGAAATGCGGCAGGGCAAGCATTAGAAATATGATTGTGCACACGAGCTACCATTTAGGCCACTGAGCTTGCTGTCACTGAGCAGCAGCTCCTTTAACCTCATGTAGCAGAATCTCTTTCTTCCTCCTCTTCACCCCCTTCCCAACCTGCCATATTTTCTGACAGCAATCTGTGGGGCCATCAGCTAAAGGGATGAATTTTGAAACAGCTGCATCTCATTTAGTAAGCTCAGACACAGCCGGCTCAAGTGCAGTGAAAACTCAGGGCCAAGTTCCCCAAGTTGCAGAGACACTGGAGAGAATGACTTATTTTTGCAAGGCTGGAACTGACAGGGAAATCTGTAACACCTTTAATTCCTGCTGGTGACTAATAGATCATTGATTTATAATTTTCGGTAACTTGGGTTCAGGGCAGAGCGAAACAAACAACAGTCTCAGTTTTAGCCATCTCTTACATCCTCCAGTTGCTCTCAAAGTGACTCACGTGCTGCAGAAGAACCACTGCCCCACAACACTGGCATCAGAGGCAGCAACAACCGCTGTTATCACTGACCTCCTACTACAAAATTAGCAGGCAGCAAGTACAGGGAGCATGACAGCTTCCACATGCCTCTGTGCTTCCCTGAGTTTTAGCCATGGAAAGTTCTTCTAGAAAATTAATGTTTGCTGATGGTACTGTCACCTGACCACGTTGCTAAGAAATAAAGCCTCTGGTACTAACGTGTTTTATAATTCAACAAGATTGTTATCACGCAATTGTGTACAGAGGGTTTAAAGTCCAACAGACTTGATGTATGGGACCAGACTCCTCCTCTGGAAAGGACTCCTGACTCTGGAATATCCTCCCGGCAAAACAGTGTATATTTTATGTACTTTTACACAAATATATATCTGCTACCTGCTGAGTAGCAACTACTGGCGGTAGGAGCTATAAACAGCTTATAGCAAGTATAAATATTTTAAGCCACAATATACTACTTTAGTTACTGAAAGTAATCAAAAGGGGGAAAAGCACACCTACACTTTTAAATTATAAAACTTAGACTCAGCAGCTGGTCTCAGTCTTGTCCTGCTTCAAATAGCACACACAAGCACAAACTGAAATATGTTAACTGAAAACAATTTAAGAGTTACCAACTAGCAGCAAAATACCTTGGCTTTTGTGTCACCAAACGTCTACGCTCCAAACAAGTATGTTCTGATCAGAAGATACACTGTCTGCCACACGGCAGAATCGTTCAGAGTAGAATATTAGAAAAATCTCAACTTTAATTACTCTGAAAATGAGTTTGCCAACATTAAATCCTTATCTTTACAAGCAAAAGCAGCTTTACGAGAAGTCACAACCAGTCTGCTGCCAGCATAATCTGCCTCAGTTTTGCTCACACCAACACTGTCACACAAAACAGTTGTATTTTGTTCTCTGAGTATTTTAAAAGAAAGATCAACATATTAATTCTGTACCTTCCAAAACATGAGCCCAGGAAGTTCCACTGTCAAACCAGATGTCTAGGACATCCTGTCCCTTGACATAATCTGAAACATCATGACCACCAGCCTATTGAGAGAACAATTATTAAATAATGCACATAGAATACTCTGTATCATCGGTGCTTTTCAAAGCTATAAATAAAGCAAATTTGGTTTCTGAACCAGTTTGTACAGGCTCTGCAACGAACTTCGAGTGAACACAAAATAATTCAGATAATTTTTTCTAATAGTTTTTTCAGATAACTACTGATGAAAACCCAAAATAGGGCAAGGAAAAATTACAAATAGAAACCTCGAACGGCAGAGTAACACCATAGTTTGTGTGCAAGCTTAAGTACACAATTGTTAAATTACAATAAAAAGTCAGGAAGAACCTAATAAAAATTCTAATCTATTTTGATGACACAGATTTAGTACATATTTGGGCTCATAATTTGGTTACTTAGGATGTCACCTAGGAAGGTGATAGTTGGTCACTAAGAAGGAGGAAATGAACTAAAGGGAAGGGAATGGAGATCTCTGCCCTGAATTAACAGCACAGATCTGACTGCATGTATTTTGCCACACTCAGATCTTTCTTTCTGAATATTCTTTTCACAGGATACCTTCTCATGAAAGTAGTAACAAGACTGAAAAGGATCATGGGAATATATGAAGGCTTTCTATTATTTTCCATCACTCAGCTGTCCCAGGCACCTTCTGTATTTGAAGTTGGAAGATTACCTTTGCTACAGCCTCTTTTGACAGCAGTTGTTCAATAGGAAGGGTCCACCAAGCATCTGTTCCTTGCTGCTCCACTACTTTGATCACATCTGTGATAGTTTCACTGGGTTAGAAGGAAGAAGAGAGGGGATTATGGATTGATTAGTTAATTGTATCTTTCTACAAGTATCCCAGACCCAAAGCAGTGAGACAGGCCAATACAGAGACCAACCTATTGCAACCTGTGATTTTCCAGCTTCTAATCCAGACAAGACTCCACAGAGCCTTCTGCCTGCATTAAAAAGACTGCCTAGTTTTGTCTTCCACGATGGGTAGGGTTGTGTAAAACATACAGAAACACAAATGGATTACAAATATCTTTTCCTGCAAACGCTCAATAACCAGGCACTCAGAAAAGATGCCAGCAGCTTGAAAACTTTTTAAATCCATTTCAATTGCTATTCACCTTGATTTTAAAGAAACTGCACAACTATTTCCCCTCAAAATATCTGCTCTTTTTGACAACAAAAATAGGCTTATTTTTTTTACTGCATAAAGACACCTCGAGAACTCATGTGGGAATGAAGTTACAAAATGTACATAAGTATTAGACTTCCAGTTGCCTGGCTTCCCTCTTTTTAGCAATATATATTTTAAATTATTATGTATATATGTATATTAAAAAAAACATATATAAATGTATTAATCCCAATAATGTAAGAAACTGAAACCTCTATACCCAGTAGAGGGATGATAAGAAGCAACCATTCACTCACTGTACACTCTCAAGGCAATCTAGGAGTTCGTATCATATAGCACCAGCCAGGACAAAGGTCCTGAAATAAACAAATACTACGGAAATAAGAAAAATAAAACCCCTACCTAAGCGTTTTTTTCTGATGTGAACAGATAAGGCAGCCACAAGGCATGCAGTTCTGCACACTATTTATGACACATTCAATCCTTGTCCCCAGCAGGTAAGGCTACGGAGAATTGATTTTTAATATTGCTTAATGCCAAGTCTAGACATAAATTAAGGTATCTTAGAAAAAAAACAAAAGAAACCCCACACACTTTGTCTTGCTGACTCACAGAGCACTTACTGAAGAGATGATTTTTAAGACATTTGCTGTGTTGAAGGAGTACAGACGATCATCATGACCTGCCAACTTCAAACTAAACCCGCCGTGTTACTCAACCCACCAGAGTGTTGTTTATAACTTGAGAAATGATGATTTAATCACTTAGCTAACGTCTTGACACAGTACTGTGAAAGGGGAAAAAGTAAAATAATGGTCTGGCATAATCATCTTGAAAACAAAAAGGCAGATGATCATCCTTAGTCATCACTTGGTTCTGTATTTGGACCTCAGCACAATATTTTACTGCTCTGTTAAAATGCTGAGCTACATCACTAAAACATTTAGAGGACTCTTACACAAAGAGTTTAAAAAAGAAAACCCATGTTCTCCAAGAAGTTGCAGAACAAAGTACTTAATTTCTTGACAAGAGGTGCAGCAGCAAAAAAGAAATGCAGTTTTGTTCTCGACTGCTCGAATTGAAATGATAGAACAATGATTTTATATTAATCTACCACCAGTTAATCAATTTAATTCTCAAAATAAATTCCTGTAGAACATTCCAACAGGTTTTCTGGAGAATAAAACCACTACCCAGTAACACCCACAGATCAACAGCCAGCTAGCACGCTACCACCATTTTGACCCTTTCAGACCAGAACGGATATCATTCCCCTTTCAGTTTAATGATGACAGGACAATTTTTGCTTGGTAATATATCTGCTAACATTTATCTTGGTAAAACAACACTGAGGAGCTCCAGTTCTGAATGGTATTGTTGCTTTTCAGAAATATTTGCACAAAGGCCTATTTGCCTGTACTTTCTGTTGTGAGAGTGTTACTTCTCCGAAGACAATAGCAAACAACACCACCAGTCCTGGTAGATTCCTGGCAGATGGCTGATATGTAATCCTTAGGTCTTGCTTCCTTCAAACTAAACCTTCAAATCTGAAAAGCTCTCAGGAAAAAAACCCAAAACAAATAAGTCAAGGAGAAGTTTGTTTGTCTCAGCCCGGACTAAACTATCCCACTGAATTTCTCTCTCTCTTGCAGGGTCAGTACCTCATGTTACACACAGACCTTCAGCGACGACACAAACCATAACCCCTGGGAACATTTTAGAAAGAGCAACACACAACAGTATTTTTCACTCCTTGCCAACACCTTTAATTCTTTTTAAATACACTGCTAGTGAAAAAAAGATAGAGAGGGACGTTTTACAAGAGCAGGTGGTGACAGGACAAAGGGAGATGGATTCAAACTGAAAGAGAGTAGGTTTAGATTAGATATTAGGAAAAAATTCTTAATTTTGTTTACATCACTTTACTGAGGGTAGTGAGATACTTGAACAGGTTACCCAGAGAAGCTGTGGATGCCCCATCCCTGGCAGTGTTCAAGGACAGGCTGGATGAGCTCTGAACAACCTGGTCTAGTGGAAGGTGTCCCTGCCCATGGCACAGGGTTGTAACTAGATGATCTTTGAGTTCCTTCCAACCCAAACCATTCTATGGTTCTATAAGCGTATTTTTAAATACAGTTACAGAAAATCAGTTGTCTTCAAGTGAGTATTTTAAGAGCTCTCTCCACAGTCTCAGTGCCTTCCTGTTAATGGCCAAGCCTTGCCCATGGAACTCACCGGGGAAGACAAGAGTAGCTAAATTAAAAAGAGGATTATTAACCCTAAAACATGTTTATTACCACATAAAATGTTAATATTTGTTGAATGACTCATGGAAGACATAATCCAGTGCTCCACTAATTACTCTGCCCTCACTTAGAGCCAGAAAAATTTTCAAATTAGGAGTTATACCCACAGCTATTATGGAAAAACTACCAGCATGCCCCGTAAACCAAGCAGAAAATTCAAACAGGAACTAAGCTTGTCTTCCACATATCTTTTTTGTACTGTAGATACACTTCAGTGGAGGGACATAAACTCTAGTGATGAATTCATTTTCAACCTATGCATTTTTAAAGCATTCAACAGGTATTGCATGATATCAGCATTTGCAGGGATTTTTAAAAGGTGATAAATCCAGCTATAGACCAAAACCAGCAGCTACCTGGGACAACATGTAGAAACATACTCTTAACAAACAAATCTTTTTCCAGCATCTGTCTGGATTCAGTCTGATCACAGCAGGAATTTCAGTTTGTCAGATATGCTGAACTTTCAGTGAAGGAGATGCAGCCTGCAGTGCCACCAATTTTCTGACATTGCAACTGTTAACTGCAATGTCACCTCTCCTCAGTGGAAGAGAAGTGTTTAAGGTCGTGTCTATCACAGAAATATTTTGAGAAATTAAGGGGGAGGGCAACATGAAAGACTGTGTCAGTGCAAACTGCATTACTTGTAGTGAGGGTGAACTGTTCTCCTTTCCACTGGAAGTGAGGGGGGAGGGAGAAGGAGGAAATAAAACCTTCCTATTGCTCTCCCTTGGGAAACCATCGTAAAATGACTGCCTTCACTTACAGTAAGGATTGCCAATGTCACACAAGAGTTGTCTACCCTCACCACAAAACATATTAGAGACTAACCTTTTATCAACTGTACTGTTATACAATTATTACATTATTAATTTATAGAGAGCAGAATTTTTTTCAAGACGCATTTTGGTGACACATGAACCAACAGATTGATTACGCTACAGATAAGTTTTCAGATAACTACAAGAAGGTCAGATTTGTGTTATCAATCACTTACAAGAAATAAGGAGTCAATGACTGTTATTACAGTATATAATTTGTTATTGACCAATATTCTAAAAATTCTATCACAGTTTCAAATCAAGTTTAAAAAAAAAAAAAAGAATTTTAACAGTGCAAGTTTTTTTCATTATATAGTGTCTCCCTACAGAATATAAATGAACAGTAACAGGCAATTATAAGAGGGGATAGTACCTTATCAACAAACCTTTTTTCTTCCTACAGTTTGAAAAACCCAAGACATGCAAACACAGCCCCTGCCCCTCCACCTCTGCTCTTGTCCCAAGATCCTTATGATTAACTTTTAACACAAGAGAGAGAAATTGCTATTTTTAAGGTATCGGAGCTGTGAGGAGAAGGATTTTTGCAAAGCACTTTTCTGTGAGTCGCAAGTGAAAACCACCTTTCTCAAATAACTACTCATCACTTTATAATCTGCAGGCTTCAACGTGAGCATGATAATTCCCCGAGTTAGCAATAAACAGCATTGTAAAACTTTGCCCTGTATTCACGCGCTATCTATAAGAACTTGCATTACGTGTCACTGCTACGTTTTCACACTGAAACCCCTACGGCAATTCACGCTACCACGACACCAGCCAATCACTCTGGAGTCTGATATTGATTATGCTGAACACTTATTTAATCTCTTAACAGAAATTAGGCAGCATTAAGGTATAGTCAGGAGGAGAAGAATACAGCACCTGACGCTCTCTCGATCTCTTTTCGAACAGCAGCAAAGGGGACAAGTTATCTTCTGCTGCTTTACGTGAACATCGACACTGCACCAGTAAGTATTTAGGTAAGCTGCTATTGCTTACAATTCGCTGAAATGCCTTAATATTTTAAAAAGAATATCAGAGCACAGGGTGGATCTACTTCAAAAGCATGTTGGGGTTTCCTTTGTCAGAAATTCAAGTTACCTGTTAATGAAAGTCACAAGGAAGGCTCACAGAAGTTCTCAGGCATCAGAATAGTCTTTGCAATAGTACTATTTATTACCAATATCTGAACAGTGAATTTGTAATGAAGTTACTGCATGAGGTCAGATTAAAGTACGTCTCTCACATTTATTACCTCCTCTGAGCTATTACTAGAAATACAATTCTCTCATTTTAGTTTTGGAGTTCTTTCTTCTCTTCCATGAGTTACAGAATCTCCTAGAATCAGAATGCTTTCTCTTGAAATCTATTAGATGTTGAAAGCATAGATGTTGAAAGTATAAGCATCTATTTGTGCATGTATTCTATTTAAAGTCTTTTTTCTCCACCTCTGCAGAAAAAACACACAGAATCTCACCTCTGTATTCTTACTGAAAATGGCAATAATGAACAAAAGTTCTCTCTTTTCTCTCTCTTTCATGTAAGGATTTTTTAATAGTAATTTTAAAATTCCTGATCACAATATGATGCAGTATATGCTACTGAAAGAATTTAATCATCACCGACAGATTAAATTTATAACCACAAACAACAGCGTCATCGAATCAAATGCCTTTAAGAGCTATAAGGGACCACAGCAGGAAAAAAGAAGACTTATGCAGATCTTCCATCCAACTTGTTGAATGCAAGATTACAACCTACCTCTTGGCTTTTAAGTTAGAACAACTGGATTGTTGGTGTGGGAAAAATACTCTGTTAGAGAAAGCAGTTTCATCTTGAAAGATGAGCTTTCTGCAGCTTTTCATGTGACAAATTCAGAGGCAACTCTCACAGTGGTTTATTTTAGGGGCTTTTTTTTTCTTTTTAAAAGTCTTTTTACAGGTGATAAATAAATAACATCACTCCAGATCGACCATTGGTGCTCTCATATGTAACAGCAACTCCATGTGGACTACACTGACTTCCAGTGGAGATGCTGTTACTTTTGATAGCCACTCAAAGACTACAGAGCAGCTGCTACCGGGAACACGTTTATCCAGCATTCAGGTTAAAAACAGCTTTTGTTTTGAAATGTAAGTTATTTACTCTTGTTTTAATTATGCACACCATCTGAATATGAAACTTCTTAAGTGCTGAGAAATATTTCAGCAACCTGTTGTGATATGATTTTCAAAAGATAATGCAAATGCAACAAAAGATTGAGGCTTAGCTGTTTATTTCAATAAGAACTGGTGTCCAGGAAAATGACCTATGAATTGACAGACTGTCTTCTTAATTTGCCTGTCACTTCTATAGGCCAATATTCTGTGCACTTTTCCTACTCTGGTTACATAAGTCTCCTATGGTGAACTTTAAATACTAAATGACTGGTTTACACTTGTCTTTAAAATTTTTACCTAGAGTAAGTAAAGTTAGAAGTAAAGAGTACTGGCTGTAAATGAGCATCTGAAGCTGTCAGTCAAACAAAATAAATCTCTTTTCAAGCATAATGGATATGTCTGGGTTTTTTTCCTGAATGTGTGCCTTTTATTCCTCAGATCAATTCTACCCAAACATGCCCCCTTGTTCCTTCAGGTCCATGTGTGACTGGTGGGCCACTACCTACATAGAAAGGTTAAACTACTACTGCAGAGTTTATCACAACAAAATGCCCAGATTGCCACATTTCACACAACTCCAGCAATAATCTAAGCCAGCTCAAGCACATACAAAGGGCATGTTTTTTAACAGAGGTCACTGGTTTTCAAGGTAATTTTACTACAACCTAAAGGAATTCCCAATGCATTCCTCCTTTCAAATGCCTTCTGTACCCAGCTGGGTCAGCTCCTCGATGTTCTGAAGAAGCTATTCCTTTGTGTTGCCCTTCCCATTTGACTGACAATTGCTAAACTAGTTTTCATTACACTCTTATTTTCTTGTTAAGATACATTTTTAACCATTTTAAGCAACACACACACACACACTCAAGCCTACTCTTCAGATAGAATACAATAAGTATTCCTCAGAAATGGTAATTTTTTTAGACAGAAACACACCTTTTAACATGGTAACAACTTTTGCAGGTAAAGTGATTTTACACCTCACAAAGCCCCCATCCCTTTATTTCCTGATGTGTGGCAGCATTATCCAGGGACTATAACGACCATGGCCATTGTGGTCTTTTCTCACAGTTACTGCCTACGGTGAAAGAGCCAAAGTACATCTCTATGCACCTACACACCCAGTCACACTAGGTGAAACTAAGGACTAACTGTTTAAAGTCCATTCCCTGCTCTCCACACCCTAAGCCTCACCTACTACTACACTTGTGTGCTCAGTACAGTCTCTGGAAAACATGCTGGACTCTTGCAGTCCATTTATTCAATATCAGAATAAAAAAAGTTCTGCAACAGTATTTAAGTTTATCTCCAACGATGCAATCTTATTACCCAGAATGAATCTGCACAAAAGGCTGTAAGGTTGAGGTGTACAAAACTGAGTTAGACCAGCAAATCTCAATGCAGGAAACAATTACGGAAATAATCAGTGAATGTGGAATTCTCCAGTACTATTTTTATGAAATCACCTCTTTGCAGGTATTCACAACTGAAAGCCTCTGTTCTGCAAAGGAGCAGAAGCAGAACTCTATTACTCTTTAAAGGACAGAAAAGGATTGTATTTGGTTGAGTTTTCTTGTTTTAAAGCATAGCCTCGATTTCCTCTGCATTACATTGTCTGGAATTCCTGAAATGCAGTGTTTGCAATATCTGGATACTATTAACCGTAAGACAGCAGAACCAAGCTAGCATGTGAAGCTTTAGACATACCAAATCATACAGCTAAAGGTCATTTACTTACAGTTGAGGCTGGCTCTTCAAAACCACTCTAATTTTATTTTGAAACAAAGTGCAACTATTTATTCTGCAACCAATGTGGTTATGGTTATTCCACTTCAGTTATCTCATTGTCACTTACTTAACTGTAAAAATCTACTTTGACACAGTACCTGCACTGTCCAATTTACAGTGCCACAATTGCAGTTGCAATCTATTCTAACTACAACTTGATTTCACTGCTTGCTTAAATGTAAAGGCCAGTCATGACTGACAGTTAACTTAACTGGAAGATGAGGGATGAAAGCAGCAATTAATCTCAAGGGGACTTTTCAGGTAACTTAAGTAAACTGATAAACTAAGTAAATTGATTCCTATTACATACAAGTCACCTCCAGCAATAAGTTTCTGACTGTTCTAATTTGTAGCTAAATTAGTTCTGTGTATAAACAACTACAAGTAAAAGCATGTATTTATACTTAAACTAATAAGTTTACAACATCATGTAACCGCAGCACAACAGACAGTGCTCCTTCTCTCATTTCTCAGTGTATAAAGCTAGACAAATACCTGTTTATCAAGCATTCTCCTGTGTTCTTCTGATAAAAAACAGGAATTGGAACACCCCAACATCTTTGCCGTGATATGCACCAAAACGTCCTCCTGTCCAGCATTTCAAGCATCCTGTTCACTGCAGACGTAGGAATAACTTTCACTTTTTTCAGCACATCCTACAAAGTAGACAGTGAACTGTTGAACACACTTCAGCATTCACACAAACACTGTTTATGCTGCTAGTAAAAAACAGTACAGGCCTGTGCTCCCACTCCTAGTATTAAATAACATGTTCTCTTGGGCAACTGTCACTTTGTGACAGTTTACTTTGTTTACCTCACTGCTTGTTGCTCTTCAATTTGAACACTGTATATACTGCACATTTCCCCATCCAAAACCCAAAGCTTTTCTGCCAGCTCTGATTCTCTAGCAGACACAACTTGAAGTGAGTTAAGAATGGCATCAGTAATTCTATCTGAAGTTTAGAAGTTCATTGAGTCTTATGCTGTCATCTGCTTTGAAATCCCACCTCAATACATACAGCCTGTGGTACTGAGTGGGGGCTACCACTCACTCCCAGCTCTGATGAGTAACCATCATGTTTTTATTCAATTTAGATAAAGATGAATATGGAATATACACCTCATGCCCAAATTAGAATGAAATCACTGTTACCCCAGACAGCCTAAGGTGCTGGTCTGAATTTTCTGTGTGGATGTACGTAATTTCAAAGAGCACTGCACATTAAAAAAAAATTTAGGTTTAAGTTACTTAAAATAGAACTGTGACAAAATTAGCAGGGGAGCAAACAAAGACGTCTGGCCACACAAGGCTATCATAGCAAAAAAGATAATTTTGATAGTGATAAACTTGTCTCTTCTGATTTAATTCCTTGAAACACTGTATTTTTTAAGATATTTTGTGGGAAAAAAAAAACAACCAGTAGCTCTAAGAAACTTATATATGTGTAAAAACAATGAGCAAATATGCCAGTCAATGTATTTACTGTGGACTATATCAATATTGACAAAAAACTTGATAACATTTATAACTTTAATAAATAATCAACACTTTCCAACTAGTGTTCATAAAACTTAGAAAAGAACATATTCTGGAGTGAGCTACAGCAAGATTGTTTTGCTGATGCCAAACAGAACCAGTTGTGTTGAAATGTCCCATAAGAAAGTAAAATTACGTACTTGTGCTGCAGCCTTCACATGTGCTGTGTTCACAAACCACTGCTTGCTGGCCCGAATAATCATTGGTTTCTTAGTCCTCCAGTCATAGGGGTAACTGTGCACATACTTCTCCTCTTTCAACAAACTGCCAGCTGCTTGAAGCATCCGAATGACTGATGGAAAAAAATGAGGCAAGATTAAAACCCAATTTGAACATATGGCTACTGTTAACCTCAACTCAGTGCCTTCCATAATCAACACACAGCAAGAAGGGCTTGTACCTCATCCGTGTTCAAAACGTGTTCAGCTTACATGAACCCTCAAAATAGACCTGCAGGACTGTACCTGGTAAAGTAAAAAGTGGTCAAACATCAAATACTCACCAGCTTCATTCCCTTCTTCAAGGACATTCTTGTTTTTAAGTTCAGGACCCGCAGCCTCAGTAAAAAATCCACTTTCATCCACAAGGCAATCCTAAAAGTAAATATATTAATCATGTCAATAAAATACCACGTAATTAACTATCATTTTGGTATTCAAATGCCAGTTAAACACTCTACTGAGTAATTCCTTTTATGACAAATAACGAAATATTTAGGTACACTTCAGATTTAGTGAACTGCAGTTCAGTAATTTATCAGGCAAGTGAATTTTATGTGTCAGAAGAAATGAGCACCACTGCATTTGCAGACACACCACTACTGTCTTACATCAAGTCACTGGTATTTCAATGACTTTTCAAATTAACAGTGAAAAACAAAAACAAACCTAACCCCCCCCAGTACCCTGCATACCATTTCAACCAATCACAAACTGACCATGCATACCCGAGCTGTTTTCATGCATGTGTTTAAAACAAGCTTTGCTAAAAGAGAATAGCAATAATGGCCTACGTAACTGGTGATTTACTGGTCTGCAAGTAGGAGACAATTCTGAGTAGTGAGAATCAGTATGTGAGAATTACTGTCTGTGTTATCCTTTAAAAAACAAAACCACACAGAAAGCAGAAAAATCTGATTCTGTTCTACCACTCCCCTGTAAACTTTAACTAGCAGAAGAAAAACTCCATCCTTTTATCCTGATACATGTATCTTTTAAAGTTAGTCTTGCATTCCTGCAGAACATTAGTGATACACTTCTGTGAAGGCTTCAAAACATTTTCAAGTTTCATGCACAAATTACAACAATCATTTTAGAGGCACACAATCAAACAGTTGCAGGAAATCAAAAGCAACAGCTGAAAAAATAGAGTACCGTGGGTAGCTTGTGGTGGGAAGCTACACTGTAGTCTTCCATACCATGAGCTGGGGCTGTATGAACTAATCCTGTTCCTTTTGCCATTGTCACATGATTTGCAGGTAACAAAGGAGAGACTTTGCCAGAAATTGTGGGATGAGCACAAGAACCATCTACCAAATCTGTACCTGAAAAATAAAAGAACAGAAGATAAAATAGGGCAACACAATTCACACATTCAGCTCCTTTTATCAGAGAACAGAAAAAGAAAAGAAAACTGATCAAGTGTATGCATAGGAGACTCTTCAGATGTGCTACTTCTTTGTCTGGTCTGTGGGTCCCTGTACAAATGCTTCCAAATTCTCTGCATTGCTCATTCTGTGCAGAGTTGCTTTTTGAAAAACAAATTTTTCTTCTACCTTAGACAGTGGTATTCCTTGAGTAGTGCCATTCCACCTAGAAACACTCCACATACTCCCCTTCCTTGGGGCCACTCTATCTGAAAGTTCTGGAAACAAATCTCCATATTTACATAGTAGGCTAAAACTCCCGAATTTGGGATTTACTCCTAGTTTTGGCACAAAGTATTAATATTATCATTAACAATAATGTAAATTCTCCAAATTACATTCTAATAAAGAGAGTACAGCACAAATGAAACTAGGGACAATTTATGGTCAAAAAAACACTGAAGAAATCTTAGTATTAAAGTCTTGCTGAAAGTCAAGAATCACAGAGCTCAAGGAATGCCTCCTATGACAAAATGGCCTTCACCAAATGCTTTCCTCCTAGAAGGAACATGTTTAGGAACTGCTGTCAGACACTTAGGTATACAAAAAGAGAAAGGTAGCAAATATAATTAATTACTGAATACATGGGAAGATAAAAAGAAGAGGGTCCAATACAAAATTTCTTTTATAAGAAGGTCCAACTCCACTGTTGTATGTTACCTGCAAATAATACCATTCAAGAAGGTGGAAGCCGTGAGAAAAAACACCTCCAGGTAATTTTATCATTAGGTAAAAACAAGAGTTCCTCTGAAAAATAAGGCATGGAAAGACACCAAGGCAACATGAAAAGTCATAGAAACAGATTTCACACCTCCTTCAGATATGCATATTTCCAGCACTGAATTACTGATAAAGGCAAATGAATAAAGCTCACAAATGAGATACTAAATCCCAACTCATGACACTGAATCCCAAGTCTGCTATTAAGAAATATCACTGTGCAGTTTGTTAGGATGCAACTCGACTGTTTTAGTTTGTCCAGACAACAGCCACCTATGATACTGCAATAGTCATACTTGTAATTAGTCCCTTGTTCTCACCCGCAATGGATGGGAAGACAGACTGCATTCAGTGTAAATAAGATTTTCGTACTGACTGGACTTTCATTCTATGTTTCATTTTTCCAAGCATGAATACAAATTTTAAAATTAATTTGAAATTTACAGATGAAACTTTTAGCTACAATACACTAATAGTAAATCTGACAGACTACTACTACTCTTTTTATTATTTCAGTAAAACATGCCTTTAGATTATAAACAAATTTACTACTAAATTTGTTTATAACTTAACAAAACTAAAGCAGTTTTCAGAAACCTACAAGGTTTCCAAGCAACTTAAAATTAATAATATTAAAACCTACCTTTACACGTTGATATAACCTCAAACTGTGTGTCCAGAACAGCAGCTGTAGATTCAACTCTATCTGCAGCAAGAATGAAGTGTTCTCCAGTAGTTTTACATTTCACAATTGAGTATCTGCAATGCAAACATGTAACACTAAATAAAGAAACACCACAAAGCTGCTGGTTTTTGAAATGCTTCATCTCTTTAAAAGACACACAAGTACATTTTACATGTCCAATTCACTTGTAAATCTCCAAAGAGTTTCAAGGTAACTTTGCACCATAAAGTAAAAAAAAATTAATCAGAAATTAATATACTAATAGGTATAGAACAAGGCTCACAACTGTGTCACTTAAAAAACAAACAAAAAAAACCCAAACCAAACCAAACCAACACAAAAAAGATGGTTTAAGTAAAATGTGATGGTAGTCCAGAACATTTAAACTTTGCTGCTAAAGTATCGATAAGGACTGACACAGATCACTGAACCAAGTTAAAGACACCTACGCTGAATCTGGCATGTAACAAACTGCTTGATTGGCTGGCACAGTCCAAGGCTGCGTGGTCCAGACTAGCACACTAGCAGGGGATGATCCATCTACAGATGTAAATTAGAAGTACTTTACTCACAATTAGAACAAAAATAACAGCTGTCAGTCTTTAAATCTATAGAGAAGTCGTACCTAGCACAGAACTCAGCTTAGGAGGCGACTTCAACAGCGGGAATTTCATGTACACAGACCGACTGACGTGCTGCTCATTGTACTCGAGCTCTGCCTCAGCCAAGGCTGTTCTGGGTAGACATCAAACAAAAGTTAACACACTGAAACACAAAAAGCTATCAATATCCTTCCTAAAAATATTGAAGACAAAATAGGAAGTTGATCCTTACTTTGCTGAAGGGGACCAAAATACAGGCTTATAGTCCTGATAAATGAAACCCTGAAGAGGAAAGGGAGGGGAAGAAAGAAAATTAGGAGAACCAAAACTCATGACAAATGAAAACATACTTCAACAAAAGTTCAACATACCTTATCATACATTTTATAGAAGACTCTCAGCTGGTTTGCTTCATACTTTGGGTCAAATGTAAGGTAGCAGTTGGCCCAATCTGCCATTACACCCCAACGAATGAAGGCAGATTTCTGTTTCTCAATTGCTCTTTCTGCAAATTCTCTGGCTGAAAGGAATAGCTCCATTAAGCACGTAGTTTAGCCCACTATGATCAATCAAATACCGTTTAAAATACCTATTGATGTTCTTCAGCAAAGCCAGAGCTGAACACAGTGAAACTACGCAGTGACTATTATGGTTCAAAACATAAACCTTTCAGACTAGTTGTTACATAGAATGGCTGCAAAGAGTAAAGAGATTCAGGAGTGGCACTTTGAGTACAACACGGACATTAAGCACAAATCTTTAGACTATAAACTTAACTTTTAAGGACAAGGGAAAAAATAAGTATATTTTGTTACAAAAAATATTCTCAAAACACATTCTAAATAAATAAGATAAATAAGAGTGAAAGTTAACTCCCTCTGTTGATGCTGATCCAAAATTTTCAAAGTAACATGCATCTGAAGATAAGTTAGCCCATTTCAGTACTACAATTTCAAACTAAAGCAGTTTAAAATTGCCTATTACAAACAGCTTTGCAGCTGAACGATGATGTGTTTCAACACATACGGTATTTGAAATTATTTCTTCAAAACATATGTGTCCATATAATGCTCCATATAGACTTTCTCCAAAGAGATCCCCCCTAGTTTTGCAGCATTGTTAAAAACACAGTCAATAAACATATTCTTACTTATGATACTGAGCCAAGCTGTCCTGATGGAACCTTTTACATGCGTCTTTTTAGCTCCTAATCAAATTCAGCCTTCAAAAACCAAAAGAATGTTGGTCTGATAAATAGGAGCTTCCTGCCACTGCACAGTTAATCAAAACAGACATCCAAATTCTCTCCCCTCCTTTTGTGGTTTTTTTTGGTTTTTTTGGTTTTTTTTTAAACCCAGGGTCAGTGCTCTGCATGTCCATTACAGAAGCAAATTAAGCCTGTGTTCAATTATCCCACTTCACAGGATTCCAGTGTGCTCTGTCTGCTTGGCAAACACATTCAGCGATCACAGAAAGTGTCACCAATAGCTAATAGAAAAGTCCACAATAAAGTATAAATGTTATGTGTAAAGCATAAAATACAAAACACGAGTAGGACATACTAATACTTAAGCCAGCTTTTTCCACAATGATACTGCAAAGAGCAGTTCATTTACCTCTCTGCCGAATTTCCATCGGTGAAAGCTTTTCAGCTCCTTTGACTTCCGACAATGCCTTCAACTCAATTGGCAATCCATGACAATCCCACCCTGGCACATAATGTACTTTATAACCTCTCATCACATGGAAGCGATTAGTGATGTCTTTCAAAATCTGAAAAGTCACAAGGGTCTGTTATCACTTTAGCTCCCCCATGTGGAACAGCTACGTTTGTGATTAAGATCCTCCTGTTTAAAAAGTACGAGTATCAAAGGTTCCATGATAAACTCACATTTAAGACCAGAAGAGTTATGCATTCCCCATTCCTGGCAGTGTTGAAGGCCAGGCTGACCAAGCCTTTGAGCAGCCTGGTCTAGTGGAATGTGTCCCTTCCCATGGCAGAGGGTTTGGAACTAGGTGATCTTTAAGGTCCGTTCCAACCCAAACCATTCTATGATTCCAAGACCATGCATTTGCGATTTTTATTGCCCATCATTTTGTATATTGGCAGAATCTCAGAAGACCTCTAATCAAAGGAATTCACAACCAGAGTAACTGAGAGATGCAGTTTATACACTTGCAAGACTTGAAGTGAACAAATCCTACTTGCTCTCATGTTTAAAACATTGAGCTGGACCTACAGCACTGCCCTAGTGCATTTTAGTGCAGCCCAGGCTTTGGTACTGTAAGAAGCCATGGGCGACATTTTAGTTTTTCTCACTTTGTGGCCAATGTAATATTGTCCTTCTCAGGACTGAATCTAAAAGTATCCAGAAGTATTTAGGAGTAATATTCCAAAGCTGAAATTTGTATTTTCAAAGCCACCAACATTCAGTCATTATGGTTCCATGGATCTAAATACTCAGATAAAATAAAATAAATGTGATAAAACAAATTTGCAAAACACTCAAAAGAAAAAAGAGCAGCAAGGCACAGCTCAATCATGCATTACAGCAACATCATTACATGTACAGATACAGAAATGTACCTTCACTCATATGTGTACGTCTAGTAAGCTCAATACACAAATAAGCTATGCATTTAATACAGCTTAGGAATTGAACAACCAGCTGGGCTTTCTCTGTGAGGCTGTTCTGACTGAAATATTCAGTCTCATAAATGGGCACTGAGCATGTGGTATTTACAGCATGGTATGGTATATCTGTGTCACCAGGGCACCACATGGAATCTACATAACCACACTGTTTGCTTTTTGAAAGCCCCATCTACCAAAAACCCAAACATTTTACAGCGTTTATGATTTACACGTGAATGGAGGAGGCAGAGCATGCGGCAATAAGCGTTTACCACTTCAGAACAGTAGAGTACAAACGAGTAAATATTTACTTTGTTTAACGCATGGCCAACGTGAGGGTCTCCGTTGGCATACGGTGGTCCGTCGTGCAGACAGAACTCCTGCTTCGCTTTCCTTTGCCTTTGCCAGGAGTACAGCTCTGAAAAACCACATTTCTGTGGAGACAACAAGAAAAAACATCAAAATCACCACAGGTCTGTCTTTGCGCTTCCAAAACTTCCAAAAATCCAAGTCTGGATTTTGGCTAGACAGTAAAATGTGCAACAAAAGCAGGTGGGCAAACAAACACACTTTTGTAACTCCGCAAAAGAGACATCAGTGGTTTAATAGTATTTAAAAGCCTGAGGGAGGTGAAACATTAGGTCTGAGTTCAATACCCTGGCGCTGCGCTATCAGGAGAGCCGCTGCTCCTTCTCCAAAGAAAACTGTAACAAAGTTGTGACTCTCCGAACCACAAATACCTCAACACCCCGAACTTTCCCACGCTCAGACGGCGGGGCCCGGCGAGAGCCCGGACCCGCCACAGTACGGCGAGCCCGCACACGAACCCTCGCCGCCATCCCCGCCCTCCTGCCCGCCCTGGGCTCGTTCGCACCCTCCCGGCACAGCCCCACGGCCCCCCGGGACCCGCACCCCGGGGACCCCGCCCCGGCTCGGCCGCACCTGCTGCGTCTCCAGCTCGGTCTCGGGCTGCAGCCGCCCCGGGAGCTGCGCGGGGAAGCGGCTGCGCGGCAGCAGCACCGTGTCCCGGTACCGGGAGTCCTCCCGGGTTTCGGCCGCGGCCTCCGAGGCGGCGGCGCGGCCCCATCGCCGGGCGGCCCCGGCCCGGGCCCGGCACAGCGGCGGCGCCCGCCAGGCCCGAAACATCCTCAGCGCCGCTTCCGCCTGCGCGACGGGCCGCGGGCCGGGACACACCGCGCAGGAGGGAGGGACGGAGGGACGGAGGGCGGCCGCTCGGGCCTCCCGAGAGGCCGGGCCAGCGAGCCGGCCCCGCCCGGAGCCGGAAGATTTGGGGCGTTCCCAGGTGGTTCTGTGAGAGGGACGAGCTCTTCCCGAGGGAGCCGGCGCGGAGGCCGCGGTGCGGGGCCGGGAGCTGGGTCAGTCCTTGGCGAGGCGAGGGGCGGGAAGGGCTTGGAGCGCCCCGCGCGCTGCCGGAGAGCGGTGACGGAGGAGATCCGGGGAAAAGCGAGACTGGAGACGGTGAGTTGGATGCTGCACCAGCAGAGCTGCTCCTGCCACCCGCGACCACCCGTGTTGTGCCCTGCCCCGCTCCGCTGGATGCACTGGAGAGCCCTGCTCAGTGCTCAGGAATTCCGGCTGCGCGGCAGGCAGTGCCCCACCGGGAATACCCCTGGCAAGAGACTCACCACAGGCTTTTTTTTTTTTTTTTTTTTTTTTAATACTAATTCAAAAGGCCTCTGAGCCCAAAACCTCGATGTTACCTCACTTGTGAAATGAGGTAATACAGCCCTTTCCCACGTGAAAGTCTGTAGGTGAACTGCAGTGGGACCCAGGGATTCCCACTCCCGAGTCCTAGCCTGCTCCTGCCGGGTAAACACTGTTTCCTGACATAATGACGAGTTTATCTTCTACGAAATGTGTGCCGAAGTTTATTGTAAAGAAATAGGGACCTCTGGTCACTTGGGTGTTCCGAGAAAGAAGTTGTGGCTTAGCACTTGCATTTAAAGACAGTGCTCTGTGTGATGTCCACTTTCTCCCTTCATCAGGCAGAATCATAAATTTGGAAAATGGAAATTCGCATAAAAGGGACTGAGATAGCAACATCAACAAATCCATCATGTGTGCTTTGATAAATTAATTGTAGCTAGCCTGTAATACTTACAGACATCAAAATTGAATAGTGGAAGAGAAGCTGGAAAACTCATTTATTTTGGTAGGTAGCAAATCAGGCTGATTTGTTGAGGCCATTCAATAAATTTGTTGCTAGACCAGGAGAAAGTAGGGGTGGTCTTTGGAGGACAAGGTGTATTTTGACAATTATACGCAAATTTAACTTGAGGGACAGTTGCTGTGTAGTCTTTGTACGTTGTATAGTTTTCTAAGAGTCAAACTATTTTTGTCCAAAGCAAGCAATATATTCTTGAATGTCTTGTGGAAATATACGTTAGACATTGCCCTCATTACAAAGAATATGCCATAAACTTATAAATAAACTAGGTAATTTGAGATAAACAAGTTGCAGCCAACTAGCACACACACTTATCTAACCAAAAAGGTCCGATATACCAGAAGATGTGCCACACAGGAGATGCAGCCCTGGAAAAATTAAAGACACCTGTTGCAGTAATAACATACTTTGCAATGCATTGATTAGTTACTTTGTATTGGTGAGGAGGGAGTGTTGAACCTCCTGTTTCAGTTTCTTTTAATAGATCTTGTTTTTTCATACAAATATTTTAACTTTTAAGGTTTGCCTAGAGATTTTGAGTTCACCACAGAAATATATTTGTTTGCCTTAGGAACGGCTAGGAAAAATGTGCCCAAGAAACATCTTGGGTCAAGCTTCAAGAGTGTAAGATAGTATTTCTGTACTGCTTTCTGAGTCTTTTGAAACTTTATACAAACATTAAATAAATCCAGCCTTTCAAACAATTTTAATCTCATTTTATGAAGCAGGATCAAACGTACAGTAAAATGTCAAATGCCTAATGAGAAGCTGAGCCTAAAATGTTAATTATCTTCTTCGGACCTCAATTCTTTAATCCAGACATCCTATGTAATATGCTATTTTTTTTTTCACTCTCCCTCAGAAATACTCATATTCCTGATATTTTCAGTGTGGATTGAACTACATTCCATTTTTCTTCCTGTTAACTTCTTTCACATGATAGTATAGACTTAAAATAGTATCTCTCAGCTCATGTGCTATGACATGTATTTGCTCTACAACTTCCAATTGTTTGGGAGCGGCTTTTTGCCACAGGTGGCATTTCCAAAATTTCCTCTGTAACCATTGCTACCAGGCCAAGATGGCCCAGCTGTGCACTTTGGGTATGGACCTTGGCTATTCTACAGAACTCCAGAGCACTTTGCTCCCATCCCGGAGCAGTAAATAATAATTAACATTAGCAACTGTGCTTTTTGAGTGTAATTACACAATCGCTCTGCTCCTTCAGCTTCAGAGAGCTTGTGACTTTAGAGATACAGGTACAACGTTTCTAAAGTGCTCAAGAAGTTCTTAAATCAGCTAAATTGGGGATTTTGATACCTCTGACATTGCCTTTGCTGTGAACAGCCTTGAACTTGGTTTCTCAAGGAAGAAAGGGAAGGTGTTGTATAACGACCTGTTGCCACTTACGCAGTACTTGCTGCAATTGCTGCAAATATTGATTGTGATATTAGTGAAATGATTGCTACATTACACTTCCAAGTAATATATCTTCTTCTGTGTGGGGATTAGTAAGTTCCTCTATATTTTGTTCTGGCTCTGTGCTCAAGTGTTTCCTTGGAAGTGTGTCACACCTGTGAGCCCAACCCAAAAAGCAGATTATCTACACAGATGGAAAAAACTGATAAGAAAACATAAAAGGCAATTAATTAGCTTTGCATTTTGAAGAATACAGTGTAGTTATCAATACTTTTTTTCCTGAGGCTGAAAAAAGCTGGGAGGAATGCTAGCCTTTCCAAAAGTGATAGTTACTCTTCTGTTTGGGAACTGAAGGCACAGTGAATTGCACTGGTGTGTGCTGGGGAACAGATGTAGAGGACAACATAACAGGGAGAATAACAAGGCAGCAGTATTGAAGGGAGGAAGGAAGATGTAAATAGATTTCCTTAAAAAATCGGGAGAAGTTAAAGAAATACAGAAAGAATGGTAAAATTCGATGAACAGACTTTCACATACAAGTTTGCAGTATCTGCACATCATTAACCTTTTTTTTTTTTGTCCGCAATTAGGCCATCTACAAAAGCCTATTTTATATTTAAACAAAGAAAAATAATAAGTGAACTTGCTCATGTCATCCTCTCTGGCAGCCTTGTGCTTGAGTCTGGGCATAAACCATCTCTGTAGGTTCAGTTCTGAGAAAATGAACTTATGTTCAAAATGTGCAAAAAATGAGTACTCTGAGTAGACCGTGCTTTTTCGTAATATCTGTGATAGAGTTTCTGCTGCTTTTCTTTTTAATGTCAGATTTTATTTTAGTGAACTAGGTTCACTATCAGACAGAACATGGATATTTGCAAACTCTTGTCTAAAATAAGCGTTATATCCCTGTGTTTGTTAATTGTCTTTTTAAAGAAGCCAAAGCTTACTTCATTACTTACATTGGCAGTAACCCGCTTTCCCCTTTCTTCTCAGTTTAAGCTGTATCTTTTTGGAATGTAAATATGTAAACTTTTTTACTTTTTGTCTTCTCTCGAAGACAGAAATGTACAAGTTTGCTGTTTGTTTCTTTTCAGCCCTCAGGATGGCCTCCCCAGCCCTGCTCATGCGTGTGGTCGCCTCTGCGTATTCTGTGGCGGAAAAAGCTGCAACAATTGTTAGAAATGTAATGTCTGCAGGAGACCTGGGGATAGTGGAGAAGGTATTGCTTTTACTTTGTTCAAATTTAATTTCCCCTGTTAATGCTGAGTAAGGTACAGGTCAAAGTGGTATTTTTGAAAATCAGCAACTGGGGAAGGGAATACAGTCCTCACCCCTCTGATACAAGAAACATTCCTTGTTAAAGGGTTAAAAGAGCACTAGAGAAGTGTCTTTTGACCAGTATTTCTAAAGAATGTTCAGACACTTAAAAGAAACACCATAATTTTGTCCTTATTTCCCTAATAAAACACAAGCTCTGGATAGCACAAAATTCATAACAATACGTATTTCCTATTAGTTTCTATATCTCTGTTCTAACACCTTAGTAGAGCTTAAAAGACTGTGCCCTGTTCTACCTTTCCCCTCAACATAGTGACCTCACATCCATTTACCTAGTGAGGAAAACAGTTCAAGGATAGTTGAATTTTTACCTAGCTCCTCTCCATCCTTTCCTTAATATCTAGAATTTTCTTTCCCTCAGTCAACTTTAAGATCTATATTTATATTGCTTCTCTTTGTAGCACTTGCACTTTTTCTCCCCCCACCTCGTTGGTAGGTAGACACTTTGTCCAGCCATTCTTACATTATTGATGGCTGTTTTGAAGAACTACTTTATTCTGGTTTGTTAGGTTGATGTCCTGGAACGAAGGACATTCTCTGCAGTAAATCTGATCTTTCTGAGTCTAAGGTCAGGACCAATTTCAATCAAATTTATTAGGGGATGAGAAGGAAATTTCAAAGAAAAATATCAAGTTTCACAAATATTAGCACTTGGATAATGGACAGACTAGGATTTGACCATGCAAAAATTAACCCATAACATGATTCTAAATGGAATATTCCATTCCTATGGCTAACTTCCATAGCTGGTTAAATAATTTTGTTGTCAGCAAATAAGATACAAGCAGATAGAATAAAATTTTTGTTTGATTCAATTAAGATGCAAACCTTGGATGAATTTTGTCTTTCTTGATGCCAGTGCTAACAAAATTATTTCTTATTGTGTTGCTATCTCTGGACCTAAAAGGATTCTCCATTCATGGATACATGAAGATTAAGGCAAAAAATTGGTAATAAATGACCCACTTTCACTATGTAGCAGATTATCAACATTTAAGAAATTAGTGTAACCCATGTGGCAATGTGTTTGGCTACATCCTATCTTCTGGGAAGGCTTGCACTCATTGTTTTATATGATCTTGAGACACCAAATCCACTGTTTCCTCTCAAGTATTTTTTGATGGAAAAAATGTATGGATGTTACTGACCAGTTAAATTTCCCTGGTTAGCTTCTGGCCTTTCGTGGTCTTTTTCTGCTAGACTAAGGAACCATTCACTAATTAGAAGTTTATACATTATAGTTGTTTCTGTTACTTTTTTTTAAACAAACTAGATCAACTGGACTTTTAAATGACCTTTGACTAACAGCTTCCCTATATTTCTCCTCTTTCCTAATTTGCCACGTCTATCCAGTGAGCCTTAGAATAATGACTTTTTTTCTGTTAACATCTTAAGTTTTGCCTTTCCCTCTTCATGTATTATATCTGGGTTCATACTTGTATTGATTCATTCTGTACACAGTGTAATATTTGCACAAATATAGAGTGAGTACAATTGCATGAGAAGAACACAGCAGTAAATGTTGTTCTAGTGTCATAGCTCTGGGGTACAGAGGGAAACTCTGCTTCTTGCAGTTTTTAGCCTGCCTCTCGCAGGATCACTTACTAGGTTGGTGATTAATCAAATTAGATTTCTTTTTCATTACAAGGCAGATATTCATAGTAGCTATATGGGCTACTGTGCTGGTGTGGTGTATTTTTTTTCATACACATATCCTTGGACAGGCTGGACCCAACGACTTGCAGACCAAAGCTGACCGACTTGTACAAAAGAGCATTTGTGCTTCCCTGGCACGGAAGTTTCCCAAGGTCACAATCATAGGAGAAGAAGTAAGTACCTAGTTTATTTCATGCTAACAGTATGTATTTCACTAAGTGTTAGTATTTCATACTAACAATTTATCTTGCTCTCAGTTGCACTGGAATTTGCTTTGGCAGGGTTTAGGAAAACCTCTGTTTTAATTTAAAAAAAAAAACAACAAACAAATTTCCATCCTGTTTCACCTTTTCAATTCATTAGCTTTGTCAAGCTGCAAGCAAATACACAGTTCTAAGGCAAATTGAAGTGAGTCCAACACCTTTCTTTAGTAACTCTAAGAATTCTTTTGTTAGGATTTGCCCACTGATGATGTAACTGAGGAATTAATTGAAGATGGTCACTGTGAAGAAATACTGAAGAAACCTTGTCCTGCTCAGTACACAGGAATTAAAGAGGAAGAGGTAATGTGTTACTCATATGTCTTCATATTATAAATATCTATATTACTTACTAATTTTAGCTAAGAGTGTGTTAATAAAAAAGGTTTTTTCTATGTTGTCAATGTTTGTTTTTCATTTGAAAACTGAAATGTAGTCACAAGAATCAGACCTCCAGAGCTGGAAATGCTGCATGTCCCTTTGCACAGTAATGGGAAATTGCTTCTTACAATTTGTGATTCAAATTTATTTGGAAGGAATTTAGTTTGGACATAATGAAGTAATCTCATTACCATGTTCAGTTTAATCCTTTATACTTCAATTAAGAGATTTACTGAGACATTCCTGTCAATTTTTAAAGCTTTTCTTTTTGGTGTTAAATACTACTTCCATAAAGAAATAAAACCACTAAAGTAAAATATATACTTTGTATGATAATTGACATGATTTGTATTTGTTAATTTTCCTAATTTTTTTAATTCTTAAAGCTTGTAATATGGGTTGATCCCCTGGATGGAACCAAGGAGTACACTGAAGGTTGGATTCTCTTTTACTTCTGTTGATTAAAAAAAAAAGCAGTGCAATAAAGTAGCATATACATGTAGATCATTGTATCATAGAAGTTACAATATTGTTTCATAAGGATGATATTTCTGTGCTTCCTGAGAGCTATAGAATTTTTTTAATCATTCCATTCAGTTCTAAGCAGGACTGAATATTTCTGATGGGCTCCTGAGTGGTTATCATTTCAGGGTGCAAAGAGCTGCTTTTGACTCCTGGCAGGTTGTCTTAAGTTTTTAGTTAAATTTACTATTTTGCAAATACTTCGAATTGAAGGACTAAATCTCCCCTTCACACAGGAATATGCTGAATTTTATTTCATCCTCCTCTTCAAGCAATCCAAATACCACAGCTGTATTTGTAGCCTTTTCAAAATGAAACAAACATCTTCCCACAAATCAGAGTTCTTTACTTGTGGGAAGAAACTGTTTTCAGCAAAGCCTAATTTGTCTCCATAAAAATAGACCTTAAAATGAAAGGGAAAAAAACCCCAACCCCTAAAAACCAGTATGATGAAACCTCACTTTAGTCTCTTACTGGCATCCTTTAGTTGATTAATGCAAAATTTTTTAGGCAGAGTTTTTCCCTTTTCAGGGAAAAAGATACACAACTGCCAACAAATTTCTGGTTTTGAAAATCACTAAAGAATTTCCACCACAGTTATAGAAAAATGTCATCATAGACTGCTGTTTAGTTGTATCTTTAAACTTTTTTCTCATTATGTGATAATTATAACGTAGTTCTATTAAGTGAACCTATCTGGGGCACTTTTTAGCAGACCTCAGTACTAAATTACTAAAAAATCAACCAACCTATTACACCTGAACATCGTGATTAGTATTGGAATTTTTAAGATATCACCCTGTGTATCAATTTGTGGACTTTTACTGAAGTTTTATTTTTATATATATATATATATATATATACTTCCTCTTTTCAAGCATAACTCACATGCATATTATTTCTGTGCAGGTCTCCTTGACCACGTAACGGTTCTTATTGGAATTGCGTATGGAGGCAAAGCAATAGCAGGAGTTATTAACCAGCCATATTACAACTATGAGGTATTAAATTGCTGGTTTACTTAAAAGCATTAGGTGGTTTCTAGCTGTTCCTTCCAAGCCATTTCAGTTAGCACACTTTCAACTGAAAAGTGGCATGAAGTTGAGTTAAAGTTGTAATATAAAGTGTTGCTTTTTTTATTAAATATTTACAATTTTACATGTTGGTTTCCAGGAACTGAATGTCAGAGACGTAGTAACAGCCATACTGAATCCTAAGGCTTGTGCAATCCACTAATACAGTATATATTGCATACATGCTGTACAAGCTACTAGAGTATATGTAAAGTACGTACCATGAAACAAGTACAGATCACTGTTTTTGCAGTCTTTGCTAGAAAGTTTTTAGCAATAGGTTCATTTGTGATGTGTGGTAACTGCCGTAAAACTGCAGCCCTAAATAAACCAAGCTGACAGCTGGGTTTAGAGTGTATCTTGCCAGGTCTCAGATGTTAAGTCCAGGATGGCCAGCCTACAGGCATTTACACATTTGGAGATTATTTCACCATTATCCAGGGGGAGAGGGGAAGCTCATGATGCATCCTGATTAATTAAACTTACTGGAGTTTAAAGAAAAAGCTCTTGAGTTGATGTAATGCCCATCATGTTCTATGCGGTACATATCACAAAATATTTAAGTTTACAAGAAATTTTCAGTTGCAGATTGTGCTTAAAGTACAGAAATATACAAATATTAATCTGCCAGTCACTGGAGTTAGGATGTAATTCACCAGCACAATCTCAAAGATAAGAAAAGTGTAAATGATATCACTGCCATAGAAGGAAAGAGAGCCAATTTCTCACTCCAGGCTCCAAAGTAGGTTTTTTTAAATGTCATTGTTTAAGTACATAAGCCAGTATTAATACTATACTCCCTGAAATGCAAAGATGCCTCTAGGAATTCCTTTCCCTTTGTGGTCTAAATGCTGATCGCTGTGATTAACCATCACCCGGACTGTGTACCTTTTTTGCAGGCAGGAGCTGGTGCTGTGTTGGGCAGGACGATCTGGGGAGTGTTGGGCATAGGTGCCTTTGGATTTCAGCTCACAGAAGCACCTGCTGGGAAACACATCATCATTACCACCCGTTCCCACAGCAGTACCCTGGTAAATGAGTGCATCAGTGCCTTGAACCCGGACGCTGTCATCAGAGTTGGAGGAGCCGGAAACAAGGTATGAAAACTCAAAATCTCTTGCTTTTACTGGGAAGTGGCACCTTTGTTAAAAAAGAAAAACTTTTTAAAGAAATCATTTGCTTACTTGCATGAATGTACAGGAGACTTCCTCCTCCTTCCCCAGCACAACTCTTTCTAGCATTCAGTCTGCTGTGAGGGAGACAGAATTTGTACAGGTGTATCTGTGACAGTGGCTGTGCTGGTCACGGCTGAGGTCTGTCTTCCCCAGTATTCTGTTTCTAGGGGTGAAAATAAAAAGTTGTAAGACCAGGATGACTAAATGGGAGTTCAGTTTAATCACAATTATTAGATGTGTCCTCCAGTATGTATTAATACAGTTTTTGTTCCAACTATCTAGCAGCACATATGAAAGGATAAAAATACAAGCACACGGTGGTACTTTTTGCAAAACTTCTCTGCGTACAGGGAATACTCTTTTACTACCAGTTTTAAAGCTTCATTTTGTCACAGCTGTCAAAAACAGACCTTCTGATCTCTCTTCTCCAATATGTGCAAGGCCAAAATGGAACCAACACAACAAGTAGACAGTTTCCACTATTTTTTTAGTACTGGCATGAGAAGGGAACTGTTTCTGAAACTAAGAGCAGATTTTCATCCTGTAGAGTGTATTTACAACAATCAAAAATATTGAATTGAGTATGGTAACACGGTATAGCTTTCCAAATCTTAATACAGTTTCTTGTAATATCAAAGGAAATGGCTGGTGTTCCTTTTTCTGACCATAAGTAAATAGAGTAAGTGGATTTAATCCCTGTTGCCTGGTGTTATTTCTACCCATTTCTAAATGCCTAGATCCTTTGCAATGATTGCCACTCTCTATTCATAATAGGTCATTCAACTTATAGAAGGCAAGGCATCTGCTTATATATTTGCCAGCCCTGGGTGCAAGAAATGGGATACATGTGCACCTGAAGCTATTCTGCATGCTGTAGGAGGTAAGTTAATAGCATTCAAAATCCCAAGATAAGTGAAATTGCATCAATTTTAAGTTATTTATACTTTTCATAGGAAAAAAAAAAGAATTTCCAAACATGTTCTTTGAAAGAAAAATGACAATATGTATGTATTTTTTAATAGTTATGACTCACTAGGAGCTTTGAGTCCTCTGAAATCGACAGTAATGCCAATGGGTCAAGCACATTATGCTCTGAAAAGTATGACATGATCTGTTTTGCTCTGGACTAATAGAATCAGTAACTATCAAATAATCAACAAAGCCCATTCCAAAATTTTGGGTATATTCATTTTAATATTCTCAAAACAAATTACTTTTTTTTTTCTTGTTGGCTACTGTATCACAGTAAAATCCTGCTGCCCTACTAACTGGATATAGTAGTTTATTATTAGTAACATGTTATGTAATATGTGGACACTCAACTCTTCAAAACCACAGAAATAGGTCAAATCATGTTGTTCCTCAGATGTACAAACTCCAAAATTGAGTAAAATTAGTGGCCTCCAGACAACATAAGCCACTTATCTAGGGGTAAGGGGTTGAGAAGCTAAGAAAAGTCTCACTGACAAAGATTTCAAGTATATTTTTTTTTCCTGCTGTTCACATTGATAGACCTTTTACCACTATATGCTAAAAATTATGGGGTTTTATCTCCTCAATTCTGCCAAGCAATGATAACAGGCTTCATAATGGCACTATTTAACTCTCTTGAACTACAACTATTTAACTCTGCAGTCTCTGGAGTTCATAACTGGGATAGTTTTACACAGGTTAGCTCAAGCACAAAGCAGCCCAACCAATCTGGAGCAGCACAGTGCTGTATTTAGTCTCCTTGTTAAGGAGGTATCTCCTGGTTAAAATCTTGCATGACAATCTCCATTGTCCCTGCTAAGTGGTTTCTAGAAATTCATTCAAAACCAACTGCTGTGTTTCTATATTATGTTACAGTTTGTTTGTTTGTTTGTTTGTTTCAGGCAAGATAACTGATATCCGTGGAAATTCATTTCAGTATAACAAGGAAGTGAAGCACATGAATTCAGCTGGGGTCCTCGCCACTTTGAGGAATTATGACTATTATGCCAGTCGTATTCCTAACGCTGTGAAGGAGTCTCTAGTGCCTTAAAGCAAGGGAAGCATCTTCACTTGGCCTGGAAGGCTGAGAAAGTGAACTTGGGGAAAAAAGAAAGAAAGAGGATAACTGAGCTTGAAATCTTGTTTTACAGAATCTGAACTGAATTCTTTTATTAAGGTGTTTAGTAATTTCAAAATTACACAGAATCCTGAAGTAAATGTTGGATCAGATTGTTTTGCTGTTTTTAGCAGGCAACTTCAAAGTGGTCACATTTCTTCAGTAGCTGTGTTCTATATTCTCTGGGAGTTTTCATTCTTCATGACTGTGCATGATATACTGTAAATCATAACACTGCTGACCAAAAATCATCTGAAAATTCTGAGCACAAAACCACGTTAAGTCATTTACCTGATCTTGCTCGATGTTTTTTGTTGTATGTAGCCAATACAGGTTATTGTGTTAAATACAAATGGACTAAGGATTTGCCTGGATGGATTAGCTTATTTGTTATAAAGTTGCCAGTTTTGATTCTTAGAAGTGAATCTTTGAATTTTTCAATCTGCACTCAGTTTTGGGATGGATGAAAATGTTATTTGTGGTGAGTTGGGTTGTCTGAGTTTTGCAGGAGACAGGACACAGCCTATCTGGGCCTTCAACATCCCAAACAGGCGTTCCTGGGTCATTGGATCCACTGATCCATTGGATCAGTGAAGCATTAATACAGCAGGGTTCAGGACACCTCAGCTGAGGAAAACCCTCAAGGAAAAGGTGACAGGAGGAGTTCCAAGCACCTCTCTGATTTGAAATGCCCCTGTCAGGGTTTATGCCATTGCAGTCTTGGAGCACTTTGAGCATCCTAGGTCACTTTGACATACGCGGGATAACAGAAATTGCAGAACTTAAAATTTTTCATGTCCAAATTTTGAGATAAACAGGTGCCTTTCCAACAGCCCCAACAATTTGAAGAACCTGACAGTACCACTTGCCCTCCCTGTGAAACATAGGCATGTTATGGGAGGGGAAAGAAGAGAGACAAGATCACCACAAATTAACTTAAAAATTGGAGAGCCTGTTTCAGTCAGCTTTCCCATAGGTATGGGTCTTAGGAAAGCAGGATTCAACTGCTCAGTCTACCTGAACACAAAAGAGAACAAGTATTAAATTACATACGACTAGCTAAAATTGGCAACCTTAGCCAAAACGGATGAAGTCTCTTCAAGCTGAATTTGGAATTCTGGAGTTAGGATCTTGAACCACTGAGGCCTCTGTGCCCTTTGTTTTCTCCAGATTTTGTGCCCCAAGTCCCTTATTCTCAAATTAAGGAGTCTTAGGGCCTCCCTTTCCCTAACAATGTGACAGTGAGGCATTCCTTGAAGAGATGCCACTTTCAACAGACAACACATAGTTTTGCTTTTCTTTCTGTTCTCTGTGTGGAGAAAAGAGTGGCATAAGTCAGGTTCTCAGGCATGTGGTGTCAGGGAGGGTGCCTGAACACAGCTGCTAGCTTACGTAAGGACTGAATCCCTAAGCTCCTCTCCCACGTGTTTTTTTTTTTTTGCTGTCACCTGTGCTGACACCTTAAATGTTAAAGTAGCCTGCAAGCTGCACTGCACCTTTTCTTCCTCTCTGCCCCTCTTCATCCACACAAACCGTCTTTAAACTAGCATTTAAAGGTACAAAGGTTATGTTTTCCATACAGAAGAAAATTTCAAATGTCAGTTTTCAACAGCATGTTCAAGTTACTTCTTTTTTTCATCACACAAGGTGTTTAACAACTCTAATTTATTTAAAAGTCCTTAGATTATATCATTTTCTCACCACAGGATAACATCAATATGACTTCAGTGGCTGAAAGCTGGCTCTGTTTCCAGCAAGCAGGAACATCTTGACACCAAAAGATATGAACAAGGCAACTCTTGCTAAGGTGTTCCCAGTCTCTCCATGTGCACACATGGAACAAGATCTAAGGAAAGTCTTTCCTTAGTGAGGTCATCTTAGCATAACATTTAGATAAATTAGAAAGATTAGCACTTACCTCATTCTATCGTGACACTGGATTAAAGCCACATATATAGGAATGATGTGTGCTTCTAATCCTTTGATCTAAAGCCTACCTTCTCTTTCCTCAAGTGCATGACTGGTAAGAGCAGGCAAGACAGATTCAGCCTGCTTTAATTAGAACCTTCTTCATGTTTTGGCCCATTACAAGTTTAGTCATTCCATATACTGATTGTGACTGAAGTTTGAGCCATACAGCAAGTTCAAGCTTAATCTCATTTCACCGCTTCAGTTATATATAATTTTCGCCCTTATGTTATACAGGATTCTTTGTTATGCATGCTTTAGCTTTCCCATCAAAATCTGCTTGTGAATTTGCAAAACACATTAAGATAAAATGTATAACAACTTAGACAATGCAGAACCTGCCTTAATAATGCTTTCCATGTCATCATTAAAATACTAGGTACAGAACCCACTGTTAGTAAACTTAATCTCTGTATCTATATCCTTATTTTCATCTGAAACTTGTAATAGGTTTGAAAATCTCTTCAGCAATAAGCCCGTTTCTAATTCTGCTGTAATTTCTGTCTGCTCTTTGTTACCTGAATGGGAGTAGAACATACATAGCATACATGAGCTTCTGCATGATGTGTAAAGACACTTATGTAAGAAAAAAATTTCCATGCTTACAGGAACTGTAAAACTGCTAACACAGGAGAATATTAAGTAAAGTTGAGATTAGGGCCAGCAGCAGGAATCAATCATAAAAAACCAGCACCTAATGTACAATCACGCTCTGGCTATGCCACTGCATCCACTGCACAAAAAGTACCGGTCCACCAATCAAGCACTTGATAATTTCTCTTCTAGCACATTAGGCGCTACAGTAACAGCTATAAAATTGACGGGGGGAAATCACGGTGACACTGCATTGTCCTTGCAACAAAGTGAACTTGAGTCAGTCTCCTGTGAAAAACCGGTGACACAGCATTTTTGTAATTCGCTCCAAGACTCCAGAGGGTGGTTGGGCACTGGAACAGGCTCCCCAGGGAAGTGGTCACAGCACCAAGCCTGCCAGAATTCAAGAAGCATTTGGACACTGCTGTCAGGCACATGGTGTGATTCTTGGAGCTGTGCTGTGCAGGGCCAGGAGTTGGACCTGGTGATCCTTGTGGATCCCTTCCAAGTAGGGATATTCTATGACTCATCTGGCTGCAAAATCTGCACGTTTGTCAGGAGTTGAACAAATAGCATTCTACAAAACCAGGCGAATGAAACCACTGCACTCAAACGTGTCTGTACGTGTTGTGTTGTCCGTTTGTACCATCCCACATAGAAAAGGGGTTGAAGGCATCTCCACGGCTGCTGCCACACAAGCTCCAACAAGGAGCTTTTGCACGCAACTCCCGGAGAGCCCTCGGGAAGGCTCAGCTGTGAGAAGCGAAGAGCCGGCTCCTGGCACCGCTTAGGAGCCAGGCAGCCTCCTCCCGGCGCCCATCCCGGACGGCTTCCCGGAGCCGGGAGAGTTCACTGCAGTCATCACCTCCCGCCCGGCTCCGACTTCGCCGCCGCCTCCTCCCGGCGGACTTCTGGACAAATCACGCTCCCTGCCCTCCCGCTCCGCCGCCTCGGTGGCTTCTCCCGACGGAAGTGACGGTCCATCCCCCGCCCCGGGGCGGGTCCTGCCGGGCCGCCGTGCCCGGGCCGGCCCTCGCCGAGCTGGCAGCGCTGCGCGCCCCGCCCCGCTCCCTGCCCTGGTTCCGGCGGCGACGGCGGGAATGGCGGCGCTGAGTCTCACCGTGGACGCGGGGAGCCCCCCGCTCGGTAAGGACGGCCCCGACCTCCCTTCCAGCCCCCCTTTCCCCTCCCGCCCCCCCCCCTTCGCCCAATCCTCACTCTCCCCGGAGATCCGTCGGGCTCCGTCCCTGCCGTGCCCGCCGTGTTGCATCATGCGGCGCCGCTTGTCCCCGCCTGCGGGGCCGGGCGCGGGGCGCCCGTGCCCGCGCTTCCTTCCCGGCGCTCCCCGTCCTTCCCGTTCCCTCCCGTCCTTCCCGCGGCCGTGTGCCCGCTGCGGCCTTGGCACGGCCGGGCGAGGCAGCGGGTCCCCGGTGCCTCTCGGTGTCCGCTCGGGCAGCGGCGGCGGCGGCCGGCACTTGCCAGAGCTCGGGCTGGGGGAACTCGGTCACGGGCAGAGCGCTCCGGTGACTTGGCGCGTTGGGGCTGAATTTTAAGGCAGCCCCGGTTCAGGCTGCGTGCTTGTGAGCTCTGCTTGGTTGCTGCTACCTTTTATTTTCGGTTCTTAATCTGTTGCTAAAATTCGGCTCGTCTGGGGAGCTGGTTCAAAGTTGCGCTGTGAAATCCGTGCTCTTTCAGTTGCTCACTCTCCGCCCTCCGAGGTTATTTTGCCTTTAAAAATGTGAGAGCCTCCTTCGTTGCACTTTCAGCCATCTGGAAACAACATTCTGTACGTGTTACATACCATTTCTCCATTTTGTTACAGCTGTTAAAAATAAATTTTCTTCCCATTCTTCGTCGTAGTTTATTGGTTTCTTTTTCACTCTGTTGTTCCCAAATGCTATTTGGGAATGTTATTCCCAGAGTTTAATACAACTTGGATGACTAATGATTTAAGGTACGATAACATACAAGTTTTAAATAAAATTTTTTCTGATATTTTTTTATACTGGTTTGCCAGAAAGTGATGCAATATGGGTTATGATTAACATCAGGTTTAGGGGCTTTGGAGACTTCTTTTCTTTTGATAGCTGGTGAGTAGCACTAGAGATTTAATTCAAGAGATTGCGTGATTGTGTCAGAAATATTACATGTTACAGATGAAACATTATGGTAAACATTTGTATAAAGAAGGCAACCTCGGTTATCCTACTCATCCCTACTTCATACAATTCATCATGTCTGCTATGCTCTAGGAAAAGTGTAGTAGCTTTTAATGTCATTAGTATTAATTACATAGCTTGGTGCACATAATACTTGTCATTTTCAAAGCATTTCCATGCATGTTATTAAAATACTTCCATGTCTTACAAACGTATTGCATAAGGGATGTCATCCTGAATTTCACAGATGGATAACTGAGGGATGGGAAGAAGAACCTTGACTTACTCTTAATGCCAGAAGAAGGGCTTTCAGCTGAGCACAGGTGAGAGCTAGGGAATTCCTAGCTCCAGCGGTTTGTATTTAGGCCAGTGTATTAATAGCTTCCAATATCATCTGCCGTGGGTAGTTAGTGCGTTGTTCTGGGGAAGATAAAGTGAACAGCGCTCCATGAAGGCTGTAACAGGTTAGATGCCTTTCAAGACCCAGAGTATAGTCCTTCATCTAGTTTCATTTAAGTAATATTTACCTATGCAGAAGCTTGCTGTCTTTGTACGTGCTTCTGAGCAAAGTTGAAGAACACAAGCTCCTCTACTTATGCTCAGCAGGCTGAGTCTGGACCAGAGCCAATCCAGAAATGCAGCCAAGTTAGCTCAGTGCTTTGTTTGAGCTGCTGTGTTGTGCTGTGTTGTGCTTGAGATTAGAGAGGTTTGCATCAAGACACTTTCAATGTGGACAGAGCTGTCTTCCAGTCTAAAAACTTGGATAATTATTTTCTTTCCAGAAACCATTTTTAACTGTCATTGCTGAACTGCTTACTCTGAGAATCCTGTGTCAGCTTCCTGCACTTTCACATAGATAGAATTTATTGGTTTTGAATGGCTAATCTTTTCATAAACTTTAATTCAGGTTAAAAATAGTCTCATCCTCTTTTAGAAAGTACTGGTGCATTCAGTTATTCATCTCCATTGTTGCATGTGTCAGGACTGGGATGAAGTACATTAGTAATACTGTTCAATAATTAAAAGCATTTTGTTTAGGGTCTCTACATATATTGGGGGACAGGACTAATTTTTACAATACCCTAAGGAAGCAAAATGTATTGCTGCTGACACTTGCTGAGCTCACTGCAGATCACTGCGTGCTGGACGTTGTCAATTTGAAGCTGTAAGGGTTGCCAAGAAAAAGAAGCCTCTTGCATATAAGACTGAACATTGTTGTTTTTTTTTTTCCCTGGGCAATCTTACTTTTGAAGGAGTCAGTTCAGTCATCAGGTCCTATTGGAGAAGAAATGTAGCTGCTTGTGTGTTGCTGTGAAAAGTGTCTTTTCTGGAAGGAAGTTCAGTATCTTTTTCTCTTGTTCTTTTTAAAGGAGCTCTGCTGACGGTGGAGCATGTGAAGAATGATGTTAAAATTTCAGTGGAAGAAGGCAAAGAAACCATACTCCGTGTGTCCGAGTAAGTGACTTTGCATCTCTCCTTCTAGCTTTGGGTCAGCAGTTTTAAAAATCACGTGGTTGTAACACTGACAGTAACCTTTTGAAGTAGGTGGAGGAGAAAAATACAGTTCTATTCATCACTGCATTACTGATTTGTCTTTGTATCATAGGCAAAATATTTACAGTATATTCTAAACTAGAGCTTTATGGCTAAAACTCTTGTATGCTTATTTTCATGCACTTACACACATATATTTCATGCAGTTATACACGTATAACTGTCTGTGCTACACCAGCCACTTCATTGTTTGTGACTTTTTGTGGTGCCATGGATTATCAAAAGCAAGGCCATTTTTATGTTAGGTAGGATTGGTATACAAGATTCCTTGGACTTCTGTGTGTGTGGTGGACTGGATTTAAAATGTGACCTCATTTTAGGCTTGCTGCTGTGTATATAAGTGAAGGCATAATGTTATCTCAGAAAAGTGCTAATTAACTGTGCTGTGCTATCCAGTGTATCCCATCTGCATCCTGTAGAAAGGATATTGGAAATTTTTGTAGCAATCCATTGTCTGTCCTTCTAAAAATACTCTGCCATTGGAATGATTAATTTCAGATTTGGGGCATGAAGATGGTCTTTACAGTCTGAGTAAGATCAAATGTATATCAGAAATACAGGACTAACACTGTTACTTTTGGGAAGCTGCACTGTCACATTAGATTCCACATCAGGTAGGACATCTGGATATATCAAGAAGAGATATCCTGCTATTTGAAGTACCACTGACATATCAGTGGAAATCTCTGACCTCCAGTATCTACAGTAAGGAGCATATTTGTGCCCATGAACATTGCAGTTGTAACTTAAAGTACACTAACACTATGATGAATTTGGAACTAGTGATTATAGGTGTAGTTTTTGAATATTGATTAGTTTTTTAAAGATTTTGGGGGGCAAATCTATTGTTCAAAGACTTGCTGACAAACTCTCATTTTGTGAGCCATTTCAGTAGAAGATCCTGTTAAAGCCTTCAGTGCATCATAAACTGTATACCTGCATGTCTGTAAAATGGCTATAAAAGCAACATATTTCACATTGTGTTGCGGAGTTCCTGACTTGATCCTCGTACTTTAACACCAGCTTAGTGTTTCCACTTTAGGGAAAGAGCTTGTCACTGTGTGCATCTGTGCAAAAAACCAAAGCACAGGAAGACTCACAATCTTCAGTCATGGTTGTTTTACTGGTTGCAAGTATTGGTTGCTGTTTAAAATGTTAGACCTGAACTCAGATATGAGTTCTTACTGCAATCTGATATTACACGTTGCCTTTTGTTGTGCCTAGTGATGGCACTGAATTTGTGATTTTTGAATTAAAACAAGAGAAATGTGATGGGTTGTATTGGGACTTAATTGGTACACCTTCAATAATCTTCAGTGTATGTCATGCACGTGTGGGATACAGCTTACGTAACAGACAGTTAATTGGATATTTTTCAGTTGCATGAGAAAGTTTTCCCCATAAGTAGCTTTAGTCAGGTTTTGGTTTCATTTTACTTAGACAGTTTAGGCAGTGCATGGATGTATATACCAAAAAATACGCATATATAGTGTACACTCCTTTGACACATGGGAATTATCTTGGAATGTTATAAATTTATGCACTTGGCTTTGAAAAAATATTTTATTTTATTAAATAATTTTGTATTACCATGTCTTTTCTTCCCACGGCATTGCAAAAATGTTCCTTTTGGCTGTAATGGAACTTGTCAGAAATGTAAAGCAAACGCTCTTCTGCACTTTGGCCCCACAAGGATAATATCTAGAGTCATGGTTCCATCAGATGGAAATTTTTGTCTGTTAGTGTCCTCTCATCCGTGGCATTGGATTATGTTCAAGAAGTTATTCCAAACCTCAATATTGCATTAATTTTCTCTTGCTTGGTTGTACAATCATTTTAAAAATTGATTCTCTATTTTAAAGTCTGCTAAAAGTGTATCTGTAACGTGGGAAGCATCAGCTGAACTCATATCTCAACTAATGCTTTTGGTAAATGGATTTCATGGCATCAGTTCTGCTGAAGCTATCTTGTTTTGGCATGACTTGAAAATCACTTGGGATGTTTCAAATTTTGATGTTTTTTTCCAGGAATCCATTAGTTCTAATGACTTAACTTGAAATAAAAAAGAAGATTTTATTTGTGATTCTTCTAGGTCCTGTTTTTGAAGCTTAGTTAAAATCTGGTAACAAACTTATCAGCTAACTAGCTGAAACTTAGCTGTCAGCTAGTTAGCTGAAAAGTTTCTTACTAATTTGAGATGATAATTTTTATTTTAAAGGTAATTTTTGAAGCCTTAGCTTCAAAACTTCATGTAGTAATAACTCCTAACCAAATCACTCAGCTGCTTAGCACTCTGCACTAGCTGGTGGCTTTGTGGGGTGTTTTAGTATCCCTGTCTCTTGTCAGATTACAAACTGCTGTACTGCTCTTCTGTTTTGTGTTGTGAGCAATTACTTGTAGGCAGAGGAATCCAACCATTCTGTAGTGCTCTTTACAAATTAATTCAATGAAGATTTATTACAATTGGAAATCGTTTGTGCTTTGGTTTGTATTTGCTTTTTTTTTTTCCTCCCTTCTCCCATCTTTTCTTTTACTTCTTGAATATCTGCCCTAGTATTTAATTATGTGGCATTTTGTATCACTTTGAAGAGACACTCTTTGCCTGTAACATTACATTGTCCATGTTCATTCTTCCTTACTTAGCACTGGAGTCAGCAGGCACTAGATGCAAAGAACCTTTTCTAACTTTTCCAGAGAGGCCAATTAGCCCTGTTTGGATGGAAGTTTTTTATTTCCCCTGAAGAAACTAACTTCAAGGACAAGTAAAATTTTACTCAAAGTAACATTGTCCCATTTCATACATTTATTCAGTTTTGCTTGAGTAATCACAGGTTTTTGTTTTAGTATGAACTACTGAAAACAATAAAAATACATTTCACAGACTTCCCAAGTGCAAATGTACTGAAAATGTTTGTTTTCCTCAGTTTGAAGAAGCTTCATTAAATCTGATAGCAGTGTCAAATTATAGTAGGACATACTTTGTGTAAGTTGAGCACCCTACTGTGGCTTTTGTTTTTAGTTATGTTTTATGGGTCTTCTATCTGCTGGATCCTGGATGCTTGAAAACTAGAAGAAGAAAAAAAAAAGGCAAAAACCCCCTCTCCACAATGAGCTGTATTCCTTAGGTTTTAGTGCAGTTAACCTAATGAAACTGACTGATCCATTTGTACTAAAAATGGAACTCATTCAGATTGTTAACATACGAAGAAGTCTTCTGTATAATTTTCAGAACTTCCATTGATTTTAGTGAGGTTTGAGGGCTACCAGAAACTCTTTGGATTTTATGAAGGATGCAGGGGGTGCAGTAGGTGTAAAAGGAAGTGCAGAACAATGACCAAACAGAATTTTCTAACCTTGGTTAGAAAAGTTGGAGTGTAGCTTTCCATCCATTAAATTGAGTAGATATTCAGAAGAACATTCAGAAGAACTTACAGGAACTCCTTTTGTTGATGTCAGTGCTTGTTTAGAAGCAACTGGAGCTCTGTTTTTCGATCTATACCTACACAAGAGTGTAGAGATGAGTGTTACCTGGAGAACTGATGGATGTAATGCCTCTTTCTTCCAAGGCTCTTTAGTAAATGCAAATATACCTTAGATGAATTGGAAGCAGATTTCTGACAGTATGCAGCGTTTTTAAATACTGTATGTAAGGTAGAAAAGGAAGATGAAAGCATGGAAGTATGCTCTTTGGAAAGCCTTTCTTCTCCAGATCTGTTGAGAATTTTCATAAACAGAATGGGAAAAACGAGTTCAAATTAGTCTTTTATATGGAGGAAGACAGGGTAAAAAAAAGAAATACAGGCAGGCAAGCTTGTTCATCAAGGGGTAGTCTCAATGAAATATGGATTGAGTGAGTAACAAATCAAGAGGATTTTTCTTTTCCTGAATCTAGCTCTTAAAACCATGGTAAAGACTTCTCAATTCTTCTGTAAATTGTCTAGGAATCCTTTTCAAAGTCATCCTTCTTTTATGAAAAGAAAACAATTATTGATTAGCTCTTTATATTCTGGAAAATACATAGCTCATGTTATGCTGTCAGAGCATGGAGCAAGTGTTTTCTTATTTGAAAGAATAACAGAGAGTTTTATTTTCTTAATTTCTGTCTGTGTTTAGAAGCTTATTGTTCCATCTGGTGATAGAACAACAAGGACTTTACACATGTTTAAGCTATGTGTGTACAATTAAAGTTGAAGTGGAGGTGGTAATTTAATAGACCTGTATCTTGCCTCTTCCTTTTTCTTCAGGCATGTTTCATTTACTGATGTGAATTCAATAGCTCGGTATCTGGCTAGAGTTGCTGCATCTGCCGGGTTGTATGGCTCGAATCTGTTGGAACACACTGAGGTGAGAAGGAATCATAGAATGGTTTGAGTTGGGAGGGACCTTAAAGACCACCTACTTCCAATCCCCTGCCACAGGCAGGGACACCTTCCATTAGACCAGGTTGTTCAAAGCCCCATCCAACCTGGCCTTCAATCATGCCCCTCTTGGGTTGTTTTTTTTTTTTTTTTTTACCTTTTTCTCTCTTGGCTTGTGTTCAAAGTTGGGGGGGAGTTGTTTTTGGGGTTGGTTGTTTTTGAACTTGTGTCTGTTGTTCTGCATTTTACTGTCAGACTGAGGTTCCAGCTCTGTGGGTTTCTGGGGGTTTTGTTTTGCTCAGCTTTCTCCTTCTTACAAAAAAGAGTAAAAACCTTGAGCTTTGAAGTGCTGCCCTTTCCCACCCCTGCAATAACAACTTCTAAGCTGACAGTTCACTAATGTAAGATAATTCAAGTTGGAAGGTGATAGATGCGATTTTTCCCTCCTCACTTTTGTCAATACTGTTGCCATCAGTTGCTACCTTGTAACACTTCAGCATAACACCAAGGAACACCTTGTGAAATTGAAATCCTGAAGTACTTGTTGCGGTATTTGATGAACAAACCCTGACCCCAATTTCTTCCTGAGTATCGCCCAGAATAATCAACCAATTTAAGTTGGTAAATGAAACTAACAAATTGAAATTTATTTTGTCTGAAATATAGCTGGTCTCAATGGAAGTGTTGTCTTAGCATTTTGCTTGTAAGGCATTTAAAAAGTTATGGGTTATCTTGTGGCTGTTTAACCTTTCTGTGCAAACCCCTTATTTTTAGCTTAAGCCCAGTCCTCTGCAAATACACTTTAAAGATTAGTGTTGCTGAAAAAATTATTCTTTTTGCTTCGTGTCTTTCAAAAATAAAAACTGTACTTTGAGAAGTACCATGACAGCTGCATTTGTGGTGCACATACTTTGGAGCATTACTGCAAAAGAATGAACTGAATTCTGTGGTGGTTGTAATTACATCTGTGCCTGCCACGTTGCCTCAAATACTGGAAAGCTTCCCGTTGCAGTTTACGGAACACTTCCACATGAAATAGGGCCAGAGGACTAGCAGAGGCACTTAGTCTCTTACAGGGTTGAGGGATGCAATTCATAGACAGGGCTACATTATTAACCAACTTAATTCTTAATATTTTTTGTTTGTTTATGTATGAAGATATAGAAGAAGACTGCTTTGCATGGAGAAAGGGGTGGGATGTGGTGGAGGAGGGATTCAGTTACTTCAAATCTAAAAGGAAATGAGGAAGAGAAGATAGGGACTGAGGGGAAATTGATATGCTTAACCAGTAACAGTACCAGGAAGATTAAATAGGTCACAAATATGTTATCTCAATAGTTAAAGGATAAGGATGATTATTATATGCTCTGTGTGATAAATAAGTACCTAAGAACTGTTGATTATTTTACCAATAGGAGTAACTTCAATAAAGTTGGTAAAGTTAGTATTTTCAGCAGTTTGAATTCATACTGAAGGAAGGAACTAAGTTTTTTCATTTATCATAATTCTGGATGAATTTTTCAGCATTTTTTTAAGCATTTATTTTAAGCATTCTTTCAACATATATTATGATTTATTATCTGATATATTTAATGCTAATGATCCGGTTAATATTTTCTGTTCAGCTATTAAATGGATTGCATGTTATTTCAGTTATCTAATGAGCTTAATTCTCATTCCTTTAGTAACTTCAACTATCTTTTGTCCCTTCAAACTAGATTGACCATTGGCTGGAGTTCAGTGCCACAAAGTTATCTGCTGCCAGCCAGTTTCTTTCAGCAGTCCAAGAGCTCAACCACTGTCTGTCCCTAAGAACCTACTTGGTCGGGAACTCTCTGAGCCTTGCAGACTTGTGTGTCTGGGCTGTACTAAAAGGTATCAGTACATGTCCTCTGTTTCGTTGGCTTGCAATCAGTGTGTAACAGGAATCTCCAAATCTCTTTTTTCGTGGATGCTAGTGGTACTTCTTAGCTGTTTGGCAGCCTACATAGTATTATGTACACTGCTTTCACCTGTGCATCACTAGTGATGGCAACAGTATAGCTTCGGAAACCCTAGATTTTTTTTTTTTAAATCATTGTTATATTTGGAAATTTATGAGATGTAATCCCTAGGTGTTTTTTTTTTAAACTTCTTTTGTGTTAACTGTAGGAGTGTCTTTTATTACCTGTTGCCTAAATATGCAAATGTGCCATGTAAAATTATATACATAGACAGTTTTATAATATTATCTTAGTAGAGAAAAATTTTTTTTGTCTACTTTGAATTATTAGAAGAGGTATATGTTACTCTGTGAAATAGCCTTTGAAGGTTAAAAGAAGCTTTGATTATCTCTTTTTATCGGTTTAGTTTTTATCTTCTCTTAACTGTATGTCTGAAGGCAACAGGTGACGATCTACCATGCAGTATAACCAAATTTCTGTTAAAAGTGAAGTGCATAATCAAGGTTAAAAGCTAGTGGCTTTTGATATTTTTTTCGAAGTTGCTGCTCTTGAGAGAAATCTAAGGAAAGTTTCCTTTTTTTTTTTCCTCTCCTTTTCCCCATCAGAATCTTTCTAATGAAGTTGTGTTCCTTGAAAATTAGGATATGGGAATACAGCCCCTCAAAAATAAAGGAGAGCATTGATACAAGCTTCACTTCTGAGTGAGGGATATCCTGTATTTCTGCCTTGAAATAAAGTTGTTACTAATTTTGTGGTGGATAATACAAAGGAAAAAGTATATTCATCTGCAGTATCTTTTGGGTTTTGAGGGAGTTTGTTTATTTAATTTGCTTTAGAATGGCTTGTGTTCCTTGGACTAAATATCTCTTCAGAAGTAGATTATTTAAAATCATAATCTTTTTTTAGTCTTAAAAAGCTGTTATTGGTAATCATTTTATTTTTATAATTCAGTAGTTTGAAAAATCATTTTTTTCCCTAACAGATAACAACATATGGCAAGAGCAATTACAGCAAAACAAAGCTCCTGTGCACGCAAAGCGATGGTACGGCTTCCTTGAGGTACAGCACGCTTTTCGGTCAGTAGGAGCCAAGTGGGCTGCTGGGACACCAAAGGTTAAAATGGTAAGGGTTACTGAAATCCTCTGGAGAGACTAGCTTTATTTTTGTGAATACACTGCAAGAAAATTTTATTTTTTAAGTTAGAGAATTAAAAATTAAAAGGAACCAGTTGTGCATTAAACCAAGCTTTTGTAAACTCTTGAGTGCAGTTAAAGCTGTCACTTTCAAATTCAGAAAGGGATGAGTGGTGTAGTCCAGTGCTTAAGTGGAATTGTGAAAATTTGGCACCTCTTTTTTTAATTAGCACTGCTCTTTAGATATATTGTTTCCTTTTTTCCAAAGAGAGTTTGAGGGCCTGATAGACCTGCAAAGGTTGCGCTCTTTGGTTAATTGAACTTGTTGATCATGTTCAGGTTAAGAACACTGAGATATAAAAACTTGGATTGCGACTATATTCTTTTATAGAATAAATTAGACAACTTGGTGGGACTTTTCAGGCTGGGATCAGACTTGAAGACAGAATAACTTAAAACTCCAGAATTAATCTTGTTGTGGCGTGCTATGAGTAATGTCAAAGTTTTGGAGAGATGAATTTGGGGTCCAGTATGGCAGCTTTTTCTTGTCTGATTTGAAAGGAGACCTTGATACAGAAGCTATTGTCTAGAGTTTTTTATCTGATTATATAGCTAATGCAATCTGTAATTATATTTCTTTTTAAGGCAACAGAAAAAGAAAAGAAAGCAGATGTTGGGAAGTTTGTTGAACTTCCTGGTGCAGAGATGGGAAAGGTCATTGTAAGGTTCCCTCCTGAAGCAAGTGGGTAAGAAACATGACTACTTTGAGAAGGTTGTATTTGTGTTTTGCCTAAAAAAAAAAAAAGTGTGCTTTGGTGAGGGTGTTAATCAGCTTATCAGACAAGGCTGTTAAGCCAAATGGGTGTTTAAAGCTCTGTCTACGTTAGAGCTGTATGTGTACTTCTCCTCTATACTTCATTGCACTGTTGCCTGAACTTGGAATAGGGAGGCTAGTTGCCAGCAGGTAATATGGTTCTGCTCAGCAGTGGGATGAGGAGAAGCAGGAGGATGGCAGTTACGTGGATAAATAGTGGTGTGTGCACTGCCAGGAGCTGTGATGTGTACATACAGTCTTTGTTACTTCGGTCAAAGAACTCGGCACTTTTCAAGGAAGCTTAGATTTGAGAAGGGAAAGATGTGTGGGATGGCCTTCCTTGGGGAAGCTTGACACCAGATAGAGGCACAGACTATATGGAATAGCAAACTACAAACCCCTTAAAGTTCACATAGAGGAGATGTGATGAGCCAATATAATAAATTCATTTTTTAGCCAGTGTTTCATTTCCTCTTTCTTTTTAGAATTGCCTGATGACCTGTAAAATTTCCATTATTACATTTCTTCATCAAACTGGCTGTTCAACATCATGTGACTTCTGTAGTTGTGTTTCTTACTCTATTAGTTCACTATGAAGTGTTACTCAAATATGATAAGTTATGTGTTATGTATCATGTACATCTATGTGTATAACATACTTGCCTTAGTAGTTTTCAGTGCCTTAATTCTGATGTTTTATTTAAAACACTGTTATTCAGGGACACATTACTGGAACGTGATTTTCATTGTGTGGATTTGGGGATTTATAATTAGTTGAAGATGTCAGTACCTTTATAGCTCATGTTAAAAATATACAGCAACCACCATTTCAGAAAATTCCATTCTTCTGAATGTGGGGTAGGTTCAGATCATCTGGTAGCTGCAACTGGATATCACCAGCAGTTTGTTTAAATTAGTCTATAAAATTGGAGATAATTGAAGTCTAGTCTTTATATCCATTGTGACACTCTAATTTAGAGATTTAGATAGTTTCAACAACAAACTACCACGTTTATGGTAGAAGAAATATAATCTACTTTCATAAATGTTTAGTATTTCAACAAATATCCTAGGTTGGCTTTTTTTTATTACACTTAGGTATTGCTTTCCATTCTTTCTCATTCTCTCACAAAAAAAAAAGAAATCTAGTTGAAGTAGTGCTAGTGTACACATTTATTTTTTATTTCCTTTTTAGATATCTGCATATTGGTCATGCCAAAGCTGCCCTGCTAAATCAGCACTACCAGGTTAATTTTAAAGGAAAACTTATTATGAGATTTGATGACACAAATCCAGAAAAAGAGAAAGAAGACTTTGAGAAGGTATGATAAGATAGCAGAGAAATCCATTCACTGTGTAGCTAATTCAGGGGTAAATGGCATGCAGATCTACTGTTGCACACTTGTTTTGCACTAGGGTTTTACGGTGTCAGTATTACATTTAAGTTTTATGCTTGGAAGACATTGCTGTCAACTTCACCTTAAAAAGCTTAATGCTCTTTTACTGGTAGCTAAGATATTCCTTCCCTTTCTCAAATGTTTATTTTACAATATGTAGATATGCAACTCTTGCAGTTTGCTGTTGTTTTCATTGCATAAACACTACTTAGTGTGCAATAAGCAATTTGCTTCAGCTTTCATCTGCTTTTCTTGTCCTGCCTCCTTCTTTAAGTTAAGTCTGATCTCATGTAATTATAGGCTGTGAATGGATGATAAGTGTGTGACTCTCTTTTCTTTCATGCTTATCCTTATGGCTTATCCTTCCTGGACAATGGAGCATTAAAAGCATCACATGTGTGTGAAGAGGATAAAGATTTAAGAAAACTCGCTTTCCTGAATGTTACAGTGTACAAATTTCACACTTTGCAGGTTATTCTTGAAGACGTTGCAATGCTGCACATCAAACCTGATCAATTTACATATACCTCAGATCACTTTGAAACAATAATGAAATATGCTGAGAAGCTTATTCAAGAAGGGAAGGCGTATGTGGATGATACTCCTGCAGAACAAATGAAAGCAGAGCGTGAGCAGAGAATGGAATCTAAACACAGAAATAACTGTAAGATATTTTAAGTGTCAGTCTTGCCTTCTTATCCTATTGATTTGGCATCAAAACTTGATTTTTATTAACAGATATTAATATGATGACTAATTGCATAGGCTTAAGGTCCTTATAGGAACTTGTAAGCGTTTAGTTGTTTGTTCTGCAAGGCTGGAATAAGTGTGTATTTAGACAGGTTCAGCAAACTTGCATATGTATGAATTCATCATCATTTATTACCACTTGAAAAATTCAACATGTGAAGTGCATGAAGATGAATTCCAGTATCTAAAGAGGGGGGGTGACACTGAGTTTTTTTGTTACTGCGGTAATAAAACATGTTTCCATATCAGCTTCCTAAAACCGTAGAAAATGCTGTATTTTTGTTGTTCTCAGGTGTTAATAAGAATCTACAAATGTGGGAAGAAATGAAAAAGGGAACAGAATACGGACAAACTTGTTGTCTACGAGCAAAAATAGATATGAGTAGTAATAATGGATGTATGAGGGATCCAACTCTTTATCGTTGTAAAAACCAGCCTCACCCTCGTACTGGAAATACCTACAAGTATGTCCACTTCCTCCTTGTGTGGCCTGTAATTTTTGCTCTTTTCAGGGCATTTACCTTTCCTTAGTAAGCTTCTTTTAGTACTTGGAACTTGCTAGCATTTTTCAAGCAGAATATGTAATGAGTCTCTCGACTTTCTGAAACTTGTGCAGAGAACTTTTAAAGCCTGTGAGTTGGCCGTCATGGTCAGCAGTGAATATTATTTCAGTTTTGGTCTATAAATACCATAAATTGTTTGCAGTGGAGAACTTTGAGTCAAAGTATGATGGCTGTATCTGGGACAGCAAAGCTGTTTGCTCTAGCTCTCAGACTTTAAACAAAATTAAGGCAATTTTACATTGCTTCGATTTTATATTGCTGCAAAACATACCTAATTTACTTAACTGGATGGCTGCTTCCACTTTCACAGCAACTGCTGTCTCTGTGCAGAATGGAAAATTACTACACTGTGCATTGAAATCAGCCTACTAAATTGGTCAAGGATATGGTTCAGCACCTTTTTGATACCTCTGTTTCCAGCTATACAACTCCATTTTTGAAACACTGATTTAATGTGTTTATAATAGTAAAACTGTCTGTGGGTAGGGGTTTGTTTTTAAGCACGAAAACTTTGCTCATTATTTAGTCTGTTAATGATTCCTTTTGATATTTAAGGAAAAAATCTATAAGTCAGCATTTTTTGTGTTTGAAAAGAACAGTATCAGTGTAGGGTTGGTTTTTTTAGGCTTGAATATTAAGGCTGTGATCAATTAATTTCTTGAAGGCTTTGTTTTAAAAATGTATTACTCTTTGGATTTTTTGTGAAAAATTCATTGTGTAGGTGTTATTTTAGTCTTGATATGAAAGTTTTCAGGATCATACATTGTAAATATTTGTAATACATTAATATAAATTATGCTTAGTTTAAATCTTTACATGGGAGGAGAGTGTTTTGTTCTTCTGCCCTGCTAATTACAGGTCTTTTTTTTTTCCTCAGAGTTTATCCCACATATGACTTTGCCTGCCCTATTGTTGATAGTATTGAAGGTGTCACACATGCCTTGAGAACAACTGAATACCATGACAGAGATGAACAATTCTACTGGATCATCGAGGCACTGGGCATAAGGAAACCGTATATATGGGAGTATAGCAGGCTAAACCTCAACAACACTGTGCTGTCTAAGAGAAAGCTTACGTGGTTTGTCAACGAAGGGCTTGTGGATGGATGGTATGTTACATGTCTCTAGTTCAACATTGTTCCCTAAGGTACTTGTGACTGTCATGTGCATTTTTGGTTTTCGACAGCATGAGTGAATATTTAAACAATATTTGAGGACACAGATAATTACAGTGGCTTCTGCATGTACAGTGTGTCTGTTTTCTACTCGGCAGTAACTGCATAAATATATATTCATGGCCTGTCATAAACATGAGGTAGCTTATTTTTGGACTCTGGCTTTTGCTGTGGGTGCTACTTACACATTTTCTGCTCTGAGTCACTGGATGAATTCCTAAGTAATGTCAGAAGAAGGCCTGGATTGAAGAACTTCTGGTCCTATCCATCTTGTCAAATCCATCCTACTTCCCTCCCACCTACCCTCCCCCTCCTTCTTTCTGTTAATTTTTTCACGTTATTTTGGTTTCTGCAGATAGTGCTTGGTGGTCTGGTAGCCTCAGTATTTACCTAGAAATTGTGAGCTGTGGGTTTACACTTCTGCAAGTAGTTCAGAGTCCAGAGGGATTCCTTTGTCCATTCCCACAATGGGCTAGCTGTGGGAGCATGCCATCTGAAGTCATCTCCTCATAGTGCAGGAGTCAGCATTATCCATGGATTTCTTCAAAGTTGGCCAGCTGCTTGTAGTGCTTTTCCTGGGCTGGTGTTAAGTGATTCTGTGCTCAGCCTATGAGAGCATCATTTTACACAATTTCCTAGGCTGGACACATGTGCCAAGTGTGCTCTTTTTTTGGTTGGTTCTATTTGTCAATTGTGTTGGAAGCACAGATTCCTGCTTTATGTATGGAGCCACTGTGCTGGAGCCAAATTTATCCTTTCCTCCCCCTGCAATTTTTTTTCCTAGAGGGATTAGCTGGTGTTATGATGACCTTTCCTTCACTAAGCTTCCCTGTTTTAGGTCCTCAGCAAGGTTTGTTTTCCCACCAACTCATATGTTGCATGTCAGATTAGGTATTTTTATTTATTTCTTGCATTAGAGAAAAAAAAAAATCATAGAATTCTGTGATGTTATCAAGAAGTAACATTATCATGGTTGCTCACCTGTTTCTGGTTTCTCTTGAGCAAGAGAGAATCAAGCCTTGTTGTTTCAGTTCCATTATTCAGTTGCCATTGGAAAAGAAGTAACGGGATAGGGACATAACTTTTGCCTTGCCCATTTTTGAGAGACTTAAGGTTTCACAGATACAGGAAAGGAGCCACTTCACTGATAGATGGCTTCCCTTCCTGAGGTGTGAAGTAGAAGAAAACCTGCACTGTACATTTTGTATGGATAAGAGCTCAATCTTTACAGTTAGATGATCTCAGCTAGCTCTTAGTTCACTAAGGAAAATACACAGAAGCTGCAGCTTTTGTGTGTGGCAGTATTATTTAAGTTTTTTTAATCAGTGTAAGTAGTAGGTAGAATTTAGCATGTGACACTAATGCAACATTTTTCTACTAGGGATGACCCAAGATTTCCCACTGTACGTGGTGTCTTAAGAAGAGGCATGACAGTTGAAGGGCTAAAACAGTTTATTGCTGCTCAGGTGGGTGTTCTCTTCTGATTCTTTGAATCTCCCTTGATAAGGACGAAGTTTTATGAAGCTTCAGTTAACGTATTTGTCACTGGGATGTTTCTTTTTATGAAGGTTTGCTCCCTTCACGTGTACTGCTTCAACAATGTTAACACCATTGGCAAAATGGGCTCCCAGGTTTCTTACTTCAAAAAGTGATTATTTGGCAAGCTTAAGATACCTTTCTAAACTGTTTTGATTAAAACAAATCATAGAGGGTTTATAGTTTAAAGGACTTTGTTTTAAATGAATCTAAGAGCTAGAATTTTTATATTAATGTGTTGGTTTGCTTTTTTTCCCAGGGCTCCTCTCGATCTGTCGTGAATATGGAGTGGGATAAAATTTGGTCCTTTAATAAAAAGGTATGTGCTTACTTGAATTTGATGCTACTGCAGATATCCTCTTTCTGGGATATGTAGAGAATCCAGCATTATTGAAGTGCTTATCACAACAAGTAGCAGTTGCATTCTGTTGCATCATATGGCACACTTTCAGGAAAATGGAATGTCCCCCCCTTTCTAACTTGAAGAAGCACTAATCCTATTGAATCTCCTATGCCAATACTTACTTGCCTTAGTACAGGAAAAGACAATGATATTTGCTGTAAATCTGATATGAAAACTGCATTTCATTTTTCTGCTTTCAAGCTGCGAGCTATCTGTAAGAAGGTATTACTTAATGCTTTTTACCTTAGCATATAGCTTACAGTGCTGTAAGCATACATAGCATAAGCTATCATTTTGCAGCTTCATAGCACAGTCACGTTTGCTTGTATAACAGGAGCTCTACAAACCCACTGAAAATGCATTATTCCTAAGTTTTAATTGGAATTGCCCGTTTCTGGTTTGACTTATTCGTTAAGATAAACACAAATCTGACTCGATTTGATCCACGTTGGCCGCGTTTCCTTTCTGTGGCAAAAGGACTAACGCGCTGCGTATCCTGCCTGTGGAGATAAAGCCAGCACTGCTGAAGTTTCTGACTGTATGTCAAATCAGGAATATTGCATCTTGACATGATTAGTCGCTTTTTGGCAGCGGATGCTTGGACACTATAATAAGGCGAATTGTTTTAATGCAAATTGCATATTTTGTGTGATTGTGGAAACACCTGTTATTTTGCATTGGGATTCCTGCTTGATTTTGCTTAGATGGTAACCAAATCTTTTCATTTAATAGTTTTTGCTTGTCTGGCATGTGTCTTGTATTTCTTCATATATTTTGCATTTTATCTGCTGCATACACACAGGTTTATGAATTGGTTCTTTCTGTTGCTGCATAAATACATTCATGACTAATGACTGGTTTGAGGGGAAAAACCCACAATGGACTTTCAGGGCTCTTTTTTTTTTGTTTAATTGGCTTTTAAACTGAGTTTCGTAGACTTCTGACTCAGCCCCTTGGACAGCACCATACTTATTAGCCAATTTTATATACATCTATCTGTGCAATCTGCAGTATGAACAAAAACAATTGGTTACTTATAGGTAGTTCTGAGCTCAAAGACTTTATCAGTGTGAGAGCTCATATTTTTTATGTGATCCTGCTGCTGTTTTAGCATCAGTTATCTGAGGAAGGATTATGAGTTTTAATAAGTAAAATAAAGAGCCTGGTAATAATGCTATAAAATTCAGTCATTTAATTATCAAAATTATGATATTAAGATCACATAATGCACCTACATTTTGAGATACATACACAAGTCTTTTTTTAAAGTGTGCATCAAACATTTAGGAGTCTGACTTCAGTGACTACTAACTCACAAATATGTGACTTCTTAAAAGTGTATCATCATATCACCTTACTTGCTAGTGTCAAGTAATTAGATACTAAATATTTTTTCAAAAAATATAGAAAAATATGTAACTATAGTTTTTCACTTGAGCAGGAATAAACTAAGGAGAACAAAAGTCACTTCATATTAATAAAAGCAGGTGTTTTCCTTTGTATTAGTTTCCAGTTAAACTGGTAGATCTCTGATACTGCTTTTGGCCTTAGATGACTCTTTTACTTGAATTATGTATGTAAGTGCTTCTGAGCCAATACTGGCAAACCAGTATTTCAGGTATGAAAAGTGCTGTGCAAAACTGCAGCAGCTGAGTTTGATAAAAGAGAGTAAAAATCCAGGAGGACGTCTTAGTGGTACCTTTTTTGTGCCAATCTCATGTTGTAGAAATCCTAATGAAGTCAATGTTACGGTGTTGCCTTATTATAGTATCTAATGTGTCTGCATTAAAATTGCAGACTAAATTGGTGCTTCCTCTGTAGCCAAATCTGTCCCAGATTCTGCTGGAGTAATGACCTGGAAAATAAGTATGGGGTCAGGTCTGATGCTGCTGGAAAAAGAACAAACTCCACTGATATATTATTGCTTTAAATTCACCTACTTAGAGAGAAGGTGTTCCAAATGTAATAGCCTATGTGCATAGTAAAACTATATCAAAGCGTATTTTGATGTCTTCCCTGTGAGGCAGTGGGTCATAGTTTTGGTTACTTCAGGTGTCAGTAGAACCCAATTCATGGGTTTTACTCAGAGTATTTTAGTAAAGATTGGAAATCGTGAAGTATTATCACTGTTTTCTCACTATTCCATAGCTTTGGATGAAAGTGATATTAAAGCAAACTTTAAAAAAATGCAGTAACATAAAGAATACCAGTTAATATTCCTTTTTTCTTTGTGGTTATTGTTTTGTACAGCATCTTATTTCTCTGTCAATGTCATATATTCATGATCCACCTCATTTGTTTTCTGTAGGTTATAGACCCAGTAGCACCTCGGTACACTGCTTTACTGAAAGATGCAGTGGTCCCAGTAAATATTCCTGAAGCTCAAGAGGAGATGAAAGAAGTGGCTAAACATCCAAAGGTTCTTGCTTTACTCTCTTAATATTCTGGTATTGCAGATCAGTAAGTTTGGGAAATACGTTGGCTTGGAGCAGTCGGGAAGGAGAGTCCTGCTTTTAACTTGTTCAGACAGCGTGAGATAAACACAAGGTGTACTTCTTTTCCTCAGAACTGTCAAAAACTGGGCAACAAATAAACGTGTTTGTTCTTTTAAGAGCACATAGGAAGCTGCTTTTGTAAATATGGGGAGTGCACACAGAAGGTGCAGTTTGCAGAAGAGTTGAGGCGTTACAAGTCTGAAGTGCTGCTCAGGTTTTTTTTATTGTTCGATACTGTCTTTTCTCAGAGAAGTTTAAATATAAAATCTTATTCAAGATTACTACAGTATACACTGCTCATCCATAACAATGAGGAATGCAAGATATGTTTTTTAAATAATTCATGAAATTAGATTTATGTGGAGAAGTGATATATTGACCTGTTAATTCTACTGGTCTCTTTGTTTTGTTTTAATAAGACTTTTAAATTTGTATAGCAAATAGTTATTATCAAAGGCCAAGAACTTGCAAATTTGTTACTCTTAGTATCCAGTGAACAGAATAATATTCCTGAGGAAGGGGAGTATGTTACTGATACAATTCTTTTCAATTAACAAAGATACTTTCCTTTGAGTGTAGCATCTCAAATTGTACTTAGGCTTCACTGAAAGCATCTCTTAGATATATACAATTACACTGAGAAACAATGACTATTGCTGAGGCTTTCTTTCACTTCTTTGTTTTGATTTTGTTGCTCTGAGTGTTCCTGTAGCCATTTCGTGTAACTGACAGTCGGACATCCAGATTCCCCTCTTCCCTAGGGCTGATAACAAGGAAATGGGTTTTGAGCAGGTGCAAGTGAGAGTTGTGATTCTTCAAAGGTCAAAAAGTCTGAAGTTTGGTCAGATAGAAGCCAACCTATTAAAACACTGATATTAATAATAAATGCTGCCTCCAGTATATGATGAAATGAATACTGACCAAGTTGCAAACTCTTGACCAGCTGACAAAGTCTGAACTCACAACTGTCTGCCTTTAAAAAACCAAAAAGCTTGTCTCAATTGTGGGGATGCTTTAAATGTGAATATTTTTTAATGTTATAAGTGATATAGTTCTGGTTTCTGTCTTTAAGAATATGTACAGCTGGAAGAAGCTCCATTGTATAAAAAAGTTATGAAGTTAGTTTTGAAGGGAATTTGCATATCAAAATGGAAGCATGAGAAACCCTTTGTTTTTACCTGTGAGATCTTAAAGATGTGTGGACCTTATGGAAAAGGGATATGCTATCAGTGGTGCTGGAGCTAGTATTTGATACATGATAGGATTTTTTTTTAGTGTACTGTCAGAGGAATGCATGCAGCACCTGTGAACAAGAAACTAGAGAGTTGTGGAAGAATAGTGTAGCTCTGCATTACTGTTATTGTCCATCTTCTATCATAAATAAAATAGTGTTCTAGCATTCCATTAGCTTTAGTCATCTTATATAATAACAATCTCTCCTTTGAAATTAAAATCATCATTCACAGAATGCCGATGTTGGGTTGAAACCCGTGTGGTACAGCTCCAGAGTCCTGATTGAGGGCGCAGATGCAGAGACCCTGACAGAGGGAGAGGTGGTTACATTCATAAATTGGGGCAATGTTATCATCACCAAATTAAACAGGTAACCTGATTAGTGGAAGATGAAATTAAATTTTCGTTTGCAGCTTTTTGTTGATTTATTTTCTTTCTTTAGGAAGCTTGTATCAATAAAATAGTAATGGTTGCTCATATATGTCCATCCCACGATTCTGTATATAGATCTCTACTTTGAAATATGCCACAAAACTGCATTTTAGCAAAATGCCTACTTTACTGCAGATTCAGTCATCCCTGATAATGCATGTCCCTCTCATTTCTGTGGTAATATTTCCACTGCGAAACAGTTTTTGCTGACAGAAAAAAAAAATCTGGAATTTTAATAACTTTCGCCCTGTAAGAATCCTGCTTTTACATACTAAGAACCTGTCAGTGTCAGTTGGAGAACTGTTGAGGTGGTGAAGGGAACGTTAATGTCATCATGGCATCCTTGAAATGGTTATGTTGAGACAGTGGCAGAGTGGGGTGACTTGGGATGTTGAATATAAATATGTAAAGATTTTTTCCCATGCTTTTCACTCTATATTGATATTTAAGAAAACAAAACTAAAGGAAAACTTCAGGAGTGAATACACACTTTCAGTTTCAACATCTCACTTCAAAAATGAACTCCGAACACTTGTTTTTCAGTGAATCTATTCAGTGAAATCTGTAGGGTTGAATCAGAACTCATCATTTAGGCTTTCCTCTTATTTCTGTTTTCCTGTAGAAATTCAAGTGGAAAAATTGTGTCCATCAATGCCAAGTTGAATTTAGATAATAAGGACTTCAAAAAAACAACTAAGATCACTTGGTTAGCAGAAACTCCACGTGCACCCCTCATCCCGACTGTCTGTGTTAACTATGAGCATCTGATCACTAAGCCAGTTTTAGGCAAGGATGAAGACTTCAAGCAATATATCAACCGAAATAGCAAGGTGAGTTATCTTTCTGTCCCCTTTAATTCCACGAAGCTTAGTGTTTGGTGGTTTTGTTGTTTGTTTTTTTTTTAAACATTCAGTGTTTCTATTTGGATTAATTTGTGAAGCAAGTAAATCATGTGCTGGTGTATCTAGTTTCCCTTTAACCTCTCATAATTTCAAAATTAAAATTTGACTCGTGTTTTCTCAAGTGTTACCTGGCTTCCACACCTGTGGGTCCAATAGTTTGAGGTTTTGTCTAGATATATTCTTATGATGTGGCATCTTCTTGCTAGTACTTGTTTAGTTGCCCCTGGAGTTAACTAACATTTGAACACTTCCAAGTTGAGAAAATCACCACTATCCTTCTAAAGCTCTACTGTTTCTTGTGCTCTGTTAGACATGGACTGATTTCTTTTAAAACTTACAGCAAGAAGAACTGATGTTGGGTGATCCTTGCCTTAGGGACTTAAAAAAAGGAGACATCATCCAGCTTCAGAGGAGAGGATTCTTTATTTGTGATCAACCCTATGAGCCAGTGAGGTAAGCTACCTAAGAATGGCCTAAACAGACGTCGCAGAATTTGCTTTAGCTTGCTGTCATTTAGTGTTTTCACACACACATTGACAAGAGTAATGTTGTCTGCAAATATTTTCCCCTTCACCATGACCTTTCTGTGGAGCCTTTCTGTGGACAGGCTTTTGGCTTGTGTGTTCCTGCCTTTTCAAACTGTCTTAAGCCAAGCACATGGCACTTTTGGTGCACCCCAGCTAACTTGGACTTAATAAAGAGATCATGTTTTCCTTGTGATTTGAAGTACAGGAATTAAGGAACAGTGCTACAGAACAAAACAGGCATTTTCCCAGTTAGAGCGTGCACATAGTATTGTACACTTCTTTAGCAAGCTATCAAACATCTACACTGCAGGTAATAGCATAAGCATATATATTAATATTATAAAATAAAACTGTACATAACAGGAATCAGTGCAGATCCCCAATTATTTAAGTTTGGGTAACTACAGCTGTGTAAAAAGGTAAACTTACAGTTGTGTGTGAGCATCTTCCAGAAAGAGTAGAACATTTGTTTCAATAAAGGTTAATATGTGCCTTGTATTTCTTTTATTGTTATCTTCTCTTATTATATATATAAATCCTTTTATAGTCCTTACAGCTGTAAGGATGCTCCATGCATTTTGATTTACATCCCTGATGGACACACTAAGGAAATGCCAACATCTGGGTCAAAAGAGAAGGCCAAAGCTGAAACTGCAAAGAAAGAGGTAAACTTGTGGTTTAGAAAAGTGCCATAAAATGTATTACCCTACATCTGTTTCTGTACAAGATTATCATGCTGAATACTTGACTTTCTTTTTTTTTTTTTCAAGGCTAGTTCAGCTGTGAAAGAAAAATCTTCTCCACTTGTTGGTCACGCTTCTACTCCAACCTGTAGTGTATCTGAAGGTCACCTGGTCATTTACAACAGGGTGGCTGCACAGGGTGATATAGTTCGTGAATTGAAAGCTAAGAAGGCAGCAAAGGAAGATATTGATAAAGCTGTGAAACAATTGCTGGCCTTGAAAGCAGAATACAAAGAAAAGACAGGCCAGGAGTATAAGCCTGGAAATCCTCCAGTATCCATAACTGCACAGTCATCAAAGCTTGAGACCTCTGGTACCCTGGACAGTAAAGCTCTGTATGATAAAGTAGCAGCACAAGGAGAAGTGGTCCGAAAACTGAAAGCTGAGAAAGCATCTAAGGTGGCTGATTTTTTTTTTTCTTTTGGTCTAGGTTTCCATAGCCTGTTGTTCTCTCTCTGTGGAGGTGAATGAGTGCTTGTGGATCCAGGTTTTCCTAGTGGTCATTGTTTGGACTGGTCTCTGTTCTGTCAAGACTCGTGTTTTCCAATACTTACTTCTTCAGTTAGATGTGTGTGACAGAGCTTGTATTAATATCCATAAAGATACAAGTGAGTTCCCCTATTTCTTAGACTGATGATCTGAAATTTGGACAGGACTCATCCCACAGCATGAGTTGATTAAGTATCCAGATCTGGTCCTTGGGGTTAAAATGCCCTGCAACATTTATTTATATATGTAACTCAATATGGTCAAATTATGTGACTTGTGGCTATTTAGACCTTAAAAAAACAAAGCCCCAAAATCAGAAAGGAAAGGAAAAATCCAAATACTACAGATATTTTTGAGACCTCTTCCTGTCTGGAATGGAGCATAGGAAAAACGTAGCTACTATTAGCTGTATTTCCATTCTTTCTAATGCAGAACAAGAAAAGGTAGAAAATAACACACTGTGCCTGGTGGTTGAATAATGTTAATATTACTGTCTTGGTGGCAGCATAAAATATAAATAAATGGGAAAATCTAAACTAATTTATTGTTATAATTTTACTTAGGACAGTGAGGGTTGTACATCACATAGTGGGAATTACTTTGTTAAAATAGGAAAGTAGTAGGGAAAGCTTCTCTGAACAGCTTTACTAAATAGTTAAGAAAATTGAATAGGTGTACATAAACTGCATGTCTTTTCATGAAAGTATTTATGGTAAACTTGAGAGTCTTATGTCTCTATCTTTCTTCCTCCCTTTTTCTGCCCCTTCCTTTCTCTTTCAGGATGAGATAGGTGCTGCTGTGGAAGTCCTTTTATCCCTAAAGGCAGAATATAAACAGCAGACAGGCCAGGAGTACAAGCCTGGAAGCCCACCTGTGGTCTTTGTCCCTCCTCAGTCTTCTCCTGTTTCTACTCTTCCATCCCCATGTCCAGTAGACAGCAAGTCTCTGTACAGCAAAGTAGCTGAACAAGGCGAAGTGGTCCGCAGGCTTAAATCGGAGAAAGCCCCAAAGGTGTACTAGCTGTGGATACTTCTGAGTGCAACAGTATCTTCAGTTTAGACTAAAACCTAATTGCAAGTTTTGTGAAACTCGAGGAGCAGAATATAAGCAAGTTCAGTGAAGTGCTTTCCCGAGTTCTCCTGAGCTGGTGATGTGGCTGACTGCATGAGTTCTGTGATAGTGCATGGAAAATAAGTAACTTCTTTTTTTAGTGGTACATGATAAGTGAAGCAGAAGAGAGGCAGTAACTTGAGAAAGGCTGTAATTTGAAGCCAGGATGGTGATAATAAATTAGGGACTTATTTGACTGTGACCAAGGAACCATTCTTTATTCAGAGTCTGAGTATTTGCTGCTGTTCTCCTGTGTACAACTCATGGACTGCTGTAACTGGAGGGGTCTAAGCCACTTAAATGGAAGGCTTTCATGGTACAGAAATCAGCCCTTACATATACTGCCTGATTCAGTCCTCTGATGTACAACTTGTAGGTGTTTTGGCTAAAAAGTATTACCACAAAACTCAATAATGGCAACTTATACTAACAAGGTAGCCCTAGAAGTTTTATTACAACAGCTATGTTAGTGCCATTCTAGTAAAGGTTGTGTTATCTCAGCTATTGTGTTACATCTCTGTTATTTCTACCTTTATCTGCAACTGCTGTTTTTTTTTCTTTCTTGCTTCAGGAAAAAATAGATGAGGCTGTGAAAATTCTTTTAAGCCTAAAAGCAGAATATAAACAAAAGACAGGTCAAGAGTACAAGCCTGGAAATCCACCTTCAGCTCCTCCTTGTATATCTTCTACTGCACTTCCATCTTCTGTATGCTGCAGTAACCTGGCAACCTGTAGCTTAGTGGATGGCAAAGCACTTTATGATAATGTAGCTCAACAAGGGGAAGTGGTACGCAGGCTCAAAGCAGAGAAAGCTTCCAAGGTATAATAGTAACGGGAGAGTAAGCAAGTGTAATTCTTACCACGTTTTGCCGCTGGGGGGAAATCTTTCACGAAGTAATGTTCACACTCCCCAGTGTCCAGGTCATGAATGGTCTGATAAGGCCAAACAAGACTGTTCTGATGCTGGATACTTTCTTGACTCTGAGGTGTAGAAAGTCACACTTAACCTCTCATATCTAGATGAATAGGCACAAGCATGGCAGATGCCAACCTTGCAGAAGTTTTTTAATGTATTTTACTCTTTCTTGCTATATTTGAGACAAGTGACTATAGAAGTATTTAGTGTGCTTCAGCAGTAGCAAGACTATTCTAAACTTGACAAAACATCATCAGTGATGATTGGTTTTCTTGTTTTTGTTGTGTTTTTTTTAAAGATCTTTTCTGAAAGAGATGATTTTATTTTTTAGTGTAAGTTCTGCTGCAATTTCTAACAGGTTAATACTCACCATATGGGCTGTGGGAATATTCTGGTACGATGTGACAGCTCTCAAACACACTCCTGTTGCTTGGGGAAGAGCTATTACTTAAGTCCTCCACTTATTATAAAGCACTGTTTATTGCTGGGTGGCAATTTTATTTTCATAGCCTGAAAATCAATGCTTCTTGTCAGTTCTCTTTAATTCTCACCAATACATCTTGCTGTTTCTCCCCCATGAAGGATCAAATAGATGAAGCAGTAAAACTGCTCCTCTCTCTAAAAGCTGACTACAAGGAAAAGACTGGGCAGGAGTACAAGCCAGGTAATCCACCAGCAGCTCAAGGGGCTTTGCCTCAGGCATCAAACACAGCACCCAGTGGTCCAGAGACTCCTGAAGCTAAAGCCCTCTTTAGCAAAGTAGCTCTTCAAGGAGATGAAGTTAGGAAACTAAAAGCAGAAAAAGCAGATAAGGTAAGAACATACATATTGTAATATAAAAATGTAATACATGTGTTTAAATCTAAAAATCTATTTTAAATTCAACATGATTATGGGAATTAGAAATGTACATTTAGAGTAGGTAGCACTTGAATTATGAGATCTTAAACATGCTTTTAAAATCAGTCTTGTCAGATACAGTGCTTATAACGCTAACGCATTAAAGTACTGGCTTTTGCAGATTTTTAGCTCAACACTCTGAATGTCCATGATGGCATATATAGGTTGTTTTTTTGGGGGGGCTAGAGCCATGTTATTCTTGTGATTTCTCTATAAATGTTTTTTTTTTTTTTTTTTTTTTTTTTTTTTTTTTTTTCCTCTACAAGGAAAAGATAGATGTAGCTGTTAAGGAACTTCTTCAATTGAAGGCCCAGTATAAGTCTGTTGCAGGAGTTGACTATAAACCAGTTGCTGCTAGTGGTGTAGATGACAAAGACAAGAAGAAGAAAGAGAAAGAGAATAAGTCTGAAAAGCAGAGTAAGCAACAGAAGCAAAATGATGGCCCTAAAAAAGAACCTTTGCAAGGACAGAGTGGTAATGAGCGTTCCTCAGATGGATCAGGAGAGGGTCAAGGCCCCAAGAAACAAACAAGGTAAAGATGCAGTCTTTAATCTTATTTGATAGAAACGTCAACTATTTACCTGTATTCAGATTTAGAGTTCCACAAGTGTGTCATTTCACTGAAAAATGTGGATATTTGCAAAATAACTGTGTTCATAGTTAAGATCAAGCCAAAAGCAAATTACCAAAGTTTATTTAGTGTCAGTTGTGCCTCAGCATCCTGTACTGTTACTGTCATTGAGAACTTGCTTGCTTCATTATTTACTTCTACAAATGTGCTACTGTGTCTTGCTCAGTATAATCCCTGGCAAAAAACCCACAAATCCTTATAATCATTTCACTGTACCAGGGTTTCCAGAATATTTTTTGTCAGGACCTTGAAAAGTATAGCCCAACCCAGAGCAAGGCACTGCTGGTGGTGGTGGTGGAACTCTTCAGTCATGATTGCTGTCATTCCCTCTCCTGCTTGCATCCTGAAAGTTTAGAGATCTTTTTACAGTTCTTACTGGAGGAGGTTGGGTTTTTTAATGCATCATTATGAGGTTCTTTGATACAACCATGGTGAGAATTAGAAGGGTTCAAACAGTAGTAAAGAAACGGACCTGGTTTTATTAAATATTCTTGTTAGTCAAGGTAAGGAAATACTAGCAATTCCTAACAGCCAAAAGTTAGCTTTATAAAGTAAAACTAAAATATTCTGGTTCATGACCCTCTTTTTCTGGCCCTCCTTCACCCCCCAACTGCCCACCTCAAAAAAAGGATTAGGATAAATTTCAGTGGTAAATGGTATACAGCACAAATCTGGTTCTTTTCTACTACCATAGGTTGGGTCTAGAAGTTAAAAAAGAAGAAAATCTTTCAGAGTGGTTCTCTCAGGTAAGCGCACATTAGTTTAAATTAATTATTTCATTATGTTATAAATCAATTTCTGTTTTGGATTTATATCTTGTATTTATGGGTTTTGGTTTTAATACACAGAAAAGTACTTTCCCTTTTGTATGTCGTACATTGCTATTATGGTCTAAATAGAAATGCCTGGATTAAAGAGCTGAATAAATTTAGGAAGCTGTAAAAAAGGAAGAGTCTCAACCACCCCACTCCATATATATAATAAATATATATGATTTTCTTAATTCATACCTAAATTCCTCTTTCCATTAAGAGTGCAAAACTTCAGTCAAATGATAGCAATTTCACAGATTTGGGAATTTTATTTCAGCTCAAGGTGATGCATAATAAAAGTTAGAATCTGTTGATACTGAACAAGTTTTCTGGCTTGTGAGATTCAAAACAACCGGAGTAGAAATGATTAGTTTAGATTAGTCTTATGAGAGATTGTAACTAGGTATCAGTGGTGTACATTGTCTCTCAGTATTGTGATTTTTGCATAAGGAATAAAAATCTCTTCAGACATGAGCTAGAGACATTTCTTACGAAAGTGCAGTTTTTTGGTTCCTGGAAATTAGTTATAGTTACTTACTTGGGTTCATGAAATTCAGTTTTAGTTAAGTGTTTACATTATTCACATCTATTATTAAGCTTAATGTTCCTGATTAACTTTCTCTGGATAACACAAGCATCTTAAAGTATATCTTAGTTGCTCACTTTCTGAACTCAAATACCTTTAAATAGGAGACCTCTCTTACACTGCGTGCCACACACATGAATTACTGAATGTTCTTTGTGTATGAACTGAAACTTCAGTATCTAAATAATCTCTTGAAAGGTGATCACAAAAGCAGAGATGATTGAATACTATGATGTGAGTGGCTGTTACGTTCTTCGTCCTTGGGCTCATGCCATTTGGGAAGCTATCAGAGACTTCTTCGATGCAGAGATCAAGAAACTTGGAGTGGAAAACTGTTACTTCCCCATGTTTGTGTCCCAGGCTGCCTTAGAGACAGAGAAGTCTCATATTGCTGACTTTGCTCCTGAGGTATGCTTTGTTTTATTAAAACAAAAGAAATTTGTTTTAATCTGACTATAAGAAAACTCAGTCACTTAGTCTGCAGCTGAGTATGAAACTTGGGTTTGGGTTGGGTTTTGGCTTGTTAGGTTTTTTCCAAACTTGGTTTGGTTTGGTTTTTTTTCTTTCTTTCTTTTAGGTTGCTTGGGTCACAAGATCTGGGAAAACAGAACTGGCTGAACCAATTGCAATACGTCCCACTAGTGAAACAGGTAGGCCTCTTTTCATGTAGTTTGGCTATAAAGAAAGCAGTTTACAGGCATAGTGTAGCTGATAGACAAGAGTCCTTTTTGAAAAATGGAAAATTCCATTTTTTAGAATGTTTTCTGTAACTCCTTATAAAAATTTCGTCGTTTTCCTAATGCTTATAGGAACTCTCACAACTATACATTCCCTTAAATAGACTTTTTAAGAAAATGCATGGTTTAGGAATTTTTTTCATTAGTATTCTGGAGACCGGCTTGCTTTGTCTGAAAAACATATTTGATTTTTGGTTTAGAGTGTCTGTAAGAAAAATTCTTCAACTGATAATTCACTCCAGTTTTGTATGTATTTTGACTATAATTGTGAAATGAGCCTTTACTAAAATGTCCGCTGAGTAATTTAAGCAAGCATTTTAAAACCTGAGGCTGTATGAGTTCCTACTTGAGTCAGGTCTAGAAAGGCATCCTGAAATCGTGAGGTCAGTGAATTCCTATTTGTGAACTCAGATGTATTTGCATATTGTAAGGCAGTGACTCAAAATTGGTGTCATTAAATAATAAGCTTTGGGTTGTACTTTAACCAGCAGCAAGCAAGCAATTTTGCAGAGACTCAGAGTGAAGCGAAAAGTACTTCTTTGAAAATATTCTGTATCAGGACAAAAAATGTGTTTTAAAGGAAATTAAATGTAAAAACATAGTTTACAACACCAGAGAATGTTAAGTTTGGATGTATTAAAAGGAAAGGTTTGACATAAATGTCTGTGTTGTGCAGACACTCACAGGTGCTTTCTTTTTACAGTCATGTATCCTTCCTATGCCAAGTGGGTGCAGTCACACAGGGATCTTCCTATCAAGCTGAATCAGTGGTGCAGTGTTGTGGTATGTGTGTACACAATTTCTGGGTATCATTATTATGATTATGTTACCATAAGTACACTGTAGGAGAATTATTTTATGTGGACTTGGTGTGGTGATACTGATCACAGCACGTATTTCAAGACAAAAGTATTAATGTGCTTTATAGGATTCATTTTTCTCACTGTTTCTAATAAAACATTCTTCATCAATGTATATTGTTGATTATATTAAGTAGAAATCTGTGAATAGTTGACTTTTTATTGAGAACTTTCTAGCACGTGCTTATAATCAATATTTTTAACAATAATTTGTCACTTTGGTGTTAATCATAGTGTTCAATTTTTTTTTTTATTTATGCCCCTCCAGCGCTGGGAGTTCAAACATCCCCAACCCTTCCTTCGCACTCGTGAGTTCCTTTGGCAAGAGGGTCATACAGCATTTGCAACATATGAAGAAGCAGCAGAGGAGGTAAAAAAAACAAATGCACTGGTGCTTTTGCTTTTAGGAAGTTACCTTACTCCACAGCAACACAAACAGATCTTTTTACTGTGACCTTATAGAAATCTCTCTTCTTTTTTTTCAGAGCCCTTGTGAAAAATGCAAAGTATACCAGAACCCATTTTTTTCTCAAATGTAAACCATGTCTGAAACTTTAGTCTCTACAAAAAATATGGGGAGTTTGAAGAGTGATATATAGGGTGCTTTCCTTAAAAAATATTTTCCTTAAAAATAATTTTTCCTTAAAAATCTAAATCTTGTGTTCACATGTTAAGTGCTGGAAGTTTTAACATTTTCTTTGCCCACAAGACAGCTGTTTCATTGAGTGTCGTGGCATATCTTTATTTAGCAGATGTTCAGACTCTTAGGTGAAAACCAGAAGTCAGTATAACCATTGGACTGTCATTTCTGCTGTGACTCTTCTTGTTTTCTATCGTGATTTATAGTTGTTGCTATTTGATTCATAGAAAATAACATCCAAATATTAAAGTAATTGAAGAAATATTAGTTTTTAAATACAGTCTTGAGAAAATGTTAAATTTTGAAGATTTCAGACTCTGTCATGTAAAACTATTTCATGATGTAACAAACACAAAATACTGAGTAATTCTTAAGAAAGTACATTCATCATAGGTGTTGCAGATACTTGATCTGTATGCTCAAGTGTATGAAGATCTCCTAGCAATACCCGTTGTGAAAGGAAGGAAGACAGAGAAGGAGAAATTTGCTGGGGGTGATTATACAACCACTTTAGAGGCATTTATATCTGCCAGTGGAAGAGCTATCCAGGTATTTATCTATTAAAATAATTTTTTTTCCAGTGAATACAGTAAGGTGAAAGTTTTAAACCGATGCTTGATAGACTTAACTTTCCACTGAGTAGAATTTTCTGTGTGCATCTATTTCAGGGAGCAACATCGCATCATCTAGGGCAGAATTTCTCAAAGATGTTTGAAATTGTATTTGAAGATCCCAAGAAACCAGGAGAAAAGCAGTTTGCTTATCAGAATTCCTGGGGCCTTACAACTCGAACTATCGGTGTAATGACAATGATTCATGGAGATAACATGGGATTGGTACTCCCACCTCGTGTAGCCTCTATTCAGGTATGTAAAATGCCTTAAACTACTATTTTGTTTTCTCTCTTCTCTTGTAATTCAGGAGCATTTCATTTTGTGCAGCTACAAGACTGCCCTATCCTGGGATAGGAGCTAATTACAGAGTGTGCTGCATAAAGTTTAATACAAGTCATCAGGGAACTTGCAGTGGAGAAGTCACCTTTGATAGTCCATCTATTTAAAATAATTTTATCTGTATCATTAGTATGAAAAGGGAAATGCACCTTTTATTTCTGAGAACTTGAAAGAAATTACTGGCATGTAAGGCCACAATATTGGTTTTAAGGTTTTATAATAACTAGGAGCTAATATTTTATAAAGTAAAGTATATGTCATGCTTTATTGCAGGTTGTAATTATTCCCTGTGGCATCACAAATTCCCTTTCTGAAGAGGACAGAGGGGCTCTGTTGAAGAAATGTAATGAGTACTGTAGTAGGCTGCTTAGTGTTAAAATCCGTGTCCGGGCTGATTTACGAGACAACTACTCACCTGGTTGGAAGTTCAACCACTGGGAACTTAAGGTACATTTCTTTCCAGGAGATGTTTTGCAGCCTGTGTATGGGGGGTGTGTACGAGATATGTTACATGTGCCTTGTATTCTGTAGGCAGATACTTTCTCTAAATGAAGAGTTGCTGCCTGATAATCAGTGATCATTTTCATTAATAAATGAAGAGAAGATATTTTCTGAGACTTGTTCTGTTTGCGAGGATTTACATGTCATTAAATTAGTATTATAAGTTAGTTGCATGTTTGAAAATTCGTACTAGTACTTAAGTGTCTCCAGGCTGTGCTGTCTGTGCACACAGTGGAACAGAGAAGACAGACCTGCACAACATCAGCAAAGAAAGGAGCAATTTTTTGTTTTTCAAAATTGCCATGTTCCACTCATAGAGCAGTTGAGAGGAACAGTTCTGCTTCTTCAAATATAAGAGGCTTTTATAAAACAAAATTGGTGAGCAGAACGAAACAGTGGCAGTAATGGTAATTAGAAATTGAATGATGTGTTGAGTGATGTTATGGGATATCGTATTTTTGTTCTGAATTTGAAGTTAGTTTCGATATGTTAATCATTAGTGTAAGAGGATAGAAGCTAACCAAGTTGTTCAAAGTTCCCATTGTGTCCAAGTTCTCTACCCTTTGTGTACCTTTTTAATTTTTTTTTTAATGGATTTTTAAAACCATGAATCCATGTTGGAAGACTTTATAAATTAAATTAGGTTTGTCAAAGAGGCACGGCATGAAGCAAACTTGATGTTTTTTATAAAATCTACTAATGTGTCCAACGTGATACATAAACTTCAGGCTCATTGCAGGCACAGTACGCTCATTTTATTGAGTGTATAAGGAATTTCATAAGGTAAAAAGTACAAAAGTGCTGGAATAAAAAGTACAGGAATTAACCGGAAAATATCTTGCCGTATGTATTTTCAGCTGAGCAGATTTCTAATCTTACTTCCTAAAAGAACCAAATTATTGGTACTCCTTTTACAATGTCTGATATTAGTTCTGTTGCTTTCTCTGGAAATTTTCCTGAGAGACCATTAGGTATTCTTGTTTCACTGGAAGGTAATATTACAATTGAAAGTACCAAATACATTCCTGTAAGTTTTAATTATGGAGACAGCTTTTTGTGTGCCATAAACTAGAATTTTCTGTTTAAATTGCTTTTTAATAACAGTTCTGAACAGCTTTTTATGTAGCTTTGTAGTAGGAGTAGATATTTCACCTTTCAAATGGATTTTACTACATTATTCACCTTTTTACATAAATAAGATGGGAGTGAGGGGGCAGGGGAAGTGTAGGGAATCATTTGAAAGCTGTGAACTCGAAGAGATTCCAGAGCATGCATAAAAAGCTTGGGTACATGTTTTTATTCTCCTGTTCACCTCTGGAAAGGTTTTAGCTTATAAGTTTACTGATTCAGTTTCCCCTGGTGGGGGTGTGGGGGGGAAGAATCCCCCAAAATGCATTTGCATTTACTTTTTTCATTTCCTGTGAAAAAAATGTGTACAGCTTGAGATACATGTTAGGATGTAGAGAAAATAAGTTATACTCAGTGGAGACTCTTTTTATCTGATGGTATATGGGAGATGGTATATGGGTATATGGGTTCTATCACCAAATTTTATGAAGCATAAAAGCTTTGCCAAGGTAATTATCTGTTTGTAGTGAAATGTTCTATGCAAATAATGTTGATATTAGGGCTGTTGCTGTTTGCTGTTAGTACAGTTGAAAGTGGTCTGTGAAAACAAAACTAAAATGTATTACTGGATGAAAAAGAACTTAATTACTATAGAAATCTTAATCATTCAGACTTCAAAAATCTGATTTGCAATATCTGGGATAACTGTCTTAAAGCAGTATCAGTTGTGTTTCAATATTACTTTAATCTTGCCACCAATGCAGTCTCAAAGCTAGTGAAGCAAGGTAATGCACAAGTGAAGAGAGTGTGGATGGGAAAGACAGAAATACATAAAAGCTGTGGAATATATGGTGATTTTTTTTTTCCAAAGGAACTTGATGGTGTAAAGTGATTCCGTGTAAAGACTGGGATTAAAAACAAAAAATTACCCACAGAGAGAGAGAGAGAGAGAGAGAAAATGAACTCTTCTGAAAATTAGTTCTTCATCATAACTTCTAATTTTTTTTTTTCATGAAGGGTGTTCCAGTCAGGGTTGAAGTGGGACCACGAGACATGAAGAGCCAACAGTTTGTAGCTGTTAGAAGAGACACAGGACAGAAGCTGACCTTACCTGAACATGAAGCAGAAGATAAACTGAAGCAGATTTTGGAGGAGATCCATGCTAACCTCTACAGCAGGTAAATTGAGAGGTACAGTGAGTGGCTATGCTAATCACAGATGCACTTTACCTGTCAGAAGAATTTCTCATGTTGTTGGTTTATCTGTGGAGAAAGACAGGTTAGGCACATCTTCCTGTTTGTGATGTGATTTTTCTGCCTCTTAAACTTCTTCACACAGAGTCATAGAAGTTTCCTGTTGTTCTTGTGGACTTGTTTTAAAAAATACTTCTGTGAATTCATGTGAAGTATTGATAAACAAATACACCATAAATAGTTCATGGAACAGTAATGTCCTAATGACCTAATGCTGCCCAGAGAAGGCCAGTGAAGCTGTTGAAGGGTCTGGAGTGCAAGTCTTACAAGGAGCAGCTGAGGGAGATGGGTGTGTTTCAGCCTGGAGAAAAGGAGGTTCAGGGGAGACCTTATCATTTTCTACAGCTACCTGAACGTTTCTTAGCTGAAAGGGTGGTCAAGCATTGGAACAGGATTCCCAGAAAAGTAATGAAATCACCATTCATAGTAAAGTCCAAGAAACTTCAGTAGTTGAAGTTCTGTGTTCAGAAGTATATTTTAAGATCCTGTTGACTTCCCTAGGATTGTTTTCTTGTAAGCAATCAGATGGGAACTATTATTTGCCCTTACTGCATATGCCAGAATCCCTCACATGTCTGTCACTGCAAATTGTTGTTCATAACTGCTGTGGGAAGAACAGGGTGCTGATACAGCACTGTGGCAGATGAGGTTTTCTACTTTCTTCTGTGGTTATCAAAGTTATTTACAAGCAGAATATTTTTACCTAGTTAAAAAGCATTTTGTGATTTAAATTTAGGACATAATTTAAAAAAGAAAATGTATATCTGCAATATTTATTTCTGCTACATGTGGTCAGTGTTGACTGACATGCACAACAGCGTGAATTAACATGGTGAAAAGTGCAGCAACTTGGAGAATACTCCATCAGCAGTTAATCAAAATTTTATCACTTTGAGAAGTGGTAGAAAGACATAAACTGATTAGGAAGACTGATGAATCCATAACTCTTCTTGTAACTTTTTTTTTTTACTGACTCTGAAACCTTAATTTGGCCAGGGACATTATGTGCATGAATCTGCCCTGACTGAATTTTTATTTCCTTTTCTTAGAGCATCTGAGGACCTAAAAAGTCATATGGTGGTGGCCAATAATATGGAGGACTTCCAAAAAGAGCTTGATTCAGGAAAGGTAAGGAAATTTACTACTTCTAATCTTGTGTCTCCACACACTTTCTATCCCTTACAAATAATCAAGGGCTAGAAATTTCAAAGCTCCCCTTACAAGCGGGGGATGCCTCTCCTGTAAAGGGGCACAAAAATAAATTACCTTTCCCAAAATTTGTGATACATGCTGCTTTCTTCTCTTGCTAAAATATGGTATTTACTGAATACAGTGTTCATGTTACCACTGTTCAAAATGTAGTCCTGTGCCGGATGTGACAGGGGGTCTTGATGTCACTTGCAATGCTGCAGTTTGGTAATTTGCATATAAAATGTGTTGTTTTTATCAGGATATACTTTTCAGAGAGATTGGTGTAGACGTTTTATTCGGGTTACAATAACCTTACTGTCATTATTCTAATGCCAACAGTGACAAAACACTTATTAAGTCTCATAATAAAGTCCAAGTAAGAGTTTAAAGTACAGTCTATTTACGTCAAAGTTTTACCTTTATGACCCGTGAGTAGAAGCCATCGGGTTCATTAAGAATTACTGCAAGTCAGAAACCTCCTTGGGATGATAGTAAGAATAACTCATCGTGTAGATGGTTGAGCTCTACTGATCTAGACGTCTGTGGGAAAGTATTGAAGTTTAGATGGGAGATGAAGCCTTCAGTACAGAACTGAGCTACTGTTTCTTTTTCAGGGATGCACTGACAGGATTTTTTAACCCTGAAACTCTGTCACAGACCAACCTGTGAAATTGTTGATGTATTTAGATTAAAGTGTTCAAGTGGTAGGATCCCCAGCATGAGTCATTAAGGTTGTGTGTTTCATAAAGCGAGATCAGGGGGTTTTGTGTTCCAGTTCGATCTACTCTGAAAATTTCTGATGAAAAATGCACAAGCGCCGAGAATTCACAAGTATTCTTGTTAGCTTCAAAAATGGTTTTATGTTATTCCTGGTTAGGCTTGACCTTCCATCACACTATTTTCTTACATTTCCATTGCACTTAAATTCAATTTAGAACGAGATTTGCAGGAAAAATTATGAACTTCACAGGAGGGACTGATTTAGCATGCTTATGAAGCCAAGGATATAGATGTCTTAAACATCATTCTGTGCATGGGTGCTATAATAGTACTGCATTATTTTCCTCCACAAAACTAAACACAAGTTTTTAGTCTATACTTAACAAATAATTGTGTTCTATAGAGCAGAGTACAACTTAGCTAGTACTAATGTTCTCATGTGTCGTGATTTCAAGATGTGCTATCACATATATTTCATCTCTGAATTAAACAAGCACTCTGAAACGATGATTGACTATCTTCAGATATTTTTACTTTCCAAGTTGGATGCTTTGACCATTTTGATATGGGTTATATAAGTTTATTAGAATCAGCATATCTGAATTGAAGAAAATTGAAAAAATAATAACAATCATTTTGTGTTGTTTCACCCTCGACCTATATATGTTGAATGAACAAGATTTTATAGCATTCTGTTAGCACTAACTACTGTTTAATAGGAAAATTTGTAAGCTGACATGCCCCTGCTTAATTCCTATTGCTGTTTTTCCCTTAGTGGAATTACAGACTCTTAGCTCTTTAAAAATGAGGACTGTTTCCATTTCCTTTTAAGTTGCATGCAAAGTTAATTGAAACTCAAAGTGTAATTACACAGATATTTGAGCAGTTTCATTTCACTAACAAAAGATTAATGCAAGAACAGTGTAGTAGAGTGGTAATAGTTCCTTTTTACAGTTGCAAGAAAGAGAAGCTATAAAGTGAAGTCTAATAAAAGTGCATACACCAGTTAATGGAAAATTCAGAATTTTGCAGTAAGAATGTAAGTTTGGCGAAAGAAATACTCAGTGAATAAACCTTATTCACAGTTTGGATAGAATTAAAATGAGACTCTGAAGGCTGAATTTGGTATCTGGTGTTGCCCTCAGCTGTCAGCATTACATGAGTGTTCAAATGTGGGGGGGGCTGTCTTTTTTAAGAGTAACTCTACTTCTTACTAGCAAACTGAATTTTCTCTGCGAAAGTCCATTGAAAATGAAAACAAAGCAGTAAAAGTGAATATAACACTTGGGGAAAAAAGATTTGCTACAACAGCTAAGAGTAGTACTGAGAGGAGTGTATAACATTATTATATGTATCAGCTTTACTTTCCTGATTTTCTTCAGTTAAGCTAACTGAAAGAAACAGCAGGAAACAACCCCAAGAAAAATGTGCTGTTGGCAATTCTGTTTTCTTAAAACATATATGTCCTTGTCTTGCTCAGAAAAAAATGAAAATTCATGGTACTGGAATTAAAATGGAAACTTTGTTAGGAGGGCACTGTCTTACAGTGTGTAAGCAAACATTTGTTCTGCAGTTTGAAAATATGAAATGTTTCCTGAATGAAAAAAAAAACAGAACATTTCAGGAGAAAACAGTTTTTATACTTTCTGCAGAAGAAAAATGTCTCAGGTTAAAAAAGAATTGATTTAAATTTAAATGCTACTTTGGGTTTGGGTAGGTTTTTCCATGCTGCACTAGGAGGGATGATTGTGCTTATCTATTTTTCTGATGAAAAAGAGGTATTAAAATTTAGCTGTAACAATTGGAACTTTTCCCAGTTTGAGTGTATGTGAGATCTGGAGGTTTATGAATCTTCCAGAGACAAAGATGAATTTTTTTAGATGTATAACTGTTGGGGTTTTTTTCTCCCCTCCTCTCTTCCCTTCAGATTGTACAAATCCCTTTTTGTGGAGAAATTGAGTGCGAGGATTGGATCAAGAAGACCACTGCCAGGTAAAATAAAACTAAGTGTAACTGAACTGATATGAAAGCATATCTCCCAAGATCAAAATCAGGATGTTTTCATTATAAAACAGGAATGCAAGATGCCTCTGGGTGTAACGCATCCAGTTCTCGGCTTTGACTCTTACAATCCTGCATAATTCAATACATTTACACTTCCCTTGGTTCTGGAACTTTCAGATTATTTACTGTGATTTTAAGATTTTCTGTGTAATACACTTTATTGCACCTGTATTTTTTAACAAAAGTATTTATTTATGAACATACTTTTATTTCAGAGATCAAGACCTTGAGCCTGGTGCCCCTTCCATGGGAGCAAAAAGCCTCTGCATACCTTTCCAGCCTCTCCGTGAACTCCAGCGTGGAGAAAGATGTGTGTGCGGCAAAAACCCTGCCAAGTTTTACACCCTATTTGGTCGTAGTTACTAAATTATTAGTGAAAGAACCTTCCTCTTTATCTGTGAATTGAACTTTTTTTAATAAGACTGAAATAGCCCCTTAAACTTTAATCGGTTTTGTGACTTTTTACATAATTCAAAGACAAAGCCATAAACCATAACCCCCCACCCCAATTGTCAATCCTAGGCTAGCAGAAATTCACAGACTTTTCTGTAAACATCTCTAATAATAAACATGTATTGTGAGCTGTAATACGCTGTGGTGGTTTTTGCTGTGTTGTTCCGGGGGAAGGAATAGGTACCCTTTGCTCATGTCTTTTTTCTGTTTTGGTACATGTGTTTTCTTGTTACATTGAGAAAATGCCTGAAAGATTGGAGAGAATATCATAAACAGTACAGTTTAGCGTGCTGACATCTACTTTTTAGGTAAAACATCTCCTTTTAATTTTGCCTTCAAATTTTTCAGTTTTCAGTAGAGACTTGCTGCTAACCTTTAGGCATGGTAAATACTACCCTTTTTGCAAACTCCCTCTGGAGTCAGGTGTTTCAAGGAATATTTTCATAGAAACATAGAATGGTTTGGGTTGGAAGGGACCTTAAAGATCATCTAGTTCTAACCCACCGGCCCTGAGCAGGGACCCCTTCCATCAGACCAGGTTACTCAGAGCCCCATCCAGCCTGGTCTTGAACACCTCTGGGAATGGGGAGTCCAGAACTTCTCTGGGCCACCTGTTTCAGTGCCTCACCACCTTTATAGTAAAGAATTTCTTCCTAATATCTAATCTGAACCTAACTTCTTTCAGTTTAAAGCCATTCCCTCTTGTCCTATCACGACCTGCTCCTGTAAAATGTCCCTCTCCAGCTCCCTTGGGGTAATGAAAATTACTTTGAGGTCTATATGAAGACTTCTCCAGGCTGAACAACCCCAGTTCTCTCAGCCTGTCCTCACAGGAGAGGTGCTTTAGCCCTCTGAGCATTTTTGTGGCCTCCTCTGGACTCTCTCCAGCAGGTCCATGTCTGTCTTGTGTTGGGGACCCCAGAACTGGATGCAGCACTCCGGGTGGGATCTCACGAGAGCAGAGGTAGAGGGCAGAATCACCTCCCAGATTTTCACCCTGTTGTAAAACAAGTTTGAAAGGCTTTCTTAGATTAAATGCCACATTGTTACCAAGATGCAGTTGGATGCCATTTCTTCCATATATTTTGGCAAGTCCTATTTCTCTTATTTTATAAACTGGCCTTTATAGCTGTCTGAGAGTGACACTGCAATGAGTAATGCAAAGGCAGAGGTAATGCAAAGAGATATTTACAGTGCTAAATATTTTAGGCTGTGGTTGTATCTACAGCATATTTCATAAAATCTTTTTTGCTTTTCCTGTACTTGCTAAGTGTTGCTTTAGCAGAGGAGGCTGGATGTCACAGAGTTAAGAAATTACTTTAAAAATAACATTGCTTCCACTTTGGGCACAAGATTGGCTTTAAAAAAAAGAAAAAAGATAACCTTGGCACAAAGTAACATTTGGAAGACACATGCACAATGTATTACTCTTTTTCTCCTGTGTGGTTTTAAGGCTGTCTATGTAAACCCCCTTCCCGAAAATTGTTGAGTAAAAACTTGGCAATTAAAAAGTTGGACTAGTAAGATTCTCCCCAAACTCTTCCTGGGACAATATTCTGTGGCTGCCTGTTCCAAACCCCTGTTTTTGTGTAGTAACCATAGTCTGAAGCATACAGGAGACTTACAGAATGCTATTCCCAGATCTTCACCCCCCTTGCTTTCCAGAAGCATTTAAAATATTTGCTTTTGCCTGGATTCCTGTGGTCAGCCTTCCTAGTAGAAATTTTGAATATCAAATTTGAACCAGTGACCTGTCCAGTTTAGGATCATGCACCTGGTGATAATACCCCAATTTTCCCACAGAAAAGTACAAAAATGGTTAAATTTTTCATATCAGCTTGGTCAGAGTGCTTGAACACTTAGAAATTCTCTGTAATATTCCTTGTGTGACGGCTAGTCCTGAAGAGTTTGCTTCAGTTGCATCTTAAAATCAGTGCATGCATCTTTGGGTTCAGTTGACAAACCAGAGGAGTGGCCCTAAAGGGCTACTCTATTCTGGTAGGGGTCTTTTCTGGGATGCTGCCTCTGATGCTGGCTGGGATTGAATTTTGAGAAAGAGGGTGAATAGTAACACCAAGAGTGATGTTTTCACAGCCTGAAATAATGGGTAAGAGTATCCTTCAGAGGGATTGCCATGGCAGCTCTCCAGTCCAGGGGAAGGGGAAAGGCAGCAACCAGCAGCTTCAATGTCTGCGGGTGTAAGAGACAGGAGTGTGCCAAGATTTTTTGACAGAGCAAACCAGATTTTTGAGAGTAGATGAATCCTTTGAGATCCCATTGAAATGCTCTACAACACATATTTTTAAAATGAGTGGAAGCTGTTAAAGCTCAGAACAAACGAAAGACAAAACTAAATGCAGCCTCTAACAGTGCTGCTGCCTTATCTGTTTGAACAAACAGCCAACCTTCAACCAGTTGATCAAATTCACAAGTAAACATGTTGACACACTGTTCTTAGAAATGAGGTGCTCTGAACCTACAGATGGGTTGGTTTGAAGCCAGAGATTTCACGGAAGGCCAGCCTTTGCTTTTTCTTTTGTTTTTCCCTTACTTTTCCCAAACATGTTTCTTCCTGGTCATAGTAACTGTCTGGAATGTGGATGACTCAAGTGCAGATCTCCCCATGATTATCTTCCACAGGGAGGCTAATGTTTGCCTGGGAGAGACAATGTTCATGTCAAGTATCCTTTCAACAAAAGTACAATCTGAGCTATCTGTGAAGCATTATAGAAAAAAACTTTCAGATTCTTAATAGATTGTCTGTTAGAAAAATAGGTGTATGAATTGGAATAATACACCACTGTTGTTTAAATAATACTGCTTTATGTTTATAATAGAACTGCAGATTTCCTGATGTCCCTTAGTTCTTGCATACTGATACATTTGGGTTAAATAGTAAGGGGGAATGTAAGGGAACTGCCTTAATGTGCTAGCAGCTTCTTATTGAAAAATAGAGTACAGGTGAGCAAAGGAAGTGCTTCATTTTAGCTCTTGTTTTGGTAATCTCAACCTTGTGTAAGGCAGGAATTTTGAGACCTCTGAACTTTGACCTTTGACTGTTCCCATTGAAAGGAGAATAACTTGAAAAAAAATTCTCACTTTTCATGGTAGTTCAGATAATAAAATAAGTAGTTAAAAGTCACTTTAATACAAGAAGGAAAAAACTACCATAGAAATAGCTGGAATAGAAGTAGTAACACAGGTGGGAGATAATGAAGAGGAAGAGAAGTACGTACCAGTTTTCAATTTTGTAATTAGTTCTACTAATTTACCCTTCCAGGGTTAATAATGGTTTTCTTAAAATGAAGGGGAGGGAAACCCTCAAGTTGCAGCTGCAGTGTGTAGGTAGACAAATGACAAAATGTTAAAAAATTACATATATTGACAGTCAAGGCTTCTAACAAACTGGACTTTAAACATAAATATTTTGGCAGTTGAAACCCTGTGAGCAAAAATCCAGATGAAAATTGGGGGTGGGTGTTTGAGTTTTTAACGTAAAGTTAATTCACCTTGGGAAGTCTGAGGTCAGCAGGGACAGTTGGTTAGCTCAGGTTATCAGTATTATTATCTTATCTCTCCAGGGCTGTACTGCCTGTAATTTTCTTCCGTTCTAACTGCAGATATGTGTACACAGATGGGCATTTAAACAAAAAGCTGGAGCATAAACTTTTCAGGAAGGCAGCTGGTCTTATGGCCCATATTGTTTACTGTGCTACAGATTTTCTTCACCGCAGTTTCTGAGTGTGTGTTAACTATCAGGAGCTCAAGAGGCACTACAATGAGTGACCAAAAATGTTACTGCTTCAGGACATTACTCTATTCCAGAAATGGCACAAAGTACAAGCAAGGACTTCAGCAGCTCTTATTTCCCCCTTAATTTCTGGTTGTGCTTTCCCCAACTCTGACTTTTCCGTGCAAGTTTATGAGGCTTACTTCGGGATTTTGAGATAAGCAGGGGTTTCTAAATGGGAAATAAACAATGTGGTTTATTAAGCTTCAGCTTCCATGTGTACTGTCTGTTTGTTTAGAAAATGGCCTCTAAATTTTCTCCATTTCCATGGGCAATGTTAAAACATGACAAAAGTACAAAAAGTTGAATAGTTGTTGTACTAGGTTGCTAAAATGAAAGATTAATTCAGTTGTCTTTGGAGCTTGCTCTATGTACAGCATGTTTAGTGACTCTCACATGTTTAGCATGTTCTTACAAATAACATCCACCCAACATGGATTTAAAATGTCTTCTTCCACAGGTATGTAGTAAGATTTTTTTCAGCATTAAAATTACTGGCAACAGAAATGGCAAAAACAAACATGAGAGGAGAGTTTTATGCAAAAGAGAGGCCTTGTCTAACCACTTAAAATTCTGAGCCACCTTCTTATGCTCTCGGCCTTATTCAGTTTTTCAGGACACTGCCACTGAGCAGAGTAGCAAATGCTGGTGCTCTGAGTAATCTCCCTTGGCTCAGTTTTGGTTTTGTAGGAAAAAAATCCTCCCGAGGGTGGAACACCTGCAGGACTGGAACCCTCGGGCTGCCTTCATATGACAAATCTTGCTAAACTGCCCTTTAAACTGATTTATTGCTTTACTGCTTCCTATAAAAGTGCCTCCCACATGTGAGCAGCTCTGACAGATAAAGGGCAGAATCATAGGCAGTTGAGCTGCTCCTCGCACAGCTCTGTCTCTCTGAACCTCAGAGTGAGGGGAAGAGAGCAGCAGAAATGGGCCGCTACTCGGGCCGGAGCATGAGGCTCATCGCCATGTGTGTGCTGAGCATTGCCATTTTTGCTGTTGAGATCTCCGTAGCCTATGTGGGCAATTCTCTTTCCTTAGCCTCAGATGCCTTTGCTGTTCTCTCTCACTTGATCTCCATGATCATCGGTCTGTTCGGCGTCAGGTTCAGTCGCATCCGGTGGCACAAGGCCAGCACTTACGGCTTCAGCCGAGCAGACGTGCTGGGAGCTTTTGGCAACTCTGTTTTTGCCACCGCTCTGATGTTCAGCATCTTCGTTGAGGCTATCAAGAGGTTTATCAATCCTCAGAAGACAGAGAAAGTACTGCTCGTCCTTATTATTGGGATTTCAGGCCTGTTCTTCAATGTGTTAAACTACATTATCTTCATGGACTGCTGTTATTGTCGCACACCCCGCGGAGACACTGAAACAGGTAAATAACCTCATGCGGTTGCTCAGCGTTCCCAGCCCTCTACGATTCTGCTTAATGACTCTTGTAAAGACTGTTTACTGCTTCTCTGAGATGGGCATGTAAAACGTAGTTTTCTCCATTCTTTTGTTAGCAAGGGTGATGAATTTAATGCCTGAACCCATCCATGTTTCCAGTTATCACCATATGTGTTTATCAGTAAGTAACCGGCAAGCAGTGTATGTGTGCAGTGATCTGCAGGAGAAATTTTCTCCGTAATCCCCTGGCTGGCCAAACATGGGACAAAATGTACTACCACCCTGAGGAGATACTTGTTATGAAATACCTAATCCTGAAATATCAGTCATCCACAGTCTCCACTCTCAATATTTTAGTAATTCTGCCATAAATTTTGTCAAAGATGTGGTTATCTTTGAGCAGTGTTCACAGTTGGTATGAGAAAAAAGAATAGGTAAGGGCAAGAGGAGAGTCTCAGCCTTCCTTGATTAGGGAATATGTTGTGAGAATATCTGGATGCTGACTGAAAAAAACATGCCTACAGAGCTGAAGTATTCTTTGCTGAGGTTTGTTGACCTGTGCTGGGAAAAGCATGCAGAGGAAAAACAGGTACTCTGCTACAGAAATCTTTTGCAGAAGGTTCTGTTCAATGCACAGAGGTTTGGCCTTTTAGTTTATTTTTCCTGGAACAGGAATTTAAAATTTCTACATTTGGGAGGAAGGATGTGGACTGGTTTTCTCTTTCCCACAGCAATTCTTTCACATTCTTTGATGCATGATACATGGGAGTTCTTATTCTCTCTCTGTATGTTTTCATATACACGTACAAACATATTTCTTAAAAATAGTAATATTTCAGTTGAGATAGGAGCCAGATCTTTGCAAAATGTTACCTGGATGTGCTGTGGGGAAAGCTGAAAAAACAGCTTCTATTATATGCTGTTATATACTGCTCTAGATGAAGTGAGGTAAGTCCTATGTTTGACTTTAAGGCTTTGGAATTAGAAATTAAAGAAATTATAGTTTATATTTTAGCGTTTAATATTTTTTTTTAGGTCTTGAACTAGAAAATATTTCTGTTCATTATTAAAGGTATCTGCAGATTATACTGAAGATTTAACTTTACTGGTGTATAACATTAAACCCAGATGCATAACCGATTTTGGTGCCTGTGTGTTTAGATGCCCAACTGTTTAATATTTGAGTTGCTCTTAGACTAAATTTGTGGTGATACGTAATTAGCTGAGGGATTTAATAGGTTTTTATGTTTTGGAAACTGTCAGCAATTCCTGACAAAGTCTCTGTTGATGACTTCTTGGTAGACAGCTTCTGAAATTTTGCTTCTGAGTGATGTCAGGGAGGAGAAACACATCAGCACTTATAAGGAAATTAACTGAAATTAATGGCAACTGTGCAGCTAAACGATGTTTTCACTGAATTTTCAGGATCCTACTCCTAATAACTGTCTGGGACAGCACAGCCATCCCTCTCCGTCCAATAGACTTCTGTCCAAATACCTGGTAATTCCACTTTGCTTCCAACTGAATTTAAGTTGCATGAACCAGGGATGAATTTCATACCATCCCATAAATATAGTGTGTAGATTAGTCGGTGGTTTTACCTCTCTATTTCTGGTATGGTGAAACTTCTCTGCTTGCAGCGATGCCTACAGGCAAAATAACGCCATTTTATACTGTAGAGGGAATGCTCCTTTCTTCTGGACTTCATTTTGTAATTGCCACTTAGGTAAAATTTCACATTTATTTCCTCTAATTCTCTGTATAATCAACCTCAGTGAGACTTTTATTACTTTTCTTTCAAAAGAAATGTTATCCCCCAGATAGCTGTACTCTGAAAAGTATACTCACATGCTCTTCATATATATTAAGTATATATTAAAAAACATGGAAAAAAAGGGATTCCATATCTCTCTTGTCATCCTATGTATAAGGAAAATATGCTCTTTCCTGGAGATGGAAGTCAAGGCAAGTTTTCAAGCATGTCAGCAGCAGAAATTCAAACAAATGGGCATGGTCTCTGAATCCTGCTGGTGCAGTCCAGCTGTCCACAGGCAGGACACTAAAGCTGTCCTTTAGTGACACCTGAGCAGTATCCTCGCATGGTTTGCTGAAAGGTAAAGATTTTTAGAGTAGCCCTCTACCGCCTAGGCTTTCTAGGGAAAGGGGAAAATTGCCTTCATATCTCTGTTCCCCAAGTAGGGAACAGATTTAAACAGCCCTCTCTTTTCTTGTAAGTGATTGTCTGAAAAAACACAAAGCAAAAAAGGAAGAGAGTGGTTCAGTTGTCCAGTGCTGTATTGTGAGTGCTGAGGGGCATCTAAATCCACTGAAACAAATTCTTCCTCCTGTGTTAATACCACAATTAATCAACACAGCCAACAGTTCGTCTCATTTCTCTGTTGCACGGTCTGCCATCAGGGATGGAAAATTAGCAGGTGGGTTTCCTGGATGCTGCTAACAGTGGTGGCAGAGTGAGATCTGCCTATGACGAGCCTTGCTAGTCAGGTCTGGACACTGAGTGAGGTGTTTACAGCTACCAACCTGGCTCTCCCTCCTTTTCCCTTGTTCTACATCTGTGCTCCTTATTTAACTCATTGCAACATCCACACCTCAGGGGCTCATCTTAGTACAAATATTCTTATTAAGCAAGTTTTCCCAGTTGCCATCTCTGCTTACCCAGACAAAGCCAGTTTCCTCCTCCACCCATTGACTAGGCTTGTTTTGCCTCTTATCCCTTACTCTTCTGCCCCTCACCCTTCTCTTTTTTCTGGTTCTTGCTACCCTTTTCCTCTGTGTCCTACTTCCTAAGTCTTCATCTACTGCCATTCCCTTTTGTCTCTCTCTCTGTTGTGCAAATTCCTGTCTGTCCCCTCTGCCAACTGTAAGCACCTGTGTCTTCCCACTAGAATGAATTAGGGTCTCTCAATCCCATAGGTCCATCTTTGCACTTGATTCAGACAAGTGTAGTTCCCCACACTATGTTAGAACGAGGAGGAGAGGTCAGCAAGAGTACAGGGAGGACGTGCCTCTGTTCTTTCTTTTGATGCTGACCCAGAGCAAGTTACTATTTCTATATTCAATATTTCTACATTCTCTAAAGGAACTGCTGTGTAGAGGTACTCGAGCCAGCTGGGCCATCCATGGCAGAGGCCATAATAGAATAGTTATTGCTTTGACTTGAAATTCAGGATATACTTGTCAAAACAGGGAAATATTAAAGCTTCCCCAAGAAACTTTTCCCAGAAGTTGAAATTCACAAAAGACTTTTCTTGCTGTTGGAAATGACAGAGCAACTTAAGCCAGAGTTTTCTGACAATTTTGAGATCTTGTATCTCATGCAGAAAGTTTTGGCGCAAAGGTGAAGAATATGGCAAAGTAATAAGCAGCTGGAAAAAAAAATTCTGCTCTCATAATAAATACCAGACAATTTTAATACTGGCCATGCCCTTTTCTAGTTAGTCATAAAAATGCAGAAGCCTGTTTTACTGCACAAAGTGATCCGATTACTCTTGTTCATGTAGGTCAGCGTAATTGTCTCTTCTACTCATTTATGCACAGTTTTATACTGTTAGAGGGACTACAGTTTGAAAAGAACCACATTAGTCTGATTACAATAATTTTCTGTTGTTTGTCTTGAGAAAATTAATAAAGATTTAACATGGACAAAACATTTGTTCTGTCGTTTTGTGATCTGTACAGGGAGGTGGGGGGAAGTAGGAAATAAAGATGTCACCCAGCCCAACACATCTGACATTCAGCCACCCATAAAATGTCTGGGACCTGGGAGAAACAGCTCTCATCTTCTCATGAGGGTCCTCATGGTCTTTGCACAGCTCACAATTCACTAAATAAAACATGTTCTGTGTTAGCAGCCAAGTGGCTTGCTTTTATGTTCCTGTTTGTACAGTTTAGTGGGTATGTGTGCGAGCTTTCTGTGTGGTAACACTGCTGGATCTTGATTCTCCTATCTCAGTGTGCACCAGCAGCCTGCCTCTCAGATAAGAGGTGGCATGTAAGCTAGCAGCCACTTAGATGCAGAACACACCTTCTTTCTCCTTCTGGACCTATGCAGAGTGAGTTTGTTTATTCTGAGGCTTGCTGTGAGGCATACCTTTGTGTTTTTTCCAGGCTTTTGTAATTAGGAGAGATTTTGGGGTATACATGTGTGAATGAAGAGAGGCATTAGCCTTAACTGCCTGGGTGACTTGGGAAGGCTGTATTGCGGTAATATTCTGAACTGGATTTTCACAGTTGCTGTTGCAAACATACTGATCCTAGGGGAAGTAAGGACATTTATATGCCAAAATAGGTGGATAAATGGCTGCATAAGCTGCATCTTAATGCCATAGATCTTACCAGAGGAGACTTAGTGAGCTAAAGTGTGCAGGTATCAAAAAGCAATTTTATTTGTAGTGGTGCTCTCTAGTTGAACAGACCCAACAACCTATACTGCAGATGGCAAAAACAGTCTGGGAATTAGAGTTCCAGAATAGAGGGTTTCAGTTTCTGAGGTTGTCAGTGTGATCACTAAGTTCACCCACATTTAAGAAGAAAAAAATAAGCTCCCTGATTGGAACAGGTTTCTCTCTCAAATGCACTGTTGAAAGAGTGACAGACTGCCAGTCTGATGACCCAGAAGCCTTTCCAAGGAATGAGAAGGAACACCTCTAATGACAAACCTCTGGCTTACTGTGTTTTTCACACCTGAAAAGCCTAAAACCATATCCTCAAGATTGGCATTGCTCTGTGCTGCCTCTTTTTTGAGTCTATCTTCACCAAGTTGATACTACTTTTCCCTGAAAGCACTGAATCCTCAGTAAACTCTCCATGCCAATTCATCCTCTGACTGCATCCATACAGATGATGGTCAAATGTGCAGCATCAGAGTTTACCAAGAGACAGTTGCTTCACTCACACAGTGCATCCTCATCCTTGGGGTTTATGCTGCCTGGGTAGTGCACTGTGGCATCCAACTCCTAAATGCTTCACAACATAGTCTGCGCAAATGACGGGATGTATGCTTTATGTATTTTTTTCCATAAATCCCGGAGGTGTTAATGTGTTGTCATATAGCTATCCAAATCCTACTATGACTAAATATTTAGATTATATGGCTTTGAGTTCTACAGCACTGCTGGATGTAGTCTTCTCAAATTGAATAAAGAGGCCCAGAGGCACTCTCAAAGTAATTTTAAGTCTCTTTCAAATACCTAAGACTGAACACGTATTTTCTGAAGGTCTTTTAGCTTAATAGTGTGCCAAATAATCCTCACCAAATTTTTCCAAAGCTTTTCTGAGCAGCTCCTGCAAAGGTAACTAAATAAATAATGGCCAGTCTTCACGAACGAAGAGCCGGGGAAGGTCCACACCCGCATATGCAGACAAGGCCTTCGAGCCTGCGCAGTGGATTTTTTAGGTGACACACAGTGTGCGCGGAACTGAGG
>JAWWES010000115.1:18820359-18860463 GCA_035583135.1 Lophotriccus pileatus
TAGATGGATTGCCTTAAGGGCTAACGAGCTCCATCTGCCCGGGGAGCTCCCTGACCAGGAATCGAACCTGGGTCTCAAGGGTAATAGCACTGCGTCTTAACCACTAGACCACCGGGGGCTCCCAAAGGTAACTAGATGTGAGTTAATTTATATTCAGTAAAGCTATAACATAAAACCTTTAAAAAGACAAGGTAAGAAGCTGTGGAAGTTTATTTAGTAATATGCTTCTCTAAATTTTCTTCATATCTGTTTTGAAAGCTCTTAATAGAAACCTTCAAGGATAATCTAAGGATTAGTTTTCAATGAGAAAGTTTTGCATCAAAGCAAGTAAAAGCAAATGTTTTAGGGCTGCTTTTTGGGCAAAATGGAAAATGTAGAATGAAAAAGTTAAATCTATGAGTAAAGCAAGCAAAGCATCCCTGGATGGTTGATGCAAGAGCACAAGGATAAGGTTAAACCTTCTGAACCTAGATTCCAACACTACTAGTGCTGCTGAACTTTGGGTATTTGCATTTGCTCTCAACCTTGAACCAATTTCATGGCAAAGGAATAGACAGACTGTCTGTTACATCACAGTATCTGTGGTGAGCTGTAAGGAAATAAAAGGGCTGTAAGATAACTGAGTTCAAAGTCATAAACAGTTTCAATACAATGGGGATTTTAAGATAGACATGTTTTTATACGTTAACTGCAATTGTTTTATTTGGATGGCTGTTCTGCAGATAGTTTGATGCAGGCACAAGTTTGGTATCAGATTCAGTCTAGAAATGCTGCTGGAATAGAAAAAGACTTTTTTGCAGTAGGACTCAATGCAATTTGCAATGATGAAATCAGTGAGTGGCTTTCTCCTCTTCATGTTCTTTGCAATGTGCTGTGCTACCTCCCAGTAGAAAAATGTTATATGGAGGTTACGTATATACACACATAAATTTACATGAGAAACATAACAGAACTACACTTTTTAAAAAAAGTGAATTGTCAAGTATTTGAAATATTTCAGGAAGTATTATCCAGGTGCTAGAGCAGATAATGATGGGATATGTCTTAAAGCATGTAAAAATATCCAGTATGCTGGACATGAAGAGCAGGGCATGGTGGTTTGGAACTGAAAAAATGGACAACCATCTTAAGATAGGAAAAAAAATATAACAAATATAACAAAAAAGAAGACATTCCAGGGTAGGAACTAAATAATCCCACAGGGTCATAATTTCAGATTGACCTATCAGTGTATTTCAGCCAACTTTAGAAGGGCATGAAAAATATGTTCAGTGTCCAACTGGTACAATGCCTCTCCCCAGGACAGTTTCAGGACTGTCATGAAGAGTCATAGCTGTGATTAAATATCCAAGGACATTCACCTCTGTACTCTGCCAGGGACACTGATAAAGTTCTCATCCACACTGCTGAGGTCTTGCTGGAGAGCTGCCTTTTAGGCTTCTGCTCCCTGGATTGAAGCAGATTTGATTATTTCCCAGTGGTTCCACCCTTCAGTGTAAGAAACTCCATCCGCCTTTTGCAGGTGTGAGAGGGAGATACAAATAAAGTGAGAAAGCAATGAGGAACAAACCACCTGCAAACAGAATACTCTCATACCAACACCTTCCACAACAAGATCTGTTGGCCAGTGTTTATTTTGATTCATTTTTTGGTCAAATTTATATGTGGCAGAAGCCACATGGTTTCCATTTAGATTTGCTTTGAATTTGGCCCAGCATTCCTAATTTAGAGAAAGAAACTTCACGGTAGCCTTCAGGGCTGTCACCAAGTCTTCTCGGAATGAAGTTTAAAGGTCCTCTCATGGCCACCCATTGCATTTCAGGCCATAGATTGCTGCCTTTGAATGTCATGTGCCCAGGGTCAGCATCAGCTTTTTGGTGCAAATGTAGTATTTTCCTCCCTGTAGTCTTAAAGAGACATGACTCCTTTATCACGTATGGCAACATGTGGGCGTTGGTTTCTTTCATTCTCTAGTTTCATCCAGATCATTCCTGAAATGTCTTTTGTAATCAATTTTTATGATGGGTTAAAAAGTAATCTCTGTCAGGACTTTGAAAAGAAGGATGAAGAGTGATCTCTCTAAATCGTACTGTTTATACTTAGTTCCTTATTTTCACGATTCTTTTTGCTATCCAAATTCTACAGCAGCACAAGGCTATGAGTGACTTATTTTCATTCAGCAGTAGAAGAAAATTAACATCATTACTGCTGTTACCACTGTCATATCTCATGATTATAGGGATATCCTACTTTCAAGGGCTGGTAATGACTTCTCTGGAAGGAGCTAAATAGATTTTTACCTGTCACCTTGAAAATGAATATCTTAAGGAGGGCATGACACAAGTCTGCAAAACCAAGAGTGGCATGGGGAGGGTAAGTAGTCATTGAAAGTTTGTCCCATTCTCTGAAACAAGAACAAAAAAACATTAAGTGAAACTAGTAGGATTCAGGTTCAAAACAAGGAGAAAGAGGTGACAGGCTGAGATAACTGGGGTTGTTCAGCCTGGAGAAGAGAAGGTTCCAGGGAGACTTTAAAGCACCTCTTCAATATCTAAAAGACCTGGAGAGGAACATTTTATAAGGCCATGTAGTGATAGGACAACGAGTAATGGGTACAAGCTGAAAGAGGATATGTTTAGAGAAATTCTTGACTGTGAGGGTGGTGAGATACTGGAACAGAGAAGTTGCCCGGAGAAGTTGTGGATGCCCCATCCTTGGAAGGGTTTCCAGCAGGTTGGAGGGGAGCAGGAGCCAGGAGTAACCTGATTTAGTGGAAAGTGTCTCTGCTTATGGTATGGGCATTCCAAACTAAACTATCCTATGATTCCTCACAGCATGAGAGTGATATGAGGAACTTGTTGCCAATTAATGTTGAAGCCTACATCAGTGAGTGAAAGGCTGGACTAGCAGATGAATGAAAAATCCATTGAGGGCTAATAAATATCTAGCTCAGAAACTCATTTGAGCTGAAAATACTTGAGGGATAAAAGAGTATTAAGAGAAAGTATTATATATACTCACCCTGCTTTTACTGTTACCTAAGCATCCCCTTATGGCCACAGGTGGGGACAGTCTCTTGGCTAGAGGGTCTGACTGCCAATGGCTACATGTTAAAAATTGATATGTTGAGTACTTTGAAAGCTTGTCACACAGAGATCTTGAAGGTTACAGGACTGCTTTGCATCTTTGGGACCCAGAAGGCAAGTTGTCTTGTTTGTAATAATTTTATGAGTTCTTAAGAATTTTACCAATTCCTGTTCCTCATTAGGATGAGGAAACTGCAGCTTTTCTAGCAGTATTGTAGCTGAAACTAAAGCTGGCGAATAGTTCAGAAAACTAAGGTGTTGGACAACCTTTTCTGAACCTCTTAAGAGGAACTTCTTCCAACTCAGTATAGTTTGAAACAGAGACCCTGGGATATTTAGGTTGATTGTTTTGTTTAATAGTATGTAGCTTGTTCAGGCAATCTCAGTTCTGGATGAGTAAGTGTAACCAGAACATTATATTGTTGAATGTCTGCAGTCAGGGTAAAACACACAAGGATGCCAAGCACACTGCAAAACAAATATAAACATAGTTCCTTTCTAAAAGGATTTGAGACCAAATGTTCTGATACTGCAAGTGGATTGGTGCAAGGAGAACAGAGGTGCTACAGGGATAACATGCACTTTATTCTGAAGATTGACCGAAATTAATTATTCTTGTTATTGAAAGCAAAAACTTCTTGAATGAGAATGATTACCTCTGATCAGTTGGCAGTTTTAGGAGTCTTTTGTCTTGAAGTGACTATGACACCTGGATGAAGAGGGACAGGGAGGCCTGTATTCAGAATGGGGCAAACAAAAGATTTGATGTCCAAAAAGGGAGAGGCCCCTGAATGGAGATGTCCTGCTTTTGACTGGGACAGTTAATTTTCTTTATAGCAACTGCATTTTGGATTCATGTGAGAACAATGTTGATAACACACTGGTGTTTTAGTTGTTGCTAAGTGGTGCTTACTCTAAGTCAAGGACTTTCCAGTTTCCCGTGCTCTGCCTGCAAGGAGATGCACAAAAAGCCATGAGGGACCACAGCTAGGACAGCTGATTCAAACTGCCCAGAGATATTCCATAGCACAGAGAGTCATGCTCAGTATATACTCCTGGGGGAGTTGGTCAGAAGCTGCCAGTCACTGGTGGGGGACAAGTTGGGCATCAGTCAGAGGGTAGTGAACAACTGTGTTGTACACCACTTTTTTTCTTTTGGGGTTTATTAATCTCTCTTTAAAAAAACCCCACAAAACCAAATTATTATTATTATTGTTATTAATAGCATTAGTATTATATATTACTTTGTTTCAATTATTAAATTGTTCCTATTTCAACCCATAAGGGTTTTTTTCTAATTCTCCTCCCCATCCCACTGGGGGCAGAGGAGAGTGAGCAAGGAGCTGTGTGGCACTTAGTTGCCATCTGGGCTTAAACTATGGCAGGAGATGAGAAACAGAAAGCAGGAGAGAATGATCAGTTCCATAAAAATGTATGCTAGATGTTCAGAAGACAAAAGTGATTCAAATATGAGACAGTACTGGGAAAGGAGTAAAGGAGGCAGTCAGGACTTTTTTTTGTGCCTCTGTATGAATCTGTGGCTGCCCTGGGTTTTGAAGACAGTGCAGATTTGGTTCCCTCATCTCCAAAAGGTTCTCAAACAGTTCAGAGATGGACCCACTGCCTAACCTAGCACAAATATTGCTCTGTTTGTCTGTCAGTGTGTGGCTTTCAGACCGATGCTGTACTGTAAGAAGCAGATTGAGGTGTGTGAGCTTGACAGAAGGAATAAATCAGTGGATCAGCAGATAAAGCTTCAGAGCTCAGGCTCTGAACGTGTTCTGCTTCTGACATCTTCAGAGAGCCAGATGTAATTGTGTTCAGTGTCAGAGGGCTTAGCCTTATTTGCTGAAAATAATATTTTTAACAGTATTTCTTCAAAATAACTGTGATAATTTTATGTTTTGGAGTCAGTTCAGGGCTATGAGTTTTTTGTTTGTTTGTTTGTTTGTTTGTTTTTCCAAAGACAATTGATGCATATTTTATGCAGGAGGATTAATGATGTTTCAACTACTGTATTGTAAGTCTCGTAAAATAAGAACTACTGGAAAATCTTTTCAGTTCTATGCAGGTGCAATGATCTCAGCTTCAGAGAATTGTCTTTTTTTCATTGTAAGTGACATGCCAGAGGCAGAATTTTCAATCATTAATTAGAGTAAAAAAGACATAGACCATAATTTTAAAATTTATATCTGACTATTTAACTTCCTATAACTCATGTTTTTCTTCTTTTTGTTCCGCCTTTGTCATACTGCTTTTCATTTGGCACAACCATTGAAAATCTGTTATCCTGTTGGCTGTAATTATAGAGCTGAAATGTGTGTTGATGTGAGTTACTCTATCTGTTCCCATGATTGTGTTTGTCTTTACGGTAAGCTTCATTTCAATACATTTATTTTTATGCATTTTTTAAATTGAATAATGCAGGGTGTTGAATGTATAAAGGGCATGCACAGGAATCTCTTGTTAATTGGGAGTTGTGTGTATTAATTCCTTGGAGGGGTAATATCCTCTGAAGGGCTACTCAAACCCACTCCAGAGGTTAAGATACATCTTGGGTTCTGTGCAAGACAGGCTTTGGTTGTGTGCACAGAAATTAGGTGAAATGGAGAGGCCTCATTCAAAAGGTATATTCAAGCAAGTGCTCAAACTCAATTAATAGCAGTAATAATGCAATAGCTTCAGAATTAGAAAAAAGAGGAAATTCCTGAAGTCTTTAAGGAAAGGAGATCCCAGCTGACTGGGGAGACATCAGTCTGGCAACCAGTCACTAGTAGGGTTCTCCAGGACTCTGTCTTGCGCCCTGTGCTCTTCAACATCTTCATAAATGACTTGGACCCAGGACTGGAAGGAATACTAAGCAAGTCTGCACACAAAACAAAACTGGGAGGAGCCGCTGATGCCCTCGAAGGCAGGGAGGCCAGATTCTGCACCTGGGATGGGGCAACCTTGGATGTACGGGCAGCCTGGGGATGAGATGCTGGAAAACAGTGCATTGGAAAGGGACCTGGGGGTCTTGGTCGATGGCAAGTTGAATATGGGTCAGCAGTGCCCTGGCAGCCAGGAGGGCCAACCCTGTCCTGGGGGGCATCAGGCAATGCATCGCCAGCCGGTCGAGGGAGGGGATTGTCCTGCTCTGCTCTGCTCTGGGGCAGCCTCACCTTGAACATTGTGGCAGTTTTGAGCACCACAATGTAAGAAAGATATTAAGCTCTTAGAGAGTATCTAAATGAGGGCAACGAAGATGGTGAAGGGCCTTGAAGGAAAGTTGTATGAGGAGCAGCTGAGGTCACTTGGTCTGTCCAGCCTGGAGGAGACTGAGGGGAAACCTCATTGCAGTCTACAACTTTCTCATGAAGGGAATATAAGGGACAGGAACTGATCTCTTCTCTGTGGTGATCAGTGACAGGACACAAGGGAATGGCCTGAAGTTGTGTCAGGAGAGGTTTAGGTTGGATAGTAGAAAAAGGTTCTTCCGCCAGAGGGTGGTTGGGCACTGGAACAGGGTCTCCAGGGCAGTGGTCACAGTACCAAGCTGACAGAGTTCAAGATGCATTTGGACTATATTCTCAGGCACATGGTGTGACTCTTGGGGATGGTGCTAAGCAGGGAAAAGAGCTGGACTTGTGGGTCCCTTCCAACTCAGCATATTCTGTGTGATTCTGTGAATTTCTGGTTGTAGAACCTTTGGTAGGTGGGACAGGATAGTGTTCCCTGGCCTTGCTGGTTTATAATCTGGTAGTGATGGGGGCTTTGTCAAGTGTGGTAAAACATTTGATGTGATGCATAAGTACGAATTGCAGCTGCTGAAGTTGTACTTCTGCACTGGTGTGCCTCAGGCTTAGCTAAAATACTCCAGACTCTCCCAGGATACCGTTTTAAGGACATTATTTTCTTTCGGTCTCATGTATTCTATATATTTTTATTTTTTGGTCCAGTTCTCCTACTGAGAACTTCATAGTTAAGGAGACTTAATTCCCCATCACCTTGAAAAGCTGTCCAGCTCTGTCCTTTTCTATTTGCAAGCAGGGCTGTCACTTTCTCAAGAACTGTCTTAACAAGAAAAAATTCTAAATCTAATACAAATACAAGATAGAGGTTTACTTGCTTATGCTTCTTGTAGACTATCCTGTAGGTTAAAAAAATGCATGAAATTATTTTTCTCATAGGGTGCTGATAAATTTGTGCACAACAAGGAGCTATTTTCATAGAATCACAGAATGATTGGAAGGGTTGGAAGGACCTTAAAGATCATCTAGTCCCAACCCCTTGCCATGTGCAGGGACAACTTCCATTAGAACAGGTTGCTCAAGACCTTATCCAATCTGTCCTTTAACACTGACAGGGTTGGGGCATCCACAATCTCTCTGAGCAACAACCACCTTCCCAGTAAATAATTTCTTCCTAATACTTAACTTAAATTTCCCATCTTTCAATTTGTACTCATTACTCCCTGTCCTATTACTACAATTCCTGACAAAGGGTCCCTCTCTGGCTTCCCTGTAGGCCCCTTCAGGTACTGGAAGGTTGCTGTGAGGTCTCCACACAACCTCCCATACTGTAGGATGAAAAGCCTCAACTTTCTCAGCTTGTCTTTGTAGAGGAGGCTCTCCAGTCCTGTAAGCAACTTCGTGGCCCTCCTGAGGACTTGCTCCAACAGTTTCATGTCCTTCTTATGTTGGGGGCACCAGAAGTGTACACAGTCCTGCAGGTGGGGTCTCTCAAGAGCAGAGGAAGAGAGTCATCTCCTTCAGCCTTCTGGCCACGCTCCTTTTGATGCAGCTCGGGACACGACTGGGTTTTTGACACACCTGTTTAAAGGCTGGTGGCCGGAAATGAGCTGGCTCAGTAGATGGCACTCTGTCCTTTGGTTTGGCACTGAAGACACGAGTAAAGCACCAAAGCAGTGTAATTACTGGATCCGTCACTGGGACTTCACCGTCTCCAGACGGTGGGAGCGCAGGCAGGATAGCACTGGGTGACTCTGCCCACCCGAGAGGGCCCTTCGCCAGTCGCCGCGCCAGCTCCGCGCCTGCCCGCGGCCCATCTAGTTTCCCCCTTTATTCCGTGTTTGGCTGCCTTCGTGCCCCCCGCGGCGGCTCCCGAGGCCCGGCGGGGCCGGGGCGGGGCCGGGGCGGGGCCGTGTGGCGGGGCCGGGCCGCGGGCGGGCCCGTGTGGCGGCGGCGCGGCCCGGGCCGCCCGCACTTATTGCGGGCCGGCGGCGGCGGTGGCGATGCCTGGGCTATAGCGCGGAGCGGGACCCGCGGGCAGCGCACCACCGCCATGGGGCGGTACTCGGGGAAGACGTGCCGCCTCATCTTCATGCTGGTGCTCACTGTCGGCTTCTTCGTGGCCGAGCTGGTGTCCGGCTACCTGGGCAACTCCATCGCGCTGGTGTCCGACTCCTTCAACATGCTCTCGGACCTCATCTCGCTCTGCGTGGGGCTCTCCACGGGGCGCATCGCCCGCCGCAGCCGCCGCGGGCCCCGCGCCACCTACGGCTACAGCCGCGCCGAGGCGGTGGGAGCCCTCAGCAACGCCGTCTTCCTCACCGCCCTCTGCTTCACCATCCTCGTGGACTCCGTCCTGCGCCTCGCCCGGCCCGAGCCCATCGACGACGCCCAGCTGGTGCTTATCGTCGGCACCCTCGGCCTCGCCGTCAACGTCGTGGGGCTCCTCGTCTTCCAGGACTGGGGCGCCTGCTGCCGCCGCCGCCCGCCCGCCCCGCCGCCCGCCGCCGCTGCGCTCCGGGATGTGCCCGGGGGCACGCCGGAGGGAGAGGCGGCTGAAGCAGGTGCCTTTCGGCTGCATCCTCGCCTTCCCCTCCTGTCCCGCACCTCTCCCCATTCCTCCCCCTTCCCCGCTTCTGCATCCTTTCCCGTCCCCTCACTCCATCTCGTTTGCCCTCGGGACTCGCCGAGCTGTTGCCCCCATCCTCTAGGCCCTTTCAGAGCCCCAAAGCCGCCCCAGTGGGGTTTCACTAAGCTCATTGAGACACCCGCCGACTCTTTCACCTTGTACTTTACACTGGCCTGCTGGGCGTCCCCGCGGGATGGGGGAAGGAGGCGTTGCTCAGAGGGCTGCATAGGAAATGCTCTGGCTCGGTTGTTTTCTTCTTGTCATCTTTGAAAGAAGTTGGTTTTGAGAAGGTTGATGTTTTTTCTGTTTGTAGAACTTATACACAACACAGCGTTTCTTCTTTGAATGCAGGTGATTCACCAAATGACCAAAAAAGCCCTGAAGAGGGGTCTGAGAAGAAAAAAGAGAAAAAGTCTGAAGCCTTGAACATCAGAGGTATGGCATGGGAGTATACTGCTAATGTTACATTAACTTAAAACACTTTATGGTTTGCATTCCACATTCCTTCCCCCCTCCCAAATTATCAGTAGGAAAGGGAGCGAAAGCCCAGGACTCTTCTATGTAATTGGACTTGGTTATCTTCAGCAGAAAGGTTTTGGTTATATGAGATAGTAGAGGTAATAACAAAATAGTGTTGTGCCCATTTGTCTCTGAGTGTGCTCACATTTTGATTTTTATTTTTTAGAAGTATGCAGCCAAACATTTTGGAAAGGATACAAACCCTATTGCACTAAGCTCAAGTCAGTAGAGGCTTTACAGGAAGGTAACGCAGGTAGCTATGAGGTGCATCTTTGAATGTCACTGTAGTAGTTGAGCAGTTTTCAACTTTAAAATGCTTTTTGGCAGAAAACAGAATTTCTTTTAAATCCCAAGGTTGATAATGTTTTGTTGTCAGCACAAGGAAAAAAGTTCTGAAACTGGTGCTGCAGCACTGTGTTTTTCCAGGTCCTTGAACTGTGAACCCATTCCCAGAAGAGTCTGGGACAGGATCAGCCCTCTTACGTTGTAATTTGGCAGGTCTCTGGGAATCTGTGGAGTGAAATACTATAGCTACTTCTAGGAATAAATTACCCACGTGTCACTCCCTGTCTGTGTAGGTGTTTCTATGTATACATATCTATGTAGGTACTCTGGGCAAAGCCAAATGCAGATGCCTTTGAATATATGAAACACTGAATTTGTCCCCAAGGAAAGGGCTGTCAGAAACCTGAGACAGGATGGTGATTCAGGCTTCTTATGGTCACCTATCAACATCTGATATTCCTTCAAGGTTGTATAAGTTTGCATTGTGTGAATTCTGCTTCAGAGATTGACATGGCAGTCAGGCACCTGGGTTTGCTGGTCATTTTTTAGTGTGTATGTGTCTGTCTACCTGTCTTTCAAAAGTGTTTTCAGAGCTACAGAAATGCATCTGTAAGGCAAGATGCTTTGGAAAATCAAACCATGTGCTAGAACCACAACACTTGCCTGGATGTCTAGAAATTGTTATCACTGGATGTTATGGCGTTATAGTGGTAAGATTATTGCAGCAGAATAAGAAAATGTCACACTTGGGGATGGAGGAGAGAAGGATAAGAAATTGCTTAGAGAAGGCCTTACTTGCCTGAACCACAGTGCCTGGGTATAATGATGCTGGAAACTTTAAAAAATGTTTGAAGGATAAGGAGCTTTATGTCAGTTATTTTAAAACACCTGTCATCTTTCATTTTTAAAAAGAGAAAATTTTGTAAGCGATACTTTAGTATGTAGTTTTTGCAAAATTAGTTTTTATTGTCCTTACAAATATTCATTGCTTCTGTAGCCAGTGCTACAGATACGTGTCTTTAAAATTCTGATTCAAAATGTATGTTTTTCCTTTGAAGCTAGTTACAGAGTTATACTTACTTTATAATCACTTGGCAAAAAATTCTTATGTTGTAGAATTGGAACCTCCCTGAAAAAGATGGCTGGACAAAATGGATTGTTAGAGGAATGGCTTCCTTTATTTTAAGAGTGGTAGGAACAGAAATCCATAAATTCTGCCTGACAGGATTAATTATTGGAGGGAGAAATTATTCTTTTTACTTCTTGAGCATATGTAGGGTAATTCAGACTTTCCAACACAAGCTGTTGGAAATTGTGGTCTTACCATATTTAACATACTATTACTAATACTTCTATTTAGTAAAAATTAATTTTCATTTCTAGCTTATAATCATAGTTTTTGGGGTTTGATAGGGAAGTGGGTTCATTTCTGCCTAGGCCCTCATTATTTGATGCATTACCAGGGTGTACATATAATTGATAGTGTGAAGTAAGCATTTTCAAAATTTTGTATTCTCAACTAATAATCAAAATTCTGACATACTTACTTTTTTTCTTCATTCAAAAGAAGACTTTCTGAAACGTTTTCCTGTTCTTTATAAGCTGTACTCTCTAGTTAGTTGCCTTGGCAATTGCATCCTGCCTGTCCCTCTTGTTAGTGCAATAGTTGATAGCCCATGCTGAATTGGGATTATTTGTAAATGAAAAGGAAACACTGCAACACTGTTAGGAGGAGTAAAACCCTGTGGGAGTCTGCCAAACGGGGCAGAACATGCCTGACTCCAGCAGAAAGAGCTGGACTCACTGGAAGGTTGTACTTTCTTACCTGACCCAAGTGATTTGGAGGAACTCCAGAGGTTGTTGCCTCACACAAATCAAGGTGCGTGTACAGAACTGTCAAGAAACAGCAGCACAGGCACAGCCCTAGGGGTAATCCAGTATCCAGCATCACCACAGAGTCCAAACTCTTTGCTGTGTTGTTAGTGAGTTTTGGGAAGAGCTTTTTACAGCTTCTCTAGCCCAGAAGAAGGGATTAAAGGTAGTGAAGCACTTCAAAGTGTGTGTCATAGGGATATTAAAAGGTGATGCTTTATTTTATTCACTCACAGGCCTCAAATAAAAAGTATTGACAAAGAAATTAACTTCATATAGAGAGAGATACGCTGAACTAGGCATGGGTTGAAATGAAATCTGAGTCTGAATAGTAAAGACTGAAAAAAGTGGAGTGGTTTGAGCAGTGATGGGAAGAGGGAAGTTTATATAAAATAGTAAAAAGACAAAGAAGAAAAAGAAGAAAAAGAGACTTCTTGGATTATTGTAAGTTTATAGCAAGAAGACTGCTTTGGTCATTATAGTTTAAAGGGCAGCTAAACATGTGTTACTATAAGAGCCTGTTTTGTGTCTTTACCTTTTGTGCAAAACAGTATTTATTGATGTAAAAAGAGGCACCCAGCATTCCTCTCAATTTAGAGTAGTCCAGGCACACACTAAACCATGTGACTGACTCTCAAACCATATTCTGATTTTTGGTGGGTCTGAGGACTAGCAGTGTTGGTGGGATAAGCTTTAATATGACTGGTAATCAAGCTTGTTCTGGAAATTGGAGTTTGAGGGTGTTTAGAGCCATAAGAGTGGACTTAGATTTCGCTTAGGTAATTTTTCAGGTTTCAGCAGTGTCACAGAAACTCATGGGGAGAATAACTGTTGCTTGGGGTGATCTGTGGCTCTCTCAGCTTCCAGGGTAGAACTGATAGATTTAGTCATCAATTTTTAATTGAGATTTAATGTGCCAGGATCTCTTAATAATTTGCAGGCATGTAAGAAAACACATTTTACGTTGCCATGGCATTGCACTTGGACAGAAGTTGCTGGCATCCCCTACATGTTTAATAATGCATCCTACTTAAATAGCTGTGCTTCTGAGTTGGTGTTTCTCTTGCTGTTTTTTTCTGAAAGTGGCTACTGAAAACTTTGGTTATGATATTAATGCCTGGAATATTGCATTCTTCATGTCAAGTAGAGCATACTTGAAAAATGCAGGAGTACTTCCCCCCCTATCCCCTAAACCCCCCCCCCAAAAAAAAAGAATCAAAAAACCACCCCACTAATGGAAATTGTGCCATTTGTTTCAGGTGTTCTTTTGCATGTTATGGGAGATGCACTTGGATCTGTGGTCGTGGTAGTTACTGCTACTATCTTCTATGTACGTCCTCTGGGGGATGCGGCGTGTAATTGGCAGTGCTACATTGATCCAAGCTTGACAATAATTATGGTGTTCATCATCTTGTCTTCTGCATTCCCACTTATCAAGGAGACCTCAACTATTTTGTTGCAGATGGTCCCCAAAGGTGTTAATATACAAGTACTGAGTAAGTCAAATTTGTTGTTGAAATGCTGTTAATTTTAATGATGTATTTCAATCCATATGTTATTTGTGGAATGACATGTTTGGATTATTTACTCATAATAGCTCCAAATGCTCGAGAACTGTGAGAAATAGTCACATGCCTGTGTCCTAGCAACATGACTCAAATCTCTCTGGATTAGTTAAAGCATGCATTTTGAGAATGTGGTACTCACCCAATACATCAAAAATACCGGGTCTTGAGCTATTAATGCTTTGTGTGGGTTGTTTGTGAGAGAAACAACACTGAGTTACAATATTTCCCAACCCTGTAGTGGCTTCTTCCGAAAGACTTCCAAAACAGCCTAGAAATTTCCGTGAAGGTTGGTTAATTTTGTAACTCTTAGGTGTTGTTCACACTGGTCAGTTATGGGGTAGCACTAGGTATTTCTGGAATTCCATCATGCTCAGGGCTTAAAGAAACCAGAAGATGTGGGGTCTTGATGGAGGAAGTAGTGCTCTAACATTTCTTGCAAGAACAGTTGGTAAATGGTAAATTGCCTGTGAAAAGGGTGAACCCAAAAGGAAAGGTGGCCTGTTCATGCAGTCATCTGGAGGCTGAACTGAAGGCAGCTGGGAGTAAACATGTTTTGTCAAGTATATCTCTTCTAAAATCATAGCTTGGATACTGCTGCTTTTGGATGGGGTGCCAAATGGGACAGTGGATAATTAGCCACTGCACCAAAGCCTCTAATATCTTTGTCTTATGTCTTCCAGCTGACAAACTAGCTCGTGTACCAGGGGTTAGCAGCCTTCATGAGGTACATGTTTGGGAGCTTGCAAGTGGGAAGAATATTGCCACTCTTCATGTCAAGTGCCAAACCCCTGCTGATTACCAAGACGCTGCTTACAAAATACGGGAGATTTTCCATGAAGCAGGGGTCCATTCTGTGACCATCCAGCCAGAGTATGTTGACCACAAGACCTCCCAGCTACTGTGCAGCTCGCCCTGCATCTCAAAAGCTTGTGACTCTCAGCTGTGCTGCAGTCAGAGGGAGCTCCCCCGGGCTAAAACTAACGGCTACACGGAGAAAAACAACAGTTGCGTTTCCTCAGGGCACAAAGACAATGGTTCAAGTAAAAGTGACGTTGAAATCCCAATCGAAGACCCGGCAGCAGAGGACAGCCTGAAAAATTGTGACATTTCTGATGACAAATCACAGGCGAGCAGTACACGGTTTTAGGCAGCTCCCTTTGGTCTGCGTCATGTTCTCACAGAACAAATGTATCCTGGCTGTGAAGGGGGTTGTCGGCAGTTGTGGCTGAAGTTGGTGTGGCAAAAAGATTTCTGTGCTTTAGCTGTAAACCAAAATACATCTAAAAGCCCCTTGTATCTGAAATAAGGATTAAGATTTCCACCAAGGCTGTTGCATTCATTTAAGATTTTTCTGATACAGTCTTACCAGTTCATCACCAAAATTAGGGTGAATTCCTGTTCTTAGAGTGGATGGAGTGTATTGCTCGCTGTCTGCACTGATGTTTGCAGTTCATGGCCAGTGGCACTGGGAATGAAACTCTGGCCTTTCCTGCTGAAATGAGCTGTTTCTTGAAAGTCCTGTGGCCAGTTAATGATTGTACTGGGCTGAAGTACTGTATATTTAAAAAGGACTTCAGTAAAGATGCTTTACTGATCCTTAAACCCCATTTTTTCCTGTTTTACAGTAACACTTGTGCTTCTGGCCAGTGGGGTTTGTGGATTAAATTAAGAGTGTCTAAGGGGAAGCACTCAGGAATTTTGACTTGCATTGTTTTCTTGATTGACTCCTGTATTTAGGGACAGAGCAGAAGCTGGTCTTGCTTCTCTAATAGTAATACTGGAGTCCCAGCTTAATCGCAGATGAGTGTGCTTAGGAACAGACTGCTTGTCATGAAAGCAAATAAATACCTACTAATGTTGTCTCTACTGATTCTAGCAAATGGAAACGTAAGCAGTCATCTAATTAACTTTTATCTTGTTCACTGTTGTGATTGTACAACTCAGTCTTTTTAAATATTTTTTTCCTTCTGACAACAGAAGTTCTAAGAGCCATGGTCTTATTTTTATCATTGTGTGGGATGATTGCATTATCTCTAACACTGAGTGTCTGTCATTATTCATGCTGAATAAATAAGCTAATGTGTTTATTATGAACAGTTAAAATTCTGCAATTCTATTATTAAGACATAATTTATTAATTGACATAATTGTATTAATTAAGGAAGTACCTTTAAGTCTTGTGTGCAGTATTACCACTTAGAGAGAGCTTTAAAAAAATATTAAACCAGGGAATTTTTCCTGATTTAGTCTTAATTATTTCTTGTTGTCTGCCTTTAAAGGTCTGAGCCGTCCCCTCTGCCCTGACCCTCCTTCCTCTGCCCAAAGTTGTATCTCAAAGTGTGTTTACTGAAGCAGTTCATTATCTTTTTGCTGCTTGTTCTTTTCTGAAGGCATGCAGAGGTGCTCTAAGGAAAACAAGGTGACATGCTCTGTCACCAGCATTGGGTTTAGGTCAGGTGTGCGCTCTGTGTTTCTGGGAGAGGAGATCCACTACCTAATCCACACTGAGTGTAGTGCTTAGCCTCCCTGGCCATTCAGATCAGATCCAGAAGCTTTCAAATACACTTTGCTTCAAAAGCAGCCTTTCAATGATCTGGGTGGCCTGGACAGGCTATTTTATCCATTTATTTATGGGGACACCTTTATAAAACAGTGCTGTCTTTACCTCAGTGACACCTTAACAGAGAGAGCAAATTGATTTCATGCCCGGGCTGGGAAAATACCGGGACCTCCTTGCAAGGCTGGCTTAAAAGCAGCCAACTCCACACTAATAAAGATGATTGCATTAGCTCAATGAATATTAAAACACACAGCAGGATATTTTGCTTCTTGGAAAATAGTATTTACCGAAGCAGTGATTGCAGTCTAAATAGCACATTTCTAGATTTGTAGTTACCCCTCCCTTTTGAACAGATTCTTGCATGAATTAATATATTTTATAGCCTTTTATTATAGATTTTTATTGTATAAATTAACATATTTGTTAATATAATTAAAAGCTTGATCCTCTGGCCTGTTTGCTTCCGTTGGCAGCAGCAGGATCCTGCTTGGCAGTTATTGCACGAATTAATGTAAATCAGGAAGCATTGTGAGAATTGCTCTGTATTTTAAAAGAGTGTGGCATAAAGTAAGACAGCCCATTCTTCTGTTCTTTTTTTTTTTTTCCTTATTTTCATCTATGATGATGTTTAAATGGTGAGGTTTAAATGTAAATAACAATATATTTATAGGGTTTTTGAGAACCAGAATGGAAAGCTCCTAAAATAACAACAAAGTCTAAGGAGAAGTTGCTTCCAGATATCCTCTAAAACAAGCACCCTTTCATAATTATGCATTTGTGTCTTAAATCAGGTAATTTTTAATATATATATATATATATGTTATTAAATGTTTGAAAGCTGGAATGGCAGTATTTACTCTGGGATTAAAAAAAAAACTTGTATGTGTGATGCTGAAGCATTTGACAAAATGGACCATCTTTGTTCTTCTAGTGCTTGTTCAAACCATGGTTATGTATTTTCTAAACTTTTGAAACTGTTGAAACCTGAAAATACAATGAAGTAACATTCTTAAGCTTTTTTTTTTTTTTTTTCCTTGTCTGGTTGAATGCACTGTAATTGTTGCCTGTGAATAAATGGGAAAATACCAGGGATTATACAAATCTTCAGGTCTAGAAAGCAAGCAGATTTTAAATTTGCTTTATTACTTAAGCAAGCAAAACCAACAGAGCTATATTATTTATGAGATGAACCTTGCTTTTTTTTTTCTATGTAGGGACTTTCAGGGTATTCAGCTAAGGTTTCTGACCAGCATTTTTGCCTTTGTTTGAGTCCCACAACAAAATGTTTTTCTCTTCTGTTTTAAATGTGTCACAACTAGGCTGTACTGGGTGGCCCCTCTCTAATTCCATAGAAGACTTAATTCCAGTCAGTGTGTATATTGTACTGGCTTATTTCCCTTCAGTTCTTGGCATATCTCTTCTAATTCTCTTGGAATAGTCTTCCCTTGTTTTGAAATACAGTATATTTCAGTATTTGCCCGTATCTATGGGCAGTTGTTTTAAATTCAGTTTTATAGTCCATTGCACTGTCATAAAATCTCTGTTCTGGCCTCTTTAGCTTAATTGCTTTGTTTCCCTCCCTGACTGATTGTGCTACTCTGTCCTCTTCAGGTACTGTCTTACGATTGTCTCTTTATGGCATGCGAGTTCTCTTCCACTGATTGTCCGTTTCTGTCTGTCACTGCCTGTAGCAAAGGAAATCTGCTTAAATTATGTCTGACTTTCAACTGGTCATCCAGCTAATGTGGCCCTCTGACCCATAACCAGCCATACATGTGACCTACTTGTATGACAATGAAACATTTGCTAACCTTGCTACATCGTTCTGGGGTAAAAGTGAAATCTGGAATAAGTTAACATGACACTGAATGCAAAAGCAATTTATGGGCCTTCATCAGCTGTGTGCCTTTTCCTGAAGTGAATCAGTTTTTTGTCACCTTTTCATATGTGCCAAAAGTGCCAATTTGATTGTTAATTTTTCCTTCATTTGCAACTTTCTCAATGCGGGTCTTGCCTTTGTTCTTCAGTGTAAAGCAAAATAACTGCTGCTATTTTTAGGAGTATTGCTTTTTTCATAAGAAGTTTTTAGTTGACTTCATTTTCCTTGTGTTCTTTATAATACTTACTCTGCCTCATAGTTCTGTGGTTTTTTCCTCTTAATGTTTTTCTTACTTTTTGTTTCCTCAATAAAAGCAGGGTGGTTTTGCTAGGCTTCTGGTCATGGTGGTGTACCTATAATACAGTTTACAAATACCTCTTTCATGCACTGGTTAAGTTTTTGCACTCCCTTTTGTTCAAATATACCCTCTTTCTGGTTTTCCTATTTGACACAACTTACCGATGCAAACTACTTTTTGACCTTTAGTTTTTCCCGTTCTTTCCCTCTCCCAATCTTGATTAATAACCCTTACTGTCCTAAATACTCCTTTTTGTTCTGAACTTTGAAGGGAATATGCCAGCACCTGAGTTTTCCCCAAAGTGAAGTTTAGCACCCAAGGTCTATGGATGGCTTGATGTGAGCTACTCCAAGGACTGTTTTGTAACCTGTGATCTGTGTAGAAGTGTTGTCTAAGTAGTAGTCATCCTGAGATGTGAACATATGTATTTATATATACTTAAATTCTTTATAAACATTTTACCTGAATCAACTTCTAAAAAGGTTGGTATCTAAACCTGGGAAGGTATAATGAAATCACAGGGGTTCACTGGTCATTCATCAACATCTTGGGAAAAGCTTTGGTCACTAGTTAAAAAAAACAGAAGATCATTCAAAAGCTATGAGCATTCCTATAAGTTCTACTTTGCTGTACAGTGGAAGCACTTTCTATGTTAAATATTTTACTCAGCGACACCTTGATGTGAGGATGTTGCTGTATAAGATTGTTACATTTATGGAGTTTTGTTGCTTAAAAGTTTTTTCCAGTTTTTCTGTTTGTTATGTGATTTAATGTGCCAATGTGTAATTTCCATGATTGCTGAATGAATGAATTGTAAATCTCACTATGGTTTTATTAACCATTAGTGGAAAATTTAAAGTTTTATGTATAGCTATATTTTTTTCAAAATGAAGTTTGAATGTCTTGTAAATAAAGTGTATTTTTAAATAAACCTGTTGTTCTAAGCCTGATGTATACTAGCAATAGGAGCTTGTGTCAGTTTGGATAATTTTAAGACCTTTGTATGAGTGAAGTCTGTTCTCAACATGTGAACTTGTTAATAATGCAAATTTTTGTGTGTTTTTAGAAGAAATCGGCACTCAAAAGCTTTTCTTCTTGCAAGCAGTCTTGCATTTCCTATTGTGGGAGTGAATTTAGAATGAATTTAGAGTATCTTTGCTGTATCTGAGTGAGCTTTTTGCAGATGCAGGGGCTGTCTTCCTACCTGGCACTGCTGGGTTTTGCCTGCTCCTCTGGTGTTCTAAGCATCAAGTATCTGCCACCTGTGGTTGTAGGTCATGTCTGATTCTCCAGTTGTTCATGTACCTAGTTACTTTGTTAATCATAGAATGTTAAGGGGTTGGAATGGACCTGAAAGGTCATCTAGTCCCAACCCCCCTGCCATGTGCAGGGACACCTTTCACTAGAACAGGTTGCTCAAGGCCTTACCCAACCTGGCCTTGAACACTGCCAGGGTTAGAGCATGCACAACCTCCCTGGGCAACCTGCTCTACCATCTAACCATCCTCACAGTAAAGAATTTCTTCCTAATATTTAACCTAAATTGCCCCTGTTTCAGTTTGTACTCATTATTCCCAGTCCTATTACTACAGTTCCTGACAAAGAGTGCCTCTCTGGCTTCCCTATAGTCCCCCTTCAGATACTGGAAGGTTTCCATGAAACCTCCCATTCTCCAGGATGAACTGCCCCACCTTTCTCATCCTGTCTTCAAAGGGAGGTGCTCCAGTCCTCTTATCAACTTTGTGGACCCTTTCAGAGCTTGCTCCAACATTTTCATGTCCTTCTTATATTGGGGGCATCAGAACTGTACAGTGCAGGTGGGATCTCACAAGAGCAGAGTGAAAGTGGAGAGTCACTTCCTTTGACCTTCTGGCCACACTCCTTTTGATGCAGCCCAGGATTCCATTAGCTTTGTGGGCCGCAAGTGCACATTGCCAGCTCATGTTGAGTTTTTCATCAATCATTATCTCCAAGTCTTTCTCTGCAGGGCTGCTCTCAATTATTTCTCCACCCAACCTGTAGGTGTGTCTCGAGTTGCCATGACCCAGGTGTAGGACCTTGCACTTTGCTTTGTTGAGCTTCATGAGTTTTGCATCAGTCCACCTATCAAGCCTGTCAAGGTCCTTCTGGATGCCATCCATTCCCTCCAATGTGTCGACTGCACCCACAGCATGGTGGCATCAGCAAATGTGCTGAGTGTGCCCACTGAGATGTGTCCATTTTACCAGCAAAGGTGTTGACGAGTATCAGCCCCAGTACTGATCCCTGAGGGACACCACTCATCACTGGCCTCCACGTGGACAATGAGCCATTGACCACAACTCTTTGTGTGCAGCCATCCAGCCAGTTCTTTCTCCATCAAATGGTCCATCCATCTAATCCATGTCTCTCCAACTTGGGGACAAGGATTTTGTGTGGGAGAGTGTCAAATGCTTTGCGTAAGTCTGGGAAGACAATGTCAGTTGCTCTGCCCCTATCCACCAACTCTGTAGTCCTGTCATAGAAGGTCACCAAATTTCTCAGGCATGATTTCCCCTTTGTAAAGACATGTTGTCTGTTACCAATCATGTCTTTGTTTTCTATGTACCTTAGCATGGTTTCCAGGAGAATCTGCTCCATAATCTTGCCTGGCACACAGATGAGGCTGGTCTGTAGTTCCCCAGGTTTTCCACTTTCCCCTTTTTAAAAATACTTCCTTTTTTGCAGTCATCGGGGACTTCACCTGACTGCCATGAATTTTCAAAGATGATGGATAGTGCCTTAGTAACTTTGTCTGCCAGGTCCCTCAGGACCTATGGATGAATCTCATCAGGTCCCATGGACTTGTGCATGTTCAGGTTCCTTAGATGGTCTTGAAACCAATCCTTTCCTACAGTAGTCTTAGGGTCTTCATTCTTCCAGTCCCTGCATTTGCCTTCCTCAACTTGGGCAGCATGGCCAGAGCACTTGCTATTGAACACTCAGGCAGAGATGTCATTGAGAACCTCAGTCTTCTCTTTGTCCGTGGTATCCAGGTCTCCCATTTCTTTCTGGAGAGGGAAGATAAGCTGAAGAGGTAAAAAAATACCATGAACAGAAAATGAATGTTGAAGGTTTAACCCAACCATTACTGGTTGCACGTGAAAATGATTGCAGCAACACTGCCCAAGGGATCCTGAGATTGCTTTTCACAGATGTGAGATCTCTCTGATCAGTAAATGTTGAAAAAAGCACCATTTTAGGACAAGAAAAACAAGGGCTGATAGATTTGGAGTGTGCAGTTTTGATCTTGACATCTACTGAAGTTTCCCTGCTGCACAGACTGGTGTAAGACACTTGCAATTCAAGGACTTCTCTACACGGAAGCTTTTATTTTGTATCTGAGTTCTTCTGGAGCAGAAGGTATTTTTCACATTAGAGGGCTGCTACTGTTTTGATACTTACCTACTTTCCAAGAAGCCACAAAAATAGCATGAGTTTGGGCTGGAATGTTGTAGGTAGGGCTTTTAAAAACAGCTTCTTAAAAAAAACAATCTACAATCTGTATTACTTCTTATGCATCAAATATTTATGTACACAAAATGCTAATGTATTCAAATGATAATTATTTGCAATTACAGTTTTCTGTGTTTCCAGACGTGTAGCTTTAAACCCACACCCTTCTGTAAGAATATTCCAGGTGGCTGCTATGGATTCCCCACAAATGGGTGCCTATCTGTTTATGGCAACTGCTTTCTGATTTGGTGTAAATCCTGTTCTGATCCAAAGCTGTAGCAAGAAGTGGGGCATTAACAATGATCACAGATGGAGGATGAAGGGTCAGTTAAATTCCCTGGCAAATTTAGAATATAGTTAGGATGAAGTTAGCAAATGATCTAGTTAGAGCAAGTTGGAGGTTCAGTAAAATTGAGTGTAGGGGATGTGCAATGAAATGACAAAGGAAGTTAATGAGGTGTTCAGCAGGGATAAGTAAACCTCTGTCTCTTTGGGGGCATAAGCTTTTTGTGGATTTTATTATTGAGTCCTAGTGATATCTTACAGGTAGAGGGTTATTTTATTATAAAATTGTAGCTGGAAAGGCATAATTGCAATGCTTACCACCAGCTTTCTAGAGAAATCACAAGAGCAGCCCTGTAGGTCTGTGGGTTGAACTTGTCTCTGCTTAAAGTGACATTGTCTGTCTGATGAAAGAAGCACATATCTTGGTCAATAGAGATAGCAGGCACTTGAATAACTGTGAATTGTTATCGACTACTCGTATATTAGTGAATTAATTATATCTGGGAACATTCCCAGGCACATAGACCAGCCGGCAGGTAAAGCTTTCATCTATGCTAGTGAAATGCTGTTCACTTTAGAAGACGGTGGCTATGTGCTGATGGCCAGCTGAGATTAGGTCCTTGACTCCGGACTGTGCCCCATGGCAGTAATTGCCATGGGCTATGGAATGCCCGAACACCTTACTAACACAGATGATCATGGTTCATCCCCAGTCATGGTTTAATTTACCAATATTGATGAGGCCCTTGGTCCCTGAGCTTCCACTCTGTTTTGCCAGGTAGCAGTACCTACAGATAGAAAAGGAAATGAAGCTGGTGGTGGTTTCTTGGGATCTAGGGTTGAAAATTTTCCTTTTTCCCCTAGCTACACGGTGCTGCATCAGTGCCCAGGGTGAGCTGGGAGGGGAAAGGCTGCCTGGATCAGCAGTGCAGTCAGCAGATAACGCTATCACTGCAGCTGCTTGTATGGCTCTGGAAACAAACAATGCAAGGCAAGTGACACGTTCCATATGGCATTCCACTTCTCTTTACCTCCTTCCAGTCCTAGTACTTTTTCATTTTTTTTTATCAGCATTCACTTGTGTTTAATAAAGATCTGCATCTGTTTTTAACCACTTATAGTTGACCACCCTGCGGTGAGGAGATGGAAACAAAATTACAGTAAGGAGGCTCCAGGGTAAGTATGGAAAAACAACCTGGTGATGATGATATACAAGTTATTGACTTGACACAGTAGGTCCACAGCCTAGTGTACACATAGTTTTGTAAGTAAAAGATTGCATAATTCAAGAGGTAGAAAGCAACCCTTTTTTCAGTATTCACCTTAAAAATCGGTCTTGTAAAACACGTTGGATGTGGATGAGCTGATATCCCAAGTTTTAAATCAGGGAAGACAACCCTCCCTGTGTGGGAATTCCAGTGGGAATTCAGCACAGTGAATGCCATGACATCTAGCAGAGCAGCACTTGCTTTAATTAGCTATTTCTTTTCAGAGTTGACATATGAAGCAGGGATGGTACCTTTCTGCATAACCCAGTTTCCTTTGACCAAATTGCTCACAGAAAGTGTTTTCTTCTGGCTGGGCTTTAAGTGCCCAGCAATGTGCAGGGTCTAGCCTGTGACAAAACACCCACCAGCAGCACGATACCTGCAGCCCTTGTGATGGCTGGTGCATACTTCAAACAATTACACCCAAATGATTTTGGGAATGTTGCCACCCAGAGAGCACCTTTCTACTCATGAGTATCTCTGGTGCATAAGTGGGTGTTTGCTGAGCCCTAAATTGTTGGGGTGTAACTTGGTAACTTATACCAGAGAGAGATAATCACAACCCCCATGGCCTTTGCGTGGTGCTCAGAGAAGCTGCTCCTCAGCTCTCACTGAGGAGGAAGCGAGTCCTGCTTCTCGCATAGAACCACACCAGCTCTGGGGGAGAAGACCTGTGGTGGAGCATCTGCTCCACATGTCTTGTGCCTGTGCTGTGGCAAAGGGACCTTGTACATCGCCCAGGACGAACAGCTTCAGCTGTTGACAGGGATGGATTTGCTGGACTTTCAGAGAGGGAACAGTGTGAACCTGTGCAGCTCCCTCCGTGGCCCCCACAAACCCTGTTCTCTGAGTGCCAGCTGTACTTTCAAGCATAGTTTCTGAGTCCATCTAGGAGTGGGCAGTGCTGGTGCCTGCATCTTCTTTCTGCCTCCTACTGCTCATGCTTTTTAGTTGAAGGGAAGGGACTTACTTGGATATGTGTTGAGGCTTTTTCACAATTTCCCTTGATTCTTACTGTCTCCAGACAAGAGCCTTTTCATTTGTCCGCAGTAACTCCTATTTGCCTCTGCCCTTTAGTATCTGAAATATGAAATCTGATCTTAACCAATCAGCTCCTTACACTCACAGTGACAGCAAGTCCAGCTTCCCCTGAAAGTAACACTGGCCCAGCTTTTATGCTAATATACTGGTGCTGTACATCTGCACTGAGAAGAAAGGAGAAAACAAAAGTAGAGGTACCAAGTTTCTCCTAAGGGCTATGAAGTTCTACAGATGATGAAATGCACTATGCTTCCTCCTGGTTGTAAGGCAGGGTACTGCTCTTCCATGAAGTAATCTTATATTTTTGGTTTAGTGGTTGGGCTGACATGAAGGCTAACCAAAAAGCCTGCCTTCAGCAAACTGAGCATCACTGTTCCTTGTGCTTCTTTGTCAGCCCGAGAGGGAAGGCATTTGGCTCCTGATGAAGGAACATGGGAGCAAACTATCTGCTGGTGGAAGAAAGTGCAAGTGGGTTGGCTAGAAGGAAGTTCTGGCTATTTTCACCAGCTATAAATTTGTCTCTGTGCTCTGTTCTTCTCCATGTGGCAGGGAACTAGGCTACCAGCACAACAAGATGGGGTTACACAGCGACTCAGTATTCACCTTAAGGGGATCAAAATTTATTTTTCTGACTCCAGGGGCCATGGAGCAGCAAGGCAATGTCCCCCTCCTGCTGGCAGTGGTGCTTGTTCCTGTACATGTATATATATTATTTCTGGCAGAAATTTTTCTGTAAAAAAAATTCTTCTACAAATTATTTTATATTTGCAACCCCCTAACTAACACTAATGTTAAGTTTCCTTCTGAAACACAAATACTGCCTCTTCTAAGCACTTTGTGTCCTGGCCAAAGAATAATCATGTGAGGCAGCAGCAATGGGAGACTGAGGGGAACAAAGAGGAGCCTGGCTCACAGAGCTCTTTCAAAGTAGTTGTTCACTTGGCCAAAGAGTTCGGCAGCGTGCCTGTGCCTTCTTTGAATCCAGCATCTCTGTACAGCCCCACGCCTGCGCTGCGTGGGCAAGGGTAACCTTCTTTGTATGGTAGACACACAGAGAGCAAAAACATTCTGGGCAACTGTGGCTTCAGGACAAGGATCCATAAGGAAGAGAGAGATGGAGTCTCTTGTAGCATGGAGGATGTTTCCACAGCAAGTGCCAGCAGCAGCAGGTCTGATGAAGTGGAGAAATGTCTTATACTTAATGCACATACATGTATATGCATGTGTTTATTTTTACATGCGCACACGTGTGTGCGCACACACATATGATACTGACCATATATAACCATATTTATTACCACTCAGCAAATGCAAGTTTTTGCTTTAGGCACAGTGCTACACTGCTTGCTGGGTATCCCTGATATCTTCTATCTGGTATATTTTTCCTGCTTATCACTTTGAAATTGGACCAATTCTGAATGATAGCATTGCAGAGTTGCCCTTTAAATAGTTGTATGTCAGCCAGGAAGAAACTGCCAGCATCAAGTGTCAAGGTTTTGTGTGAATTGGATGTGTTTTCTGTAACGTTACTGAAGACTGCTGTGTGGATCCCGGCTGTGTGGGGCAGTTTCCTTCTAGGTACTGAAGCTGTGTAAAGGGCAGAGGCATGATAAGTGGACTTTCATTGTCCTGGGGTTCATGCTGATTTTCCCTGCTGTGTTTGATTTTGGTAGAGAGGAGCACAAAGGTGGTCTTTAAATGTTAGCTAGACATGCACAGGGAGAAAAGAAGAGGACATAGATGGCCAAAAAAAGCCCAAACCCTTGGAAAAGTCCTCTTATTTTTTTTATTCAGTGGGTAGTTGCTACTGCAGTGTTTTTTGGCTAGCAACAATAGCCACAATTCAACAGCTCTTATCACCCCCCTCAAGCATGCTGGGTCCTGCTCCACCCTGACTCTATCTGGCCCCTCCAATCCCTTTGATTATTTTCCTTCTGCTTGTTCTTCTAAGATGCTTCCTCCCTTGTCACCCAACACCCTAATCTCCTTTCTTCCTTGCCTGTTTGTTCAGGGTTGCCAATCTCTCCCTCACCAGCACGCTGCTGGACAGCTTGTGCTTGCTGTCCTTCTGCTTGAAGTCCTCCTTAGCTTGGTTGTGGAAAAAATTTCACAGCAAGGCATTCAGAGTGACCAGGTCTAGGTTTTGAAAGAGCAGCCAGCTTGAAAAGTACTACCAGTAGAAAACTACTACTTGCTCTTTACAGAACTGCTGCTCAATTTCATATCTAGCCCTGGAGGCTGAATATACACTGCTGGGCAATTTTCTCTTTTTTATTGGAAAGTGTCAAGTGGTGTGTTAGAGGTTAGAAAGTTTGAAGATGTGAAAACAGCTTAGGTGCTGTAGCTAAGGTGAAGTGTTTCTTCACGCTACTACCACTACTACCACTACTGCTACCAGCAACATGAAAAGGAAAGGCTATGGTGACAAGTTTCAAGCAATTTAGAGAGGAGGATCAATACAAAGATACCCTGAAATATTACTTCTTAAGGAAATACTTGTGAACCCTCAGAGCTTTTGTGTGCAACTATGTAAGATAATGGGTATGGGAAGCGTTTGGCTAGACCATTTTCCACAGCCTCCTTCAGGGTCACACAGTGACTCCAAGACAAAGGTCTCTCCAGCTGCTAAATGCCTCTCCTTTTTGCGAAGAGCACAGATAACCTCAAGACCCTGAGGTGCTACCCATCCACAACACTGGCAAATCACACCTTTTTTAAATCAGTTTTTTGTCTTGTCTGAGACCAGGCTGGCTAGACTGCAGCCAGATGGGGCTGCCACGAGTCTCACTTGTGCTCAGGCCATTTCTTTTTGCCTTTGCCACTTTAGTCTGCTGCCTCCCAAAAGCAGTGCTTGGAAAAACCCAGAGCGTCTTTTGATGCTTGATTTTTCTCAAGACAGAGAATTTTAGAGCACCTGGAATGAGCACAAAGTCGAGAGAGATGCACCTGCAGGTTTCTCTTATTCTCGATTTATTGTTTGAGGTGGGGAATTAAAGAGGGTGTTTTGGGTTCAGTTACGATTGAGATTTATACGTGCTCTTTACTCAGCACTGTGTGCTTTAGCATAAACCTCCTGACCCCTGGGGAACTGGTGCTGTCATGATAACAAGCAGACATTATGAGTTAATGCCTATAATAACCTTTCATATGGTAAAAGATTTCCAGGGTTTACAGCTTTGAACCTGTTATCCTATACTTGATTAATGCAACTATATTTACAAAAGTGATTACAGGGGCACTTCTCTTCAGATAGGCAAGTTTTCTTGTATGAATGATTAAACAATTCTGACTAACTTGACTGCTGTTATATGTTTAAAGGAAAGAAGTCTAACAGATCTTGAGCAAAGATTCCAGGCACTTTACCTTTTATTCTGATAAATGAAAAATCAGGTTCAGCTGATTTGAAAGACAGGTGATTTCACCTTTGCTGAGACCATGGGCATTGCATGACCTGGAGCTCTGAAGCTCATGAACCTCCACTGTGACACCCACCACTGCTGTTTGTTTTCCCTGGCTAAACCAATGCCTCTGTCCTCTCAATTATTTTTTCTTTTTAATCCCCTTCTCCTTTGGCCTTTTAGTGATAAGACTATGTTAATAAGGTCAAATTTTGTTTGCCCAGCTGGGCATTGTAAAGAAACTCTCTGAAGTCTTGTTTGACCCCATACTAAGGCGTATATGTTTAAAAATATTAATATCTATAGAAATATCCTAAAATTTATTGCTCAAAAATTACTAATTTTTCTTTTATTAGCAGAGCAGCTGAGAACAAAAATCAGAGCCCTCTTTTGCCAGATATATTAGAAACATAAATTCAGTGCCACTTCTGAGCCTGGAGAGTTTAAAATGTAGACCAAATTCTCAAACATCTGGTTGATTTGGGGATTTTTTTGATGTGAGTTTTGCTTTTAGTGAGTAGCCAAGCTAGCTATGGTGAAAGCGGTGTCAGGAGCATGTGTTACTGTCATTACCTGGTTGCTTTGTCTTGTTTTGTCAGATTTAGTGATGCTGAGTCTAGTTACAAGTTAGTACATCAGGGTTTATGCATGTAGATCTTTTTTAATCAGTGAACTCATTGATTTCAGTGGTTCTATAAATAGCTTAGGCTTAGTAAGGAGGCTAAGAAGTCAATGAGTCTATTCTTCAGCTCTGAAAGGAGTGCTCAGACTGTTCCCAGTCCTGGTACCTATGCCACTCTTTGTGCTTCACCTGTGTATTCAAAAAGGAAATTATTTGGTCCCTGGTCACAGATCTTCTGTAGATCTTGGTTTGGCAATATAATTCAATTTACGTTTTTCAAGAAATATTTCATGAAGTCCTATGTGAAAAAAACCACATTACTTCTATGGAAATCATGCTGAATTGCAGTTGTCTGGGAGCTCAGCTCTATACTGTCATGAATTTTATTATCTGCCTGGAGCATTTCCCTTGTTTCTTATCTGCTTACCACCATGTGTAGCCAGAATTCTGCTTTGTGTATGCTATACATAGAACACCTTAAGCATCTGTTTTAATCCCTGTAGGTTCCTTGATGAGAAAGTAATGAACTATTTAGTCTGCTTTTTGAAAGCATGCACCTTCTCTTTTATGCTGCCCAGAGACCTTCTGGGTTAGACTCTGGGTTTTGGAGTGCACAGTCAGAGCTGGGAATCCCAGTGCTGCTGCTGGAAGTTTAACAGGCCTTGAGCTCTCTAGTTGTAGAATGGCTTTCAGTAAGACTAGAGAAACTGTACCAGGCATGCACCTGTACCAAAGCTGGAGAGCTTCTTCAAACATAAGGTGAAAGAAAAACCTTAAAATAGAAGTCATGGCAAATATCTGAGTACTTGTTTCTCCGCTTTAATGTCATTTGTTGAAGATGAGCCTGTCGAGACAAGTGGCAGCTTAGTCCTTGTGTCAGATTAGTGCTGGGAGAGTATTTAGTGAAGACTGCAGTGTTTCTAAACAATGAAAATCTTTGCTACTCCTATTTTCTAGCACAGGAAGGGCTGGTACAGAGAATCCTGCTGCGTGGTGTCTCCAAGGAGTCAGCTGGATTCTTCTGGTGTAGGTTGACTTGAGCAACACAAGGACAGGTTGCTCTCTGGAAAGCTGAACTTCTTCACACTAAGAGAGATTTTGGGAGATGCCAAGAAATTGATTGAACTTAATCCAACCAATTTGGACTCCTGTTGGACTTACTTACCTGATCAAAAGTGCTCAGTGATAAGAGAATCATATATTTACATGCTAATTCCCTATCAGTCCTGCACGGAACTTAAAAAGCATGACCCCGATGAGCTGCCCTATACAGTTTCAGTCAGACACTTGCATCTCAGAATGAAATAAGGTAATGTCAACTGAATTGCATTTAGTTTTTATTCAACAGAAAAAATCATAATGAGTTATGATATCACTGTTATCTTAGTGAAGTCTTTGGCTGCATATGCATCTGTCTGGGCCTGACGCAATTAAGCGGGGTCCAACTCAGTTCTTGCTTTAGAGACTTTAAAAGCAGCCCTCTTGACTTTGGGTTTATTTCTGAGGATTGGAAGGTGAATGTTATCTCTTGTCCCCATCCTTCATCTATACACAAAATCCCACAAGGGAAGGTGAGATGTCAGTAAACAGAGAAATTATATAGAAATTCATACTAAATGGTGGGAACACTGAGGGCTGAGTCAGACTTCTTCACCTTTAGACTTGAAGATCAGCATGATCTCCGGAGCCATGATGTAAGAGACTGGCTCTGTGTTGCTCTCTTTGCCTTGATATAAGCTAGAGATGCAAGCCTGGTACTTGTACTGAGTTAAATCTTGCACTTGCAGTGGTTTCATACTGATGTTGCAAATGGATTTAATCCTGGTTCATGATGGAATACATCAGGGGACAGTCTGTTCCATGGTACCTTGAATTCTCAGTAAGAAGTCTAATCTGAAGAGCAATAGATTTAAAATCCTAGTGAGCTTACCTGGCACTGGATCATGGTCAAAGTTAAAGTTTATGATGACTCGTGGACTTCTGGTATCAACAAAGGGTTTGTTCTTGAGTCAGTAATAATTAATAATAATGATTCATAGAAGAGACACAAAGCGGTGGTCAAAGGTGAGATGAATCATGATGCCAGTGAAGCTCCATTTTTCTACTGATCCATGCCTTCTTAAACCAGAAGAAATAATGATTTCTGTAAAGAGTGGCTTCAGGATTATCTACATTTTTAAACGACCAATGTTTTCAAACAAAAGTGTCCTGCACTTTAAAACCAGCATTTTCTCTTCTCACTGCCAGGCCTAAATATACTTGTGGTTCTCTACCCTTATACATTCATTGCACACAGACTGAGACTGGTAATGGTATACTGTTGAGTACAATACCTGTTCCTCCAGTGCTGCACAGGAGGAGATGCAGCATGGAGCAGGGTGTGAGGTACCTGGAACTGTGCTAGCTGCTGTCCCTCTGCCAGGAGGAGCATGGCCTCATGGTATTTCTCCTTCATTTTCATCTCTTTATTCGAGGTTTTGCAGGCCAAATTGTCACCAATGTCACATTGCCATCTGCAGTACTTTAGCTTCAGGTAAGCGCCCCATGCAGATGCAGAGTCAGGTCTTTGCTAATGCTGGTTGAGTTCAGTCTGTTAAAGATCCAAGTTCATTGAGATCCTGTATACAGGAGTCACATATCATTGTCTCAGGGATCAGGAGGCAGCTTTATGGGTTTTTCATGTGGGAGGGAGGTTTTGCTGGACTCTTGACTCATCCTTTTGTTCAAGTCAGTATTGGAGAGGACATGTGTTCAAAGGATGGGCAGGTTAATGTGTGCTAAGACCCCCTCCGAAAGCAGCAGCACTTATTTGTGCTCCGTACAACAATCCCAAAGTAATAAACCCAAATCTTTCAAGATGTTGTTAGATTAAAAGCAGATGAAACAGCATAGGGGAGGAGACTGGTGCTGGATGAATGTAGGTGGACTGGCGCTTTGTCTCACACAAGGAAATTATAAGAAATAAATTGATGACCTTAGGGCCAGCCTTCAAGTGAAGTATGAAGCAGAGCCTAAAGAAGTATGTAAAGGAAGATCTTTTCACAGTACTGATGTTAACTTCCCTTTCCCCCAAAATATGATTAAAAAACCTATTTAGTGAAATTTATCATGCAGAAAACAAATCCTTTAGGGAGTTCATTTACAGTATTATGTACAATACCACATATTTGTCTAGCAAGCAGAAGCCTACAAGATTATTTAATAACATATTTAATAAACCACTGTGGTTATTAGTGGCAATGCTGAAAACAGGTGGTGTTAAAACATTACTTACTGAAAGGAAGGCAATGCTGTAATTTACTCAGATGAACACAATTAATTTCAGGTCTGAAAATCCCAAGAAACTGATCAGCCAAGGTGATTTTTGTTAAAGTAGATTCCTCTTACAAAGAGGATAGCCTGAAGGAACACATTTTCTCTTTGCAGTAGGGGACAGGATTTTTTCAGTTATCTGCCCATTTACCACTAAACTCTGTGATTATGAAGTTAAAGCGTTTTCGAGATACATTTCTGTGTGGGAGATATAAACAGTCCTAGGAAGGCTATTTTATATTTTATTGCAGCAGACTAATGATCCTTGTTGGTAGAGGTGGATTTTTTTCTTTACAGTCATTATTTTCCATGTTTTAATTTCAGACAAGGCAGGAGGTTTTTATTCAGTCTCTAACTCGGGACACTAACAGTCTGTCCAAAGTGAGTTGTTTAGCAAAAGGTTAAACATGTCTGGTGGGACACAGTTTGTGGTGATGGAGGTGAGACCAATCTGCAGGGAAGATTGAACAAAAAAAGAGCTTCTGGTGGAAGTTAGAGTTGTTCCACCGTAACAGTGGTAACATATTCCAAGTCATAGAATCACAGAAACACAGAACATCTTGACTTGGAAGAGACCCACAAGGATCATCCAACTCCTGGCTCTGCACAAGACTGCCTCTGCAAGCATTGCCCAAACACCTCTGGAACTCTGGTAGGGTTGGTGCCATGACCACTTCCCTGGAGAGCCTGTTCCAGTGCCAAACCACCTTCTGGCTGAGGAACTTTTTCCTAATATCTAACCTAAACCTTCCCTGACACAGCTTCATGCCATTCCCTTGGGTCCTGTCACTGGTCACTGGAGAGAAGGGATGGGTGACTGCAGAATATTGCAGTATAGAAGCCTGTACTACCCCTGTACTATAGCTTAGGTGTAAGTCTAGAAAGCAGGACAGAGTAGAGGAAAAAAAATCAGGGTCTGGGAACTATATAAGGAAGAGATATAACAAATGTTAGTTAAAGGCTATCTCATTTCCTTTCGTCTAAAACCTTTCTTTCAAAAGCTTTTTGAACTTTTTTTTTCTGAATACTCCTCTGCTTTCAGACTTCCTACCTCTGAGGTGGGAAAAACCTTTGCCATTTCACAAGGCCAAATACAACTATAAGTTAAAAATTAAACCAGAAAAACCCACCACCCCAAACCGAGTCCCTTTAATTACAGGTACTTCAAAAATATCATCTTGCACTCTGTTGAAGTTAATTTTTAGCCATTTCTTCCCCTATGTGCGTGACAGTCCTAGCTTCTTTTCTGTTCCAGAAAACAGTAGATTAATTGTTATCATCATTGCGTGCTACCAACAGTAGGCACAATGGTAACAGTGCCTGTGATGGAAGCATCCACAGGCATTTTTGACATTTAAGGCATCATTGTAAATAACAGTGAATGACGTAGAAACTGTAGAGAGGTTCACCTAGGATGATTACCAGTTTGAACCCAATAACTCTCATAGCTGTAACAGGCAAGAATTTTCCATTGCACTTTCTCTTCTTCAGTGGATATATCTGATTTTCTTTGCAGATGACTGAAGTATTACTTGCCAGTCATAAAATATGACCTCTTTTCCCTGCAAGGAGTGGAATGTCCCGAACAAAAGTTACATGCACCTTCTGATTTCAGGACAAGCCAATGCTGCTGAGTTTTCCCTGGAGGCTGGGAGATCCCTCATTTAGCTCTTCTTTCTCCTACTGTAGGAGAGTTCCCTATGTTAAATTTCTCTAATGCAGTATCAGGGCTAGTTTCAAGTAGAAGTGATTTCCCTTGCAGAAAACATTTTTTACTTCAGCAGATAAACGCTGAGAAAGGATGGAAAATTAACCTATTGTAGCCAGGAGATGTGGTGTAGGGATTTGCAGCTGGCAGTTGATGTTACTGAGTCTTTCTTAAAAAAAACACACAAGAAAAAGTTAGTTTGCTGAAGAAGACCAATAAAACAGAGGAAGAATGAAACGCTTTCTACCAAATAGCAAGACGTCATGACAAAACCTCTTCCTGCACACCAGTTTCAATCAGATCCACGACACAGATACTGGAGCCCATTTGTGCAAATTATTGGAGCAGTCTGGTGGCAATGAGTTTGCTGCTTTGCTATCAGCCTTTCCTAGTAGCTCTTGGGTTCACCTTATGGTTTTAGTTCACATTTGAGGTGATTAACAACCCTTTAAGAATCAGCTCTTTGTATGTAAAAATAGATTGTATACCCTGAACTCTCTTAATCTCTGGATGCTATAAATGCTTTTATGTCCTTGACACACATTTCTTTTGCAAACAAGGCCCATTCAGTGTTCACCCTGAGCAACACACCAGTCTCTGGGCTGTCTGTGTCCACAGGTTTTTGTCTTCCTAGGACAGAGATCACCTCTGAAGCACTGGCAACATCCATTCAACCCACTCCTGCCTCCCATTTGTGTAATTCCCCAATTCCCTGAATGAGACCAACCTCTCCCTTTACAGACAAACAAGAAATCATTTGCCAAGGGTCAGTCTCAGTCCTCACAACTAGTCTGTTCATCTCATTTTACAGCTCCTGAAAAATGAGAAACCGTAGTAAAGTCACTAGCAGATTTTTTGAATTGTCTGGTATTTCACAGCACTCAGAGAAAACACATCCTCGGCATGAGTTTTTTCTGCCTTCAATTTTTTTTTAAATCTCTTTTGTTGATGTAATTTTTATAGGTTTTATTTGTTGTTGTTTTGAGATAATACATGCTTTGCTAGAAGTCTGGGTGTTGCATGCTTGGATATGTTGAAAGTGTGGTTCTTAGGGGATAAAGGGTGTCTTACATTAGAAAGAGAGCAGATGCAGGAGAAAGGCAGGGCCGCTGCCCCATGGATGAATGAGGAAGCTGGTGCTGAGTGAGTTCAAGCTTTTCTAAAGAGCACAGCTTCATGCACTACGCTGCTGGCAGCAGGGCCTCTCAGCTCCCTTCCCTGTCTGGGGTGTCTCAGGGACTGTGGACAGGGAAAGGATGCAAAGCATGTATGTACAACATTTGTACGGAAGGAGCTCTTGGGCTGAAAGAGTACATAGTTACAGAGAAGGGAGGGAGGATCCCTTAGCCTCCAGGATATGTAGATATGGCACTTAGGGACAAGGTTTAGTGGTGAACTTGGCAGTGTTAGGTTTACAGTTGAACTCGATGATCTTAAAGATCTTTTCCAACCTAAATGATTCCATGATTTTATGATATGATTATTCAGCTTTTTCAAGTGGTTTTGTCCCTGCACCTGGAGCACTGGAAACCACCTTTCTCCAGAATGAAAGCTGAAGTCAACCTGAGTTCATCAGGTTGATAAACCTCTTCAACAAGGAGACTTGTCATGATTCAGTGCCTGCTGATGGCACTGAGATTTGTAGAAGCTCACAGGCCAGCCCAGCCCACTCAGTCGGGTGTGTGGGGAGGGTGGTGGGTGTGTGCTCCAAGGGTGCACTGCTGCCTGCACCTGGAAGTGGATAAGATCCCTAAGGGTGTTTAATCTGCAGAAAGCAGAAGCTTTATGCCCTTGTGGGATGGAATCTTAGTCAGTGAGACTAATTTTTGTGTTTTACACTTCTTGGAGGAGACTAGGAACTTTACAAGATGAACAACTGCTTGTTTAGTGAGTTTTTATTCCTCCCTCAGTCTTAACTAAATCCCATTCTGTCAGAAAAGCCTTCCATTTACTTCAGTGGACTGTAGACATATATATTTGTATTCCTCTTTTTGTTCTTATTTTCTCATGTAACTGTGCTTCAATGCTGGATTGTACCAATCTTTTATTCAGAGGTAAATTTTAATTGTAAATGTAAAGTAGCTTGAAGAACTGAGTCGAATAATCCATTCTCATAAACCAGGCAGTAGACATACATCGGGTAACTGAGCTTTTGCTGAAACATTAGTACCCCAACAACTGCACAAAGGCGTATGGGCGCTCGCAGTGGCGTGATTTGACTGACAGGGATGTGGATGCTGCCGAAGAAGTTTGCCTGCGATGCAGCCGAGCTCTGTGGAAATGAACCCTCTAGTGGACACTTGGAAAATTAACCGGTGGTGTTGCTTGGCAGTGCGGGAAGCCTGACGAGGGCATGAATAAAAAAGTTGCCCAGTACTGGGGGAGGGGGTGAAGAGGGAAAGAGAAAACAGTGAAAGAGACTTAAACTTTACATCTGAAATAAGGTTTTGAGGTAGTTGTTACCAGAAGTGATAAACGTCAACGAACTGCTCATTCAGTGACTTTGCAAAACTCTTTAAAACAGTATTATTTAGATTTTTTTTCCATCAAAATAATGAAATTTTTTTTACATGTTATCATCTCTTTGGAAGTTACTTATGCATTTAATCCCCTTGTAAGAGAAAAAGAATCAGTTAGTTATGAAGTACCTTCTCAATGATCAGGGAAAAAACCAAAAACTGTTGTGATTCTTCCTCAAGGAGAAAGCATAAATTTTTTTATTGAAAGGACTTTTTATTTTCTCAATCTTTTTCAAGAGATTTCAAAAAAACTTCCAAGAGATTCGAGCAATTTACAACCAAGATACAAAGCCAAGCTCTGTGCTCTAACAAGCATTGCAGGCACTACCTGCTTCTGGGCCAGAGCCATCATATGACTCTTGTTACTATCATTACTCATAGCACCTCTAGTTACAAGCAGGGCATAACTCATCGATCTTTCTGGACCCTCTAATGCAGAGGTATGCACTGAAGTCTCTGTGTGTTCTGCCTGGGCATTGAAATGTGTGAAATACCTAAGCAGTGTCTGATGGAGGTCTGAGGTGTCTTTTTCCTTTAGCTACCTTGAAGAAATAACTTTTAATGAACACTTTCTTGTTGCTGTTACTGTGAAAAACCTTTGCAGAGTAGGCTGTGGCAGCCCTGCAGCAAGCTCCTCTCTGTATGACCTGGTGGTCTATCACTCTACGCTTTCCTGTAGGATCAGTGGTGTAACCCTGTGTTGCACTAAGCGCTCCCTTGTGCAAGTACAAATCTGACAACTTTTGGGTAAACCTTTGGGTGACCCTATGCCACCACTGGATCACAGCTCCTGCTGACGAACCCTTTCATGTCTCACTGGAAGATGGGACAGCTGTAGACAGGAGTGATACTACTGAAATCTGGTTCCCTTGGGATTTGTGCTCCATCTTCTTTCAACCTCCCCTATGTCTAACTCCAGTGCTTCCCTTCCCAGGTCCTCCATCACATGGCTGCTCTGTGCCTTCCACTCACTGTGATGTCCTGAGCAAACAGTGGAGCCTGCTCTGCCAGGTGAGACACAAAACCCACCCCGTTCCTGACTTGATGCAAGTTTCTGCTCCTACCCATCGGGGTGCCCGGCCAAGGGCAGACCTCTTGAACTGTACTTCTCTGAGCCATGCAGCCACATCACCAACAGCTCCTTTCGAGGTGAAAGTTTAAAATGTTTTTATTTTAAAATGTTTTCATGCTTTTCTTTAGATGTGAGAAGGCAGGGGCCCAAAAGGAGGTGTTTGTGCGCTGGTCAGGCAGACAGTGCTAATTTAATTCCCCTGTGTGTGGCTACATAGAAGGTCTGTGCTGATAAGTCATGCCACTCATGAATCTTGCTTGTGGACAGCAGCAGCTGTCCATGCTGCTACTCTGTGAAGCTTTGGCAGAAGAGATCCATCCTTGGAACTATATTGCAGATTCCACATATAATCTACAGATATTTTTATTCTCCAGATACGTTCTTGTGCTCCCTCATTGGAGGGTGTCCTTCTTTACCCTGTGAGACTAAATCTGTATTATTTGAGGGATAAAATAGCAATGCTCTTTCTTTTATATTGCCAAAATATAAGTTTTAGATGAAAACTAGTGTGTATTGGAGGCAGAAAGATATAAAAAATAAAAGACATGGGGGCAGAAAAGAAAGACAGTACCTTGACATCAGTCTGAGGCTGATTGGTGACTTGGTGCCACTACAGAGTCTTGTGTTCCCTGGAATTACAAAGCCATTTTAAAGAGGGAGAGGAATAGCATGGTTTTAAGTAACAATGGAACTGGTTCTACCCTTGTGGGTAGAATGGAGAATTCCACTGTTAAGCATTACTTATTAAAGACTTCAGAATAGAGATGTTCCAAGCTTTGACAACTGTTGTAACTTCCCTTGATGTCACATATGAAGCTAATATCTTGTGGCATTTTTAGTTTGGCTGTAAATTGTGTCTGTGCTAAAGGAGTTTGTCATGTTCGTGGTTTGCTTGACAATATTACGAAGTCACCAAAACCTATGGAACCAACTCTTTGTGAGTATTAATCACCAAATGTTTGGATCATTTATTAGAACTACTATTGTATAAAGACACAAGTCTCTGTGGAAAAATACTTGTTTTGAAAAGAATTGCTAAAGTATTCCATCAAGCTTAATACTTCAACACACTGGTAAGACTCATGAGTGCTATTACAATGAGTGATGCTTGTGGAGTTCCTCACTTATCTTTGTAGAGAGGATGTTTTTTTCAAAGTGTTGGGATTTTTATCTCTCCTAGTCTGTAGGTTTTCCCAAGGTGCAGTGGAAACAAAGGGTTTTTCATGCCTCTTTTAACTGTACTTCATGGGAATGAGTTTTCCAGAGATTGTGCTGAATTCATCTGCTCATAGAAATCCTATAAAGAATACTCCACGTCACAGACAGCAAAACAATGTGAGTTCAGGCAGCAGTGAGTCTTACATCTGGGCAGGATCACAGCTGACCTCTCTATCTCTGGTCAGGGACATCTTGCACTGATTCTTCCAAGTAGAACAGGGCTTGCAGGTTAGAGCATGTTGTTGGTTTTGTCCTTTGCTCTGTGTGGACACCTTATTGTTGTATATGATTGTTCCATTAATAAACGTGCAAGTTTAGCAGCAACCTTTTACTAGAAAGAACTGGATCAGATTCTTACAGAATTTATTTGCAGAAATTGGTTTTGTATTTGGGAATCAAACTCAGGTAAATTAAAGCCTAATGACCCACCTTGGACAGGTAAAGAAAATACCAGTAAAGTTTGCAATGCATTGCCTGATTATCTGAAGATTTCTAAAATTTGACTTCCATAAAATCTATTTTTGCAAACTTTAGTGGCCTTCTAGTACCTGAAGGGAGCCTATAAGAAAGATGGAGAAAGACTTTTTGCAGGAGCATGTAGTGACAAGACTAGGGGAAATGGTTTTAAACTAAAAGAGATTAGTTTTAGATTAGGTATGAGGAAAAAAATCTTTACTGTGAGGGTGGTGAGGTACTGGAACAAGTTTTCAAGAGAAGTTGTGGATGCTCCATCCCTGGAAGTGTTCAAGGACAGGTTGGATGGGGCTCTGAGTAATCTGGTCTAGTGCAGGATGTCCCTGAGAGCGACAGGAGTTTGGAACTAGGTGACCTTTAAAGTTCCTTTCAACTTAAACCACTGCAGTATTAATTACCCTAATGTGCTATGCAGTCCTAAGTAATCAACATTAGTGTTTTAATTAATGTAATGACATGTTTGTGCTATGGAATAGGTTATATGGGCTAATGATGCCTAACCTCTGTTATTTGATTATTTTGAGTTGCGTATAGAGAACAGAAGTGAAAGCAATTTATGCAATTATGTAGATGGTCTAAGAGATCAGACCTGACAGACCATGGGTTTCAGGGGACTGCTGTTATATGCCTCAAATGTACTCTTAGGCAGGCAGTTGACTCCAACAACCCAAAGAACCCATAGACCGCCCCTAAATAAATCACCCACAGGGTTTCCCTGATATTGAGAGTTTTTGTTGGGTCACTGTTTTTACTTTTTTAATTATAGGTTATACCCTGGCAGTGATCTAGGGGTGCAATCTAACCTTGCAATTGGCAATTACAAAACTCTGCCCTGCTTTCTAAAATCATGTCAACAAAGTGCTCATCAAATGCTCCCAAGATTGCCATAAAGTGGAGCTGATGGGGGGATTTTTGAAGCAATGGTAAAGTTTAGATTCTAAGTACCAAAATCAGCTTAGTGACTTATCTATCTATCTATCTATCTATCTATCTATCTATCTATCTATCTATCTATCTATCTATCTATCTATCTAATCTGTAAGAATTCCTGGTAAATCTTCTCATTAAACAAGACTGTTGCTTTGCAAGTTTGAGGATGAAAACCTGTAATGCATTTCTGAGTATAGGTAACAATTCAGTCTTTGAAGTTTTTATTGCACTCAGATGACGAGAATATTGCAAGAAACAGATTCAAAAATAGAAGGCTCAAGACAGGACAGTTTGACAGAGCAGCCCTGTGGGTAGCTGAAAGAACTCCAGGGAAAAGACTCAATTTGGCCTAAGTTTTAGCTGAGTAAGGCATGACTAACAGGATTTTTTTAAAAAGCATTTTTAGAGTCTGTTCAAACCATCTATTTCTGTTGAAGGAAATCAAACATTAGCAAGTTTTTCAGTAATTCTAAACTAAAGCTCATGGTGTCACATTTAACCTGTGTGGTGTGAACCTGCCTGCTATTCACTTTGGAAACCTTTCTAGGATTTAATAATCATCAGTGAATTGAACTACTTAGGCCATTAAACATTCATCTCTTCTGCTATTTCAATGTAAAACTAGGTGCCTGCTTTTCATGTCAGCTGGGGTGAGAATGTTAGAGAGCAGGATTGAGAATTAACTGGAAAATTAGCGTAGATTCACTTGTGAGCTGTAAGTGACTTGGATAGGAAAGCTGGAAGTGGTTAGTGGGGGATGTGGCAACATGGAGAGTGGGCCTGCTTTCTTTCTTTCTTTCTTTCTTTCTTTCTTTCTTTCTTTCTTTCTTTCTTTCTTTCTTTCTTTCTTTCTTTCT
>JAWWES010000115.1:18860563-18876162 GCA_035583135.1 Lophotriccus pileatus
CACGGGGGTGGGGGAGGAGCAACACAGAATCATAGAACCATAGAATGGTTTGGGCTGAAAGGGACCTCAGGGATCATCTAGTTTCAACCTCTGCTGCCTTGGGCAGGGACACCTAGAGCAACTTGCTCCAAGCCTGGCTCAAAAGCTGTCACTGAACACTTCCAGGGATGGGGCATCCACAGCTGCTCTGGGCAACCTGTGTCAGTGCCTCACCACCCTCACAGTCAAGAATTCCTTCCTAATATCTAACCTAAGCCTACACTCTTTTGCTTGAAAGCCATTTCCCCTTGTCCTATCAGTACTTATCCATGTAAGAATTCTCTCTTGAGCATTCTTTAGGCCCCTCTTCTTGCTGGATGACGGTGTGCAGGGCCCAGGGCAGGCAGCAGTGATTGGCTCCCATCACTGCCTGCTGAAAGCTGCCAGGAAAACACCAGATGTGGCATCACAGGCTCTTTGGGAAGTTCACAGCCACACTGACCTCTGCAGCTGTTTACCACCAACTCCATCCGCAAACACATACAACCAGGGAACATGGCTAATGCAGGAAGCATGTGTGTGTTTGGGTGTGGAGGAGCCAATCATGTTACAGACGTGGTGGCTGAGCAGTGAAGTGTAAGCCCAAAAAAAGCTGAGTGTGCCCAAGCAGCGTCACCCTTCCTTTGAAAAGTGCAGTGAAGCAAAGATGCGGCTTCTCTGGCTACGTCAGGCACAGCAACACCCTCTGACAAGCTCCATCCTCATCCTGGACTGGCAGCCACAAAGAATACAGTGGCACCTTCACGCTGCTGAATTGAGAGAAAGGATTGGGCCAAGCCCCGTAGCAATCTTCCCTGTCAGCATCTCAACAACAGACATGGTGGTTCCCCTGAGCCTAAACATCAAGGAGTAAACATAGAATAATCTGGGTAAAACTCCATAGTTGCATATATGGAAATGTTTTATTCCCTTGTTTAGTTTGTCATGCTAGGATAGTGAACATTTAGGAGGAAATATAAAATTAAAATGAATTTAAATTTTAATTTAATTAATAAATTGTCATTTTATTTTAACTAAAGTATTTAATTTCAATTCCCAGTCCAGGAAATTTATTTTCCAAGAGTTCATGTGTGTTGAGGTAATCACAGACAAAAATGACAGCAGAGGGAACTGTGTAAAAGGAGCAACACATCTCTTTCCTTTTCTGACAGCACAGCCCCTTGTCAAGAGCAGGCAACAGGCTGTGGACTCCAGAGAGCCCCTGCACCCTCTCCCTTGATGTGACCACCAGCTGGTTCAAGGAGCTGATTGTGGCATTACTCTGTGGCTGAGGGAAAACCACTTTCAGAATCATGCCTGGGCTGGAATCTCCTGTTATTTCTCCACTGACACAGCGTCAGTTTCTGAGGCTCATCCTTAGTGTAAGATACCTGCTAATGAAGGTCTTTGGAGAATAAGGCTGAGAAGGATCCATGCAGGAAACATGGTCTCATAAGATTAATCATACTGTGAATGGATTTGGTGTTTAACATTAGAAAGAGAAGGCAGAAGAGAGCTGTGAGAGGACCTTTTAATATGGATGAGAATGGTCCTTAAAAGAAGGACAAATTACCATTTGCACCTCATAATGCAGAAAACAGGAAGCTTGCACATCTTGGCCATCTTATGAAAATACATGGGTACTCTCTAAGGAGAGAGCTGAAGAGAAGCACTTCTTAATTTATTGAAATTTAGCATTTTAAAATAATTTTCCTGAGGGAATCTGTGTGTAAAAATTTCACCAGTCTATTTTTTTTTTTCCAGAGCTAATAAGAAATATTACAGGGTAATTTCATGCAGATTCTGCATGTGAAGTGTTGTAGTCTGCCTTTTGGAGACAATTGACACAGAATGTATCTTTTATTAATTCACTAATAGATTTATAGAATGAACTATAGCTAGAGGGAGTGTAATCATTGGACTATCTCTAACTGCAGCCCACTATGTTTTTATGCTTTCCTGACACACTGAATAATAGTGGATGTTTTGACATTCAAGGGTCTGCTGAATATCTGAGCAGTCTCTTCTATATCTCAAGCAGAGTAGTTCTGGTCAGTATCCCAATATCTCAGAGTCACAAGTTCATCCCTTCATAAGAATAAAAAGGTATCCTGCTGTTAAGGAAAGAATGCAAGAAACATGCTTCAACAGAGAGAACTTCAAGCTATGAGACTGGAGCAGTTCAATTATGGTTTTCACTTGCCTTGTGCACTGCTTTGCTTATACAGAATTCTTTAAGTTCTGATGTATCAGCAAGAACACTTGATCTATCAGGCCAAACCAAGAATGGCTGCTAAGTGTACTTTTGTGATTATGTATCTGACTGGGAGCAGCCAACGATAAAAAAGCTTTTTTGGCTTTCAAACTCAAGGCTAGTAGCTTCTGAGAGATTCAAGAGCCATTCACAGGATACCATGGAGAATATTTACTGTAAGAACTGATACACACTCAGGTAAACCCAGATGGCCAAACCATGGCTAAGGTATTAAGGAAAAATTTATTCTAAAGTCAAACACCGTAAATACACTGCTAAATCATGCAGTGGGCAAAAGAGTGCAGCAGCAGGCCTGTTATGGTGCTTTTATTACAATATCTTTTGCACACACATAACTTCAAGGCTGTGTTCTCTCTTCCCTGTGCTTTTACTGTCTCACTCTCTCCCAGCAGGGACCTCAACTGTGTCTATGAGAAAGTGTTATCTCTCCACACAGGAATCCTACATCTCAAAATAGGCAGAGGATAAGCATCAGTGTAATAAATGGGATTTTCCCACAGTGATCTTTCCCAGGCCTAGCATTGCCAGCTGCAAAAATCTCTTGAGCAAAAACAACTCTAAAAACAACTTAATCTCTTTTCTTCTCACCAATCTTCCATTTTCAGCCCCTTCCTCCCCACATTTATGTTTTGGACACATAGTTTTTGAGAGAAGCTTCTGACACACCAAAGATGAAAGATCCTGCGGCCAAAAGCAGCCCAAATTGTACTAATGACCTCTTTATTTTCAGCAGACAATACTTTGCCACCCAACTGAAAATCCGGAGTGTATTTGGATATCTGTTTCCAACCATGATTGGGCAGATGTTCATAAGGGAGAAAGCTACATAAGAATGCTTCCTCTCCTGAATTTTAGAACTGTGCCCAAGAAAGCGCCAAATTCATATGGCTCCAGTCGTCCGTCTAAACATACTAAAACTTCCTAAATTATGTTCTTGAAAGCTCAGTGAAAACTCAATATTGTAACTCTTCACCTGTTGCCCATGGAGACTGTTATTCTGCACGCACACTTTGACAGAAGAGATAAGTGGAGAGCATTCCCAGGTCACTTAAGAAGAGTTTCAGCTGCAGACACATAACTCTGTAGGTTATGGGCATTTTAATGTTTATGGTGTTAAAGTGATCACATGTGGGATTTTTTTTCCACTTTTTTGGGGGGATAGTATAAATACTATTTAGTGAGTGTTAGCATTACTGAATACTTTTTGTAGCCCTGGATCATGTGAGCTCTCTTTATGTATGTGCTTGGATATGATTGATATGGGTAGACTTTTACTATAAAATTAGTTGTGGTTTTTGTTGCAGAGTCTGCTTTCTCTTGTGTAACATTTGCTTAAGGTTATTGCAAGTATGTTCCTTGGAAACAGTTCTATGTCTATGTTATCTTTCAAAATCTGGAAAATTTTGTGCTACCCAAGTTGAATAAGATGGTATATTCTATTTTGGGGAGATAACATCAAATCTTAGCTGACTTCCTGATACTTCCACATTTTGGATGTGGATGTTTGAAGGACAGCTGTGAACGCAGCTGTTTCAAAGAATCACCATGGCAATTTAAGAAAAAAATAAAAATCTGTCCTAATAGATTTTAATGAACAATCTGCTATTTATTTAGTTTGATGTTGACAAGTTATCTTAATTTCTTAGCTGGAAGCATCCAAGAAAATGCAAATCAGTTTGAATGAGGAGAATTGTTTGGAAGTTACATTTCTAAATATTTCTATAGATGACTGTGGTTTTTTCCCAGTGATCTTCTACAGGTGGAGTCATGAAGCGTACGTATGGTAAAACATTTTAAGATTTCACATGGCTTTTTATTTTGAGAAATGCTGAGTTTGGTGAGTTGTGATACGGTGATACTGACCTAAACAGAGTAGCTGACTACATTGCTGGGGTAATACGTCAAGATCTTCACTGCTCTTACAGTACATCACAGTTCTCCTCAGCACAGGTTTGTCAGAAAACTTTGAGAACAATGCTGGGTCTTCCAGACTTCCAGAAGATTGTCTGGGAACCCTCACTTGGTATTTCTGGTTTCATCCTCCAAAGGAGCAAACAGAATTTCTGCTAAGAACATACTGGCCTTGAATTTGGCAGTGCTTTATGTTTGGGACACACCTCAATTAGCTTTCCTCTGGAGCTTTCTGAGGAAATGGAGTGAGAGAGCAGAAAAAAAGGCTAATTGATTTGCTTCTCATAGGCAAAATATTTTTTTTTTTTTGCTTTACACACACAGAAAAAGAGGTGCTGGAAATTTCTGGTTTTTTAGGAAAATCTGAAGTTGTGGAATTTTTACTCCATATTGGAACTGGATTGTCTTCCATGTAAAGTATTTTCCAGTGAGTTCCAACTGTCTGTAAGCATAGAATGGCTGGGAAAACTTAGGTTACATGTCATATGTATTCATAATATCGGTTACTGCTGTTTTCTGTTAAACTACATCCTTCAAATTTTAAAATATATCAGGAAAAGGAATGATTTACTACACAAGTGATCACATTGATTTGCCAGGTATGATCACACTTGTTTTTTGTTACATAGCAAGATAACACAGATGGCCGGGTCACTGCTAATTCTAATGTGTGTAGCATGATGTTACTCTGCATGATGCACAACATGAGGCTCAGGCATTCCAAGAGGCACATGGTGATATTTTAATGGGGAAAAAACTTAATTGTCAATTGAATTACAAACATAGGTTTCCCTAGAAATATGACTGTATTGAGTACAGTTCAGGAAACTGCGATCCTTAGTGTATTTTTATAGGACAATTCAGTGCAGTTGTGACAAGCTTAAAGTCCAAAATTCAGTCTGCTTGACGTTACTGTGGGAAGCTGTGCATGACTTCCTGCCTTCTGTAGCTTCAGTTCCTCAGGTTCATCCTCACTGCACGTGAACAATGTTATTCTGTCTGTCTAATATTGCTCATATATTACATGAAGAGCCTGTAATGCAGTCTTAGTAGGAGCGGGCTTTGGGTTTACATTAGTCAGGGGATGTATAACATCTTTATTCATAATATGCCAGCGTAAGGTGAGAGATGCATAAGCCAGTCTGCTCTTGTACTGAAGAACAATTGTCACCTTTCTTCTTGTCCCTGTCACAGGTAAAGAAACATACAGATTTCACTTGAGCAATAAAGAATAAATTTTGAATGTTAAGCATGGCATTCTATGGTCCAAATTAAAAAGAGAGGGAGAAAAAGTAATGAATTGTTAATGGGAGGGTGATTACTGTGGGAAGCTTCCCTGGAAACTGGAAAAAATTGCTTGTAGGTGATTCTTCTGTTGGGGTTTGGAGAAATCAAGAGGATAGTAAGTGTATGTGTGTGTATATAAAAGGGTATTTCCTCACAGTCTTGAGGTGAGGAAGTAGAAGAAAATCAAAGTGAAACAGAAATAGACAGAGTTGTTACAGGAATGAGAAATTTCCTATGCTGGTTTGTTCTGAGCAAGTGAAAAGTATTTCACACTTTTGTGTTGAGTTTGGAACAATTTGTATCTTCCTTATGCTTTCATTTTTATATAATCAATATTTATGATGGGATTTTGCTATTTGTTTCATAAAATGCATATTTAAAGTATACTTCAATAATAATGGCAAAAATATTTTTAAAGCATAGGTGTGCATATAAAGTCCATTTAAAATGTAGGTGTTGAGTATTTTATTCAGCTTGCTGGTTTTGTCCACATATGAATACGTGTATGCATACATATGTAAAAGGTTAATGGATTGTCTGGATTTTCCAGCATCACACTGTAAAGTTTTAAGCATGTTTTAAGGCTCAGCATGTCTCTCACATTCTGTCCCAAAGCCATAGAGACGTCTTTGTCCAAAGATGTGTACACATTTATGGAGGGTGTGAAGTTTTTTACAATTTCCTTGGCAACCTAACAATATTTACATCACCACAATTTTCTTATGCAATAAACATTTGCTGTTCAGCTGTCTAGGACATCCCTGATCTCTTCCTTTGAGCTGTGTGACTGGGATAACCCAGATTTTTGAACTGTCATTTTCTGGGCATATGCATGGACGATGGACCTGTTGGGTCCTGTAAATATGTTTGTTTTTTTATTTCATGGAAATGCAAGCAAGAATTCTTTGTGGTCCCATAAAAATTTTGTCAGGGGTGCTTATAAGAAACAGGGAAGTTTTCCCTGGCAAAGTACTAATTTTGTGTCTTTTCTTGCTGCTATTTCAAATTTTGTGAAGAAATCTTCCCAAGTCCTTCAAAGTCTTTTTCTTATTTGCTGTGAGCTGATTCAGTTCTTCACTCATGCAGCTTTTCTGCTTTTCAGAGTTAGCTCTTTGAAATCCAGAAGATGTTGCTGGCATTTGTAATTAATCATGGTACATAATCATAGTACATAATCAAAAGAGGGTACCCATGTCAAATAGATTCTTGTTCAGCTTGCACAAGAACAGATATGTGGATTCAGAAGAGCCTTTCAGGTGTGAGTACATCAAGGCTGTAAATGTTTCTCTTCTACCTTAGGATCCAGACTGGATCCTGCTGATGCAAGAGTCACCTTCCTCCTCTGCAGGATAGTACTTCTATTTGTAGTCCCCAGTGGAAACTAGAGACATTAGGCAGGCCTGGAATGTAAATAAATAAATATCCCCCCCCAATAAAATATAGTATCAATAACAAAAATGACAACAACAATGACAGATTATTATTCTCACAAAACAAAGGATTGGTTTAGAAACTGGAAAATTACTTATCAATGGAGAACTTACTTTTGAGTTTCTTAACAGCTAACCCTCCTTCTCTGGCTTGGGAATGCTGTATATTTCATTGCGAAGGCTGTTTATTTTATTTTAAACGGTTAATGTAAGCCTGAATTGTAATGTAGCTAAGAGCTCCAGAAATTCTCCATGGTTCTGCTGAAGGCATTAGTTTGTCCCTGTGTCAATATGTGTTACTGACTACACAGTACTATGGCCCAAAATTCTGTATCAGATTTTTTCGTGATCTGGGTGCCAGTGGCAGGACCTGAGAAAACAGCATGAAACTGTGTCAGGGGAGGTTTAGGTTAGGTATTAGGAAAAGGTTTTTCACCCAGAGGGTGGTTGAGCACTAGAACAGGCTCCCCATGGAAGTGGTCACAGCACTGAGCCTGAAAGAGTTCAAGAAGTGTTTGGCACATGCCATGATTGTTGGAGCTGTTCTGTGCAGGGCCAGGAGCTGGATTTCAATGATGCTTGTGGATCCCTTCCAACTCAGGATATTCTGTGATTCTATGATTCTGTAATCACCTGCGCTCTGAAGGAAAAGACAGTAAATCATGCTTTCCGGAGGGAATGTATTCCGTTTTCCGAGACACGCAAGAGGCTGAGGGGTACCTCAGCTGGCAGAGTAATGGTACTGGGGATTGCAGGACGCCACATGCTCACAAATGCGAGGTGACATTCGCGGAGAGCAGGGTGGGCTGCAGCGCCTGCCGAGGCCGGCGGGCCGGGCGGGAGCGGCCGCGGGAGGGCGGCAGAGCCTCAGGAACGGAGCGGAGCCGCTGGCCCGTCCTGCTGGGCCGCCAGAGCTGCTGTGCCTGCCACGTATTTGGAAAACAAATCTTGCAACAACATGAGCTAGTCAGAGGGGTCAGCACGGCCCACAGTCACAACAGCAGACAAATGCTGTTATGAACGCAGACTCGATTCTGCTCTTACTTCCATGGGTCATTCATTAACTATCTGTACTATGTCCATCCAGATTTGACTGTAAGGTCCTTGGGGTACGGACTTGTCTAAACGATGTATTGCTATGCACACCTATGACACTGTGCAAATAATTAACTGCTGTAATTATCGTGCTTGTAAAGCACCCTCACTTGACATTGCTACTGGGCAGTTACTGTCATTTGAATGTGACTGCCAACCAGCCTAGGACCTCGAGTTTAAAACTGAAGGGAGGCTAAGCCCTCATTCACTATTGGTCTATTGCCTTTAAGTGTTTGTAGAAATAAACCAAAATTTTACCCATTAAAATTTTCCTTAAGTGCTTTCTGGATGAGAATGACCAAACTGCCTGGAGACTAATGCTTCCCAAAGGAGAGCAGCTGGGAGAACCAGATTCTAGCCCTTGCTCCACTAAATATTTAAACCAGAGCACTAAATATTTAAACAAGAGGGAAATGCATTAGCAAGGGCTCTTGTGAGATCTTGGCGAGTTTTTAATCTATTTCATCATCTTTCAAGATGTCCATCAGTAGCAGATGAGATTTCTAGGGGTCATGGCCTTCCACAGATGCATACCTCCCTTCATGTACTGTCATGATGCTCAGTGTGGAATTGGACATCTTGCCTTTCAGGAATAGTCCAAATCGGAAGCCATGAACAATCTGTGTCTCACCTGGCTCCAGAAAAGCTGCTTGGGATGTTCTCCGTCCCTCTTCCTCGGCTCCCAAAGTGATGCAGTCCACCTGAATATACACGAAGCTTACCAGAGCTGTATGCTTCCTGCCAGACAGAGTGAATACATGAGGAACAAATGCTTTTCTTTCACAGAAAGGGCAGGTAAAAGATCACAAAGCCTTAAGGAAGGAGATTTAAGCAGCCAAGAAGCACTATCAAATCCCTGCTCCTACTACCTGAGTTTTTGAGGTATACTTGGGAGCTTTCTCAGTACATTTCCTTTCCAGTACTGGCAGCTCTGCAGAGGAGCCAGGTCTTGTTCAAAGGGGTTATTTTTGCAGTATAGGAGTCCTGAGCTCTTGCAGGGAGATAACAGAGGACAGCTGGTTAGTAAAGGTTGCTGTCAACAGAGGAAATGTGCAAAAGTAATTTTATACCTGGAATGTGCAGGGATCAAACAGGATTAACATTGCAGAAAACCAAAATAGGCATGTGTGTGCTTGTGTGTGTAAAGATTCATCCCATGATTTCAGGGAGAGAGTGGTGTTCATTCCAGAAATCACACTGGTACCAGCAGGAGCTGGTCTGGCTGTATCAGGGTTGCAGTTAACAGCTTGAAACCAGCACCTAAAGCAGTGGTCAAGCTACTGTTCTGAAGGGGGTAATTTAGGGCTGCTGAAGGCACTGGTGCCTGGGTTATTTCCTTTCTTTATCTCTAGTGGCCAATGCAACACCCAACAGGCCCCTAAAAGGAGGAAACAGCCCAGGTCACTCTCCTTGCAGCTGAGAACCTCAAATGCTTAACTACAGTATCAGGCTCCTTTTCCTTCTTCTCCTCATGCATTTTATCTTGTCTATCCACTGAGGTACCTTCAAGAGGGGGAATAGACTAGGATCACATCTGGTTTATTCATTGCTCTGTGCTGAGATGCATCTGAGGGGAGAGTATGACACAGACTTACACCTCTCCTGGCTTGATGGGACGCTAAGCATGTACCTTAGTGCCCTTTCACTACACGGGGCTTGACATGAGCATTTTTTGCACCACAAGTCCAGCAGAGGGTCTATTCTGGCACCAAGAAGACCATGACCTGCACTTAAGATAGGGACTTAGATGTTACCTCAGTCATCCTGCATCTACATAATGATCTACTGACAATTTCAGTCTGAAGAAATCATGTGTGTATATATAGGCACTTGATTCAAAAAGGCCAGTGAGCCTGTTGTTACACATTGATAACAAACAGGCTTTGTAACATGGATGTGCTCAAGCTTTTCAGCTCTCCTGGGAAGCAGGTTGGTGTTACTCCTATTTTAAAAATGAAGGCTAATTGACTTTGTCTCAAGGGCTTTGGTAGAACAAGCTAGGCAGAGAACAGAGCTGTCCTCAGGCTGTGCTGCCCTGCTTTGGCATCCCCTCTGTGTCAAGGCCAGAGGCCAAGCTCTGCAGCTCTCCCAAGCACATCTGCAGTGCTATTGAATTCAACAGACTCAAACACTCAGGAGAGCAGAATTTGGTCCCAAATATGCAAAAGATTTAAATGGGTGATTTGACACACCATGACAAGAGAGGGACTTCTGAGGAGTAACAAAAGGTTGTGAAATTGCTAAGGGATTAAGTTGTTTGAATCATTGTTCCAGCTTTATTAAAAAAAGGTATAAATTCATTTCAGTTCTTAGCGGATTTCAAGCTGCCAATTTCTGAGCTTTCACAGCCTTTGATGTGATTCCAGCTTTCTATGATGTAAGTGGATTATTTTTTCCTTAATTCTGAATAGACCATTTCCCTCCCAGCCCCCTCCAGAAAAATGTCGCAACAATCAGACTCTAACCAAATGCTGCTTTTTGGCTAATTGTGGATCTTAACCCACCCTCTGCAGTGGTCTATATTTCATATACTTTTCAAGACTTGAGTGTAAGGGGAAGATACTAGTGGTAAACCACTATTTTAAATAGTAATGATCCTAAAACACACAATAGGCCATGGACTTCAGTTCCAAACTGCATACATAAAGAACAGTTAATCCATCCTTTAAATACAGCCAAGTTTGGGGTGGAATATGGCAGCTTTTTAGCATACAGAGCAGCAAAACACAATTTAGGCTGCAGCATGAGGAATAGTTTATCCAACAAAAAGCAAAAGGGAAATGTAGACAGGAAGAATGCAATTATATACCTGGACTTAATCCAAGACACCTGAGCTGACATTTCTGCTATAGCTGAAACAGCCCCGGAACCCTTAAATCAGGACAAACAGTCAAGACTGTGCACCTTGTGCAGTGGCAGAGACGTCCAGTGGTACCAGGGTGCTCCCTGCTGACGTGGATAAGCTGGATCACTGCAGGTTCAGAGGAAGACATCTGCCTATGGAATTATCAGTGTTACAGCCTGTATATTTCCTGCACAGTAATATGTCTGACAAGAATAATACACCATGTGAAAATTGCTGAAATCACTGTTCAGAGAAGTGTGGCTGAAGATATTAATGTATATCTGGGACCAAAAATAATACAGCTTTTAACAGAGAATTGCAATGACAAACTTGGTATTTTATCCCTTTTGGGCAGGCTGTACTTCCTTATGGGGAATGCACACCTTTTAAGTCACAGTGGTAAGCAACGTCCTGAAGAGTCTGGGGGAGATCCAGGAGCAGGGAGATGCAGGAAATTTCCTGTGGGTACTAAGGAAGAATGACCATTCTGTGATGGGGCTATGGGGATGTGGACGTACATCCCTTTTTGGTGACTGTCATACACTGCAACATGTCGTACCACGAGCAGGAACTTGGCTATTGTTCAACATAAAGAGTGGTGTCATTTTGCAATGCAACATAATCATACAGATTAAACTCTTAGAGTAGACCATCTCGTTTTCCTTGCATAGCACTGTGTACTATCATACCAGAGATGTGGAGAATTTGAGGAAATGCTCCACTGGCTTCTCCAGTATGAGCTTGCTTGCAGGTATGCTGAAGATCATCTGGTGCTGCTCCGAAGTTTTTATTTTTAGAGTCTTCTCTGCTATAACCAGCATCTTTAGGCTTTCTGAATTAATTACAGTGTTGCTCTCAAAAGCAAAACAGTGGTTTGTAAATTTGTATGTTTAGCTCTTTTAAATGCTTTATCGCAAGGTTTTAATGAGCAATCATAACCAGTCTCATTACTTGAGACTCACTAGTGATTCTTCCTTGATTGCTTCGCTCTTTGTTAGTAGAATTCAGTACACAGGCTGTGAAACTGATACTGCTGTGATAAATATATGTTTAATTTTGGGATGGCTATGAATTTGTTGTAAGGAAAATATTTTCTTTGCATAAGACTTAAATGAAAGAACTCAAAAGTTGAACAGATAGAAACTAATTTGCATACTCCAGACCTAACTTTTATAGACAATTGAAATCTGAAATTTTGTGCTAAATATGTGTCCAGCAGTTACCTTTATGGTGTTTTCCCTTTGGGAAAAAAGCTTGTTTAATCTATCCTCTATTGTGCACTAGATGGCACTGTTTCATAGCTTGTGGACCTGTTGCTTATAGTGCAACTGAGTTTATTACTCTAGGAGAAAAATTAGTGCTCGGATACTTGCTACATTGGAAATACTGATCAACAAACCCAACATCTTTCACAAGATCTGATTGCTGCCGTTTAATATTCACACTGGTTCAAAGCGAAATACTGAAACAACACTTGGTTTGGGATTTTGGCCTGGAATCTGGAAACAAGGCCCACAGCTTTAAATTACACCAACTTAAGCAAAATCAACTCCCATTTTAGGAGGCTTATGTGGACTTTGAATCCTTGCAAGCCCCTGGCCAAGCAGTCCTGGAAGCCGTGCAGGTGCATGACACCAGAGACAAGGGGACCTTATAGGCATGCATATGTATATACTTGATACCCTCGGACACTCACTATTGTCAGCAGTCCCTGGATTTGGCCTAAAAAGACGCAGCATAAACATGCTGTGTCTGACTTTGTAACTTCATCACTCTCATTTGTAAAATGAGGGTTTCTCCTTTTTTCCCCTCTTATTGGATTAAGCTGTAAATCATAGCTACGCTCAAGTTTCCCTATTTTTGGCTGGGGCCTCAAGGCTGCTATTACTATGAATAATGCTAAGTCTTCATAATGTATTATGGTCCCAAAATAGCAATGACTATATAGGAAACTGTGTCCCAGGATAATACCAGTATGGTTTTTACAGTCCAAGTGGATATTAATTTGAGTAATATTAAGGTTCCCCTTGCAGAATAGCAGACACTAGTTGTTTAAATTTAGGCATTACACTCTATATACCTGAACACAGAATAACTCTGAGTTGCTCATTATTCTGTTGCACACACTTACTGCTAATATCACTTATGGGACTGTGAGAGGATGAGAGTAAGATCCAGCTATTTGATTTTTTTTTGTATGACACCAAAAATCTTTTGATGTCTCTGATTTGCCAGCTCACATTCATTTGCAGTCCTTCTAGGGTTTGAAACTGGCAGTCCATCAGTGATGGACAAAGGCAGTAACACAGTGAACCACCAAAGCATTCTTGAGAGCCAGTTTGCAAGCATTTCTGGGGATGTCAGATCTGTCTTCCCTCTCACAAAAGCATTTCAACTTGCTTTTGTTCACTAGGTGGCACAAATGCATAAGAGATTGATTTGGAAAAGTTTTCTCTGTAGTTTTACTGTTGATGTTGTAAAATGTGTCCGGGGTAATTTTGAACATGTTTCAAGAGTGACTTAGGCTCCAAAGTTCATTTTTGAAGAAAGACACACAGTGATATATTCACTGGGGACAAGCCAGTGCACCGAGCCTCAGTCATTTGAGCAATGTTTCTTCCAGTGCCTTGACACAACCAGCTGCATTCAAATCCTCCAGGATGAACTGGTTTCATGAAAGACCCTCCTTCCCTTCTTGGTCTTTTCCCAGGTCATAGAACCAGGGGAAAAAAAATTTTTACTAGACCAACACTAGTGTAAAGATACTAATACACATTTTTTTTTAATCAGAGAGGCAAAATACTTGGTGAAAAACTTTAAATTTTCTCAGCTTTAATATTCTCATCCACTTTTAAAAATATAACACATGCTGATATTAAGTTATTGGGACTTTATCTTCCATTCCTGCCACATTCAGGAGTAGAATTTATAGGCAAAAAGGGCAAAGAATTTACAGGAAGATGCATTTCTAGACCTTCTTTGCTTGAGTACTTTTGCCAAGTGAAAACTCAAAAATGGAAAACGACCATCTGAAAAGAAAGAGAAATTTAATTTTCCAGTTTCAGTGAGGAAGTTGGATGCATTAGGGAGCTAAATTTATTATTCTAAGTTTTTTAAAAAGCTTTAAAATATTCAATACTAAAAAATTCACATAAATTCTGATCATGGAGGCAAAAAGTGAAGAAACACCCTAGCTGGGTAGCAGAAACAGTGTAAACTGATCAGCATATTTTAAGAAGTACTGGTAGATGAAACAGATGATAGCCATGCCCTTCCTCTCCTAAGGTTTGGCTGGACAGAGGAAGCAGAGGCATAGTGACAGGGGCTGACCTGTCTTCCTCCTATCCTCCCACCATACCGCTTCTCTCTGAGCTGGAAGGATTGAACTGAGATGGGAGCTTAAAACACTTTATTTGAAGTTCCTTTTCTGGCTTATCAGCACAGGTGGGCTTTGTACATGTGCTTTTAGAAAGTGCTAGCATACATCCCGGAAGAGACGTGTCCTCTACTCCTTTCTCTAAGGCTCTATTTTGCTGCTTAAGATTTCCACATTTTGTCCAAATTGCTATTTCCAGATATGACTTTTTTTTTTTTTTTATTTTTTTTTTTTTTTACATATATTTGCACATATATATTCTGGCTTCATAAATTCTTTCTGTTAAGGAATAATCAACTCTTGAGTTTCTCTCCCTATCTCCACTGCCTTACTCTGAAGATAATAGAAATGATGTGATTTCAAGGTCAGGGGTGAGTACAAGACCTGCCGACTCATGAGGTTTGTGCTGTGCATAAGGAGGGAGCAGGCAGTGGCAGAAAGCCACCACAACCATTAAAATGCAAGTGGAATACTGAAGGTAGGGAGGGCTCAGGCTCTGAAAGTGAGTAACTTAAACATTTTCTTTCCAAACATCTGTAAATTGTTAGTCTGATTTATTTTGAATTAAAAAATCTTTTTTTAGCAGACTGACAGCTTATTTTAATTTTCAGCCATTAGACTTCTCAGATGTTTGAATTTCATGCTGCACCATTGCCTTTGATGCTGGAGAAAGGTGCCTGTGCTCGTTAGGTATACTTGGGTCCTTTACCAAAGAATAGTGGTTTCTTTCTTCCTCTGTGGACAATACCCTCTTACCAGTCTGATCAAGTCCTTGGCACAGTCTGCTGCCCCTCTTGAAAGTCTGATACTGTTTTTAGTCCTATCGGAGACAGCATTGGTCTCACTTCCCAGGCCAGTCAGATGAAGCAGTGTCTTGGTTTAAAGTGTTGTTGTCAAACACTATAAAACGTATGAGATGTCAATGTCTCTGCATGGAAAAAGCCAACATAAAAGAATTCAAGACTTAAAGACCCCTGTCCCCACTCTTTCCTCTCCACTGTTGTCATTTTGCTTTTGTTGCAGTGGTTATTGATTGTTCAGTGAAATTACTTATTCTCTCCTTCTGGAAATCTAGAACTCAACTCATAAAAACTTCTGACTCATGAAGTTACCTCTAATTTCAAAAAGAATTATAGAAGAAAGAAAATGTATTATATGATAACTCTGTTGTTCACTTTGGTTGCTAATAGTGACTCGATTTCAAACAAACGCCTATGATTCTGAGCTTGACTCTCTGACAACTGAATTAACTGGATTTGATATTTTTTTTAAAAAAATCTACAGCTCAGTAAAGACTTCCAGGTAGTTCAAATCTGTGCCTTGTCATGACCACTCTAGAAAACACATGTAAACCCTTAAGCT
>JAWWES010000115.1:18882406-18928874 GCA_035583135.1 Lophotriccus pileatus
GAAAAAACAGGATTTGTGTGTTTGTGTGTTTTGTTTTATTTTATTTTATTTTATTTTATTTTATTTTATTTTATTTTCATTTGCCAGATATTTTGAGAGGACACCTAATTATTTTGCACAATCCCTAGGAAATATCCTACTTGCACAAGAAAAGGGTAACATGTGATAGCCTGTGCAAGCTCCAGTTGGGAGGGCAGTGTTTTTCTTCTTACTCTTGTTTCTTTCTCAGGTGTATGACTATTTTTCATATCCAGGGCAGTTCCATTTCTCTGCTCAGTCAGGCACTCAACCATTTTGCCTAATTATATCTGATGTTTTACTCATAGTATCATGCTCTTCTTCAGAGGAAATGAAAAGCAGATTGTCTCCTTGGCAGCAAAGAATAACAAATGTGCTGCATTGAATAGCTGTTAGATGAAAAAGGGCCACAAACTGCCTCTGTGCCAACCAGTGCTAAAGACACTCTGACAGACAGGAGGCTGCTCTGAGAACTACTCCCAGCTCCTCTGACATCTGAAAGTGCTCTGAAGTAAAGCTGAGATTACTTTGCAGAGATAGAATTGTGGATATCTGACCAGGCAGAGGACATTGGAAAATTTCCAGTAGAATTTTAAAATTTCTTTCAGTGAAGTTTCAATCAAAAACTGAAAAAAAAAATCCTGTACTCCAATAAGGTTGAAAGACAACACTTCATTATTTGAACACAGGGATTTTTTTGATTGTTTTTCAAGTCAAATTTTATTTATGTATTGGACTTTTTGCATTTAAAAAATAATGATTCTCTACCTCTGAAAGCAAATATATATACGTATATATATATATATATATGCAAATAAAAATGCATTAAAAAAGGAAAATCAAATTAAATATTTTGATTTCCAAAGCAGGATATTTTAATGGACCTGAATTTGTTACTTCTTGTTACTGCACCTTTTGCCTCACAGAAGCATTATGGATTTTGTCTTTTTTAATGCTTGGTACAATTCTCCCTGCCCTTCTGAATTGAGATGTTAGAATCTGGCTAGTTTTGTGATTGTAACAATACCTGTGCCATCCATATACTTTACTTACACATTTTATAAGTTATTTCAGATTTCTCTTTTTCATTTTACTAGGAAGATTTTTAATAAGAGTGTGCATTGAAGTAGGGGAGTGTTCATGACTTTTTATAGAGGAGGCATAAGTCCAACATTTGATTTACCTTCTTTAATATTTGCAGAGACTGAATATTAGATCCGAGTCAAAAAAATGGAAGCATGAGAAGAAAAACTGTCACAAAAAGTTCTTACCTCAACTTTCTGTAATTCCATGCTGTTCCGTTCCACCCTATACTGACTATCAGGTTGTCTCGCAGGAATGAGAGGTCTCAGTGCCCTGGGGGACTTCCAGGACTTTCTGTTGTGAGGAGAATCAAACATCAGGAAACCAGAAGTCTTCCACTAGTGCTCAGAACAACAATTCTAATCTAAAAATCCTTTGGTAGAATGGATTTGACAAAATCCTTTGAACAACTCTTGCCACGAGGTGCATTAGACAACCTATTTTTCTGGCATTGCTACTTTTCTTCTTCCAGTGTTACCTAATTCCAATGAGAAATGTGAAATGTGAAACTCATGATTACGTGTTCTGCTGGTTATGCTGCTGAAACAGATAGTTTTCATGTGACTTGTCATACAGTTCTGTTCACATCAGGGTCTGTTTGACACCTTCATAGCATCTGTTAGGAATCACATTTCGTATTTTAAGGAATCTATAATGATAGTTTATAGTGGGTAAGCTCCTCTGGAATTAGCATAATTACACCAAGAGATGTGGAGTCTCCATTAAATCCCATTCCAAATGATTTCTCACTTTCCAAATCACTGTATTCATTCTGAGTTTCAAGGATATGTAATTCTTGGTCAACCTGTGATGGGTGGGATTTTTTCCAGCTTTGATTGTGTTAAGCATCTTACCTAATTGATTTTACCTGCTATGCCAGTTCACTACTCAAGACAGGATTGTTCACATATATCTAATTTTCCCCATGAGATTTCCTAACTACAAATGTCTGCTTTTTAATTTTTTTTTATTTGACTACTGAACCATTTCATTACTGTCCCTGTGCAGATAGACTTTTTTTCCTACTTTTTTCCTGGAAGTTGAATGTGGCAGTATCTTGCATATTACCTTTCACTTATTGTCACAGACAAATTCTAGCCTTCCATTATTACATTATACCACTGTGCAAATGAGAGGCTCATAAACATTGTCTGTCCTTCCCTTACCAGCCAGAAAGTATCATCAAATCTTATTCATATCTTATTCATTTTACTGTTGTCAGTTAGAGAGGCTCAATCTCCAGTTAGATCATGAATTTCAGCTTTGACTCATCATTTCTACTAAGTCTTACTAGAAATATGAGGCAGAAATGTGTTTTTGTTTGTATGTGCAAAAAAATGCTGGGTTATTGTCTGGAAATGGAAAACAGAGATCAAAGCAGAAAATATACTACCTTGAAGATTCTCAAAGCCTTTTTTCAGCAACCTATTGGCTGTGGCATAGTGCTGCAGTGCTTGGGTTACCTCTGAGCCAGGCTCCTCTGACCTTGGATACTTCATCAAGACAAGCACTGATGAGAATGCCCTTTGATTGCCAACCTCACCTCGAGAGGTGGACACCAAAGTACATCATGGCAAAATAAAGCCTAGCTTAAACTCTATCCTGGAGGAAGATGGACAGCTGTGATATTTGGCTCTTAAGGGGCTGCAACAGTAACTCAGGATCAAAATATAATTTGTTCCTAATGGTTTTATTGAAAATTGTCTTCTATGTCTTTCTTTTCCATTTTCTGCCTCGCTCTACTGCTGATGTTATGACTCTGGAGACCTAAGAAACTGCCCTTTCAGAATGAGGAGCTTAAATTTCCGTCCCTTCATATCTTCTGAGCTTTCTAGGTGAGTTGTCAAGTTGTGCAAAGAGACCCAAGACTGTGGAAGTGCTGTTAGCTCCTTTTCCTCTCCAGCTGCTCTGTTACCTCTCCAGCTCCTGAATAGCAGGACCGAGTTCACCACTGCAAAGGGACATATGCTCTCCAAGCACCAGATGGACATGACAGTACAGGGACCTGACAGGACAGAGCTAGGCTTTTCCACTTTTCCACAGTATGTTAATGGTAAGGAGAATAGTCTCCCATAATGCTGGAGAGAGTAGGTATGTTGTGGAAAGAAAAGACAGTGATTAGATCTGGAGATTTTATAGTGTAAAGTTTGTGTCCTACAAGCAATGATTGCTTCTTCTCCACAAAGGCTGTTCTTGGGACAGCTGGTGAGACTTTCTGACTTTTAAACAAAGGATATGGGATGGAGTGAAAATGAAGATAACACTGGGGTCTTAATTACAAATGAAAAAAATGAAGGACACTCCAGACATTTTTCTTTGCGTGCTTGTAATTATTAACCTCATTTGAAAGAGCAGCAGTAGGGTCTCATTCGTGAGTTCTATTTCAGCTTTTTTTTGTCTTGTTTTTTGTGTGTTATCTTTTCAAGTTATTTTTTTTTAGTGCAGTTAATCCATTTTAGAAAACAGACTTTTGAACAATGCTTTTTATTGTTTCATACAGCCCCTGCCTTCCTACCAGCTCAAGTCATGTTGACATATTCACGCAGTTGAAGTTGGCATTTTGACACATGTAGACAGCGTTTTCATTTGATTCCTGGGGATGACTACAATGCCTGAGGTTTCTTGTAACACCCTGAAAAGCATCTGGCTTTGTGCAAGGCTGCATTCCTAAACACTATACCAACTTTGAGGTTCAGCCAATGTTTACTTTGAAAGAGAACTTTTTAATATCAAAAGTAAAGCAGCCTTCCTACATTCCACAAAGGTAGATGGTATTTGCCATTTAAAAAAAATAGTGCAGTAATAATAATGATAGATGAAATTATTGTTTCAGGGAAAGAGTCATAACTGCAGCTGAATCATGGCTGTGGTCTGATGAACAGATAAGCACAATGTGTTTTGCTGTGTCAGGCGTGTGATTAAGAATACATCTTCTCGCTTTATCCTCTATGAAAACAGAAGTGGTGAGGATATTTTCACCTATATTGGAGAACTACCTAATATATTCAGTTTCAAGGGAGGACTGGCTATAATAGGGCAAAGTTTTAGTCCAGACTGCTCTAGCAATGACCTAAGTTTATCGACTTATCACCAAAGGGTGTGGCCCAGTACATCTGAAATATACGTTTCTTACTGATAACCCTCCAAGGCTGAGTTGAATTCAAGCTGTAAGAGAAGTGACTATTTCACTGTTGCCGGTGCATCTAATTATATGCTTACACTCACACCCATCCCATGCTTTGGCAATAGCAATCAGGCAGCAAGACAATATGGCTAAAACCCCTTCTTTTAAAATTTTATTTTATTTTTTAGCACAGCTCCCTTTCTTCTATCTCAGCTGATTGATCTGGCCAATTGCAGGAATGGAGGAAATATCTTTCAGTATTTGTAAAGTTCTGATCTTCAAAAACATGGGTTACTAAGAGCAGCATGCTCTAGCAAGAACAATGATCACTGGAAAAACGATACCATTAAAGATAATTTTAAATTCAGGGTTTAATGTGCTATTTTCCTAAACTTAAAATTGTGCTTTTATTTTTAAAGATTTCTCTCATGCAACTGTTCATTTTGGGTACCAAGGAGAAATCCTTCCAAAGCCGTATGAGGATATATTGGTTTTATCCAGGGTGAACATGACATATGCACACTTCCCTGCAAGAATGACCCTACTTCTTTGTCTCCTACTTAGCAGCTTATCTGTTTTTATAATGATCCAAATAGGGTATCAAATCATCCAAAAAGGGGAGGAGGGCCTATCCATTTGTTTTCATCCCACACAAGATGCATTTCAAATGCTTTGCACTTTCACAAACATTGTGCAATTAATCTCATTCAAAGGCATGCAGCCCATAATATTTAGTCCTGACAACTGTGCCGACACGAAGAAAGAAGTTGCAGCTTTGTTGTTCTGAATCACTTCATGACTACCAGCCAATCCAAACAGATTTTATTTGGGTGTAAGGTTTTTTATGGTATTGTTGCCAAGACAGCTTCATGCTCAATTAAAAGCAAAACATGATGAAGCCCTAAACCTTTTAGCAATTCCAGATCTGCTAATGATGTCAGATTGGGCAGTTCCCCACCAAGGAGACATCATTTATTACAGAGGCTGACATCAGTGGGAGACGATGGTCTGCTGTCAAAGCTCTTTACTGGAACACAGGGGAACTAAACTCCGTTTTCACCTTCCACGTGCAACCTTTGTGTGACCTCGATGAAACCACTCCTTTCTGACTTGACATCATGGTACTTAGGGAGTTCATGATATACTCATATGGTGGATGGTAGCTTCTGAAAAGAGTGGTTTAAGTGCAGTGTGGGAAGCTTGTCGTCATTAGTAATGTGCTTTTGCAATTTAGAAGGGAGTTAAATTCTGGGTTGTAAGTTTGAGTAAAATTTCACTGACTGTATGTAGTGTACTGAAATGTATCAAATTCCACACACATGGTGAAGCGAGACCACCAGGATCAAGCAGACACATGCCAGTTGCCTGGAACCTTCCATTTCTTCTCTAGTACTAGTTTGCCTTCATTTGGGGAATCTGAACAGGAAGTCTTGAAAGTGTGTCTCAATGCCAAATTGTCATTTTGACAGCAATCTAATAACGGTCTCAGATTGTCACCAATTTCAAGTTTTCAGGTGCTGCAATTGATAAAATTGGGAAACTGTAGCTCATGGCAAGCAAAATCAAGAAGAATGACAGTCTGTACCTTTTTCTGAACTTTTTAGGTGATGCTGGAGAGTGTATTTCATGACTATAAGGTACCTGTTATCTCAGTGGGTGTCTATTCCAACAGGAGTGCTTGCTTCCACAACTGCTTTTGATAACCAAGTCAATTTTTTCCTTAAAAATGGTAAAGCCTTCTACCAAATGACTGTCTGAAAAATTATATTTGAACCAAAAAATGGAAGGAAAAAACCCCAACACTGTGTCAGGTCAACCTGAAATGAAAGACTTACAGTTTTTATGGTGAGACCCGTTCTCATCCATCACATTTTTGTAATTGGATATATGTTCAATTCAATGCATCAAATGAGACATTCTTTTAGTGAAAAAAAATGTAGGCAAATTTGGTCTTAAAATGTTGCTTTGGTATGGAAAATGGATTCACTCGGTTTTTTGTCTTTTCTAAAATTATTACTTTTTTGGCTGTTTTTGTGATAGTAAGGGAAACTCAGATATGTCAGGAGGCAGCCTCTTGTGAAATCATAAATCTAATTTTCCAAGAAGAAGAGAACAAGAGGAACACATGGTAACAGCAGGGAAGTTGTGTTCTCCCAAAGCTTAGTGGCATTGTGCACTCAGGTGAATATCTGTAATCATGTTCAGCAGTAACCTTTTAACAAAGAAAATCCCGCCAAAACAGTAGAAACAGTATTTTATATAAGAATGTGACTGCTAAAGAGTAGGAAATATGGGACATTAGTCGTAGTTCAGGGAAGTATGTGAGACTGTCTCTTGCTCAGTGTCAGAGCTCAGATTTAATTGGAGCTCTCTGGAAATTTTTGTTTGGTATTTTTTGTTTTGTTTTGTTTTTCCTTTTCCCCAAACTGTATGTAGATTTTCTCCTTTTGAAAAGACTCTCTTCATTTTCTAGACCGCTGCCAGGTTTCCAGACAGCAGTGGACAACCTGCTGTAGTTCCTGGCTGTAGTGCATGCCAGCCTTGGTGTTAGTGAGATGCACAAACTAATGAGTGCTGTTTTCATGGCTTGTGAAGAAGAAGAAGAGCAAGAAACTAAATGTGTATAGTCCTTTCCTCATCAATAAGGTGGTCTTCCCACCATTTCAGATAATTTTTTTATGCTACTACTGACAGAGTAAATTATCAAAGTCAGTAGATGACAAGTCTAAAAACGGCAACCCAAAATGTACCAGTCTGGAAGCCCAAATCATAATTTCTACTTTGTTTAGATTTCAAAGCATCCTGACCTATTTGCAATAGTGATAAAAAGAAATATTTTCTTCCTATTGGAAAGAGGTCTTTTTTTGTTGTACGTGACAAAGAAGGGAGCTTTCCATACAGATGACTTCTGTCATTTTTATATGATGTGTTGAAAGTAAGAATTTGTATAAATGCTGACTTCTCTTTCCAAGACAAGTGCCTGATGGTAGAGTAGCCTGCTAGCCACTTTCTTGCTCTGAGTAACATTGACTGATGTTAAGTTCCAGCTGGGGAAGAGGCAAAAGAGTGTCCCAGAACTTCATTGCAGGTTACAGACTCTCTCACACCATGAGTTAGATGCTACACCATGCTGGTATTGATTGTTTGACAGACTTATCAAATGGACTTTACGGTCTCTGTTTAGCTATTAACATTCATGCCCTAGAAATCATATCCAGGCAGAGCAGTGAGAGTCAGGTTTGCCAGCAGCCCCATGGTGTGGCTGAAGAGCAGGCAATGTATGTATCATGCTTTGTTTTGGAGGCGCTCAGTCACAGCCACAGACATTCTGTGGTCACTAGACAAGTGAAGGATGCTTGCAGAGCCACAACTTGCTGTAACTGCTCCATATTTCACTGTGCAGGATGATTGCTCTGGCACCCTTTTTTAGCCAAGAATTTGGAAGAATAAAATGGTCCTTCTGTACTGGTCTTACAGTCTGGATCAGAAGAACGTTGCCAGCTGTCATCTCTTACTGATATTGACTTGCAGCAGCACAAGGTTGTGGTGCTCGTAATCTGGTTTCTGTTGCATGAAACCAAACTAGAAGACATGCACGTAAAATCAGGTGGCTACAAATGAACACTCAGTACCTGGGATCAGACTACACTTAGCATGAGGAAGCTGTGGACTTCAGGTCCCCAGCAACAAGTGTTTTGCCCTACAAAGCTGCTCCTATTGATTTGCATTACCCACTGTAAAAGCTGGGTGTATAACCCCAACTGAATTCAAATGGTACTAGAAAAACCTAACTCCTGCTTATGAGTTATCCTTCTGCTGCCTCTGATGATGAGGAGGGGAAGTGCAGAACTAGAAGACTCAGTGCTGCAGGTGTGAATGAACAAAATAAAGCAACCATAACAAGCAATTTCTTAGCCACATTCGTGCAATGTTTGCCACAGGTTCTGCTTCAACTCCAGCAAAATTATTTGTTTGCAAAAGTTAATGTGGGTCAGAGGATGAGAAAGATAAGTGAACCTAGTGACACACAGTGGGGAAGAAACTGGATGCCAAGTAGGAATGCAGTGTTTGGACAAGAAATGTTGCTGTACTGAGCCAAAGGAAAAGGCTCAAGATCAATCATCCAGAAGACGAAAAGCTTTAAAGGCAGAAGAAATGCTAAAGTTAGCATGTGTGGCTTACTATAAATTGGGGTAATCTGAAACAGATATTCTCTGAAGAATACTTCCAATGTTTCCTGGCTCTGCTCCAGCTACTTCAAAGCCCTGTTATCAGTGAATTGTGGTCCCAGTGTTAGGAAAACTGGGCGATGTTCTAAGGAAATGTCAGCTTCAGATCACAGTTTCCTCTCATTTCTGTGAAGAGAGGTCAAATTAGCAAAGTGCTGCCCACACGCCGTCTCTGTCACAGCCCTCTGTGGTCCACTTTGTTAATGCTTGAGCTAATACTTAGGATAGGGAACAAAATTGCTTTGAAACAGTAGGATATTTGATTGAGGAAGCAAAGTTTAAAATAATACCCCAGCAGTATGTGTTGCCAAAATTCTGCAAAGCTGTATTATTCATTAGATATATGCATAACAATTAAGGGAAGTTTCTAATTGCCCTCCTCCACCTGAGTATCCTAAGCTAAGATCTCTTAGGGCATTGAGTAAGCCCGTACCTTGCTATCTGTGTGCTAATTAATGCAAGGTTTGATCAGGTAATTTGGGTGAATGGAATCTTACTTCTGTTGTCTCGTCTAAAGGCAGCAACCTATGAAGCTTCCTCTTCTATCTAAACAGTACCCATGCTGCTCACCATGGCTTAGTTCTCTGTATCTGAAGGGCAGAGTTAAAGATTTATTGTTTTATTTTATGTAAAGTGTCTTTCACAAATCCAGGTGTTGCTCATGGCAAAACACTGAGATTTCTTGATCTATCAGGATTCAGTCTCGTTACTTCAGAAATGGCTTTGCTAGCAGGCCACATTTAAGAGACTTTTTAGAGGTTAGATATTGCTGTCGACAAACTGTCTGAGATCATAAAACTGAATCAACTCAGTTTAGCTATTGACTTTCAATGGAGTTCGATCTGATGTTTTTAGTGAAGATGGTTTACATTACCAGACTTTAGATTTATTTGTGATCACCCTCACACTTCATACTTTAACTCTCGCCAAGAATATACTGAATCCATGCACTGATACAGCAAAAGTCACTATATCAGAAAAGGATCATGGAAGCATCTATAGCTATTGCTAACCACCTAAATGGTGGCATGCAGCCCCACCTTGGTCAAGTGAATCTATAGATACATTCCAGGTCCTCTACACCAAAACCTTTGAAGTGATGGCTAGATAAATGCAATGCCATCCCCAGAGATGAATCAGACTGAATGAGATGGGAGCTGAATTCCATGATTCCACATGTTATGAAAGCAGAGAAAAGCGAAGCTAAACCTTGCTAAGTATATATATACACCATATATACATATATACATATATACACATATACATATATACATATATACATATATATATATATAAAGTGCCCATTAAGGTCTTCTTAATGCTATATATCTATTCAATACATTGATTTAAACCAACTCCAAAGACAGGCTTTTAAAATACATGTGAAAGAAAATCAAAAGATGACAGTTTTTTGGATATGTTTATTTTTGCTAGCTCTGGGAGTACTAATAACTGACAGACAGACTCATTTGCTTCACTGATCATAAATGTAGCTGTAATAATAAGACAGATGACCCTTACAAAACCCTTGGTGAGATTCCACCCCAACAATGGTCTAGATCTTTAATGGTGTCTTCCCTCACAAACACCAGGTAGGTACAGACCATCCTTGGGCAGGGGCATGCACACACATGTGCAGTTTAGGTACAGTACTGTATGCATCACAAACGTTTTGCCTTCATTATATAGTTCTAAACAGAGAAATTACTCTCTATAAAAAGATGAAAATTGTAACACCATTATTCACCAATAATTCTTCAGAATCCCAGGCTAGGTTCAGATGAGATATGAAAGCCTACATTGGTAATAAAAAATTAGAAAAGTCATGCAAGGGATGAGGAGAAAGATAGTTATGTATTACTCAGCTGGAATCATGAATCATGCTCAAGAGTGCCTGAAATATTCAATTCCCACATGCCATCTTTCTGGAAGATGGTATGTGGGATAGATAAAGTAAAAGATTACAAATGAGAGACATTAGACACTTTGTTTGGTGCACTAATAAAAGCTGCTCAGAGGCTCAACTAAATATATCATAAAGACCTATATGGAGTCAGGTAGAATAAGAGCAGAAAAGCTGGAGTAATTGGCAGAGGAATAATACTGTGGATTTGGAAATACACAGTTAAACAGCCTTTGTACTTTTTTTACTCCTAGTGGCAAGTTGGTGCTGATTCTGGCCTTGTTTCTTACTTTTGGCTCACAGCTCCCACCTCTCATAGAACTGCACAAAGTAATTGCTGTGCCGAGCCAGCAATGGTGTTTCATGCATGATCTAAAGATTCATCTCTCTGAGATTAGGTTGCTTGTCTTTCAAGTCTTGTTTTGCTTTTTTGATCACTCTTGTTATTTTAAAAGGCTAAAAAAGAGATCATGGCCAACTATGAGTACTAAATGACTTTCCAAAGGTTAACCTTTGTTCTCTTTGTAAGTCATTTATGAATAGCCAGCTATTCAGTTTGTTCAGTTATTGTGAGTCATTTCATTTCATATTTGGAAGTTTGTCATGAACTATTTGCTCTGTGTTCAGGTAGTCTGACTAGTAGGGTATGACTAGTTGTGCAATTTTGCTGACTGGAATGCTAATAAAAGGGGGGAAGGAATTCAGCATTTTTGGGATGACTGCTTTAACTCTTCCAGGCAAAACCTTTTCTAAGCAAACAGCCACAGAAGTATTCACCAGACTTTCACTTCCAGAAAATAGTTTAACACAATACGGGTCACTTATTTATAGATGTAGAGAACTCCTATAATATTTTCTGAGTGCTATAGAAGTGGTTTACTTTGAACCAATGTTCAGATACCTCATTTGGTGAGCCATCAACTCATTTCACTGTGGGCAGAAGATGTTCTTTTTGTTTAAATGTATAGTGGTTGCAGTCTTATGAATGTCTGATCCCTAGGGATTTGAGCTTCTTAGAAATAGAACTTCTTCCCAATCTATGCTCTCCTATTCCCAGAAACTCATCCAAAGAAGTAGAGCTCATGTAATTGAATAAATTGACTGTGTCTATGGAATAGATCCATGTTAAGCCAGATCTCAAATTTATCATAACAGTTCTACCCTGATTTGCAGCGGCATAAAGGAAAGTTCAGTGCTACACTGATGGGAAACAGTTTTAGAGGAGAAGGACACCCCCTGTCACAATGAATGGCAGACAGTTTGTTAGATTTAAAGTATATGAAGAGGGTAACCTCATGATTTTACTGCCTTTCTCATTTAACCACAACAAAAGTATATCAGACAATAAACTTTAAATCTTTTTATAAGTTTGATATGAAAATGAAAGAAATACTTTTAATTCTGGAAGAATTCAGATGTCAGGAGTGGCAGAGACATCTCTTCTTGGGACTTTGCGGAGGGCTTGCTCCTTCCTAAAGGCAACCCTGCTCGGCCCCATTTAAAGTTTCAAAAGCTCACTTTTCTTTTTTAAAATGCTTCTTCATCAGCCTATTAAGGGACTTGCAATCCTCCTTGTCAGGGAGGAGAACGGAGAGTAGTGCTGCTATGTCATCCAGCCAGTGAAGTGCTCTTTATCACTTCTGCAACTGAAGTAAAAACAAAAGAAATAATGTTGGGTCCATGCCGCAGGTCTATTGCTTTGGGCTGACCCAGGAATTGTTGGATGTGGGCTGAGAGCAGTTACTGTTTAGAGCAGGCCCAACTGTGTGCTAACTGATTAATGACATTCAGTTCTTAATGGTAATAAAGTACAGCTTTCCTCATTGTTGTTACTGCAAAGGAGACCCTGGGTAAAATTTTGCTGCTGCAGGCAGATATTAAAAAAAAAACACATCTGAGAAGCAATGGATATGTTATCTCTTTGAGAAGCAGGGGTATCTCCCCTTGCCTCTCCCATCCTGGGGTCTGACCTTCCTTCCTCAAACCCATCTTTAATGTCACCTACTTAGAGTTACAAAGCGCAGCACTGCTGAGAAAGGTCTGGGTAGTGAGCCTGCCTCTCATCAAGGATGGGTCCTGAGAGCCTCTGAAGGACCTTGACTTCCTCTCTAATCTTTTGAAAAAGATTACGTGAAGAGGAGATGGTGACTGTATATACACTTCAGGGAGGGGAAAGAAGAGGAGGAACATTTCTAAGAAGAGTTAAGTAATTCTCTCAGTTAGCCTGGTGCAACCTTCCACCAAAGGACTGTTTAGCTGGGAAGATCCCTGCACACGCTGAAAGACACAATTTCCAATCTGATTTTCACAACCTCTCTGGGATATTGCAGACAACTTTCTTTATCTTTTACATTATCAGGGCATTTACGGAAATTTACAAAAAGCCAGTTTGCCTCAGATATTGTGAAATTAAAATTGTGAGAAAAAAGATTAAACCCAAGAAGATTCTGAATACTGGAGTTGTTCCAGGAGCTATGACTGTGTAGGCTTTAATCTTCTGTATGTTTCATGGTTTGCATCACCAACAGAAAATTATCTTTATGTTCAGTTTTAAGTAGAGAGAAGTAAATTAAAGAGATACATCATCCAAATTTTACCCTTATGATGATCAAAGGTTGTCTGTCAGAGAGAACAGGTGGGTTCAAATTAGAAGATAGGAAATGTTACGTAAAGGAACACTAACACAAAGAATTCTAACAGGTCATTTTATCATTAAATCAGCAAGATTCATCTTAAAGGTATAATTTGCTTTGTGTATTCCCTGGATGATGGGAGGCCAGTGTTTCACAGTGGACAGAGCATTGCTGGGTAGCCTGTGAGAGGCAGAAGCTCTTATTTTTAGCACTGCTCTGTTTGAGACCTCTTGCAAGCATATCCTTTCCATAGCTTTCTCCAGTTTTCCCTTCCTAAAGTGGGGAAGCTGATTTTAAAAGCACTTTGAAACTCTATATGGTATAAGGATTTTGGTCACAGGCTTTTTTTTGATTTAGAAAAAAAAATTCATGAGGCAGAAAGCCACCTTGTCCCTCAAACCTTTGTAGCTTTTGCCCTCTTTTTTGAGAATGCCAGTGACTGAGATGAACTGTGACAATGCCTTTTGAAGTGAGAAGCCTGGTGCCTGCCATATCAGCTGAGAATCCCAAACACATTTAATAGGCTTTGGTCTTCTGAGTAGCTCAGTGAAGCCAAGCACAATGTTGCTGTTATGGTAAGGCCAAGATTTTTGTGCAGTTTTTTTTCTTTAAACAGGACTGGAAAAACTGCACGAAGAGCCTTTTCTTCTTTTGTCTCCTTTTTCAGTTCCAGACCAAGACAGAGTCAGACCTTCATGAAAGTCCAGACACTTAAAAAAAAGTAATTGTTTGATTATGTGCATGTTTTTGTGTGTGTGTGGGGGGGGTTACAGCACATACAATTAGTGTGACTCAGGCTCAGGGTCAAAAGTCTGGGTTGACTATGACTGAACTCCTAATTTCCTCCATAGTAAGTCACCCATCCTTTCTCTGAGTCATTCTTCAGCAGACAGCTTGAAGTTTAAAATTAGAAAGTAGAAACATATACCAAGAGAGATGACTGGGGAGAATACTGCAGGCACAGCCTGTTTAAGAGCTGAAGTAGCAGCAGCTATGTCAAGGGGACCCTGTTCTACTGTCCGCAACAGATGCCCCTTAAATTAAGATACTCATAAATAATTCAGGCTGTAGAACATCTGCAAACATATGTGGCATGAATGAATCACGAGCTGGTAAACACAGACATTGATGGTGTCAAACAATCCCTTTGTGCACACTTGCTACACAGGTCTTTTATAGAAGGAGCTCTTCAACAGTGTCAATGGCAGTGGCATTTGTTTTGCACACAGGCCTTTTCAGAGAGTACAGCTCCTTTGCTAGAGATCTTCAGGACTCAGCAGCAGGCAAAGGTTGTAAATGAGACTCTCACTAGATGAATTTGAAAGGAAAGCTGAAAACCTGAAGCATAGAGAAGTAACAGAGTAAGTAATTTATTCTCCTGACTCTCCAGTCCTTTTAATGGTACACTGGTCTTGGAAGGTGTTTATCAAAAATGAGACAATTTATCAGACTAGTGAGCTACCTACTTCTTTAGTTATTTAAAATCTATTAGGTTAAAATGCCTGAACTCAAAAGACAGAGCTGAATAAAGCTGAGATCACTGTGTACATGAATAAAAAGAGCACACAATCTATCATTAATGCATTTGGAAGGAGTTGAGACAGTCTATTCTGCTTGCATAGATCTCTCTCTCGTGTAGTTACACACAACTTTGCACTCCAGTTTTAAGCTGATGATGTCCACACCCTGAACTCTTGTAATGGCCAGGAGATTAATACATTTTTTAAAACGCTCTTTATGTTATTGCAGTGTATGAGAGACTAAGCAGACAAGAAAGAGACAATCAGATTGGATTGCAATGTAGAAAGGATTAAGATGGTTTTCCATTAAAGTTGATATGGAATCTCAGTTGGATCTTCCTCCTTTTCCTCTGTCTAGGTCTTCAGTTTGATGCAAAATCTGTAACTAAAATAAAGTCAAATATGAGCTCATAAAGAGCTTATAGCAGTGACACTCTTAGAATTCACTTTTTCCATACAACAAATACAGGGGAGTTATTGCCAGAAGAAGACTGATTCCTCTGTGTGAATGACAAGGAACATCAATTCGCTAAAAACAAAAAGGAAACAAACCTACTTGAAATGTTTGTTAAGTATTTAAGCTTTCAGCATTTGAAATTGAAAATGTCATCTCTACACCTCAGTTTCTGTCTCTGTCAAAAGGGGTAACTAATGCCATTTCACAGAAAATTTAATAAACAATTGCAACCCCCATAAAGGTGCTCATAGACACAGGAGAAGGTCCTTAAGTGTCCCATTGAAGACAGCTGGTGTTATGTGTGTCTTCACTTCACTAAGAGCAGATTACACTAAGGACAAGGCCCTGACAGAAGGTGTTCTGTCTATCCTACATATCACCATAAAAGTTCCAAATATTAAGCCACGGTTGCTAACATTTGCCAGAAAGTGGAAAGGAGAATGGGTAAAGCTTCCTGATAAGGCCAGGTAACAATCCTTTGCAGATTCCTCTTAAACATAGCTTTCCCTCAGCCTCCTATCAGTCTAACGAATGTGTCTGAAAATAGATTGCATTTTCCTGAGGAGGAGTGCACAAAAACTAAGGAGGAACTCCCCCCAAATTACCACTGCATATAACTGTGTTCTGTAAGAGTCAGCCCTGGGGTTTTCTCCTAGTAAGGATCCCAAACTGAGGATGGGTTTCTGAAATCTTACATGACCTGTCTAACATCCCAGTATCTGAAAACTTGGTTCACATAACTAGTGTTAGGCCAGGAAGGAGAAAAATCCTAGATTAGGCTGAACAAGACCAAACTGATGAATTGATGCTTTTATAGAGTAATAGAATTGTAATCTAAAGATCTAGTCTTCGTTGTTGGAAGGTTTTTCCTACTTGGAGTTGCAAATTAAATGCACTTGTTTCCTTCAGGTTTACTATTGCAACATCAAAAATGACTGAAACAGTCATTTGCTGCACAGAGTGTTTTCTAATGACGTTATATGATTTCTTGAGAAACAGTGTGCAATTAGGAATGTACCTACCATATTCGTTTGAAAAGTTGTATCGTTGTATTGTAAAACTTCCAGAAGCATTTGGTAGCATGAATTTCTTGTCAAAGAGGCAGAGCAATTGAAAGGAATATGGAGGAATGAGAGTGTATAATTTTCACACTTACAAACAGTGGCTAGTTTATTTCCCACAAGGAGGATTATGTTTTGTGTTTCACTCAATGTCACTTACAGTTGTTCGTCAAATAGCTCATGCAGCATTATACAATAACAAAGCCAAAAATATTTTTATGGTTTTTCATCTGTTTCTTTTTTTTTTTTTTTTCCCTGTATTTGTATGATAAATAAGATGGAAAAATGGAGCCAAGGAAGAAATTTCATTAAAGTAATTGTGGTTTGGAAGTGCATTAGGTACTCTCCAGAATATCTTTCTGTCTTTTTCTGATAAAGATCGACTATTTGTGTTTCGTTGAGCAGAAAAAGCTTTTTAGAGGAAAGGAAAGAAAATATGAGAAAGAAATGAAAATACGCTTCTAAAACCCACAGCTTCTAAGGCACCTCAGTGACAATCTTGATTTAAAAACCTGACTGAGCAGCCTTTCATGTATGGGTAAGTTTTTACTTAAGGAAGTGTTTTTATAAAGTACTTAACTTTATAACATGAGGTTCTTGAAACAATATTTGCTGACTTTGTTGAAATGTTGCAGGTTAATTTTTGTTACCATGATTTTTTATGTACAGCACAGTTATGAATATAAATTAAGCTTTAAAGCATTATAATGAAGCAGGAAATTATCCAGTGACAACTTCCCTAACTTTTGCATTGAAGAGAGTTGGGATAAAGATGAAGAGCAATTTCACAGAGAAATGTAATTTGTGCTGAAAAAGAATGTTTGAATTAAATAACCTTCCACCTTCCGAAAACACCAAGATATTTCTTGAAGGTCCAGGAAAAGAAGCTTAACTGTTATTTATTGAACCTGACAGTGAACATCTTCAAAAGCTACGCAGTGAGGTTTGTAACCGCACTCAGGGCTGCACTGTGCCTCCATCAATATGCAGGGATGAAATCCTCTGGAGCAGGCACAGCTTGCACCTCTGGGGTGGTGCTCAGGGAGACTTGCAGCCTTGCAAGATTCCATAAGGGTGTTTGATGTAAATGCAACGGGTCTTCTTCCGCAGTGGGAGGCAGAGGTAGCAGCCTTTTATCAACACTCAGCAGCATCCAGTCTCTTCTTAACTGCATCTGCTACTGTGTCTGAGGATCAAGGAATCGATGACTCTTGTATCTTGTAGCATAAGAGTTGCAATACATTCAGGACTTAATAGCCAACATTTCACCTCTTTTTATTAATTACCACTTGCTCTTTATAATGCAGCATGTTTCATCAAGCTGTTCTGTGTTCTAAGGCCTTACAAGAATCTTGCACTAGAAAGTTCCATCTGTTGCTGCTTTTACTCATCCAAACAGTGCAGGGTTTTTTGCCTGAGTGTTGCTGGAATGGCATCACAGAGCCTGTTTTGAGCCAACAGGATCAGTGTAGAGGCAAAATTTTCAGCAAGTATTTTGACACTGAAGTTAAACATGAATAATGTAATACCCACAATACTGTTTAAATAAGCTTAGGTAACATTTTCATTTTTCTTGCGTGATTTTATTTGGTGACAGAGGAACTATTAGCTGGTTTACACTACAGATCTTGTCCTATTTCCTTTTGTTAGCCTTCATTTCACTGGGGAAGAACTTGAGAGGTAACATGAAACAAAGTTATAGTGAAAATATTTAGGATTTATAATTATTTATAATGTCAGCTGTCTGATAAAAAAAACTTTCTCACTATTTGCATATTATCTGCTAATTTGAATTTTACAATATGCTGTGCTATTTCCCCTGTGAAATAGCACTTCATGAGCAGTCAGAAAAAGGCGTGGGAACCTTTATCTTGCACAAGTCCATGGGGAAGTTTCTTCTAAACCTTTCCTATAATGTTGGTGTAGACAGTGGAAGCCGTAATTTAACTTGTTTCTAATATATTTTTTCTGTTAAACATATAGAATTAAGCCAGGTTTGGACATTCTTGCTTCAAGCTCCTGTGTAGTATAAAAAATGTGTTTAATGAAAATGAAAGTTATAAGGCCATCTAAAATCAAAAGAAAGAGGTCTGATAGCTTTTGGGCAAAGATAGGTAATTTTTACTGACTATTCTGCAGTCAATACTGTCAGTGTGAGCTATTATTAATGATAATTCAAATACATCCTGTAGTCAGTCTGAATGATACAGGAGCCCAAGGCTTCTACACTGAGGACGGTGAAACACAAGAAAAAAATGTGAAGACGATTTCCTTGCAGTACTTTTTCTCATAATTTTCAGAACTCTTACAAAAATAGGTTTAATATAAATGTATATAAAGACATAAATTATATATGTGTGTATGTATACATTGGATAAATAAATATTAAATAAATAAATAAAATTTAAAACCAAAGAGATAGAAATATGTATCTTTTTTTTTGCAAAGGGATAAAAAAGGAAAACCCTTTCTGTAAGGGATTTTGTGCTGCTCTTTCCAGCAGTACATCTAGGGACATTCTGAAGATAATTTTTATGTATGATCTTTTGAAAAATGAAGGAATAATCTGTGTCATATATCTGTGCAACACAACAAGAAAAGACAACTTTGTGTAATTCAGCGCCAAAAAATCATTGGAAGATGTGGTCAGTACAGTTTTATGGCTTTTAGGCCGCAGCGCTTCTTTCAGTTCATGCTGTTCCAACAACTCAACGCAAGTGCTGTCCATGCCCTGGATGGCTTTATTCAATTAAAGCTGCTTCCCAAGGTCTTGGGTCCCTGTGGTGGAATCACGCAGTGCAGACATGTGCATCCGCTGAACTCGAGCTGTACTCGCTGCCAGCTCAGCAGCTTAAGGTCACTTAAGTACTTTCTAGGAGGAAGAAATCACTCCAAAGAATTATCTGCTGGCCTGGTTCCTTCAGACAGGAAAACTGCTAAGTTTCTCAACACCCACGCTTCTGCCAGTGCTTTTGTACGCGTTGCTTTATCTTGTGTTTACATGTTGCTTCCCACTGGGTGCAAGTTATAATTTATATCTGTGTTGTGCCAGCAGATCTTAAGGTGGCAAAGCTGATGGTCTGAGTGTCTTGCCTCACCCATGTGGGCACTTGGTGAGTAATAAACCTGTGAAGTAATAGGTGCTTCTCACAAAGCAAGACAGCATATAAAAACCCCCTTTCTTGCCATTTAATGTTTGCTTCCCTGAACAAGTATAATTCTGGTTTCCTATATTACACCAATGGTCATGAGCTAAGATTATAAGTGGATCAGATTAAATAAGAGAACTGAAGGAGGATGTGTTGGCAAAATGGATATAGTTAGCTTCCTTTAGAGAAGAAGTAATCATACTTTGCTGTAATTCATTAAATCTTGGCCTAAAGAAACTTCAACCCTTAATTAAATCATCCATTAGAGAATTTAACATGACTTGAATTACGCAGTTTGCAAGCACCTGAGTGGTCCTACCTAGACAGCAATTAGAAGGTACACTGTAGCACCCAGTAGTTCCTAAATAACTAATTTTGCCACATTATAAAATTCAGAGCAGAGCTAGTTAAGAACAATTTCATGGCCTTAGATCTTACTAAAACAGTGAAAACAAGAATGACCCACTGGCTGGGTGGTCAACTGCTTCTCAAGCTCTGTGTCTCACAGACTTGATGATAGAAAAGCAGATTTTCACTGGATCATCAAAAAACATTTTTGACCTAGAGTCAAATTTTAACTCTCTTCCACTTCCTGCTGAGATGCTGAGCTGTTCAAAACTAAAAATGTTGCCAACATAAGAAATAAAAAAGGCGCAAATTTATACTTGTGCTTTTCTGTCAAAATTCTCAGAAATGGCTTAACTGTTTGTGGTCAAACTTAGCATAAACTGTTGTCTTAAGCAAAAGCCAAGTGGAGAAAACTGAATCCTAAAAAGATGAAAAAACTGAGTAGCTGGAAGAAAAGCAACCACTCAACTCTTTGAAATGGAAATGCTCAGATAGTGTGATTTCTGCTTTACCCTAGGCAGACTGCCTAAATTCATACTTTTATCTACTGCTACAGGTAAAAACAGGAATGATGTCTGCTTTGCCCAGGGAGGGAGGGAGCTGGGACTATGCAGGGTACTGACAAGGCCAACAGACTTACAGATGGAGAAAACAAAGGTTAGTAATCAGAGCTCAGTATCACCTGGCAAAGGCTAACCCAAATGTCAGCCATGAGCAAGGGTTTGGCTGTGGCTTCACATCCAAATTGCTCCAAGGACAGGAGAGATCTCTGAGTTCTGGTCAGCTGAAAGATGGTGTTTTGCTTCTGTCCTGCTGCAAGATGACTCTGCTATTCCAGCTTGTGGTGTTTTAGCCTTTCTATTTAAGGTGAAAAACCTCAGAAACTGTTTGTTTTCTTTAACATCTCTTAGTTTCTTCAGTCTCAGAGGATGAAGTTATTATTTCTGTACATCAACTCTTTGTTCTTTTTTAGGCTGCTGTAGTTTGTCTGAAATTACTCATTGGGTTCATGTCCCTGAAATTGGAGTAAATTTTGTGGCATGATATCCACACTAGAGCACATCCCCATCTGGAGTTCACTCCAACATAGTTTCTGAAAACCTGGGGCTTCCTGAGGGAAAGAGGTTGTGATAGGGAAGATGCCTAATCTTGATTATCTCTATGATGACCCAGACTCCAAGACAGTCACCAGGTACTGAAGTCTACATCTCTCTGAGATCCACAGGGAAATGAGTTGTTGAAATAAGCGGTATTGATGTTACACAGTGCGAACTCACTTGAGTAAAGCAAAGGACAGCTACACAACTTTGTTATAGCATGTGATGAGCTCTTTAAGAATTCATGTCTTAGAAATAAAGCTCCAGCTTTTAAAAAGGTGGTGATGACTAAATTCTGATGTTCTGTGTAAAATGGAGACATAATTTCTGCATACCTTTGTATTTTCTGAGTCATCATTAATGAGTGGGTCTGTTTTTACTACAGTTCGGCAGAGCCCTGTCACTTCCAGAATTTTTTTAAATGATTTGTGAAGAAGTCCCAATGTCTAGATAAAAATCTGTGTTGACACAATTGTTGTTGGAGTGACTGTTTCTGAGGCAGTCAGACTGAGTAGTTTAAAAGCAAGACTTTTTTCAAGTAACATTCACTGAAATAACTAGCAAAATTCCCTGTCTTGTTTTATACAGGATGCACACTTAATGACCTAATGGGACTGATTTGCCTTAAAATAAAATTAGTCATATTGCTTGTGTGAGTAAAATGAACAGCAGCAGACACACCCATGGGTATCTGCATAATTTACTTTAAATCACTTTAGGCAGCCAAAGAATATGAGGTTCAGGACCATTTAAGTTTAGGGGTATGGTTTTCCATAGATTATTACCTGGAAGAAGCACATTCCACCAGAGGCACTACAGAGCACCTAGGTTAGCTGTCTAGAAATACAGTGTTCATCATCATCTGCAGGGTTTACTTGAAACCAATTTTGTTTTAGACTACTAAAATAATAACATTTCGGTGTCTACAGTGGGTTTGGTGGCAGCATGCAACTTCCTCATTGAAAGTGTAATAAATGATGGCAATCTCTGTTTTTACTTTCTCTTGATATTTTGAGTGAACGTTGCAAGAACAACAAACTCCACACCTGGCATTTTAAGAATGGCAAACTTCACACTTGACATTTAATTTTGGCATAATTTTAAGGCATGTACTGCTGTTATAGTCAGCAATAACACAGTGTAAAATATAATGCTGCCATGTCTTTAGAGATAGAAAATATTAAATATTCATATCCCAAGAAATTACAGATTTGAGGCAACTGTAGAGCACAGAAGTCTTGGACTTTTTCATAGTGGAAAGATAGAGTGTGTGTTTGAAACAGTATGTAATTAAATTCTCTGTGTTGGGGTGTCAGCATTAGGATAAAACCTCTCCCCAGAAGGGCAAATCCATAGAAAAAAGAAGATCATGAACATGTAATAGCAAACCGAACTAGGAGAAATGCATAAATATCAGACAGTAACTCTTCTTTCTAATGCCTTAGTCCTTCATTCTGTTAAAAATGAGTGAAGAATCATTTTGTGCTCTAAACAAGATTTTTGTACATTTTCTTGCATAACACCAAGAGTTAGTGGTAATGACTCATGAAGTTATTCAGCCCTTCCTAAAAGACCAACTTTTCTTTGACTTTATGACCTCCCTTACATACAAATTCCACAAGATTTTTTCAGCATATGCCTATAAAGTAGTTGTGTCAGAATTTATTGCCTTGTAATTCAGTAATAATCTCCTTGTTCTTCCAGTGAAAAAAATAGAGATGAAGAAAGGGGTCCAGTTTTTGCTTTCTTTTATTCTATAGACCTTATTTAAAGCCAAGAGCCAGGTCTTTTTTTTTTTTTACATAGATATAATCTCATGGATAACAAGACGTTTATAATTCATCTTTGTTTGCTACCTTAAGCTTTTCATGCTCTGAATATGAATTTTGTTCCAAAATGTGAATCAACAGCCTTCCACACAATCTATTTTTGCCTTTTGATCTTTCTTTTATACCTTCATGAAAGAAGTGTGATTTTCCAGAGCCTTTCAGAGAGCAATAGTACATACAATGTTATAAGCAATAGGCTTGTGGCATATAAACTGCCTGGCGTCGTGCTAGAGCATGAGTTTGCAGTGAGGGCACTCACTTGAAGGGCAGGAGGCATGACTTTGTCTCCAGCTCTTCCACTGACTTGTCTGACTGCTGCCAAGTCCTTCCATCTCTGTGTCTTTCTTTCTCCTCTCTCTGTTTTGTATTTTTGGTTAGATTTCAAATTATTTTCAGATGGGGGATTATCTCTCACTATGTTTGTGGAACGTCTAGCACAACACAGCTTCAGTGCTGACTGCAGTCTCTAGGCACACCTCAACATAAATATGAGGGAGGGAGAGTTTCATTCTTTCCAAGGAGCTTTTTTTGCTCTATGCAGACCAAACACAGAATGCAAAATCATAGCCTTTGATTACTAATGACCCACGTTTTCCTTGATGTCTTCCCCTAGCTATTACCATGACATTCTTTTTCTATGAATTGATTTTCTAATTATGTCAGTTTTCCAGATCCTAATGAAAAGATTGGAGTAAGATGGTCAGGTATTTAAGGCAGAGGTATGGTATGAGTAGATGTGCAGTGTAGAGCATGCTGAGCCTGTGCCACGCAGTACGGTGTTGAGATCTATATGGCAAAATCCAGAGCCGCACGGAGACAGTAAAATGATAAACTCTACAGCTTTAAAGTCAGCACTAGATCTGCAGTCTTTGCAGTTTGTGGTGTACATGCACCTTTACTGTTCCTAGAAAGTTTCTATTCCAGGGATGCTAAAATCCCTGTACTTTCATGATGGAGCACTTATACCACTTTGTTTTGCCCACACCTGCTTTATGCCAGCTGGCTGCCTTTCAAACTCTGCAGTGCCTATCTACTATTGCAATCTCTTTGAGATTTTGTTCATTGTTCTTAGCTAATCCCGTGGAAAAAAAATCTCTGGGTTTTTTTTGCTTGTTTAGGTTTTTGTGTTTTGGGGTTGTTTGTTTAACAGTTGTGCTGATACAAATGAAATTTGGATGGCTTTTTTTCCTTTTTTTCCCCCTCTCAAATGGAAACACACTTGGGCCTCCTGCTGTATTAGACATGAAGTTTTGTGAGAAAAGCATGGATATTATATATAGTTAGTTGTGGGTATAAATGCAGTCATTAGGTTATACTGGAAAACCATCCTCCATATGTAAGAATTAAGTTTTTCTGGTCTACCCTGAGACGTGTAGTGTTGGTTGGAGTAGCCAAACCAGTTGATATTGCTGGCCCATGGTCCCTTCTCCACTGCTATCATTGTGAGCCCCAGAGCTTTACTGCCTTCTGTCCTGCTACTACTGTGGGACCGACTTTGAGACAGTTTTATTCATGGATTTTCACTGTACACAAAGGGTTTGGGGCATTTACCTTTTTTAGATGACTTTTATTTGCCATAAATCTTTTCTGATTCTCAGGACCAATATCCTTCTGCAGAGTCCAACTGAGTAAACAGACTTTTTTAAAAGGACAAAATCCTGGAGGGTCCTGAAGGAAACAGATCCTGTGACACAACCCAGTAACAAAACCAAGGGAACACTCATCCTTTGCCTTTCTTTAGTTTATTTATCATTTATTTAGTTACCAGAGTTTAACAAGGGAGTGTTTTTGGCTGGAATATGAAAGCAGCTGAGCTCCACTTAACTAATTGTTCTGGCTTTGAGGTTGTTGGAAGATTTGGTCCACCCTAAAATAGCAGTCTTCCCCAATTTGTACTGTCCTGCTTACTCCACAGGAACAAACTGGAGAGTAGTGCACTGTTTATCCCGAGCTCTTTGAAATGTGAATCACTTCAGGACAGCCTCTCCCAGGCTAGACTAGGAAAGCTTATTATCACTGATTTACAAGCCTTTAGAGATCAAAATGGGCCAAACCAACATTTCCTCCCTTCTCCTCTAAAACCACAACAGAGCATCTGTCTGCTTTTGAAAGTAAAAATTCTTTCCATAGTGATTTTATTCTTTTGTACTTCTACTGACAAATAATGTACTAATTTCTCCCTATTGTTTCAAAAGAACTTGCTATTAATTAGTTTCGGGTTTTTTTCTTTAAACATTACTTTCACTCTATTTTTAGAGTATGTTCATTTTCTTTTTATCAGGTTAGGTGTTCACCTATGGAAAATAATCTGCTTAGTTTATTAATAGAAAGATTGTGAATATACTCATAAGCAGGTTGCTGGGCTGATAGTATTGCTGTGTTGTAGTACTTGTAGAATAGATTATGTCTCTCAGTTGTTAATGGAAAGGTGCTTTGTCACAGCATTGGAATCTCACAAAAGGGTTTTTAGGGACATGCAGAGTGATGGATGTCACTGGCCAACGGCCACTTCAGAGCTCTCTGCTGTTTCCTATTTGATTTTCTTGGTGCAGGACCCTGCACTTCTGAACCCTGGATGCAACAGTACCTCCTGTTCTTTGTGAAACTCCTTGACGCAAAAACCCAGCCCTCAAAGCACAGGCATTACTAATGACACTATCCCAGTGTAAGAAGGGTTAGTCAGCCAAATTCTGACTTTCTAACATCGAGGGGTCACACTAAAAACATTCTTTAAAAGTACAAAAAACAAGAAGACAAAATGAGGGAGCTCTTTTGGATTAGGGAAGGAATCTTTTTGTGTTTTAGTGGCAACCCACATACAAATTCTTGTCTGCTGTTTCTTTAACTTACTGGAGTTGTCAAACAACTGCCAGATAAGGTATTACACTTTCTTAGACAGCAGTGACACTTCTTCACTATATGAAGGGGTCAAGTTGGGATTCATGTTGCCATTACTGCATCTGTGCTGGGACAGAAAATAATTTCACACAGACAGAGCTTCTCCCGTAAGCCAGTTCAGGGAACAGCCTTGGTTATTAGCTGAGCTAAACTAGACATCCACTCTCAGAAGTGTATGCAAGGGCTGCAGAGAGTAGAACACAAGACATGGATTTTGAATAGAACTGTAAGTACAAAAAAGACCTCAGAGCTGTCAGAAACCATAAGACTGTTTGCTCAAATGAGAGGAACCATTCTTTGTGGCCTGGTGTAGTGCAACCACAAAGACAGCCACACATGTATGTGTGTATCCTAAAGGGAAGGTGACAGGAGAAGCATATGGCAATTTTCAGTTGTGCTGCTTGGTACACTGTTAATGGTGAGAAAAAAAACCTGTAGATAATAAGAAACAGTATCTGTACCAGAAGGCTGGGATTTGGGCTTCAGACCATGAACAGTGGTTGAACTTAAGAATTTAGTTTAAAATGTAACCTGGACCAGAACAGAACCTACATGGTTCAGTTATTAACCTGTGTATGCAGTAAACTGTTCTAAGCCACATATCCACGACGTGTGTATGAACAAACTACCTTCTGGCTTGTTCAGTTTTTCTGCAGAATCAAAGAGTTCATTCTGGCGCCCTCAGCCAGTATTTCCCCCTCCTAACCACATCAAGAGCATTCCTAACATATTCCCTAGGAGGTTGCAATCATTCTAATCACAACTTGAATTAAAAAATGTTGGCATTTGTCAACACATTTATAAAATCATCACCTGGAATCTCTTTTTTCTTGCTAATGAAAAACACCTGACTGCAGAAAAGCATTAATTGTTGTAGAAGTGCTGGCAATGCACATGCAAACAGCAGATTTGATCTTGAGAACTGCTCATACCACAACTTTACTACTTTGGATTTTGTTCACTAAATAGCTAAACACAGTTCTCTACATGAGGCTGCCCCTTCTGCTGGAGAGCTACAAGGAAACAGGTTCTGAAGGTGGGCTGCCAACATCCTCCTTCCCTCCATAGGCAACCGTAGGAATAAAGGAGAAGGGGCAGTGAATGGAAATGAAAATGAAAGGGAAAAGAGAAGATGAAGACTTGTAGAAGTTGCCCCAACATGCAGTGGGAGATAAGGGCATTTTTTTGGAGAGTGCCACCCTGTACCTGGAAAGAACTGGAAGCTTCTACAAAATTTGTTCTGCTCCAAGAAATATAAACACATTGAATCAGGCACTGATAATGCTGATGTCAGTGTCTCTAATTCTAATACCCTATTCTGTTATCCTAAGAACAACAGCTGAAAGTTGTCGTTTTGTTTTTGGAAACAGAACCACCTTTGGAGAGACATTTGTACATTTCCAGTGCCAAATGTCATAGATATATTGCTCCTCTTCATGCACAGATCACATATCTCAGAGAAACATGAATTAAGCCCTTCCGCTAATTGCTAGTTGATAATTCATCTACTGTGACACCTTCATTTCTGAAGAAACATAATGGGAATCCTTGGGGTGGGGGCTTGTTATTGCAGTAACATTCAGAGCAGATGCTAATGGAGCAGTGCAGAGATGTTTTCTTAACTCAGACTAACAGCTGCACCAGAAAGGTTTCATCAACTTTCTTCAGTCACATAAACATTTCAGGTTGAGACTGCTAAAGTCAGTAAAGAGATTTAGCCCTATGTCACCATTGCTAACAGCTGTAAACCCTCTGATACAGTCATTTTCTAATGCATTGGTGAGATAGGATAAGGGAGAAGGGAACTCAGGAGGCATTATCTGCTGTTATTTAAACTAAAAACACAGGAAAAATCCAGGCAGCAGAATGTAATTTGGGACAATAGCTGTTTCCTGAGCTTTGTGTTGCATGGAGCCCCTGCTGTGGTGACCTGACCTGCTCTTCCTGAGCTGGTAAGTGTTTGAGAAAGGCTGCAGAGGTGAGGTCGTATTTCAAAAGGGTTTGTGGTAGCAAGCACAAGTTCTTCTGCCCACCTAATCCCACCCAAAGGGAACTGCACTTCAGAGGTAACCTCCAAGCTATGGAAAAGTGTCAGATTGTCCAGTGCTCATGGTTGCATAGGGAAATGTGAAAGGGGCTCTGAATACAGCACCGGGTCTCTTGGAGAGGTTTGCAATGCCAGTGGACCATGAGCTTTGCAGTGCAGAACATGCCCAGCCCAGTCCTGTTCCCTCAACTTCCTTCCTGCATGGCCCCTTTCCCAAGAAAAAAAACAACCACAACATCAATCAGTCCACCTGTAGTTGGCAGCATGTAACCCAAACACCTGCGTGCCAGGCACAGCTGGATGTTTGGTACTATTGACCCAGCGCAGTGCAAGCTGCGTGCTGATTGTTTGATCAAGGTGGTTTGGGAGAAGGGAGTGCTGGGGAATAATTTGCAGCAAAATTAAGAAGCTATGTTTTCCCTGGCTGCCTTCATTTCCCTCCTCTCTTTAAAATTCTTTTTACTTTTTAACAACGCTTTCTTTGGGCAGGTGCTTGTGTTGAACCCAAGGAATTTGTTTCGTTAAAAGGAGGGCCTACCAGCCAGATTTTCCTCTGCTAGAGTAAAATCAGATGCAGAGTACAACCTCTCCTAGGTAAGGAAGAGTCTGGAAGTGGAGTGTGATTTAAGAGCAACAGGAATATATTCCCACAGAGCTAAGCAAGTCATACAAAGTGATACCTGAGGGAACTGGAGTAAGGCAAAAGAACAGTGAAGGTGTGCAAAGGGAATAAGACCTTCAGTGGAGCCTCAGATATGAGAATGGAGATGAAAGAGTAGCTGTACACAGAAAAAGGCAAAAAATCAGTGAAATGGCACATGACTATCAATGCAGTAAAGATATAGATGAAAAGAATAACAGGCCATATTCGTGAGGCTTCTGAAGGAAAGAAAATGTCAGTCACAAAAAGAGTAATTAATATACATGGACATATGTAAAGTAAAAGCTATAATGACATGGCATGAAAAGCATTCACTGAGGAACTAGATGGACTAAACAATCTTCTGCAGCCACTTTCAACCCAAATGGTTCTGTGGAAGCAAGCAACCAAGCCAACAAGCAATTAATAAATTAGTGGATTATTATCATCATCTTTGAGTTTTGGTAAGACTTGCAAGCTTCCTGGCATCAAACACCACCACTGCAGGATGTAGCATATGCAGATATGATTATGTCCTGTGTCGAATATTCACCTATGTAACTCCTCTTACCTCTGGTTTTATACTTCTACTTTGTCTCACTAAATTTGAATACATTTTCCTATTTGGAATATACTGTAGTCAAATGTAGTCAAATGTAGTCAAATGTACTGTAGAAAATGATAAAAATAATAGCAAATGTTTTCCTAAAAAAGTAAGCAAAGTAATCAACTTTCCCTGAGTAAGAAGCTCAGTGCAGTTTTTCCAAAGTGTAAGGGACAAAAGTATCCATCTCAGGAAAAAAATTCAAAGTTTAGCAGAGTGTCACTTAAGCAAAGTAGACAGATGAAAGTGTGCCCCTCTCTGGAAATTTCATTTAGCTATTTAAACAAGAAAACCTGTTTCTGAAAACCTGTCTCCTTAGAGTTCGTGAGTGTTAGCTTATCTGAAAATGTAATCCCTTGAAAAGAATATTTAATATGTGATCAGATTTGGACAGTACAAAAGCCCCCACAAACTCCTCAACAAACCAACATTGTTGAGGTTCTATTTCTTCTACAGTAGAAAAAGGTGCAGTAAGCTCTTAATTTCCTCAGTCTTACTGAGAGAGTACTTCTGTTAGACAGGACAAAATGATTGGCAAGGATTTTAAACATATATTTCTGGCATGTGGAAATGTGGCATGTGGACCTTTTGTTTGTGGAAAACTTGGGCTCTTGATCCTCTTTTTCAGTTTTTTCTCTGTAGTTTCCCTAAATTGTACTGGAGTGGTTACTGAAATGGTGTAAACAGTCACAGTTTTTTCAGGGCTCTAAACATAAATTGCAGCTGGCTGCTTTCTGTCCATGGATGCTCTTCCTCACAGCTAATCTGGTGATTAGCTGGACCTCAGCTACAGATTCAGGAGTGACAAAACCCCTCTCCCCACGTACTTCAGCTCAGTGATGAACTGCACTGTAATTTTATGTCTGTTTTTCTAGTCTGTTTTGAGTGTGTTTATAACTGCTCTTTCCTAGAAACAAAAGTCCCTGAACTCCTATGGGAAAAGGCTCAGACTTCTTGAAATGCATTTGGGAGCCTTGAGATGCTTAGGACTTCAGCATTCCCAAAGATTAACAGCTATTTCTGTGGTTTTCAGCATACTTCCAGAGAAACCGAAATTGATTCATCTAGAAAGTGACCAGCCAAAAAATCTAGAGTATGGTGGAAAGGTCCCTAAAATGTCTGCTGTTAAGAATAGTTGTTTGGCTTTTCTGGCAATACTTAAGTAAGATGGTTCTCATTTTAGTTTTCTTCTACTCTTATACTACCCTGCTTTTCACAGGGACTCTTACCATCTCACCTTATTTTGAATACAAGGATACTTGGTGATTTGTTTAGATTCCCCATTGCAGTATTAGTGTACACGATAAAGTTCATGCAACTTGTTTTAAAGTTAGTTTGTAAGTTCCAAATCTTCAGAATACTGTGCAGGTATCCCTTGGAGGCTCAGAAACCAAGGGCCAAAGGAAAAGAATCACAGGATTTTGTCTGTGGTCACATAATTTCCATGATAAACACCTAAAATTCCCCTCTTTCTCTCTCCTTTTGCTTTTTCTGCTCATTTTCTGCAGATCACTTCACTTTCAGCTGATGTATCTGTTTGTTTATTCACCTTTTCAGCACACATCACTCACAAATGGCCTGTAGGTTCCCGTTAGAGGAATGAGAACTCCCAAACATGTTATTGCTGTTGCTTATCACCTGACAAGGGCAACCAGAAATTGGTCTGTGGTCATTTCGACGTTATGCAATGGGGGCTGAATGAGTCTTTATTCCAGTTACCAAAAGCACTAAAATACTATTTTCTGAGAGCTGAACAAAATACTGCCCTTGGAAACACACGTCTGTCTAAATCTTGAAGTCTTTCTCATTTCATCCATTTCTGGAGGAATATTTTTAGCTGTTGAATTTAGTCCTTCAGAATGTCCTGTGGTTTCTTCCAGGACGGAGCTCAATAAATTACTCTCTTCACAAACAACTGAAGTGTGGTTCGGTGGTTCGGATCTCCTGCAGGGTTCAGAAGTTCAGAGCACTAAAGCCCATCTCAGTGTCCATCTTCCCATGCAAAACAAGCAATGGTTTCCATGGATGGGGTCAAGGCCATAAGTGCTTGTAAGTGTCCATGCCAGCACCGTTCTCTGCAGAGCAAAGGAGCTGATGTTTATGTCACTCATGTCTCTGACATCTCTGTTAGATTTTGGGCAGAAACCACTCCCAAGAGGTGCACACTTGCTTGCACATATGCATCCACCTGCCTCCTGCATGCACACACACACCAGGGGCATCCAAGCTTGTGAACATTTTACTCTGCTGCCTTAATTAAATCAATATTGCTTATTACGTGGGTCTGTGTTCTTTCTTTCAACACCTCTGTTTTTAGGTTATAATTCCTTTATATCTTCATTGTTTTTAGTAATTGGACAAAGTGTTTCCCAGCTTAACTTTTTAGCAAATGGCAGGAATCCCAGCAGCCGTGTCATGGGGCCAGGGTTTCAGTATTTCCAGAACCACACATTTGTCCAGGATATTTATGTCATATTTAGCTTGGTTACCAGAAGCAGAATTTTAAGACTGGAAAAAAAGTACCTTTTTTTTTTTTTTAAAGTGTAGATTTATGTCTTATAAATGTGAGATTAGTACCTCAGGAGTGATGGGTTTGACTGTACAGAAAGGGGCTTAGGCCAAGACTCTGGCAGCTGAACCTCAGCTACAGCCAGTGGGTTTAGCCCCAGTGGGGGTTTTCACACAGGGTGGTAACAGTTCAGTGTGAAATCCCTCTCCTCAAAATTCCTGGTGTAGGAATGAGGCCTCACCAAATTATGGCACAGCTGAGAGAAGCTCCCTACACCTTTCCTCACACCCTCACACCTGCCCAGGCTGAACTGAGGTCTATAATCCTCTGTTGCTTCAGCTACCTCTTCAGTGTCTGGGTAGGAAAAAGAGGTTTACCTGGGTCCTCCTTTAGTTTTGAACCAAAAGAACCCAAAAGATCAAACTCATGTAATAATATTCAGGTGGATCTCTACAAGTCTATGGGGCCTGATGGTATTCATCTGAGAATACTCAAGGAGCTAGCTGATGTCATCGCAAAACCTCTGTTGATGGGAATCCAGAGGGGTCCCAACTGACTGGAAGCTGGTGAACACTGTCCCGATTTTCAAGAGGGCAAGAAGAAGGATCCTGGAAACTACAGGCCTGTCAGTCTCACTTCAGTGCCTGTTAAAATAATGGAAAAGAATATTTTGGGAAGTAACACCTGGAGGATAATGCAGTTGTCAGTCACAACCAGCATGGCTTCATGAGGGGGAAGTACTGCTTGTCAAACCTGATTTCCTTCTGTTAGCGGGTAACCCACCTGATTGATCCAGGAAAGCCAGTAGATGTAATAATTTTGGACTTCAGCAAAGCTTTTGATACTGTCTCTCATAGTATCCTTCTGGACAAAATGTCCAGCACACAGCTGAATAACCGTGTTACATGGTGGGTGAGCACCTGCTCAAGGGTTGGGCGCAGAGAAATTATAGTGAATGAGGTGACAGACTGGCATCCAGCCACTAGTAGGGTTCCACAGATCTCAATCCTCAGCCCAGTTCTCTTCAACATCTTCATTAACAATGTGGTGCAGAACTCGGAGGAATACTACTTCAGTTTGTCTATGGCACTAAACTGAGAGAAACTCTGACTCCCTCGAGGGCTGAGAAACCCTGCAGAGAAACATAGACAAGTTAGAGAGGTGGGCAATCACCAGCTCTATGAAGTTCAACAAGACGAAGTGCCGGATTATGCACCTGGGATGGGAGACCTCATCTCAGTCTACAACTTCCTCATGAGGGGAAGACAAGGGGCAGGCACTCATCTCTTCTCTGGTGACCAGTGACAGGACCTGAGGGAGCGGCTTGAAGTTTTGTCAGAGGAGGTTTAGGTTGCATATTAGAAAAATGTATTTGACCAAGAGGGTGGTTGAGCACTGGAAAAGGCTCCCCAAGGAAGTGGTCACAGCACTAACCTGCCAGAATTCAAGAAGTTTTTTGACAATGCCCTTAGGCGTATGTGTCTCTTGGGGCGCTCTTTGCAGAGCAAGGAGTGGGACTGGATCATCCTGATGGGTCCCTTCCCAACTCAGCATATTCTATGATTCTATTTATGAAGCACTTTATTTGGTGATGGGCAAATAGTTTATAGGGGCAAGTGTCCTCCAACTAGATTTGAAACAGAGGCTTTAAAACCAGTTGGCAGACCTCCTACGCTCTTTTGCTAGTACCAGGCATAGAGGCCAACCGTGTGAGTCCTGCAAGCTTCTGACAACACTTGCTGCTCACTAAAACTAACAGGACTTGAAATCTGCCTCATAGGATCAGGCCCCAAAAATTTCCAGTACAGCCATTTCAGCGGCCTCTGTAGGTATATATACAGTAAGGGTGTGCACCCAAATCCTTGCTGCCCCTTTGTTGTTTTTGTCAAAATTAACCCTTCATACAAAACCAGATGTATTGTGCTGATGTTTCTTACAAATCTCTATAATTCCTCTACATTTGGGTGATTCTCAATGGAATGTGACCGCATACAATTTTACCTACATACAATTTTACATTATCAACTTGTATACTTGTTAGGGTCACCTACCACAACAATTAAAAATCTTCTGCTTTGCCAAGAGGTTGTTCTGGGTGCATTGACAGTGAACATGCAAAACAACCTGAAAGAAATGTGATTTTTTTATGTGGAGTTCTTGCAGGATCAGCCTTTAGGTGGATATCCAATTTTCCACATACACTATTCTTTACAATAATTGTACTTGCAAAGTTCCCCCTACACTTTTTATCAGGAATAAACACTGCTGAAATGCATGTATTCCTGATATCAAAATAATGATTACTTGCAAGAAGATGAAAGTTTCAATCAAAAAAATGAAATCACAAAGGAGAAAAGCATGTTCAAATTAAGACTAAGTCCATTAATCTGAGGAACTGATGGACTTGAGAGGGCTTTGATGCTTCAAGGCTGGATATGTGGCCAGGTAGTATCCTGGTTCTGTGTTGCACTGAGGCAATAGGGGTAACATTTGTGCAAGAAGTTTTACACTTTGAGTCTGCCCCTATCACATGCATATGAGGACATCTTACTGAACAGGCCAAGCTGGACACATTTCCTTTATCTTGTCCTGAGGCTGTGCCAATATGACAAAATTTCACTAGACCAGTGTAACAGCACAGTTCTGTGACTTGAGGTGATCAGAAAAGAGAGTGGAGCCATGGGTTTTTATCTGGGTTCCAGGGAGTCTGTGTATTTTACATCAAACAAGTATTAGATAAAAGGTAGAAATCATCCAGGGGGAATGATGACTAGTTTTAGGTAGCTGTTAAATCAGTGCATTGACATTGAACAGATCACTACCTAAAGTACTTCAGTTTCTGATCCCATTTTGTTTAGTTTGCTCTGTGTTGAAAGCTGCTGTGTATGGCCCATCACTTGGGAATTCTGTTATGGAGGCCATAAACCTTTGCATCTTCTAGGTTTGAGTTACTTACCTCTTCTATGAAATATGTCCCTTGATCCCTTCTGCCCAGCTTTGACTGAATCTGTATTATTGACATATCTCTATGTAGGGGCATTATTGGTATTAGTAATATTCTAAACACGCAAAGTCTGTTGTAAACTTACAAAGTAGCACTGGCATGAGGATTGGGACATGGGGATAAAGGGGAAAATAAGAAGCTTGAGCAAGAGGCATTTAGCTTCATCCTACTTCTGGCTTTCCTCCTGCCTTGCTTAATTTCCTTGAGGAAGGCCACGTCTTTCTGGACTTTGCTTTACTCACCCATTAAAGATGACAAGACCCGCTCTACAGGGGTGTTGTGAGGTTTAATGAGCATTCACTGGAAGCCCTCCAGTCACAAAAGTATTGAAAGGGGACATGAGCTGTTTGCCACAGGGATTAATACAAAACTATGCTATTTCTTTTATATCTCTTTTCCCTTCATGTTCCTGCTCATCTTTTACTCTGGTTCAGGCTCCACAGGAAGACAAATGCACTTGTTAAGACTGAAAAAAGCTGACATAATAAATAAAGCAAATAGCATCTGCTGGATTTCTGAGTTGAAGTGTCTTACTGAGCACTTAAAGTAAAATATCAAAGGCTACAAGCGGGACTCCATAGCTAGGAGTCAGAGTGGGAAAAGGAATGCGTTGGGAAAGAAAATGGAAGGAGAGAGGCAGAGTTGGGCCTACCCTATGTTATCTAACCTCTCCCTGGCTACAAGATATTAGACCCAGTCCAAATACAGCAAAAAGATAATTTTGGACTTCTGTGTGTTTCTTCCATCTTTGTCTGCTGTGTGTTGCTATTTGGCCATAGTCAGAGAGAAACACTGCATTAGAAAAATCAAGTGTCATACTGGGAAGTATGAACAGATGTACAAATCAAGTGAAATAATCTTTTCTCACTACTCAGGACTGGCAGCACAATGCCACACTTCAAGACAGACTAACCAGGTAAAGTGGAAAGAAAGGCGAGGAGAATATTAGAAGTCTAGAATTATGAATTAAGATGAAACTTTGGAGGAATTGTGTCGGACAGTCTGCTTTCAGCATATTGGTTTCCTAGACAGCCTCCAGCCTATATTGTTTCAATGGGCTTCTTCTTCTGTGGTGTGGGACTCTGCATATGCCCTCCTTGAATTTAACAAAGTTCCTGTTGGTTCATTTCTCCAGTCCATTTCTGTTCTTCGAAAAGGCAACCCTGTCCTCAAGCCTATCAACCATTCCCCAAAATTTAGTGTCATCTCCAGGCTTCATGAGGGTGCACGTCATCATGAGGGTGCACTTCATCACTTATTCCATATCACTGGTAAAGATGTTAAACAGAATACAGCTTCCAAACAATGTATTTCTTCTAGTCTCCTATAATTAGGACCACCCTGTGGTCAGTACATTTATTTCCAGTAAGAATAGGTGCCAGTTAAGAAGTGTCTATTGTACTCCAGGCAGGTGGCAGCTGTGGAAAAATAAGAATCTTTTACTACTTAACCAGCTATATTAAAATCTATGGAAAAACATCTGACCAAAGTAATCAACCTCCATGGTGGCCTGGTAAACAGCACACATACATTTTGAATTGCATCTACACTGTAAATTATACTTTCTTATCATATTACTTTCTTACCATTGCCAATTAGGATGTAGTTTTCTTATATTACAACACTAAAGAGTGTACTGCTTGGTCAATTATCCCTGAGTGAACTGAAATACAATAGTTGATAACCCACATTTTTATGTTGTGACATTATTTAATTTTGTGTGCATGTGTCTGTAGGCACACTGTGGTAGAAAGCCTTTAATGAGAAAAGTTTGTTGATCCTCTGAATTCGGAGAGTACTTGCTTGTTCTTATTAAGCAGGCATTCTGGTCTATAGAAACAATCAAAACCACCTGCATTTCCTTTGAACCAGAGCCTTGCTTTCAACTGAGCATCCTAGTGTTGTAATACCTCATCATATGCACAGTAGGAAAAAGCACTTACACATTTCACTCCCTCTGTGTGCATCCAGTGAAAATTTGCCAGGCACGTAATCGTGCATGTACCATTACAAGCTAGCAAAACCGACTTAGTCAGTCTTTATTTATTTTTAAATGAGGTGCTCCAAATACGAGGCGGGGCCTGGGCAAGGAGCAAAGAGCAAAGCGGCCACATGAGCGACCCACAGAGCTCTGTGCTGGCTGGTAGGTGATCTCACCTTGGCATGGGCCAGCCCTTGTCAGAAACACATGAAGCTCTAGAAGCCAGAGAGGCACACTAAGCCAGCGTAGCACTCGTGCTGGTTAGCCCTGGTCAAAGCCTAACCCCGCCAGACTTGGGTTGAGCTTCCCAGCACCATGTCCTCTCTGCAGCAGAAGTGTGCCCCGAGAAGTCTGAATTTCCAGTGACTACTGTGGAGCCCCAAGGGGTTTCCAGGATCATCAGACACTCGGTTACAAGCAGGGAATTACTGACTGTCCTGTGGGAGCTCTAAGGTACCACTGAAGGAAGGCACAGTGCTTCAGCTGTGGACGCTGCCAACTCAGTGGTTCTCATGAGTTTGCTGTCTTGCTCCTCCGCATCCTAAAAAAAAATGTATTTAAAAGAACAGTTTCAAGCTAATTTCAAGGGCACAAAGAAAGCACTTTAACTCTTGTCAGAATGTGTCTCTATTGACTAAAGACAATAAATATTTGTATCCTTAGGGGATATGAGCCATACTTAGTGGTGGTGATGAGTTTTATGAGGCAATGTAATTAAGTAATGATTAAAACACAGGGGGATCAATTCAGAGATTGTATACAAAATTTGGGCCTGATTCTGATCTCACTGTCAGTTTACTCTAGATTGTCATGACAGCCTGAAGTAAAACACCCCAATGTTTTATGGTGTTATGGGATGACCTTGCCCTTATTACTCACACAGTCAGTTGTGGAAGTGCAAGGCAGTTAAAATACCATTTTTATTTTTCTGCAGATTCACTGCTGAATTTTTTCAAAATCAGTTTTCATCTTCCAACTTTCAGGCATCAGGAGAGTTCTGTGTTGTATTGTTTTCCTGTAACAATGGAATTAGTTTCATAGAAAGAGCTCTTTTCAGAGTTATTCATATAAGATTCAAAAATAATAACCAAGTTCTCAAACACAATTGAAAAACAGTTCTGAACTCTTCTGCTCTTGATTCTATATCAACTATTCAAAAAATCTTTTCATGTAGAACTTGGGGCAAAAATGATGACAGCAGATTTGAAACATCTCGTGAGTCTCACCTGCCTCTTGCTGCTAAGTGTCTATGCACATAAGAATAGCTCCACCACTAGGCTACACCTTGAATAGTCATTTGTGCTGGAGCATAAATGACTAGATGTGCTAGAAATTTTCACCTGTTCAAGTTGTTGGAGATTTCTGATACAGAAATTTATGCATTGTTGTCACTTTCAACAAGTGTGACTACATGGTCCAGAGACAACACTCCCAGAAGCAGAAATTTTGTTTTGGTCCAGTTAATTGCTGTAGTTGAGGGTAAAAATAGGTAATAAGCTTTGCATACTTTTAATTTGCATGATATGGAGTTTTTCTGTTTCTCATTACTCAGCCTCACATCAGGGAGAATTTATCCACTTCTTTATTTATGACTAGATGGACCTCTACTTAATCTTCGGCCCATGATCCCTAAAGTCTCTAATCTTTTTCGTTCTCAGTGTTTAGCTCTGTTATCATGAGGTCTTTGAAACCCTGCCTCTGAATTCATCTGGGCTGCACTTGCAGCTCTGGGTGATGATGGTGGCAGTGGTGTCATTGATTAGCTGCAGGCTTCTCTATCCTGAACTCAGCTAATAAGAATTTCTCAATTTCAGCAGATGTCTCTGCTCCTTTGCCAAATGGGGAGTTTTTGGACTAGTGATGTGAAAGTCTAGAAACTTGCCACTTAGTCCACCACCTAGGGAGCTTCTCTGATCATGGAAAAGCAGTTCAAGAGAATGTAGTTTTATGAAATGCTGTATGTTCTCTTTTTGTCCTATCTGTCTGAAAAATGTTTTTAAAACCCATGTGAAAAAAAAAAAAAGGATAACCATAAAAATGCAGGCATTACAAACGTCTTTTTGTGTATGCTTAGGTGCATCCCCACTAATATAGAAGCAGTCCTATTACTACATGGTGTCTAGATGATGTACTGATGCCTGTGCAGTCCAGACTCCTGATCCTGAGTAGTCTAGTTAAGGGAACCCAGTGGAGCCTTTTGCTTTCACTGGGGACTTCAGTTCAGTTTCCCAGACTCAAGACAGATTTACCTGTAACCTGGCTCAAGTGAATTGAATTTCAGTCTTTTAGTTCTCACTACTGAAAAAAAAATGAGTGCTATGACACCTAACAGAGGAACTGGATGTAGAACCCATTAACTATATCCTCAAACAATGTGATAAGAGCAACTAGGAAGGTTGAGAGAGACAGAAAGGCAGAAAAGCCACTCTGTTCCCCTATAATCCTCCATTTCAACATCCTGTTGCCTTCAGCAATCTTTGCACATTATAATTCAAAGAAGACTGGATTTAAGCACACGGTTTGAATGAAATAGAGAAAAATAAATATATCAAATCCACAACAAATCATGATCTCATGCAGATAAATAGTGTCAGCAGGGACAAAGACAGAGAATAAAAGAGATGCTACTATCGCCCTGAAGCAAATAACGCTGCAGGAAAGTGATGGTACTGCCACAAATACAGCAATGAGGCACAGAGAGGAGGTCTGGATCTAGGTATTGCTGAGCACTCTCTGTGGTTGAGATTGCTTAACTTCTATGCTGTTAGGTGTCCAGCTGAATTGTTGTAGGCTTGTCTTGGCTCCATTCTGAGAAAGAGAAATCCAACCTAGAGGTCTTCTACATGCTGTACCAAGTTCAGTTCAAAGGATGAGACAAAATGAATGTAAAATTTAGAGGGCCACATGACAAAACTAAAATATGCGCACTGTAGACGTCTTAAGTTAAGGGAGATTCATCCTGCCTTGGGATTCAAGATGTGATGTTGCTTTCTGAAAAGTTTTTAAGATCAGGCATAGGGATTCCTATATGAGCACAATCAAGTAGAAAATGAACATGTGGTACAAACATCAAGGTCCAATACAGTGGGCATTTACTTCAATTTTAAATACTTTTCTAGGCAATAACAGGCAATGTGCTGAAAATATGGCCTGACACAAGGATCCTTTCATTTTTATAAGCCCACTTAAAGTTTTCCTCTTTATAGTGTACTTTAAAAGAAGCAGTAATCTTAATCCCTACAATCTTGACCTCAAATTACATTTTAGTGTTTTCTCCATAGCAAAAGAGATGTGATGCAGATGGCATTACCTCATGTAAATCCTTACGGCAGATTATGTTCAATTGCTCCATGCGCACTAACTCTGGAAAATGCACAATATCTCTTTTAGAGGAAATCTCTTGAAAAAATATCTGAAATCTGAGATACGAAACCAGATAGGCCAAGAACCGCTATATTTTATGGAAATCTCACAGTGTCTTGGGCCAGATCTTTGGACAATGTAAGAATGGTGAAACTGAGATATAGCCTTCTTTTCTTTTGTGCACTGGATTACTACTCAGGAAATGTGAGTTCAACTGTGAATTCTGCTGCAAGTATGATGCAGGCTGTGGGCAATGCAGAGCTGCCTCTGCTTCTGTGTGTAAAATCTAGCCAATTTACTTCCCTGGATTACCTGGGCACACCTGGGTGTGCTGCTACAGCTGTAGGATTAGTGTGGCTGTGCAGAAAGATCACACACATCTGGTTAAGGGTTGGTATTTTTATTCTTTGAATTTTTAATATCTTTGCTTTGTAGGCTTCACTTTGGTCTAGGAGTGCCTTAGTACAAAACCCTAGGAGCACCTGCTTATCTGGAGAAAAACATAACTCTTGAAAATTAACTTTTATTTATTTATTTATTTATTTATTTATTTTGGGCAAAGAGTTCTAATGCTGGAAAACACCAAACTTTGGTGAAATAAGAAAAATAACCTCTTTGAGGCAAGCCTCTTTCCCATAAATTGAAACCTCTGCATGCAGTGCCTGCCAAAGAATGCTCTCTTCCTGGAACACAGGGAGCAGAAAGCCAGCAACTTACTTTGAATGTGTTGAACTAAATTTTACAGCTATATCTACTTCTAGACTGACCCTGAGCCTGGCTTTTTTTCTTTTCCTTGCAAATACTACTACTGCTTCTTCCAGTTCATTGGTATATTCCTTAAGGATTGCACATAAACTTGGAGATTTCTGGAAGAAAATATCTTGAATATGAAGCTGATCATAAAGCTACCAAAACCGTAATAATACTCCCTGCCCATTCTTGTGGTATAAAAATATAACTAATGTTAGTCCAGCAAACAGAAAGTGAGACTCTGGAGGGCTCTCTGGAAGTCTTTTTTTGGCTATAGTATTAGTTTTCCCTGTTTAACTTTGTAAACCTGTAATTGGCAATAAAGGAGACCACACTTTTGCTTTCTTAACTAATATTTGTTTAAACCTTACCATAAGGTGCACATAGTGGTTTCTTTTGTTTCCAGCAGTATAAAATTCATAACCAGAGACCAATTTATCATTCAAACAATTATTTTGTATTTTTAACCTAAAATGTCCAGCTTCACAATGTGTTTTTAAAAGACCTAAGCTGTTTGTTTGTTTGTGTGTTTGTTTGTTTTGTTCTTGTTTGTTTTTGTTTTGTTTTGTATTGTTGGGTTTGGTTTTTTTTTCACAGCCTTTTAGTGCTCTCTTGTACATGGGGGCTAATGTGTGGGATCTCATACAGGAAATAGAGATCCCGGATAAAAACAGAGACCTGACCTCAAGACTTACATCTATGTTGGAGTCAGACAGGCAAAGGTGCCCGATCTTGATTATGGTGCCACAAATCTGAAGTTATGTAGTCTGATCATTTCAAGTATGCAACCAATTCCGTAAAAATATAGACAAAGTAGAGCATAGTGTTTGGATCAATGTGTCTATATATCCTGACCATGCATGTTTTCAGAGTGCTTGTTTTCCCTTTGTGGTTAACAGGGATTTTGACTTCTGTTTTTAGAGGAGTGTTAAGAAGGTGGCTCTTCTAAGGTAAATTAAATAGGAAAATAGGCACAGAACTCAAAAGACAAAGGGTAAATAGTTTTGTAGAGATGTACACAACATCTGTAGTGAAAGAGCAATATTTGCAGTGAAAGTGAAAGAGTTTAACACTTCAAGTAATCTAATTTTTTTTTTGACAATGATCTTGTCTGCCTGCCCCAGTTTTAATTTAAAAAAAAGAATCATAATTTTGGGTAAAATGTTCATATAAATGGAATTTAGGTTTGCATGTGTTTCAAATGTTTATGAAAAATAATTTTAACTTAATCCACCCATCCAAGGTGCATATTTTTATAAATATACTGAATCTTACCTAGTGTGCAAGGCTATGCCAAAAGGACAATAATCATAAGCAGAAAATGCACCAGAATCCAGGAGCCTACACTAGGCAAAGAACCCTGGTGTACTTGCCATGTTCTCTATACACTTTCTGAAACACCCTGGACTGTTCTCTTTCAAAGTTGGAATATTAGGCTAGATGCATCTTGAGCTTGACCCTGTTACAAAAGTTCTTATGTTTCATGTTACGAAGAGAACATCTGGAAATAAAAGCTTTGTCTGAGACTGGGCTGAGATTCTTGGTTGCCTTTTAAGAAAAATATCATGTTGATTGCTTTCATCATATAAATATGAACAACAGGAAAAATCTGTCAGCATTTGGTGAGATGTTGTGTCATAGCAGATAAAGTTTTTCTCAGCTCTGATTTCAGACTTTAATAGTGAAACCATCTGTTGAGGACTTCATTTGTTTTGTCTTATTTATCACACTGGATTATCTCCTCAGATAATGTTTCACGAGATCCAAGGGAAAAGCAGTGATAGATTTGGCTGTCTAATTCATCAGCTAAAACTAAGAACAGGCTCATTTGCTGTCTTACAAGTGTCATTTAGGAGGCTTGGACTGTCAATGTAGCAGAAACACAAGGAAGCTTAATGACTGCCTTCTTAGCTGGCACTGATGTTCAGGGACACGACTAAAGGCTTCCAGAGGCAAAATATGAGGTTAGCATGTGATGAAGGGCTAAGGCACCCTGGCTGAGGAGGCTCCCACGAGCTGTGGGTAGCACACTGTGGAAGGATTGTAACATATGTGCCATTGCATTACATAATGGGAAGTGCTTTGGTTTACACACAGAAAATTACTGCACTCTGTAATCATCCCCTTTTTGTCTGAGTTCAGTGACAGCTTTGAACTTGCTGATTGCTTTGGCAGGACTAAATAAGACAGAAAAGAAGGGATTACAGAGCAACTCTGCCATTATGAGGGTAAGCACCTTTCCCAGTTGTGGGAGGCTGACATTCCCCCAACATCTGGAGATCATCCCTCACATTTGGTGGCTGCTGACTCTCCTCCTCAGCTCCTTGGCATAGCAGGTGCTCACAGTGGGAGTCTGCATCTCATCTTGCTGTGTCCCCCCTGGCTTTATACCTGCTGCCCTCAGTGCAGCACAGGAAGGACAGGGCAGAGAGAAATGGTCTGCGAGCCCTGAGGCAGAGAGCATGCAAGAGCTGATGGTGCCCAGGTTAGTGTTGCCTCAGAGATCTGTCCTCCAAGACACTGCACATGCAACAGCCAGTGCATCACCTCTGCCATGAAGGGACAGTATGGGAGTGACCCCGTGGCTCTGTGGAGTGTACTCAGGAGGCAATTTTCTGTCACTCTTGAAGTGAGTACATGTGCAATGCGGAAACCTATTTAGGGTCTATTTGATAGCTTGTGATACAAACAAAATGATGCAGAAGGTTGGAGTTGTGTAAGAAACTCATCTCTTAATCCATTACAGGTGCCACCTGTTTGTGTGTGTTTATGTGACCTAAGGCATAAAGGGGACCTACATGTCTGAAAATGCTGAGATGGGCAGGATCCCCCAAGGATGACAGGCAAGGAATTCCCACTGCTCTGCTGGAGGAGCAGCAGAGGCAAGTCCCAAAGTAACCCAGAAAGAGAACATCTTTCACTATTTCAGTCACTACAGCCCTTGCTCTTGCCCATGCGAACAGAGTCTTAGCAGGGGGCTGCACCAGGTTGGCAAGTCCTTGTGTCAGGCAAAGAAAAAAAGGTGGGAGAATCCAGAGAGGCACAGCCTTCCACCTTCCAGAAACATGTGTATGTAGAGCACCTCTCACTGTGGGGGGTTCTATCTGTGGAAATTTCCATCAACTTGATGAAATGGAGTTCCATGTTTCTGAGAGGCTGCTAGCTGCCTGCTAGCTGAAGCATATTTCTGTGTGCCGCAGCATTTTTGTGTCTCTGCTATAATTCTTTTCATTTTCTGACTTAAGTGTTCAACTGTAACTTCTCTTTCTTTTGGGCTTGAAGTTTTTAATTGACATCTGTCTCTGACTAACGTGGTCCTTGTTCCAAATATTTAAATGATATCTTAAGGAATTTCAGTGTTTTGGACAAAAATTTTTTATACTGTTTATCTGTCTTTTCTTTTTCTTCACTTATGTGCCTTTCTCTTCTTTTTCTTTTAGCTATCATCAGACACCACAATTTTGGTATAACTGATATTCAGGAGTTTTCTGATCCAAGGCTTTAAGTCATATATTACTCCATGGGATTAGCCCTGCGCGAAACCGCATAGTCCTGGATTAGACATTAAGAATATGGATCATGTTTTAAAAATTCATTTATGCAACTGTTGGGTAAAATTAGACTCAGACAAGCTGTTCTTGTCGCAAACCCATGAAAGTTCTCAAGACCTTCCCCCCTTAACCAAAGCTATTTGCCTGCAGGGCATGAAGTTTCCACAATAGTACAATGGGAAAAAACTGTTTCGTGGTCAGTTGGTAACATGTAGTTTTGCAAGAAGATTATGAGGTTGGTTATCACCACATTGTATTATTAACAGCACTCAGAAATACTCAAGCAAGTTGAAGTATCTTTTACTGGTGTCATACTTCTGCACTGACAATAAATTTCTGTGTCAGATATCTTCTGTCCCATGAGGAGCCCAGACAGTAAGTTACAGACATCTGGACAGCATCCTCATGGAAGACATAGTCTCTACTGGTGTGTAATGGAGCCTGTGTAGGGCATGAAAGTGGTTCCAGATTAAAGGATGAGAAATACATGTTCCTGAGAAATGATACCGCATGGCTCAAGTGCACAGAGACAGCAGTTAGAAAGGGACCATAATTTTACAGTCTGTGCTGCCAGCTATAATTCACAGCATGTTCCACAATGTCACACACATAAACAGACTCAGAGGCTCCTGAGAGATTTCAATTTCTCACTGCTCAAAGGAATCCTTTCCTTCTCCTTATTCCTGAAATTATTTGCCTTTGGAAAGGCTATAAGCATGGTAATTTTTGTAGGTTTAAAAAATGAGTGGTTTTGTACCTATGAATGACTGGAATTTCTCGCTAAATTGTAATAACTCTGGGAATTTAGGTCCAGATGCACATATATATTTAAATCTCTAAACCGATGTAACTACTTCTGCAGCTCTATTGGAGAAATAGTTACTGTGATGTGAGCTTCCTCAGACAAATGAACCCACAAACAATAGAGAGGTGGTGAAAGAGGTTCAACTACAAGAGAAACTGTGCAGTCAGGTGGCCTAAGCTCGGACAAGTGTTCTAAATCCCACTTTTAATGGCTGCTTCAGTCACAATTTAATGTGCACTGGGATCCGTGGCCATGTCAGCTGCACAGCCTATGAAGTTTTGTTTCTTTCTGACTAGGGCTGTTCTAGAATGGGCCTATTCAGATTAAAAAAAAATAAAAATTAAATATGTATGTTGAATTTAGTGGCTGTAAAACGTGTCTGCACCACAGTCCTGGAGACAGATCCTTTGCCTTTCCACAGAACTGCTCCAGTTCCCCTGCGTTGCCCTACAGAGGCGTGTTAGTCCAAACCTGAAAGGAAAAACACTGGAAGAGTTGCAGGGTGCAGTGTGTACATCTGTTTAATCACCATTTGCATCCCTCCTGAGACTGTCAGCAAAGCAAGAGCATTAATACCACTCTTGGTATCTCGTGTATTTAATTTATGTAGTTATTCACTGCACAGGAAACAAGACCACTAAACTCATGGCTCAGTCATCACAGAGCATTAAGTGATAACCATTATCAGGACCATTTCAACATCTTTCAAAGCTAATCTTGCAATATGACAAGAAACACTTATGGAAGGAAGCCCTGACTTTGGTTCTGTTCAAGTGCAATCTGTTCGCATGGCTGCTGCTTAAACTGGGTGTCTCCTAAGGGTCTCCCACTTTCAAACTGGTATGGAGAATACACTTTAAATGGTTTTGATTTTTAAAGCATTGTTTAGAGGCAGAGGTCAAGGACACATGGGTCAGGTTTTGTTCTTTGCACTGTGAAAATCAGTCTCAAACTCACTCCCATTTCTTCTGCTCAGCTTTTGATACTCTATATCCCTACCTATAGAGAACCGCTGTGAAAAGAGACTGCTTCAGCTGAAAGAAAGCAAGCCTACAGCTGCAAAGCACTGCTGTCCCTCCTCCTATTCCATTCTGCATCTTATGTTTTCTCATGACTGTGAATCACAATCTCTCACACACAGTGACAGTAATTTGTTGATGTGGAAAGTAAAAAGAATGGCTTTAATCCGACATGCTGTTTTAATTTTAAAGGAAATGCAAGCTGCAAAGTACCAAGAAATAAATAATACTTGCTAATAAGATAATTAGAAAATCCTGTAAGAATAGCAGTGAGGAACATCTGAAAAACAAGCAGAATTTAGCATTCACTTGGCAAACTTTATTTCATATAAAATTCTCTATTAAGAGTTTCAGCTTCATAACAGAAAGCTAAACAATTTTACTGTGACAGTATTGTGATATAAAATATATTACATGTTTAATAGTTTAAAATGTAATAAAAAGTGCTGAGATACTAATTAATATTTTCTTAGTATTTGACCATACCTTACAGCAATTTGTGGAGTGTGGCTCTCTTGTAATTTTTCAGTGATTATTAAAATCTGTAGACTTTCCTCTCTTCTTATTTGTACCTCTGTAAGTGGGTTTTTTTCCTGATTTGTGTCACAGTCAGAGAAATATAAAGCTAGCATGAAACAAGCCAGTCTCCATGGAAATCTGTCTCCGTTTGAGTGGGACACAAGTGTTTTGCTGAGAATAAACCACAGGGGAGACCCAAAAAACTCCTCCCCCTAAGCAATTACAAATCCGAAATTAATGGACTCCGATTGAGGAATAGTGTGGGAAAAGAGACCAAAATTATATCCAGGTAGGAATAACAACCCTTTTATTAAAAAGGTTTATAAG
>JAWWES010000115.1:18928974-18984851 GCA_035583135.1 Lophotriccus pileatus
AATTAACATATCAATACAAGTGGCTGGGGTCTTAATGTGGGTCATTTAAGACTTAGAAAAACTAGTTTGACCAGTTTCTTCTCTTCCAGACAAAAGGGGGGGGGGGGGGAGGGGAGAAGGAACAAATTTCAACCACTTTAACAGAACAAAGAAAACCCATGACAAAATCAAACAGAGTTCCCATGAACTTCAATGGAAACAGGACTGGTCTTGCAATGACAGTGGGATAGATGCATTTCAGTGAGTTAAAAAAATCCCTTAATGACACTTTTCTGGCAGAATAATCATAGGATCATAGCACAGATGTTTAGGTTGGAAGGGACCTTTAAAAGCCATAGCATTGGATCAGCTGCATCAAAACCAGCTATTTAGTGGGAGACATTTAATGAAGAAAAGATAGAAGCTTACATACTATTTATTGGCCTTTACTGTACAATGTCACTTCGAAGTCTCCTTAATAGGAATGGAAAATGATTGGTCATGTCTATACCAATGAACTGCAAGAGGAGTTTGGGACATCCTGGGTTTTTCACTCCCAAAATTTGTTTCCCAAAACTTATTATCAAGGCCACTGTCAGGCAAATTTCAACCTGATTTTTAATTTACTGAATTCTTTTGGATTCATTAAAAACTTAGATTTTTCAACATTTCCAAATGTTTCACCACCCCAACCAGGGCAGATGCTCTGTACTCCATGCAAGGCCACGATTCTCTCTTCTGTCAAGTTCAGTTTCCTGTATCACTGCCATTTATTCAATGCTATAGAGATGCTCGACATACTAAGGTGACTGGACAATCTCTGAGAGCTGAAATTATTTCAAATAGCTAAAATATCTCCTTAGCAAACCTTTTTAAATCTATTTCACTCAGACTTAAAAAAGGTACAGAGCACTCATAAAAATGAGACAAAAAAATTTTGAATTTTACTTTCTCACATAAAACTTTACATTTATAGTTATTTGGTATTTCTTGTTGGTTATTTTTTTTCCCACACTTTCAATATGTACGACTTGTCTTTAAAGCAGCAAATGAGTATGTTAAGACACTCAGAGACACTGATTTCTGAAAGGAATCAGAAGCTATAACCAGGGGTCACCTTTGTCCATATCAAAAGATAGTTAAACTAAATTATGGACAAAAAACCCAGTAAACTACCCTGAACATTCAGATTTTCCTTGGTGCCTTCATTTCCTATCTTGTCTGTTGAGGTTGCAAGACTTTTGGGAACTGATGGCTTGATTTCTGACCTACAAGAGATGCAGTACACCTGCAGTGCTAAAACAAAATAAATGCAGAAGAAAGTGATAAGTGCAAGTCTTTCCAATATGTAAACACTGCAATTTGTATTGCAGCTTTCAAGATGATTCCACTGTACTGATGAATCATTTGTCATGTCTGAGTTTCAGTCATTTACAAGACACACAAGAATATCCAGATTTATAATCATCCCAGTGTTCTGGAGGAATTAGAGTTTAAATAATTATACAGATACTCTTCTGTTTTCTGATTTCAGCATTTTAATTTCCTTTTTCAGTATTATGGTCCCTCTTTCAAGGATGTTCCAAGAAGTAGCAGACCTTCAGTTGTTTATAGGATTCCTTTGTTTACAACATATAGCTAGCTAGTTCTTCAAAATCCTATGAGAAGAACAGGCCTCTAGAAATACTGATAATTTTAATTAAATGTTCAGTCACGAGTGCAAATAATTATTTACCTCTGATGAGAGGAAGACTGGGTTTTAACTGCATTCCAGTCTGAAATAGTAAAAGCATTACAATGAGATTCCTATTCACACTTTTATGAAATGCTAAAAAATAAGTCAATATTTTTCCTTGTATTTCCTGTGTCTTTTAGTTACACAGATGAAAAGCCAGATAATACTTGGAACTACATACAAAAGTGATGGAGATACCAGAAGAATACAGCAGACAGCTTACTAGAAATGGGAACAGGTTTGGGTTTTCATTTGTTTTTTCATTCAGTAACTATCATAACTTGCCACAAGTAAAAAAAAACAAAAACAAAAACAAAAAAACCAAACCAAAACAAAGAAGGCAGTTTAAGGGGAATTTGGAGTTTCCCAAGGGCTCCCTTCTTTTCCTAGTCACCAGAACTTTGCATCTATGAGTGTGGAGGACTTCTGTAGAACACACTCTGCTCCAAGAGCTGCTGAGGATCTGTGAGCTGTCTCTGGCTAAGTGAATTGGAGAACACAGTGGGACCAAATAGGACAATCCAATCCTTCAGTACTTGAGTTCCTCAGTGCAATACATAAACAGTATATGCAACTAATATATATACTGTGAATATATACTGATGAAAAAGAAACTCAATGAGCTGATCCATTTCTCATCTTCTTACATACTGGAGTGGGGAGCTGCTTCCTTTCCTGGCTTCTGGGATGGATTTGCGACTATATTCTTGAATAGGTGTGTATATGTAACTTTGTAGCACTGACATTGTGATTCTCTTGTTCTCCTTCACTAATGGGTAAATGAGTTTTGTGTAGGAACAATATTTGCACTTCAGAACAAATATTAAAAGTGATATAAACAGTGCCATTCTCATGCCAAAGTGTATGTTTAAGATTAAGCTTCTATTTAATTATACTAGTGAATTGCTTTTGAGTTATGAGGCAGTGCTACAGGAAGCAGTTTAATAAACCTGATTTTGTAATTCTCGTATTTTCCTACTTTATGTATGCAGATGAATGTACAAAGTGTCTACAGAAGTTTCATAGAGGTGTTTTGTATTACAGCTTGCTATTTACCGCAACAAAACATTCACAAGTGGACTGGCTGGTAGACAGACAAATGCATATGAGTGTACATGAAGTGATATGAATCCCAAGAATTCAATCGCAGAGCATCTGGAGATTGCTACCTCAAACTTTATGTTGTGTGTTGGAGACCTTTACGCTGGCACAGAGAATGTTTTAGGAGCTGTCTTTGCCTGCCCTTGGCTGCTTTATCCATTACTGCATATTAATACCCCAGGAGAGGCAGAGCTAGGAGGGAACAGATTTCTCCAGGCACATTTTTGCTGTGTGATCTGTGAGGTGAGAAGGGAGCCAGGCAGATTAGTCCTCATCACCCTGCCTTGTTAGCAGAGATGAAGCACCCCATTGCCTGTATGAGGGTGTTTGGTGCTCAATGCCCAGACCACACTGCAGATTTCTGCATCTTCCTAGTAACATCTAACAGCAGGGGGAGGTCTAAGCCAAGTAGCCCTGGTTGAGAGCCTGGCAAGGAAGCTGAGACAAGAGGCCACACAACGTAAGAGAGACGTGGCCGGAAAAGCTTAAGCAAGTTTCTTGAAAAAAAAAAAAGTTCTTGAAAAAAAAAAGAAAGTGAGTAGATGCAAAGAGAAAGGCGGGATAGCCAAAAAACAAAAGCAGCCAGAAAGCTAAATACATGCAGCTGAAGAACTTAAAAAATTCAAGAGGAAGACATGAGAGGTGGCCAGAACAGCATTAACAAAACAGACTCTCCCTTTCCCTTCCCTGATCATCTTTCATTCCACTACATCCTTCTCCTCAATTCTTGGCTCCCCACCCTTTACTCCTCCCTCCTCCTAACCATTGTAGAGAATGGAAGCTTCAAAAAGCTATCAGCTCAACCTTGCACAGGAATAATAGCCTGATACAATGGCCAGACTGATGAGTGAATGTAGGAAACAGTTAATACAATAAACAAAGAATTAAGGCACTTCTAAAAAAACGGAGGGATTTTGCCATTCAATATATAAATATTTTTCTCTACTTAAAGAAGGGGCAATTACAAATACTGTAGACAGAGTGCTGTGATTGTCTTGGCTTGTGAATGACGTGCTGTTTGTCCTGTTTTTCAGTAGTCGTTTTATGTACCTAGGACAACCCTCCTGAACAAAGTCTGTTGAAATGTGATGCCTTGTAATCATACAGTGAAAAAAGCATCGTGATAGTCTTCCTGGATGTATGATGGAAACAAACAAACAAACAAACAACAAAACAAACAAACAAAAACAGAAAAACCCAAGGAAAACATTTTTGTTCATCTGCAACATTTAGAATTTTGTTTGTTCTCATGCATCCAGTTCAAAAGAACAAGAGTTTTGATGTTGTAGCAAATAGATGAATAGTAAAATGACATTTCCACGGACAGTACAGTTCTGAAGAAAAGCTTTCCAAATTCAGCAGAACAGATTCTGCCAGGTGAGAGGAATTCTTGGCTGTGGATAAGTATTGTTGGAGGCATTGCTAATGAAGATATTGGTTTAAGTTGAAAATCGTCATATTAGGCATTTCACTTATGTTGTTGTTTCTGTCACAACAGTGTGGAACAGGCTCCATTGTGCCCTGAACTACACAAGCTCAGAAGATATTTATTCTGTCCCTGGAGATCACAGTCCAGCTGGTGGACTTGTGTAAAATGCAGGAATAAAGACAGAAATTTTATTCCTTGACTTCAGAACGAACATGTTATTGGGTTGCCGAACACACTAAATATTAGTGTCAGAGCTGAGAAATGAATGCAGATCTCCAATATCAGGAGCTAGGTTTGTTCCATTAAACGAAGAGTTTCATTCTTACTGGGTTTTTCTTAGGTAGTGGCAAAAGGGAGACTAAACTTAGATATGGCATTTTATTTTATTCCTAAGCCCACCAGGAAGCTGAGAAACTCCCCATGCTGGTGAGAAGGTGAGTGTGTCACATTCAGGAGCATCAGGGCTTTGAATGTTTTGTAACTGTGCAAGTCCAATATCCTCATTTTGGGCATGTGCAATTCTGACTCATGTCTTTTTATCTGCAGTGATTAGGACTCAGGTTTATGTCTATATTTTAGAATCAATGCAAGTGTCAGCCTGGATTTCCTGACTTCCAAGGTAACTTTGGTCATCACAGTCCGTCTGTGCTGGCATGGGTTCATCTCAGGTCTTTTGCATGCCCAAATGAGTGTTTTGCTCTAAGCTGCAAGTTCTCCTCTTTTGAACTGTCTCAAGGTTATCCCAGCATCTCCAGATTGGTTCATACACTTTGTGTCATCTGGGAAGTCTTCCATGCTTTCTTCTTCCTTTTTATTTTTATTTTTTTAAAATAACACAGCTTGTGTGTATCAGTTTAGAAGGAGCAGCTTCGCTAATAATTGTTATAGGCAGTTTCATGTATATTCCCTCAAAGCTAAACTAGTTTGTAGTATTCAATTACTTGCCATTCTGAGAAAATAATATTGTCTTGTCTTCCTTTCATAGATGTTAATTACTTCCAGATATAGAGCAGAATACTTCACCTTCATCTCTACTCCACAGTTCTGCAAAGCTTTTCTTTCTGACTCAGCCCTGTGTGATGAGAACTACTGCCACCATACAAAAGCTGATGTCAGATCTTTCCTGCCCCGTTCCCTATAAAATCATCCTATAATAGCCCACTTGTAGCCTTGTGCTTGTTTGGACTTTCTGAAGACACCAGGGGTGACAAGTGAGGTGATTGCTGGATAGACTGGAGACAAGCAAGGCAAAAACACAGCCTTGGAGTTAGAAGTAACAGAATAGGAAAGTGTATTACTAAAGCTCTTGTGGCAGAGTAGTGCTCTGCAAGGTGAATGCCTCTGCTGGGATGCAGATGTTACTGTCTCCTGAATGAGATATTAAACCAGATACACACCATTTGTGGTTGTAGAGGTCACATGGGACCTTTTGCAAGACTAAGGATTAAAGGTCTCAGAATGCCAGCCAAGTCCCACTTTGGTAGTTGAATTTTGACTATCTAAATTTTACAACAGTTTGATTTGGAAGAGTTCACTTCCCCTTCAGCAAACAGAGCTGTGTAGTGCTGCTGGTGCAGAATGTCTGCTGCTTTCCACCCGAGAGAGTGTTTCTGCACCACCTTTACTGTCTCATGAACATACGGCCTGTGAATTACTTGGAGTGTACTCCTGATGACATTTGCTATTAAATGCATTACAGGCATTGTTTATGCATGCATACACGCACGTATATGCACATATTCTTCTATATATATCTCTGTTGACTCATCTATATAGCTTGTTCACGTACGGGTGTATGGAAGATATCCTCATTGGGCCAAAACATGCTTTTAGCCAGAAAGGTTTTTTAAGTATATAAATAGTAAGAATATTTGCCACCAGAGTTTATTACATAATAACACAAAAACCAGCAGTGAATGCCCCAGCTATGTTTTTAATCCTTTCTCTCTTTCAACGAATAACTGGTATTGCTGGGAATAGCAGGGTACTAGTGTTAAATCATGATAATAAGCAATATCACCACAGGGCTTGAGCATTAAATGCATGAGGTCCTAATCAGTCCCCAAGCACTGCAGAGTGAGCTGAGAACAGGATTATAAATTGTAAGTAAATTGATTAGTCTTTAGTAGATCTAACTGTGGTCTGGACGCATTTAAAGTGGTTCACATATGTGTTAATGACAATTACGATAAACTTCAGAGTAGCAGTTTTCAACACTAAGGCTCCACAGTGCTTTACTTTTCATGATACAGTGCTGCTGACACACATCCATCCCTGCAGCAGATGACAGAAAATGAACAGCATAAAACCCAGCCAAAGATGAATGTGTTACTTTGGCCCATGACACTGGAACAGTCTTGTGGGCTCACAGAAACCAATGCTGGAGTTTTAATTTTCACGTGAGTTCTGGGTTCTAAGGGCACACCTTAATGTCCCCTGTTCAATAAACTGCCTAGTAGTAAAACAGAGCTACCACAGAAGGACAGAGAAGTTGCTCTGCTCTGCCAATATTCAAACTTTATGGTTCCAGGATGTCTGTTCAGACATCAGGTTTAGACCACTGAAGTTATTCTTTCTGGCAATAACTATGCTGAGCTGTAAAAGGTAGCTCAAGGGCTGAATAATTAAACAGTGGCATCATGATCTTACCCTGTGTCGTACTAGAAAAACCTTGGTTCACGTAAGACATACTTATTGCAGCAAGCATTTTTATTCCAGAGGCTCATTATACTACAGGCAATGGACGTAAGGGAAAGTCAACACTCTAGAAAATCAGAGCTCCAAGAACTTTTGAGAATGAATTAACCTTCTTTTTGCTAGCGTACCCCAACAGTGTAATTAATTCATTCTTATTCTCATCTAGGAAGTATTTCAAGATGACTCATTATGATAATATTGCTTTTTTTTTTTTTTAGAAATGCCATATAATAAGAACATACACACTTCTATGAAATTATATACTAAACCAAGTAAAAACTCTTAGAACTTCAGTCACTATTTAACAAGTGTTCATTTCTTGCACCTAATACTCTTCGTTTTCCTTATCTATACCGTGCCTTTTTCTTTTTTCCTCAGTCATTAGTGTTCTACAATAACATATATTTTTCAGGTCCCTCACTTTTCAAATTTTGGACTGCTGATATTCTGGTTTATTACATAGCTTTTAGGATGCATTTCAAGGAACAGATATTCTAAGTTTTTTGGTGGCAGCAACCTTACCTCATCCAGGTGCCCTCAAAATTACTTTACTTATTTGAGGGAAAGATTCTAAAATAATGTTTCAGTGATTATGTTGAAAAGTGCCTGAAAATACTTTATCTGACTTTATTATAAAATGCTATACAGCTTTTAACTGCATTTATATTATAAAATAAAGTACGTTCATAATGACAATCAGAAAAACTAACAATAAATAGCAACCTGATAATATATTAGGATCAAGAGCTTAGGGAAGAATAAATCACAACTTAGCAGCTAGTTGATAGTAGGTGAATTTGTTGGTCTATTATACTGAATTATATAACATAAAAATTATATCACAAAAATATAAATTCTCTCAAATTATAGCACATAATTTATTATATTCTTATATGTATGACAGTATTTCATAGTGTATGCTTTAACTAAGGTGTTCTTTCTTGTTTTCCTTTGGGAACAAATATCTGCAACTTCTACTAATGCCATGGTACTTCTAAAAAGGAAGACAAAATAAGTACAGTAAAGACAGCTCTCCCTGAATTAAGTTTCTTTTCATACTTTTCCTGAGAATTGACTTCCTATTCCTTATTTTGGATAATATGAACTTTCTCATGTGCTTATAACATGTTGCCTGAAAAAATATGGGACTTTTTCCCCTACAGAGAACAGTGACTTTTACTCCTCACAGTTTAAACAGGTACTTTAGCAACTATAATGGCACCACTACTATAAAAATTCATAATTTTATAACTCACTTCTGAGTTCTTAATTGAATTGCATAACATTTTTAGGCCACTGTACACTTTTTTTTTATGTCTTGAAACTGGTTGAAGAAATTGGTTAACGTTTAAATTATTCCCATTTAATGAGCTTCTTCGTGTCTGTTAATGATGGGGAGGTGCAAAGTACTTATTTTCTGCAAATGCTCCAAAGCTCAGTATGTATTCATGAAAACATGTATGCATTTTGGAATTTTCATGAACTCTGAACAGTGGAGCCTGCGACATGCCATCTGCTATACCACTGCTTAAAAAGTCCCAGGCATCCAGTCAACAAGCAGAAATAATACCTCAGGCCATAGTATACAGGACACATCACAAAAGAGTTTGGGAGCTGCCTGAAAACGGGTTTCAGTAATTGTAAACTATAAATCCATTTGCAAAAAAACAGGGACAGATCATTCCCAACCCTTCCCAAAATGGACAACATACATTATATCTTCAGTTTCACAATGACAATTTGAACATTTGTACTGGTTTTGAAGATGATGTCTATTTTCAGCTTCCCAATGGAAAATAATTGTATTGTTAGTGACCTGTATCAAGAAGATACCTGTACCTGTATCAAGAAGAATTCTGAATGTTATGCTTTCTTCCAGTGCTTTATTCTCCAAATAAAGAACCAGGTTTGTAGTTGATATGAGCAAAAGTAAAATCGTATGTGTTTAATCACCAGTACTGGTTGAGAAAATAGTCCATGACAGTGGACTTGCTCAGGACAAATCCACATACTCTGAGCCCTCCAGACTAATGAGTTGGGACTTCCTTTGTTGTTACAAATGCTGGTGAGCCCAGCAGATTGTGCATGGTTGTGAAGGAAAAGAACATCCGTATTGCTTAAGACATCATCCTTAAATTCCCACATAATCTCTTAGTATTAAAAATGGCTTTGCCCTGACACTTGATGGCTCTTACTGAGTGAGAGCTGTGCACACCTGGCACTTGCTAAGTGAAAATGCATTCCACATAAAATTGTTCAGACTCCCCACCTCACGTTCTGCTGCCTTTCACCTCTTCAAAGCTGGTCTGTTCCAGTTTTATATTTGTTACCCAGGACTTTCATTCTAAACACACTGATGCCTTCATGTCTCCTCACATCCACCTTTCCTCATTCACAGTGTCTCTTGCAATCTACATCTTTTGATAGCCAATCCCATTTATCCCTTTGCGACTCTCTGGGATTGACTCTGTGCAACGGCTTTTTATTGTTCTCTGTCCTCAGAACCACAGAAATGTGAGATGGAAAAGGTTGATGAGGTCATCTTGTTCATATCCCTTGCCAACAGTGAATTGTTTCCTACAGTCTAATTTTAAAATTACTCATTCAGCTGGGCTTCCACCTCTTCTCTTAGAAGATTATTCCACAGTATTAGGCTGTGTATCACACCATTAGGAAGTTTTTCCTGACAGTTATCTTGAATTTTCATTCCTGTGCTTTTGTTCCATAGTTAACAGCTATGTCCCATTGGGCTACTCCAAACAATACATTTCACTCTTTCAGAATGGCCTTCAAAACCACATATCACTCCATATTAAAAAAACTTTATTAGATACTGTCAGATACTATCTGTTGCTGTCTTCCCCACCCACAACACTGTATGGTGACATATTTGATTGTTTCTTTTTCCTTTTTCTCTACAAGGAAAGCAACAGAAGGAACAGAAGACTGGAGTTCTGTTCCAGCTCACATGATGATAGGTGCCATAGGAGGACAAGGACTACATATGAGAACAGGAATTTCTATTCTATAACCCTCCTTCATTAAAATTCATGCTGCCTTTAAAATTTTGACAGTGTCAATTAATTCTACTTACACTTTTCATACATCCAGGTGAAATGCTGATATCCTCCACCAAAAGTGAACTTTTGGGAAAATCCTGGATACAGACATACGTACTGCTTTGAATCAGAGAGGCTTTGAGTTATGTTCATAATCACCTCTGAACATGTTGTGTTTGAAGGAGCTGAGCCTCTCACCTTTTCATACCCAATTCTCCAGCACATTTTAGCTGTGATTTTTCAGAAGGACCTCACACTTCTTTGGATATTTAAATGAATGGCCACACTGTAAAATGAGCTCAGCCACTTGGGTTGATGTTGTATAGAAGTACAGCCCATAATTTAGAGACCTAGAAAATGTTTTGAAAATTTCGCTTATGCAGTGGAAACAGAGCTCTTGGAAATTTGGCCATGATCGGCTTTCAGTATTGGTTTCCCTACTGTGTCTGCTGAGTAGTTTTGGACATGAATGAACTTCTACACGAATTTTAAGACATCTTGAGTTCACCTTTTTGTCTGTTTGTCAGCTTTTGTCAGCCTGATATGGACTGACACAGACTAGCATGGCCTCAGAGAGGTCAATGTGCCTGGTGCCTACAGCTATATAAAAAGATAGAATAAGAATTGAGGGTACATGTTGGCAAAAACAATCACCTGATGTTCACAAGAATTTGAGAATCTCTCAGATTCTTTTAATCAAATAAATATTTTTGGGAAGAGCTTTTCTTAATCAGTTCTAAATCTGACAATTATCTCGGTAGGGTTGGCTCCACAAAGTCCTGTGGAGCATCAGCGATCTGGTCAGAATAGAAATAGACTGGCCATGAATAGTTTCTGTAGGAGGTAAATGAGAGGGGTGATTTAGATGAGCTCACCACTTAAGAAGCATATGGGTCGGCTGGGAAGTACATATGCAGTATGGGCATGGCTCACTGGGACACAATTACAGCAGGATATAAGATGTGGCAAGTGGAAGTACAGTTATAACAGAACTATGAGGCAGTGGGGTTTCTCTGCCTTCATGAAAAGCTCTGCATTTTGAAGTCAGCATTCACTGTTCTGTTTGAGATTCATACACTGGACTGCATGTTAGAGACTTGACTCTGTTTTCTCAATCACTACTTCTGTAGCTTACAGATGGTTATTTTTGGCATTCCCTCTCTTGTCCCTTTCCCTGCACTATTGCTCTCGCTGCAACTGTAATTGTTCCTGGAGGAATCAGAACTCTGAACTGTGCACCCAGGTTGTTTGCCATTCCTCTCTTTTCAAGTTCAGTTATCCAAGTTCTGTGGTTTCCCCTTGTTTTGCTCTCTGGATTGCTCAGGAATCGTGTATTTATCCTGTGTGGAGCAAGGTGTCCCTCTGACACTCAGATGGGAGATGGTTTCCCTCCTTCCACTCCTAGGTGCATAAGTTGTTGTCTGTCTTTACGTTTTCTCTCTCTGTTGTATACCAAGCTGCTATACTGGGAGAACTCACCCTTTAAAAGAGTGTTGTACTGTACATTGTTCACTATTATCTGTCCATGGATTTCACTGTTAGAGAGCAATGAACTGTTCTCTGTGGATGCTTTTGTAAGAAAAGGGACCATCTTTATCTAGAATTCTACTTATGGAAAAATGAATTATGTGTCTTCAGCTAACCTATGCAATACAAAATGTCTGAACCAAGGATCACCTCTTAGAAATATGAAAATTTTTTCTTTTTCTAAATAAAAGAAATAGCAACTCCTTGAAAAAAAAATCAAAAAAAAATCAAACAACATTTTTTTTCCTTGCTCCACAGTATTTCTGAACACTTGTCTTAGATGGCTTAATGTTGACTGATAAGCATTGTAGGAGATCCCAAAAATACTTCCAGAATTGATTCATGCTGTTGGTTGGTGGCATTTATTTTGGTTCATGTACTGTCTTAGCTTGCATCTCCTCTGAGCATCAAGTGATTATATTTAGGTTAGTATTTCTTAAATATGTAGATTCTTCCATTTATTCTTCACTTTTCCCTCAACTACCTCCCAGAATAAAACTGTTCCCATCTTTTCTTTTTCCCATCCCTTTTCAGAATTACTGGCCAACATTGTAAGAATGAGGTGCTGAAAGAAGAGGGGAAATACACTAACAAATGTATTTTCTCACATATTTGCTATGCACACTTTGTTTTCCTAGCTTGACTGGAGTAAGTTCTGGCTCAGGAAAAGATACCTTAAAAACATAAAGTGGAGTCAAGTAATTTACTGTAAAGAAGGTGAGCAGTGAGGACCTATATTCTAATTCAGTTGCCTCAGTTGCATGAGTCAAAATCAGCTAACTTCCTTTTAACATTTTCATCTTCGAAATAGATATTTCTTACCTCCCTTCAAGGAAGAGTGACTGACATGTGGCTAGCCAGGAGGTAGCAATGAAGCACTGCAAGTGCTGGGATTCACTAGCTAAAGCAGAAATGCTGGAAATTGTGTTCATTACACCGAGACAACACTTTTAATGCTGTTCACAGCTGTGAAGATGGAGCTGAGCTTTACTCCTGAGCCAGCATCTGCTGAATGACCAGCAGCTTATGTATTTGTATAAGGTCAGTTAAGGCTTCAAAGCACTCTGTAGATACATTTTGGCAACAACTTTCCTCAGGGTCCCTGATTGCCTTTTGCGTAGCAGTGGAAAGAGCTCTGTTATGCTTGGAGAAGATTATTTCATATGGGACAGCTATGAGGGCTTTCAGAAAAAGATGTGAGCTTGTCCTGACTATTCTTCTGAGCACTAGGAAAGCTCACCAGAGAAAACCTCCATGTATTCTTCCTGTCTGCAGGGCTTGTGGGCTCTGTACCAATGGGATTTATGGAGTATGAGTTGCCTTCAAATGGAGGCAGAATGGAAGAGCTCACATTAGCTCAGAGCATTTGCAGAGCCTGCCTGCCTTAACTGTTTTATGGTCACACTTCAGATTTTAAGGCTGATCCTGTTCAGGCACCTTCCTTCCCATCCAGAGTGTTTCACAGGTGACTGATGACTGACGGTGTCCCTGCTTTTTGGACGACCAAGGAGAAGTACTTGAAAAGAGCTGGGTTTTCGGAACATCTGCATTCAGGCTCACAGCCTATCCCATCTGTTTGAATCTGGAATGCATAAAATCATTTCCTTCCCGAGGAAAAGCCATCCTGATGGGATTGCATTGATGCTGGATGGCTGCATGTACTTCAGAAACAAAATGAAGGGAAGAGGCATTGTATTGGATTCAACCCAGGCATCCCAGCAGCATCTCTTAAATGTCCCTGACGAGGACACACAAACTCACAACCTGGTCCCTATCTTGGTGTTGCCAGGAGTCTCACTGTACCCTCCAGGCACAGAGCACGGAGGCTTTTCAGCTCTGGGTTATTGCTTCTGCAGACTCAAGCACTTTTTTTTTTTGGAAATATTTATTTACTGATTTATTGCCTGATGCCCACCTACTGAATTTGCAGGCTTTGGTTTCCATGTTTCCTCACCCTGTCAGGGAATCCAGTAGTAATTTATACAGCAGGCCCATGGCCTGGATCATAAGCTGGGCTGTCTGTGCCAATGCAGTTGCAACACTTTTTCATAGGAAAACATTTAACAGGTCCGAGTTAGATGTTAACCCTTATGGAGTGTTACTCTGGAATGTATTTTCTATATTTTCGTTCACGTTAGTAGTTTCTCATGTTTCTTTTGCATGTTTAGCATTATAAGGCTACACTAAGATTAATGCAAGATACTGGAGTGAAGATTAAATACTGGTGTTTAAGACATATGAACAATCTGGCTTGGTGCCAGTCACAAGGATAATGAAGTTGTTACAACTTTTGACAAAGCCAGCGGTTTAGGAAGGAACTGGGGACATGATAGCATGTGTGTAGAGTGTGGATTTTAAGAACATGGTGGGGATCTATAGGGAGTGTGGGAATTAGAGAGGTTGTTTTGGGGACCTGCAAGGGCAGCCATAGAGGATATGAGAATGGAGCTGAGGTTATCACAGCAGGGGATATCGGAGGAAAACCCACAGGAAACAAGGTTTCATTAGCTCCTCTGCTTGCAGAACAACTTGCTTTAATTAAGCTTCCCTTCCATTTCTAAAGGGAAAGTGGAGGAAGAATGAAAAAGGAAAGGGAAAAACCTGAAAAAATAAAATAAAACTGATGAAACAACATTTTCAGATATTCTGAGTTCTTTCTGCGGGGGTTTTTTTTTTTTTTTTTTTTTTTTTTGGTCAACTACTGTACCCTTTCACCCTAAGAATTTACACAAATATTCTTTTTCTACTAAAACATTTTCGAAAAAGTCATCTCTGTTACCTACTTGTTGCTCCCTCTTGTCATAACTAGGCAATTATTTTATGAAGGTGTTTCCAGTAGAAACTCATGATCAAGTCTGATAAGGAAGAAGTCTAGATGTAAAATCTTTTGCCTTTTGAACTCTTAGGATTTTCCTATCTACTTCTGAGTCCAGGATTTCAGTCCACATCTGTAAGAAAGTAGCTCTTTTGCAGTATCTTTCTTAAGAAACTTGTCTCATAGCATTACATGGTGATGAAACTCTTCCATTCTGCACTCCTCTTTTGTCTTTGGACGTGGAAGATTGTGCTACTGAGAGGTGGACAAGTTGTATCTGGATCCGCTGAAATGAATGAAGTGCCTGGTCCACTGGAAACATGGGCACTATGTTTAAACACTTGGCAGTGCCTGCCAGTGTCAGGGGTAGTCAACTGGAAGTGGCTGTGTCAGCTCCTGGCCAGTCCACACCAAAACTGGCCAGGCCTCTTGGAATCCAGGGAGGTGACAACCACCAGCCTGGGGACAGCGTACTTGTGAGGTGCTGAACTTCTACCCTGCCTTGCAGGGCTTCATTGCATTGCAACAATATTGAACTCAGAAAGAAAAGGATTTTTTGGTCTTGCATGATTGCAGTTGCTCTGCTTGTCCCAGGGCTTGATTAAATATACTGTAGTAGAGTTGCAGCCCCATGGTTGGTCTGGGACAGCTGAAACTTTGGCACTGAAGCAGCTTTAGGAAAGGTAGTGATTTCCTTGGTTTGAAAGTGGTTAGACAAGGTTACCGTAATCATATCTGTACATGACTTGGAGTTACTTGGTTCAGAGGCATAGTTAACAGAAAAGTGAGCAGCAGAAAACTAAAAAGTCTGTTCTTGTTTACCAAGCAATCATTGTCTTGTTCAAGAGAACTAGAGGAAAAAACAAGCAAGAAAGCAAGCAAAAAACCCAAAAGAAAGTAAGCAAAAGCAGGGAAGGAAGAAAAAGAAAGTGAGCAAAGAAATAAACAAGTAAGCAAGCAAGCAAGAAGGCTAGAAAAAGAAGGAAAAAAGAAAAAAATATCTTTGTACAGTAAGGAGCAATAAAATCATAAAATATATAATAAACCCACATGGAAAAAGAATATAGTTGATTTCCTGCATCTCTCTGAGTTATGTTTCAGTAAATGTATAGCACACATACTGTGTTTAAAGCAGATTTGACAACATATAAAACATTAAAAATATTATGACATTGGCCAATATTTATGATGTATATTTCCACACATAAAAAATATTGTGTCATGTCATGGATTTTAAAAAACATGGAAGTTGGCCATGTCATAATATTTTAGAGCTTTTTAATACACTGTCAGAGCTATTTTAAATATACGTGCTCAGCATTTTATGAAACTTCCAACACATGGACATACGGAAAATATATACTGAGTTCACAGGAGACCAGCATTTCAAATGTAAAGTTTAGCTAATACACATTCCCTAACACAAAAAACCTTTTTCTTTTTGGTATATTTCTTGAGCTTTAATGTATTCACCTTATTGTATTTTGTATGGATTTACATCAGTGGAGCTCAGCATTTAGCAAATGAGAGTTGCATTTGACCTGATCATGCAGGTTTAATGTAGGAGAAATTCTCACTGAAGTATTGCAGAATGGGACCATCAGGCAATTCAAAGCTACAGAAATCCTCACAAAAAGAAGTAATGTTCAGCTGACAAAACCCCTCCAGTTTTACTAATCATTTGCACTTCCCACCAGAACATTTCTGTGCTAGCCCTCAAAGCACACTACCAGTATGGCTCGGGGCATTCAGAAATCCCTTTTAGAAGAGATTGAGGACAGGCTGGGCTAAAATATGTTAGGTATTTTATCTGTGTGAAAGCTGGAACATTAAAGGAGCTGAAAGGTTAAAGTATTTGCTGAGGATCAGAGGGAAGTTTTGGCATTTCTGGAAACAAGAACTTGATTTCCAGTCCTGTGATTTAGCAACAAGACCATCCTTGGCATTTAAAATGTCTTGGAAAATGATAGCAACAGTTCTGCCAGCAGATATTACGTTGAAATTCCTACTGTGCGAATGATGAGGCACAGGAACAGGTTGCCCAGAGAAGTTGTGGATGCCCAATCCCTAGAAACATTCATGGCCATGTTGGATGGGGTTCTAAGCAACCTGGTCTAGTGAAAGGTGTCTCTGCTCTTGGCAGGGGGGTTGGAACTCAATGGTCTTTGAGGTCCCTAGAACACAAACCCTTCTATGATTTACTCTAAGCTGTGTTAATAAAGTCTGTATTTTCAAATAGTATTTTAACCTCAGCATGAATATAAATACTTTTTTCTTATCTTTTAACTTCTTCCTTTTATTTTTCCTCCAATTGCAAACTTGCCTGCTGGAGCCTTTGCATGATATGTCATACAACCTCCATGTGGCACCATGAAGTGTTATCATGTCTTAAAAATAATGTTTAGTGTGCTTGCACTTGCCAGCATCTGTGTGGGGTCACCACACACACACGGTACTGGGAATAATTTTTTTAAAATTGTCTTACTTTATACATCAGCAGAAAATGACTGGAGACAAGTAATTGCTTCCAAGGCCACTATGTGACTTAGCTCAAGGTCTTTAGAAGGAATTGAGAAGCAGCAGACATGCCACTTGAGGGCCTAATGTATACGGTATCACCAAACACTACAGGATAATTGTAATTATAGGTATCACTGTGAATAAGGATCAGTGGAAGTGGGAGAGACGCCCGTGTTTGCTTCAGCAGTGATACAGACCTACCTATGCTGCTGTGGGACTGTGCGAACTACTCTAATTAGCTACTTAAATATTACTTCTCTTTTTGGCTCCTGAATGTTGGTATGGCAATTCCTTCAGCTAAATGTCTGTCTAATTGGAAGAGCAGCAGTGCATTAAAAAAAAAAAAAAAAAGTTTGGAGAGTATTTAAGAAAACCAGCTAGGCTCTGTAAATAAGGTTGTCCCACTGCCTTTTTTTTTTTTTTTTTTTTTTTAATCTTTTGCTGGGTGATAGGAAAAATTATTCCATCACTTCCGGGAACACTGGGCTTTTCTAGGCTTCATCCAACTGTTTAAATTTAGACTTACATTTTTTGTTTGACTGATTTATCTGAAATATTTTAAAGGGTAGCATAAAGATATTGATTCTCTAGAGCAAGTTATTGCTTTCACATATGCTTCATGTTGAGGTTTGGCGTTTAGTGGAGTATTTGCTATTGAGAGGGCTGAAGGGGGTAAGGAAAAGTTTGGGCAGTTATATGCATCATGGTCTTTTCCTCCTTCTTGGGTGTTTGTCATTCACTCAGTGTCTTTTCCAAGAGATTACCCTTGAAATACAGTTTTGTTATATAGGAAAAAACAACTTCTGCAAAATCCTAGATGTTCAAGATAAACACAGAAACACAAAAGATCCTTAATTTCTTAGGAGCTAAGAGGACCATATTTGTCTCCTGCTGAGAAAAGTGGAAGCAAGAAAATGACCATGACAGTGAAACTTATTGCCAAGTAAGGAAAACAATTTGAAAACATGGTATGTATTTGTATTTAAAAACGAAGATTCCAATTCTTTCCCTCCATGGATAAACCTTGGTTAGAGACAGAAATGCAGAGCAAGTACTTACCTTATTTCTTGGGAAAACATGCCCAACAATGTCAAGTGAAAAATGGGAGTTTTACATGTCGTGATATCCAGATGTCAGTCTCATGCCCCATTTGTTACAGTAGTAACATTAAGGGTAAATTTAAAACTTAACTCACTATAGTAAAAGTTAAAGCAACAGAGAAAAGTTGGCTCATCAGGAAACATTAGGCGCTTTTTATGGGGAGACGTCATTAAGTGAACCACGTCCAGCAGTTCAGGGGAAGCAACAAGACCATCACAACATGTTCTGAAATGTATACAGCAGAAGTGTGTTTGCTCTGGGTTCAGGAATTGTCCTGTTCAGCTCTTCCTTCAGAGAGAACTGCATTTGCCTTTACCCAGCAGACTGAATACAATATGCTTTCTCCATGTTAAGTAAAAGTCAAGAGAGATTATGAAAAGTGAACAACAAGGAGTTCAAACACAGAAGGGTATTTAAGAAGAACTCTGGCTCCAGTCAGATGGTCAGTCATCAGGACCACGCCCAGTTTTGTTGCTTTATAGAGTATATTTTTCCCTCAGACCTTCAAAGACTATGCTGAGTCTAAGACGTAAACTACTCTGCAGAAACATTGTTAATGTTCTTCACTGTCGATATGATCCCCTGTAAGAAAGAAAAAGGATCCTGAGAATGTGTGTGCTGTATAGCAGGATCTGATCTTTCAATCTCCCCCATCCAGACTGATCCCACTTGTTCTCCAGGTGGTCTTTCTTTGGTGCAGGAGCAATGAGCTCCTGGCAACATTAAAAACAGACTGTTGCATTTGAGGAACAGGCCGCTCAACTTCCATAGCAACCAAAATCCTTTACTTCAGTGATGAGCAGAGGGGAGAGCCCACTCTGCACAGATCCTGTGTTGCAGTACTTCTGCTTAGCCCACATCACTAACACCTTCTTGAATGTTATTTCTTACTTGGAAGAGTCAGCAGGTTTAGGTCTGAGAGGATCTGGCCATTAGCAGAAATGTTCAGCAACACCGTGGAAAGGACATGAAACACCTGGCATGTTCCCAGATACACACAGCCTGGAACATTTAATGGCACTCAAGGGATAAAATGACCAAACTGTAAACCTCTCTTCCCCCACCCTCCTTCCTTTTTTATTTTTAATAAATGCACTTTTGAACATGCAGTGCATAGATGCTTTCTTTCTACCTTCCTTTGTCTCTCTGTTTCTTACTTGTGACTCCTTGGGGGCCAGTTGAAACATAAAAAAATGTTCTGCACCATTTACTGAGGTTTTTTGGCAGGATTTTTCTAGGAAAGACTGAGGAATGCGTTGTTTCTACATCAATTCACCCACAGGTCACTCCCTGTGAGCTGCACACACTTCAGGGATTAAAAACACCAGGATTCCCAGTTTGTTTGCTCTGAAAAGACTGCATGCACATTTTCTGCCTCTGTCTCATACATATTTATCACACACATTCACATACAGACACATACACAAACTCCTTAGTGAGAATGCCTGGTGACATGCCTGCTAAGGGCAGTGCACTATCAGTGACATCACACAAAGTTTAGAGTAATGGTAAACAAGTAGTTGACACCAAAGGCAAACAAAGGTTTTTCTATTTCCCTCGGAACAAGGGAGAAGTGTAACTGGTAAATTAACCTAAAAGGAATTTCAGAGTATGAAGGTTACTAATTGAATACTGTTTATATATTATATATATATATATATATATACATAAAACGTATATTACATATATAATATAAAAATATATATATAACTGCTTTCTTGTCTTCAGGCCTGGTGAACATTAGGAAACATATAAGTTGTTAGTAAGGTGATGAAGAAGAATACCAAAACATGAAGGCTGTTGGCGCTTATTGTAAATATGTCAGGACTCAGCTGTATTTCCATCTGATGGCGCTACGAAATTGTTTCTGATGGAGCAGAATGTCTGAGAATAATGGGATTTCATTAATCTAACAATTTATGTGCTTGCATTTTTTTGAGTTAACTTTAAAATTTGTCATAAAATGAATACTTTACAGTGGTAGTCTCAGTAACACTTCTGTATATTGTCCTTTGCGTTTTTGTTGGCTTGCAGACATCAGCATTTTAATACTTAATATCCTGTGAACATTTCTATGTTTTATAGTTCTGTATGTACTGGAATAAAGAGGGAGGAGAGGACATAGGCTCTCTAAGAAGGAAACACACATTATTCTTCACTGATATGTTTTTGTTCTCCGCTAATCATTTTTTTCCTTTTCACATAACCCTGAGGAAGAACTGCTGTTGGAACAGAAAAGGGCAGATGGTAATGTGTATGTGAAGTGTGGTTGTAATTATGTTATTACCTAGGCTCTGCATAAGGCTTGTTTATGTGAAAGGAGGAGATTAATTCCTTTGGGTTACTACAGAGAAGTCCCAGGCCTGTAAACTGATTTCTCCTGAGAGCTACTGAATTCTTCAGCTCTATCCCTTTGCTAGGTTGTGCCTTTTATATGTCACCTCAAAATAAAATAACAAAAAAAAAATCCTGCAAAGAAGTTTTGTTTCAAAGATGAGTCCTCATCTCCTTGTTAAATCAAGGCAAGGGCAGAGTGAACATGTGAGCGGGTGGTCTAAAACCCAGCAGCTCTTGGAGGCAGCCTGGCAAAGCTGCACTGCTCTCCAACACCACAACCCCGCCATGGCTGACCAGGTCCTTCCCTGCAGCTTGCGCTCTTTTTGCTGCAATTACTCACTCTGGGAATGTGGTTTATTCTGTTTTGGAGGTGGTGGAGGCAGTAAGGAAGGGACAGGCTAGTCTGCTTCTAATAACTCTGGTTGCCATCAGCTCAATTTAAGAAGCACCAAAGAAAAATTGAAAACCAAGAAGTAGATGTAGGTTGTTTGTAACATGACATAAAAACTTTGTCTTTTAAACCTTCAAGGTTGAAAGTATAGAAGTATATGGGAAAAGCACTTCTTGAAAAATGCAGTGATTTTTGAAAGATAACAGTTCTCATGCTTAATTTCAGTTATAGCAGAACATGTTTTAAAGACACAACCTTTCAAAGTTACAGATTTGGAACAACATCCTCCCTACCTTTCTTCATGTTGAGACAGTTCACAGAGGAGAGGGAGGAAACAATTGATAGACACTTTTTGACGCTATTTGTGACACAGGGTGACAGACAACTGTGACAATGGGACCAAGTGACCAAGGGGACCCAATTCCTCCTAACTCACTGCGTGCTGGTTGTATGCCTGTTCAGGTGGTTTGCTGAAAGCTTGCTATCCTTGCTGGAAAGGCTGGAAAGGCTACTAAATGGCTTCAGTGGCCTCTGGATCACTTACATGGGAGGTATGCACAAGGATGATGTAGATACATCCACCCACATGGTCTTCTTTGCCAGGGTGCTCCCAGCCCTGACAAAGCTGAAGCAGTGCTGAGCCTTCACACTGACACTTGCAGAGGAAATCCCTGAAAGAAATCTACTTTAAGAGCAAAACCAAACACAGTCCTTGCTAGGCGCTGTTTATAATGTGAACAATTTGGAAAGAGCTTGTTCCATATTTATGGTATTTTTAAAAATAGATCATATGGCTTAAATATGATACTGTTCCCCACTTCAGGGAAAGCAAAATCTTTCCTCTGGGGTATAAAATATTTCCAAAATGAATGACTGTTAAAATTCAGGAAAAAAAAAAACCCAAACAGTTTATAAAAAGCATGCTGACATTGTAAAAAATTAATAGTATGCTTGGAACCCTTTGAGTTTCCAAAATGGTCAGTTCAATAGAAAAAAAAGCCACTTTCTTATTATGAATTTGAGTTGCCTGTCTTAGGTTTTCCTAATGAAAGAATTTTTGGAGTGAATAAAGCTCACATTGAGTGTTCACAGCCCATCTCCCCCTCAGTGTGTAATTTAACCACCCAACCCTGTGGCCTGGAACACTTTCGATTACAACTTTAATAGTTATTTTGGAAAAAGTTGATAGCCAAATATTCAACCTTTAGAATATTATGTATGAGAGTTTTCTTCTCTTACATGTCATAGGAAATTATGATGACCATGTGTGTGAGTGTGTGTGCACGCCTAAGGAAAATAAATTTACTATTTCATGCTACTGGGTTCCATTACTTGAAACCTTAACAACTATAGCTCTGGGAGGGGTAAGGAAGTTGGGCCAAATTCACAGTCACTCTAAAATGGGTCATACTAATACTGCTTTAAAGATCATCTCTATAAATAGCCCAGAAAACCCAGTGTTGGGTAGTACTGGGCTTACCCTGGCCTGGCTTCCATTACTACAAGTAGAGGAGACATATTTATGTAGTGGAGTTGCCCTTAAGGATCTGAAAAAAACCCCCAACCAAAAATGAACAGCTAGTGGTATTATACAGATGTCATTTAATTCTCTTATGCTCACAGTTAGGCTGAGCAGAAATCACTGGTAAAATAAGAGCTGTATATTATTGGCTTTCAAGAGCTGAGATTGCTTAGCTTTGTTTAATGTTTCATTATTTTCTTGAATTAGCAACAAATATTTCAGCAGCAGAAAATATGACATCCCTGATTAATTGGGTCCTTAAATGAAGTGAACTGGAGTTCACCATCAGCTTACAAAGAGATGAGTTTGAAAAAAGTTTGGTACATTTTTCCTCTGTCTTTAAAGAAGAAGATCAGGCATTTTAGTGGAGGCTTTTTATTTCTGCAGATTATATATCTATCCTTGCAGAACTTAAATGGTTTATATGCCTATCCTACCTCAAATCCTAGGTAAAATGACATTTCTATTTTAATGTTTTAAGTGCATTTTGATGGTTGCAAGAGGAATCAGATGCTAGTCATTAGAGACTGTATGTCTCCTGTAAACAATTGAATTGGACTTTCTTTGGTAAGCATCTTGTTGGATTTAGCTGTTGATAAATGGAAAATAAAAGGCCACTGTGAAGATGTAGGCATTTTATGTTGCTGTCTTAGGCTGGATTATGTTCCACGGATAGAACTCTTACAGGACTAAGGCATTAGTTAATGACAACTGTACTAGGCTGTGAAATGTCATAGCTTGGGAATAAAATCCCTGAAGAATGGAGCTAAAAATATGTTTATTAAAATTTGAAAAGAGGAAAAGTCTTAAGAACTCTTTGTAATTTCATAGGCTTGAGTTTAAACTGCCAACCAAAGTATATACCATAAAAGTCTCTATCTTCTCTCTTTCTTTTAATTACCTGTGCGGTTCAGAGGGACGAGAACATTCAAGCAATACAGACAAGTCTGCTTTGATGAATACTTTATGTGAATAAGTGAAGGAGTCAAAATGATGGCAAAATAAAGGCAAGCGATCAAAGATGTCCTATCTTCTTTCTTTGAAAGTTCTTCAGCTTTTCATGCTCCCATTTCCTTATTTGTGATGTGAAGTTCCCGGATGCCCCCCCCTGCAAAGTACACTCTGCTGTGTAGATGAACTGCAGAATGTATCTGCTGTATGTAATTACTAGCACTATTGAACTTCCCTGTTTTGTAGTATCTAATTTGTTACCAAAAATCAATATTTATAATTATGGGCTACAATGTCACAGCCAAACATTTGCAACTATAAAGTGTTCTTGAAGTGTCCAGCTAGAATAACCAAGCAGTTAACCAGTTTCTCTCATCCTCATTTCTGAAAAGAAAGTCTCAGTGTGTTGGAGGATAATAAATTCCACTAAATCCCTGCAGAAGGAATAACATACATTTAATGGATAAGCTTTCTGAAAGCAATTCACATTAATTTTCTGAACTAGCCAGTGCACTAGCTTTCCTACCACAGCATAGACTGTGTTGCTTCCTGCTGCTAACAAATCTATCTCTTTTTTTTTTTTTTTTATTTTATTTTTTTTAAGTACATTTTATAGAGCACTGAAGCTTGGAGAAAGAAAAAAAAAAAAGAAAGAAAAAAAGAAGTTATATCTGACTACTGGCAGCCCAATGACAGTCCCCAGTCTCTTTCCAAATGCCTAATTGTTTTAGCCTATCCCTTATTTGTATGGAAAACCATCCAATGTTCCACTGATCTCATGTTATGGATGCATTTAAATTAAATAGGAGGAAGATGAATAAAGGATTTTAATGTAGCTCTGTGCATATACTGAACATATACACATATACAGAGACTACTGTCCCAAATATCACTCTCATACTCCACTTGATTTTCTGTTTCCATTTCTGGACTTGGTATTTTTATAGCAATTTAAATAAAAGTTTTTTAGAGAAGTAGTAAGCATCCTCCTGTACTCAGTAGGTTTATTAAATAGTGTGTCGAGACTCGTTCATTTTCTCTGTAGGTTTGCCTTTCCAAGTGGGTGGTTTAAAACCGTTACAGTAGCAGAATGACAAGTTGTATAACTAGCTGAACGTCTTCCAGGTGATTCTACATAGCTTCTTTTGCTAGGTGGACAAATCTTCTAATACCAGAATGCTAGTAGAATATGATGTTTCCTCATTTTTATCATAATGACAATATTATTATAATTGCTACCAGAATCTTTTTTTACCAGAGATTTTACCATAATTGCATGTTATATGATATGAATAGTGAAGCGTTGCCTATAAGCTTAAATTTAAGTAATTTTTATTGTTTGCCTCTGTCTATAAAGAGATGATATATTTTTTTTGTCTCAGGATTGCTGTTTAGCAAAGAACTGATGTGGTTTTAGAATATGCACAGGAATGTACATATAACCTCTACTTTCACCTTTTCCAGGGTCTTTGTGAAACAATGTTTGTAGCACATGAGTCTCATTTCATGGGAAAATAATCTTTGATGTTTAGAAGCAGACATTTATTTTAAGAAGAGATATTAATTCCTGGAAATTTTCTTTTTTTTTTTTTCTTTTTTTTTTTTTTTTTTGTCTTTGTCAGATTAGAGCATACCAGGAGACTAATGTTAGAGCATGCTCAACTGGAATGAGTCCTTCTATAAGTCTCTGAAGTTTTTTGAGGTTTTACTGATCATCACAATTTATATACCCATATTATCAACTGCAAATTGGAAGCTTTTTAGCTCACTTAATTTGAGTGATATAGTTCATATCACTTAATATGAGCCAATAGTATTATTCAAGAGAAATGAGTTTTCCACAGTATTTACGAGCTTCTCTCTGTACTACAGGGGACCTGAAAACTGACATTTAGTAACTTTCTGCTGAAGAATATGACTATCATGATTTAGAGTTTCAGTGAGAAAATGAGCAAGAATTGAAAACATAATACAGGCTTACATGAAAAAAAGATTCTTAACAGAATCTTTTCTGTTAAGAAATAATGCTAATAATTGTTAACAATTAGCATTGATTGACTAAAATATGTAGAGGGCTTAAAAGAAGTAGTTAGGAAAGATTTGTTATAGCAATTTTCAGTAATTCTTAAAACACATTATGTTTTCCTATACTTTTTGATTGAAAAATTTAAAACCTCTATTGTTAGTATCTCTGACCTCTGAAAATGGAATAGTAAAGCTACTGATATGAACAGTGTTGTGGTTTAGGAATAGCACTTCCCAATTCAGTGCCCCACTGAGATTGTCCCAAACCAGATACCACTTGCTCGCTTCCCACTGCCCCCCTTCCCCTCCCCCTTCCTGCCCTGGGGTTAGAGTTGAGAACTGGAGGCACAAAGGTAAAAATCATATATTGGGGTAAGAATGATTTACTGGAAACAGCAGCAAGATAAGAAAACGAACAGAAACAGCAACAATACTAATAACAAAAGTGTACAAAGAGAGGGTGATTTACATGCAAATGCTCACCAAGCCTGGGACAATGAAAAATAATGGTGACTGGATCCTATGCTCACCACACTTGCTCCCCTGACTAGAAAGGGCTGCTCTTCCCGGAAGACAGAAAGAGTCCCTTTCCCCCACCCCTGGCGTGGTAAGAAATAACATGTCTTGGCCGTGCCTCCTCCCACTGATCTGGGCCAAAACTAGGACAAACAGCTTATTGAAAGCATATAGGGCTCTTTCAGGAAAAAAAAGAGATTTGAAAACATAAGTTATAACCAATGTTGCTGAACAATCACTGTCTAGACAACTAAGAGAACTGGCCTTTCCGTATCAGCAACAGAGGTCCTGGGTCAACGGGACCCACAGGGAATGAAAGAAACTTATCTGAGAGGCTTGTCAAGATCCAGAATTGATGAGGATTAGCAAATGGCAGAAAATTTGAAGGCAGAGACATTGTTTTGAAGGTGTCAAATTGGCAGCAAACATGCACCTTCTTCTTCTTGTTGACTTGGCTAAGTTTGATCAAGTCTGTTCAGAAGTAAAAATAGCAACCATTAGCCTTCAATAGCCAATGTACTGTCATCTTATATTTTATGGACATGACTAAGAGAAGAATTAAATATGCAGATTCATATATAGAAAAGGCTAAAAACCACACCTGACATCTAACTTATTTTACAATGAGAGATAGGAAAATCAAGGATATAATGAGTCCATGGCTTTTTTTCTTGAGGTGGGAGATAAGCTGTCTCAGACTTTATTCACATTTTAAAAGTGCATTCAACTCAACACAAATGTTTTTGACTCCTCTTTTTGAAAGCTTAATGCCACAGTGTCTTAGTTTAGTGACTTTCAGTGAAAAACACAAATATTGCTGAGACAAAAATGCTGACAGCTAGACTTCAAAAATTGTTTTGGATGAACTCAGATTATGAATAGTTCGTATGCACTTTCCAAAAATGGACATAACAGCTGGAGAATTTTTTTCCCCCATCCAAGAGGTTACTGTGGTCTGTGGGTTTCTTTGTGTGGGAGCTTGTATCTTCATACGCAGAAATATAAGAAAACAGCCTGCAATAAAATACAAAAATAAAACAAAATGTAATATAGAAGTTTCTGAGGTCTTGGGAATTCTGGGCAAAGTTCGTCAATAACATTATGGAAAATGAACCTATGAAGTGTTCTTGAGGAAATCTTAGGCTCTAGAGAAGCAATCAATTTGAAGATGAGGCATGAAAAGCAGACTAGAAACAGGACTTTAAATAGAACTTTACAGTGAGCTTAGTTAAAGTGAACTGTGCATTGAAGAGTGAGGCTGAAATCGAAACTAGAGATTTTAAAGAAATCCAATGGTTTACATTGTACAGGATGGCAGATTAGATGAACACAGTTATCAGTTTTTGGTTGTAAATTATGAAGTCATGCATCTTTATTTCTTTCTTGGCATCTCTCCACCAATCAGAGGACGTGAATAGTTGCTTATTCGATGAAAACTCCCAGGAGCTGTTCCAGCAATGTTAGAGTCAACAGGAGTATTTCCATTGCCTCTGTTGCACATTGGTTCGGGCGTTGACCAGAAGAAAAACCCTCAGCATACATATGTGCACCTTCCATGCAAAAACCTGCTTCTAGGGACATAATATGTGTACCAGCTGGGTCTAATACAGCACAAGGTAACCTATCCAAATTTCACCTCCCACACTAACACTCGATGGCAGGTGCTGCGTCCTGAAAAGCTGCAGCAATTCTAGTTGTCATTAATTCTATTCCTCTACCATTCCAAGGGTTCATTTTTCTCCTGTTTTGCTACTGGGTATAACAGACCTGTGACCCAGCTCTCACTTCATTCATAGCAACGTGCAGAGCATCCCACTAGAATATAGTTTGCATTTCAGATGAGCAGATGTGCCAGCACTGTAGTCGGGTTTTCAGTGACACATGTGGTTACCTGGGAAAACCAGAGGTGAAATTTAAGCTTGGTTCTACACATTCTCTCTGTGAAAGATGTGGAAGACCTAGACAATGTGCCCACTCCAAGTCCATCTTGAACTGATTAAGAAAGAGGATCACTGTGTGTCAACTTGCACTTTCAATCTCAAAACTGCAGTAGAAATCTATCATCCTGCCAACTCTGGTTTCTTGAAGTACTTTTCAGATAGAAATTCAAAGGGGGCCAAAATATTTTTTCCATTGGCAAATTCTCTTCAGCATATTAACATTTTCTAGGGTAGCATTTACATCCAGTGCAATGCAACACTTCCCTGAGAAATGAGGGAAGTGGTGGAACAGCAGGGATCTTCCCTTTGAAGGTATCAAAGCACAAATATGCCTTTCCCCTTTCCTTTTTTTCTTTTTTTATTTTTTTCCAGTATTTTCTGCTACATGGATTTCCTAAAAAAAACAAACGCAAAAAGCCATGGTGATATTGACTATTCATTTTACAACAGTCTAGACAAAAGGAGGGACACACATACATTGCTTTCTTTAGCGCTATAACCTTTTTTCTGTCCCACTCTGAGAAGAGAGGAAGCCTATGGGGCTGGCCCTGTTGGATATTGACTTCATGTAGGAGCCGGAGATCTGGTGGGAATCTCAGAGCTCTGCCCAGAGTCACAGCATGCTGCTCTAGATTGTGAATCTCTCTAATCAGTGAGAGCTGGTCAGTGCCAGCATTTTGAGTCTGGTTGTTCAGGCCTTCGTCCAGCATGGTGCATGTTGTCTTTTACCACAAACACTTTGGTAGGTTTCTGTGAGACAACTCACATGCTGACAGGCAAGCATCTTGCAAGTGCTCTGCAGTTTCAACATTTAAATAAAAAAAATAGGAAGTGCAGGTAGAATCTCTTTGTTTTGGAGAGGAGTGGCATGCAGGCATACATTGCCAGCATGACCTAACAGATGATGTTACCTTTGGGATGCTTGCTCAAAAGACTGTAGAGACACCCATGGGGAAAAACAGCTCTTCTCTAGGTATCATCACCAAAGTGACTGATGAAAATCTTTATGCAAAAATTTAAAATAAAATACTATTCAGCTCTTCCTTAACAAGTATAAAAAGGTTTTTACTTTATATATATAGAATGTATCCACATGCTTTCATGACTGGTCTGATGAAGAGGATTATCTTTTTCCTCAAATAGTTTTAATGAGACTGCACTTTCTAGACATACAAAAAAACCCCTAACTGATGTTTAAATTGAAATAAACATTAGAGGGATAGATTGCTTTCGAAAATAAGTTTTCTGGAGAATCCTTCTGTATCTTCATGTTTCATCTTCCACTGAGTCACTTGAACTAGTTACAATAAGCAGACAGGATGTATCAGATACATTAGCAGAACATAACTTATTTTTTCCTTTTTTCAGCACTACCATCTTCCCTGAGTTTTTTTCCTCCTCTCTTTCTGCTGGGATAGCAGAAACCCTCCCCTCCTTTGAGATTCCCTTCTTTTTGCCACCCAGTCACAAATATGCCAGAAAAACTGGATTTGTGTTTTCCAACTTGACTGTTACACACCTCAACTCTCATGTGCTTCTCACACTGTATAAATTAATCCCATTCTGATCAGCAGTGAGAGGTCAAAATGGAGCATTCAAATTGTGATGCTTTATTGATTGGTCCATAGTTTTCAGGGCACTTTATACAGAGCACAGTCCCTGTATGTGTCCTGAAAAGGAAATTCAGTTTAGATACGAATAATTAAATCCAAATGGGATTTGGGCACTGTAGTGGTAAGTGGTGTGGTACCTATTCCTCAGGTGCATGGTCAGCTACTCCTTGAGATGGCTTCACAGCAGGGTTCACAATGACCAAAAACCTGAGTTGTAAGCTGGCTAAAACCATTCCCAGCAAGGCAAGCTGCAACGGGATGGGATTTGCACCCTAACCAGCTTCCAGACCTATTCTCTTACATCTGGATGCAGCTAGCATTTTACATCACCTAGTATTTATAACTCTGATTCTTCTCTGGAATTAGATGACCAAACAATTTGAATTCTATAAAATCAATGTGATTTCAGCAGTGGTTTTTTCTTTTTTCTTTTTTTTTTTTTTTTTTGAAAAGGAGTTGAACCTGAATTTCAGTCCCTTTTACACCCAAAAAGCATCCAGTGGGATTTGACAGAAGTGGCTTCAACCCTTCAGCTTCTGCATCAATCCTGTCGAGACAGCTACAAAAAATGTCAGGAGAGCCACTTCGGTTTCTGAAGCAACAGGGATACTGATCATAGCTGACAGCAGCTTCAGCAGAGTGAGCATCTTTCTGTTCAGACTGTGCAGTAAAAGGAGGTTCCAGAGCAGTTCTCAGGGACTTAGAATCATACAATCATCAAGGTTGGAAAAGACCTCTGAGATCCTCGAGTCCAGCTTTTTACCAAGCACCACCTTGTCAATTAGATTACAGAACTAAGTGCTGCATCCAGTCATTTCTTGAACACCTCCAGTGATGGTGACTCCACCACCTCCCTGGACAGTCTATTCCATTGCAGGAGTGACGGAGTGACTCTAATCACGCCAGGAGTGATGCCCAATAAAATGGGATGATTTTGCTTATGTTTGTTAACTGGTATGGAAAAAATCTGCTCCTGAGCCAGGAACACACTGCTTTTCATCCAAGTACACAAAGAAGGGCAAAAAAGAAAGAATGTGATTTTTCTTTGCTGTAGCTTTGTCATCAGAACAATGTGAAAAGAATATTCTAAACCTCAGACCTTACCCTGCCATGTTCTCTTCTCCTTACTCACGGCAATTATTTCAGAGGTACAAAGGTATTTCTTTTTCTGTTGAGTGTGTGTCAGAGCATGCTGCTGTTCAGTCTAACACTATTAGGCAACTGCAGATGCATGCCTGAGTCGCACATATGTCAAGAGCACTGAAAGAGCATTACAGCATTAGGAAGGGAGAAAAGTCTGGTTTTGATTACTGATAATTATAGATAAGCTGTAGCTGACAGTCATTTTCTGACCGCAAACTCAAATCAATCAATTAAGGACTGCATGCAGCAGCACCCTTGTTTAATCATTTCCAGGCTCCTTAAAATGATCCATTACTCTGATTGCATGTCAGAGCTGCTGTGTACTGTTTGTTGTTGCTGCTGTGGGTCAAATATACAGCTGCTTTCAAGTTAATTTCAAGAACCCAGTTCACAGTCTGAGAAAAAAAAAAGAAAAAAAAGAAGAAATCTATATATATAGGTTAGCCATAACTATTAAATCACTCTCTTGGTATAATGAAATAAAGATTGCAGCTGATGATTTAAATATCTTTTTGATCTCATGGCTAAGTGCATTTTTTTAATAAAATATATCAGTGTTGCAAAGGGGAAAAAGAAAGGATGGAATAATACAAGTTCAACTCTGTTTCTCCCTAGTTCTTGTTTTCAAAGGTTTTTCACATGGAGCTTCAAATACAGGAGAGAAGCTTGTAGTGAGATCTGGACAAAGGCTGCTGTCAGACTGTAAATCTCTTCACTGGAACTTCTTTGACAAACTGAGTTGTTTTTTGCTGACAGGTATTCTGTTCCCAAACTTTGAAAAGAGAAAAAAAGGTCCAAAGGGTTTAATCAGCTAACATTTTCAGAATGTAATATTTCCTTTTTAGCTTTGAGACAATGTTTAAATCAAATGTTTTAAATTACTGGGATATTTCATGTCGCATACACAAAAAAATCTGAGTGAATCAAATTATTTTGGTTTTATTAAAAGGAAATATTGTGGATAATATAAGATTTTTTTCATAGGATTTTTCTCAGGGAGAAATTTTCCATTTTTTTTCATAATTGAGTTAAAACTTTCTGTAAAAATTCTGATTTAAATAGATTAATATTTGTAATGGAAATAATTCCATCACTACTTTTTTAGTAAAATCCCAGATAATGGTACTTTCTCTCCCTGTACTTTCCAGCTGATGTAAACCAGCTTAGCTCCAATTAGTGGTTTGACTGGACTTATCACAAAGGCTCAGGCCAGCCTATGGAGCAATAATGATGACTGTCATATAAGGATGTGGTCCAGTTACACACATAAAATAAAATAAAATAAATAAAATAAATCTTAGAAAAAATAGCTCAGATAGTAATCCTGAGATGGAGGACTCTGAGTTTCCAGCATCAGCTTTGTCATCTAGCAGATTTTGAATGTGTTGCCTAAACTGTATTCAGTCCACATATTTTTAATATTTGGTATAATGTAAGCAACTCCATTTCAATTTAGCATTTTAATTTCTAAGGTGAATTGAGTGAAACTAGATAAGGAAAGAAGCTAAAAGCTTCTTCTTCTACCTGGATTTGACACATTTTAATAAATCCATTTTAAAATAAATTTGGACTGATGTTTCTGATTGTCTGTGTATCCCAGTATTTCACTTAAAAGACTGAAAAGGATCTCCATGTCACTGATTCACTGCTCAGTACAATGCATGAGTAGGAAAAACAGAGCATCTCCAGCACTGTAAAAGTAGAAGCTGATTTCTGTCAAGCACTGGAAGTGGGTCTCATCTTGGTTACCTTTTGACATCTCCAGCACAGACACCAGCATATGGCTACCTTATACAAACCTCACAGGCACTGAATATAAGTAATGCCTTTCAGGACACAGCTCATCTCATCCCCAAGTATGAGACCCTGAAAGTGCCGACATCTCACCACAGTCAACAAGAGGAGCTGAAGGTGACCAGCTTAGCTGTCAACGTGTTCATGTGGCCACATAATTACAGCTCTGTGAAGAACTGGGATATCTGACTTGCTTTTCTCCATCTCCAGGGGGCTCTAGGTAAGTTGCTGGTGTGAATTCACTGCCATCATACCAAACCAATCCCATTACATGCTACTTTGAGACAATATTGGGCAGAGGTTGCGGAGGGTAACCCTTCTCCTGACCGAGGAACAGAAAATGTCTTGTGAGCAAGCTGCTCCCCCACTGACACTGCACAAGCAGCAGTGTAGGAACAATTTATCAGAGGGCTCTCCACCCGCCCCCCCCCCCCCCCCCAAAAAAAAGGGCTTTTAATTCAAGAGATATGTTTTTAAAGCTTCTTTACTGCTGTTTATTTATGTGAACTTCCTGTTGATTTCCTTGAGGATTTTGCTTGTCTAAGGAGTTTCAGCAGGACGCAGTGCCAGGGTACACAGTAGAAGCTCTTTGTCTCCTTGCTGGAGTATTATCAGCTGATATTAATACCCTCTTGTGAAATTGTTTATTTACAATATTCATCTCAGAGCATTTACACTCCACTGATGACTTGAAATTTAAGCAGTTATTTATAATCATGTTAAATAAGACCACATTTCTATTCCAGTCACAAGTTAAGTTAGTTATCAGATTACATGTCTGTTTCATTCCTTTTATCTCTGATACAGTGCACTGGTCTCAACATCAGCATCAAATGAACTTAGATGTCTGACTATAAATCATGCACATGTCGAAACAATAATGCTGAAAGGATTATCATCACCCTCTGTAATTACAATAATGGAAAACAGATACTGAAAGGACATTTTTCTAATCCTTGGAAAATCTCTGAAGAGGTCAATTTCCTTTTCTTTGGGGAATATTTAACACAGGGAAAGTTATTGGTTTATAGGTCTGTTGAAAGAACAGAACTTATAATAAGCACAGTGTCACAATATAAATTTAAAGTATATTTTATTGCACCAGTATAGTGGGGGTCTCCAGATGGTCCTGATATACATAGTTTTATAAGGAAGTACTTTTTTGACTGAAAACACCAATCACTGTCTGATGAAATCCTGTGTCAAAGCTGAGGTGCACTACTGTTTGTGGGAACATATTGCAAGTAGCAGGAGAGAATATCATTTCCCAAGACATAACTGGCATCTGGTTTTGGAGCAAGGTTGTGGTGGAACTGGGTTAGGGTAGTTTGCTGGAGGTTTCAGAAGAGGAGAATTTCTCGTAGGCTTTTTTACCAACCTATTCAATTTATGTGGTATAATAAAAGAAAATAAACACTAAAAAAAAGAAACCACTACATACCACTAATTTTTTTTTATTGTAAGAAGCAGGCATCCAACTCTTAAGTCCTGAATTGTTAGCTCTCAAGTCTAAAATGAGTCATATATTTAAAGACTTGACTAAATCTTGGTGGATGCATAGGCTTTTCTTGTCTTCTTCATAGCAGCTAATTCTGTGCAATAGAATTACACTTCTTAGTCTTATTTTTGAAGGCAAAAGTTGACTACTGTAACATAAAACTCTGCATCTCTTGCTCTTTGCCTATGCTGTTGTTTCCTTGCTGTCCAGCAAACCATTTTTAAACAAATGCTATTCTGAACACAGAGCAATCCTTCAACTTGGGTACTGTTATGACAGGACAGGAGCTCAGATCCAGATTTAAATAATCAGATTTTGCCCATCCATCACATTTTGACATTAAGAGGGTAGGGTGTACTCATATGGGCAGTTTAACTGTCAGCTGAGAGAGCAGAAATCTCAGCAGGAAGAAGCAGTAACCTCTTCCACTGGTACGGTGAGAACTAGAAGTCCACAGGCTAAGTAAGCCACAAGATTTTGGTTGCAGGAGTAGCTCGCTGCTTAAAGAAGACAGCTGCAAAAGAACCACACACAAATGTTCAAATGAGAGCTGTTATGCACCTACATGTCAGTTTGCAACACAACCTTTGTCTCTGGTTGCTCTTGCCAGCAGCATTCTCTAGCACATTCTGGCAGGTTTGTCTACTAGCACCAACAGTGGGGAGGGCACAGTTCTGGTCTCTTTATTTCCAAATGGACACCGAGAAGCAATGGCAATTAAAACAATACCTTATAAAAAAGGTGTGTGTGTATATATATACACACATATATATATACTGTCAAAAGGTGTATATATATATATATATATATATATATATATACACACATACTGTCAAAGCATCTGACTGGGCCACATTGGGTCTAATTCCATAATGTTTGTGTTTATGCTCTTAGAATAATGGCTCACAGGAATAACTGAGATAGTGAATATTTTCAAAACAAATGTTTTATTGTACAGTTGTTCAACAGAGCTGCTTGGTAAAAAATTCCACAGGGATTTCTCCTTCAGTGAGCTCATCTAACCCTCCAGCGCGTCACTGCCACGTGCACGGGGCAGCAGCACTCACCACTGCTTGTGGTTAGGAAAGAGTTTGCTTTCTTCCCGTGCTAGTTGGCTGCTTGTTTGTCTCCTGGTAGAGCCTGTGGAAGCTGTTGCGAAATGTGTGGGTTGCCAGAATAAAAACATTGCTCTGTCTTGTTTACAGAACCCAAGCTCCCTTAAAACAAATCCATAATGGTTAAAGTGAGTACCTTGTGTCCTTCTTCAAAGGGTGGCCAACACACAGATGTCCTACCCAGGGCACAGGCTGAACGCAGCTTTTGAGAAACATAATTCGGTCTTTTCTTCTCATTTGGTTACGGGAAGAATAAATTGCATGAGCCTTTTTCCTAAATGGGATCACTCCTTTTCACATGTCTTGGAGGAGTTATTCCTGCAAAGCCAAGGTACTGAACGTGTCTTGTCCATAGACAGTTGTCACTGTGAAAAAAAAAATGTGGGCCCAGTGAATTTACATTTACAAATCTAGGCCAAATCTGGTAGTAAATTTGGTAGTAAACTGTCCTCAGTATAACCTGGGAAGATAACATTTGTAATGCATTCCTCAATACAGGTCCTTATTCCTTTCTCCTCTCTTTTAATGATCTGACTGGTCCCCTGGGGCTATCCATTTTCAAAATTTGAATATATGGTCAGAGGCTGAGATTCATCTGCTCTGATTTTAAGGATATGAAAAATATCTAAGCTTGAGACTTCTTTCACAGTCAGTAGATATCTCTTCAGCATAGTCAATAGAGTCTGGGATCAGGTAAAAGATGTCCCAGATTTCCACTGTTAAACTAACTGGGTCTCAAAGAACCATAAGGTGTGATTACCTGACTAGCTCAGATCTACACATTTAGAATGCAGCCCTCTAAAACTAGGAAAGGTGGATCTCACTGAAGGAAATGAGTATGAGAAAATTTTGTAACACTGCATTCACTCTATAGATACTGAGCACTGGATTTTTTATTTTTTCCATCCTTTACTGGACTATTGCAAAGGAACCTTACCCTAGGTAAGAGTTTCTCTGATGTAAGACTTTGCAGTGGAAGCTACCTCCTGTCAGTGTAGCAAAAGCTCCTGATGGAGAGGCAGAGTTGACAAGTATGGACTGCTGGAACAGTCCATCGTGCCCTCACCACCAGGAGTCACTGCATATTTAGTTCTAGTCTAGGAGAATCATAAATTACCTCGGTAGCCACTTCTCTGAGTGTGAAAAGGGATCACCTGAAAATGGTTGTGGTAGGACATCTTCACGAGGACTGTAAACTTGCCTTTCAGGTTAATAATATTTTGCTTAAATCCTGTGAAGGTCTGTATAGACACAACATCCTTGTGCCCTTACCCTGTACTTGCTCGTGCCTCCACAAATACAAACAGGACCTTAGCAAAGAGTTTCTTGCCAACTCTCAGACCTCCCAGTCACCTCCCAAACCTCCACCCACTCGTTTCCTGAATGGCACCTTTCAGCAGTTCTTACCACACCACCAAAGGAGCAGGTGCTAATTCTAACTCCAAATAAATATTTCCTGTGTCCTTTACAGTCAAATCTGAACCATAGTAGCCTTCTTCAAATTTCCTGCCAGCCCGTCCTGGGGAAACAGTGAGAGTTCATGTTGTCTTTGTGCATTGTCACTACTAGATAAGATCACTGTTACTACAAGATGCACCTATGACTAAAGAGCAGAGCTGCTATTTGTGTTCATGGTGCAGTGTCATGGACTCAGGCTCCAGGTCTATATAAAAAGATAATAATAGGCCAATATATACATAGTCCTCATGGACCTTGTATTTGAGGTAGACTTTAAATCTGTTGTTGAGACAAGATTGAATTTTGGCTGCCCTTCATCTCAGAATGCTATTACACTAAGTACAGTGGTCAGCTTGCAGCCATTCAAATGCATGTAAATATACATAAACACAACTCCCCACTTTTACTCTCTGCTTCATTCAACTTAACAGAGAAAGCCAATGTCCAGCATACTATTTCTGAACCCTCCCCCTTTGCTCCAGTAATACTCAAGTGGGATACAGTGAGAGGAACATCATGCAATGCACACTAATATATCACCCTGACCCTAAACCCTAGACCATCAGACAGTATTACTTAGTCAAATTATACTCAGCTCTAAACAAACATCTAAAATAATTGAGCTTTAAAGAAGAAATGCTGCCCTCAGACATTTCAAAGGCATGTGCAAAAAGATACGACTCAGGATTTTAGAGTTCTTCTTGTTTTCATTACTCTGTGCTCAAGCACTGGCCAAGTATCAAAGCTCCTGAAAGCAGCAAGACAACTGAGATATTCAAAAAAACAAAGGGAAAAGAACCCTCAAACTGTCCCTTGAAAGAAAGACTTTTTTTTCCTCTGAAGTTTTAGTGTCTCCTGCAAGGTTTCATTTTTACTGTATTTTTAAATCGATCTACAGTGATTCTTTACTTACACTGTTATCAATACAGCAACAGTATATCCTTAAAGCATTATAAATTCATACTGAAATTAATCTACCTAGACCCCAGGGTTCAGACTACCATGTGCAGTCTCAACATACAATGTTCCTTTGTTTTGCCCTTCTAATTTAGCCTTTGGAAAGTCCTCTGTGACAGACAAATCAAGTGGTTTCAGAGAGTGGCAATTCTTGCAGCTACATTTCATCAATCATTTCCACTTTGTTCCCTTTTAAAACAACTGAATTCAATTTCCACTTTAATTAAGAAGTTGAAAACACAAGCTGATGCATAAATAACACAAAGACCACAGAAAATTCATATCACTGACAAAGTCAACTGTATCCAGAAATGAAATTGACTTTTCCAGGTGATTGAAACAGTGCTTTTAATGGCATCAAATGTTAATACTGTATATTGCAGTGATCCAAATTGAGTTATATAAAACTTTATCCTTATCATCAGTAAAATAAATAAACACAATAGAAAGCTACACTGTACTGTCCAGTCTGATACTTACAGCTGTGGGACAGCTCTTTGTAACTCTTTTTTCCTCTTATATGAATCCTTCAAGAAGAGGAAAATTGGCATTTTACCAGTGGGGGAATTCTGTGAGATGTTAAGGGAATGTTTTTCCTACTTCCATTTTGCCTTTTGGTTACTTTCTCCCAGAATTTTGGAAGATTAGAAACTTCCATACTGATACAAAAAAAAGATATCACAGAACTAGTAATAGTGACAATATCCCATCTTTTATATTTTTAATTGAAATTAAATAGTCTTATTTTATTCCAGTGACTATGGCCCACAGAATGCCTGAAGTCTAGTGTGTCAGAGCCAGAAGCTCCTTCTGAGCACTGTTTTCACCAGCTGTCTTATTTCTCTTTTGCTGTATGTATGACTTCTACAAAGAGTTCTGCAGAAAAACATCTTTCTAGTATATTTATGCATGGTGCAAACCAATATTGCTTCTCTATGCACTCACTGCCCCCTAAAATTATTTTGCAATCAACATTCTCCCGCAAGATTTCCTTGGCTTTTATTGTTTCTAGTTTGGATGTTGATCTAAGCTTGGACAGTGTGACCTAGGACATGATGTATCTTTTTAGGATAAGCCCACTACCTTAGGTGTTTCAGGGACAAGGGCAGAGGAAGAGACTAAGTCAGCAGAGAAGGAGGGGAAATTTTGGGTTTCTTCGCTTAATGGAGGGAGCAGAAAGTTGCCAACCTACTCTGTCAGAGAGCATCAGCACACACTGATGGCAGGGTCAGAGGATGAATATTATTTCTCCAGGGAGTCTAGAAAGACAATTGCCTAAAGTCACTGGACAGCAGAGAGCTAAAGGTGAATTAAAACAACAGATGACTTGGCTCTGAATAGCAAGTCTCCTCTATTAGCCTTGCTGTGCTAATTGCCTCACCTATAACTCAGAAGCAATAATAAGAATACTGATCTCACAGGGCTTTGTAGGCTTTTACCAAGCATTATATAAATGCTATTTGTACAGCACTGTCTTCAACTGTGCTGCTTAATATGAATAAGTACTCAAGAAGGAGGCCCACAGCAAGTGGTGCCTCAACCTTAACAGTGCAGACAGTAACTCTGCAAAGAAAAATCCAATGACCTCTTCAGTGCATTTTTCTTCTTCTTCAAGCATGGACTGCAGATTTTTGACTGGAGATCTCAGTGAGGGAGGAAGATGCTGCTGTGAGATCCCTGCACCTCCTGCTCATGCCAGGTTTCCTTCCTGGCAGTGCACCAGAGCCAGGTGGAGCCCCTGGCCACAGAGACTCCTGACTATGGATTTCCTGCTCAGACTCAATGTGATGCAAAAGCCCTAAGTGGCAGAAAACCACATCTATAAATTAAAATTATTCTGGTTTTAATAACCAGAGTCAGGCAGAGAGAAGAGTGTGTATGTAAGCGTATTTGTATAGAGGAGCTCCCTTTGCCTAGTGAAAGAAGTGAAAGTTACTCAGGTGGTTAGACTAAAAGACTGACAGCATATACTGGCAGCTGTGAGTGAGTATCTGCTTTAGAGGTGTGACCCCTTGATCAAACAGTTAAAAACTTTCAAAATATTATGCTTGAGAAGCTCAAGGTTGTTTTTTTTAATTAATATAGTAAGTTACAGAAATGAAATTGTCACAAAATCTTTAGGATGTTTGTAGGTGAGGCCATCACATTACTTTCATCACTGATGAAGTCTCTGTTATCAAAACAAAAAGTGAAAGTAACCACACATCTCAGCAGAGAAGACCATACTTTTGTTCAGACCGAAAGGCAAAGTAAAAGCACTGCAGCTTTTCAGAACTCTTTTCCCAGTTCTCTTGATAATTTCGAAGATGGAATGAAACAGGAGTCAAAATTAATCTGCCCTGAAACAAAATACACTTTTGTTCAGAATCTCATATAGAAAGGTATGCTCAAATTTTGTCAATCACATAACCATCACATTTTACTGTGACTGTTAAGAGCTCAATTAAACCTCAGAAACCTTTACAAAGTGAAATTATTTTTATAGCTGCCTTGATTACACCTTGTTCCTAAGTCTGAACTGCGTGCCCTCCTTCACTGCAGTACATGCTGTAAACAACTGACTCCTGAGTGGAGAGAACAGGAAGTACCTTTTTCATCAGGTAATTAGTACTATTACAGCATATATATGTCTATATATGGATAGATTGTACATATATTTAAATTGTACAAAAGTCTGGCAGGATACAGCGTGGATCCATGTCTGACACATAAACATGAAAGTCTGGCCTTGTTCTTTATTGCAAAGTATTTATATTGGAAAAATTTGTTAAACATGTTCTGCTTCTACGCAGACTGAGGATGTTTCACAGCAACACAAACAAAGCCAAGTGATTCTACAATGTACCAGAGTTGTTCTTGCAAAAGTTTGGTTTTTAATGCTATAATTGTTCTGTAAGTTGGACTGGAATTCAGAAATATTTCATAAAGTCAAATTTTATTTATACAAACATACAAAACAAACAGAGAACTCCACTATTAAGTTGTACTACCATAAAATATTTCAAAAATAAGGAGGATGACTTCTGAGAAACAAGAGATTGCGGAGACTTTCCTACTTCATTATAGAGTGTAAAGCTGTGGACATTCAGCACTTTAATTTCCAGTCTGTTAAGTAATTGTTGTCTTGAAAAGTTTAATTTTCATGGCAGTTTTGGAAGGCAAATACATATGAGCTTTCCAGATACAGTTTGCTTCCTTTTTCTGACAAACTACTATTGCATTTCCCAACACACTCATTTTTTTTCCTGTTTACAGTCACAGGGATCAACTTTTTAAAAGACTATTACCCATAGAGAGGGAAAAAGCCAAGCAATTCTTGGAGTCCTCCTTCGAAACTTAAGCCCCTCCTGAAGGTTTTGCCAATTATCAGAAAAACTAAAACCAAAATAATAAAAGGAAAGTGCTTAAGCCTCTTCTCTATAGTTTGTATTTAACCAGGAATACAGGTTCTCTTATTTAAAAAACCCTGAACAACTCTAATTCCATGTGCCAGCTATCTTCAGGAAGGTGTTTTGAGTGACTGATAAATGTAGACCAGCAAACTGAGTGACTAAAACACTTTATCTCCTTGTGGCTGATTCCTAAGTTGGTAAGGTTTTATGTAGAAATATAAGAGAAAGAGCACTGTGATTGCCCTTGATCCCGAATTCAGTTGGGATCTCCCAATAAACTTCGAAATAACATTGAAGTGGTTGTTGAAGAGTATAGATGAAAAAATTGCATTTTAAAGAATGACTTTAAAGATTCTGTGGCCTGGCTATGAGACCTGCTGAACCAAACCAGGTATCACTGCAGAGTCACGCTACTCAGCATGTTTCTCTGTGTGGATGCATATTCACACACACATTGCATATGGAGCAAAACAGAAGTCAAAATTAATCTGCCCTGGAACAAAATACACCTTTGTTCAGTATTTTACACAGAATGATAGGTCAAATTTTGTCAATCACATTACCACCACATTTTACTGTGATATATATATATATACAGTGTATAGCCTTAAACAGCTCCAGGTGTGTAGTTTAGACCACATTCACTCTCTCTTTGTCGTCAGGTTCAGTAACCATGGATGGCATTCTCCTGCCAGGCACAAACCAAACCACAGATTTTAAGCAGTAGGCCTGTACAGGTTGGGGACCCAAGGCATGGAGCTGTCTGGACTTGACGACAGCTACAAGCCTTTTGACTGTACCTCTCAAGGGTCCTTAGGGATGCGGTCAGATTTTTATTACCAGAGAAGGATGAAGCAGATACACAAAACCGGACTCAAAGATGTTGTCTGAAGTCAACAGCAGAAAAGAATGAGCCCCCATCATTATGCTCTTACCCTACTGTCTTCGCTACACTTACTGAAAACAATTAGGGCTGGACAGTTGATGGCTTGCAGAACACTACAGAGCACTGTGAAGTTTTTGTTTTCCATGAAGAAACTGTAGAATTTCTCTGCCAGTGTGTGGAAACATCCCCTCTTAAAATTGTCTTAGCTTCCAGAACAGAAGATAGAATCCTCCTCATCTACCAGACCACCACAGGTTAATTGGAAATCACACAAATGACCACAGATGTTTGCAAGATGTTGTTGGGTCCCCTCTGAGACTATCATTACCTGCCTAGCATCAGTGCAGCACTGATATGTAATTTATTCCTTTGGAAGAACTCCATCATCATATAACAGAGTAACATAAATCTCCACACAAATGTCATTGCCTTGGGATAAGCCCAGCACTGAAAGGCTGGAAGGATTGCTTTACATCAACTGAATTTGCTGCTTGGTCTTGCTGTGAGATAGTGCTCCTTAAAGCATTTTTCTGGCACCCTTGTTAGGACAGTGTTTCAGACATAGTAAATGGGAAACCAAACTGTCAAGCACTAATAAATGTTCTCATGTGCAAGTGTTATTTAACAGTATAAATATGGAACAAACCAGACATTTTACTTTTTTTTCCCCTACTAGGTTAGGAGAGAACACTCAGTGCTGTTCATAGTCTGGATAATAGAGCAATCTTCCCGCCGACACCAAGAGGTGGCAGTAATCCTCCACCGTTCCTAGCCCAGAAGGTGCCTCATCCCACTGAAAGGTTCATCTTTGTAGCATCGGTATCATCAGCTTCTCCTCTAATTTATTTATATTTACAGCAGCGAGAAAATAAATGTTCCATATTTCTCCTGTGCAGGGAGGTCTTCCCTTCAGCAGCGTGGGAGTTACCTTGTGTTTTGGCACATCGAAGCAATGTGGTGCAACTTTGCCACCTCCAACCATATAGTAGAGCCCACGGAGCTGCAGCAGGTCCCCAACTGGAGAAGGTTTTAATTTTGCTGAGGAGCACGGTTCTCAAACTGTCATAAACTGTGAAGACACAGCTGGAGCAGTTTATGGACTGCAGAGAAACTCTGAGTATTTTAGCCTGAGTATTAATTCAAAGGGCATGCTTTGTTATTTCCTGTTTCATTGTTGTTTGTAAAATAGTTTAATGAGTAGTGAGCAGTAAACTGTTTAAAATCTGCTGTGCACATTGATGTGGTTTTATATTGCTAGAGAGGGAAGGATTTCACTGCTTGGGTGTGAGAGAGAGAGGAAGATTATCCTGATAATGAAAACCACAACCAATCCATTTACTTTGGAACAATTGCTTCAATTACATTACCGTGTAGATATTTTAATCAGAAATAAAAGTGATAATCCCCAAATGCAGGCCTAACAACAATTGAAACAGCTGCATACTTTCAAAAAAATAGGAAGCTTGGCTATTAGTAATGAGATTTAGATGCAGCCAAGGAGACCATTTTCCGTCAAACAAAAGTGACCCTATTTAAAATATAAAAGGCAATGTTTATTAAGAACTGGTAATGACCTAATGACAGAATTGGTATGGACTGCTATCTCACAGCATCCAGGCTGTTATACCTGTGAAATTTTCTTACACATGTTAAAAACAGCTACCACATAGCACAGGCAGTGTGAATGAGAGCAAAGGGACTGGCTTGCATCCATGTGGCTAAACTCCCTTTACCTCTCAACGTAATGGACTCATCTATCCTGACTTCTGGGAACAGTCCCTGCCTTATGTTCCCTCTTGAGCAGTGCCCAGGAATGCTAGCTAGCACAGGACATCCTAACAATCCAGATACATGGGAGTGTATTTACTGTATGGTTTCCTGTGTAGTGCAGCACGTTCGCAATGAATCAGCAGAGATAGCTATGCAGCAGTACCCGTGTCTATGTGTTGGCACTATTTGGTTTACTAGTATGGGTGTAGCCAGAGGGGTCATACGTGAGTGGAAGTCCCTACCCACTGACCAGACAGCACCAGGATAGCAGTCCCTTTTTGCCTGGCAAAGTTGCTGTCCTAGGCTATTGCAACATACACACTCATGTAGCTGGTTCTGTGTACTATTCACTAAGCTTCCTCTGGAAAGCTGAAAGTGCTTAAAAAAAATCCATTTTCACTCAGGATATTTTTTTTTGACCTCACAACAAGATCTGTGACTTCTCAATATACCATGACTGGGGCGAATCAAATTTTGAGCACATTTCTGATCCTTCTGCATGAAAGCACTGCCTTTCTTCCTTGTGGCTTTCTTGATTTACCTTGGTTTCAGATAGATCAGAATCAGTTCCTAAGCCTGGTTTCAAAACAAACAAAAGGCAAAAGACCACCAGCTCCCACAGAAGGCCAAGTACTGAAAGGGAAATTCACAAAAAGAGTTCCTCACTGGTGTTGATGGAGGCAACATAATCACTTTGAGCAAGGATTACAGGGAGTACTTGTCAAATTGCCTGTGTGCCTTAAAAGAGAACAAGGTGTCTTGGCAAAAGGAACCTTTGAGCTAAATAGGAGAATCAAAAAAAAAAAGAAGAAAAAGGGGGATTTATGTGTTTTGAAAAGATATGGCAAAAAGGTTTTTTCTTCAGCTTCTAAAGCATTCAAAGATGGTGGCAAACCGTATTTTATTGTCTTTTTGGAATAAAAATGATGGAGAAGGTTTTTGCAGCAAGGTGAACTTCAAATATAAATGGGGTTGTGTGAAGAACTGCAGTTATTCTTGTTCAGTTTCTGTACATTTACATTTACTGAAAACCCTGAGGCACTTGAGGCAAGAGTGGAAAAGTATCTTCTCACAGTAGCTAGGAGCTAACTTCCCTGAGATAACTTCCATGGGTTGGACACTGGTAAGTCTCTGGACTAGACTCGAGGGGTGTTGGATTTTGATTCAGCATCAGCACTGACCTGCCAAATGGCCATGAATGAACCATTTTCTTGCCATTTGCTGGACTTGGCTGTTAAAAATGCGAGCTGTTAGAGTGGGAACTGTCGTTCTTCCTTCCATTGGTTGCAGTGGGGTCCTGGCTTCATCTGAGAGGTGCAAGTGCTAAGGTAATGCAGGCCACAGCACTGGCAGCCACAGAAACCTCATCAGCAATCCCAGACCTTATCCGTATTCACTGGGACCATAAGCCTATGTCATATGTGGTCAGATGCTTGAGACTCCTAGGGCTAAAACAGAGGGGCCACTCTCTGAGTTCTTTTCTTTGCTCTGCATGGCCTTCTGCAATAATTTAGAACTTGAAAAAATACATTGAAAGACATTCTTTTGAAATCAGAAGTGATTTTCATACGTACAGCAGCTCTGAAAGATCAGACTCTTAACCTCCTTTTGTCTCTGATCTTCATCTCCAGAATGGGTGTCAGATCTTCATACATGACTATGGCTATCGAGATCCCACAGTGAGTGAAACATACAACTGTTCAGAAAGGAGAGAATAAAAAGCTTCTTTCATCTGTATTCTGAAAAAGTTTTTAAAGTGAAGCTCACAAGTGTACAACTGTTGTCCAGGAGGAGTATATTTGGGGTAGAATTATCAAAGACATTAAATGATATTCTAATTTTGAAGACTTTGAAGTCATTAATAATATTAAGTTAAGCTTCACTGAGAGCAGAACAAGATCATTGCAAAAAAGTTTCTATAGACGCTACCTTACTTTCCCTATTTGAGAGTGAACTCTCATCTTTTGCTAACAAGGTTTTAGGAGTTTTTTATGTTAATTTTTTTATATAGAGGCAACCCTTCAGGGTACCACTGCCTCCTTATGAGTGGAGTTTGAATGGTCAAACAGGTTACACAGCTGGTCCTACCAGCTACCAAATAAATATCACAGGGAAAAGATTTCTTGTTTTCACAAAACCTTAAACCAAAATTTAGTGTGTGAATTCAAGGAAGTTTCTCAAATTTTAACCATTCTAAAAAAGATTAAAAAATTATCCACGTAACTGTTACAAAAGGCTGGTAGCAAACCTCTCCAGGTTTACTCACAAGCTTTCTAGTACTTAATGTTTCTCTCTGGGCCAAAAATTCTCTCAGGACGAACTCTCTTTCCCATGGCTTTTGCCTCTTTTGCTCTCATTCAAGCCAGAAAAGCAGAAAGCTGTAGGAAATAATCAACTAATATAACCCTAAACCATAATTAGAGTTGAGGCCAAAGCCACACCTTTACTCATGTGTAGATGCTGTTGTAAGTAAGAGGCTTAGTAAGATTTTGTTTCACAAAATAAAGATTGGCAAGGAAAGGTCAGAGCTGGGTTTGTGGTGTGACAGTGCTGGGGAGATGCTAAATAAACACCTGAAAAAGAACCTTCCTTTGTTGCTGGTGCCTGTACAGCTCAGTTCATTCCCACAGTTTTGAGGAAGTAGGGATTAACAAGGCAAGAAACTCCAGGGAGCAATAGGGGATGGCACCATGGCCCTCCTCATGGGATCAGTATCTCATATTCAGGTTTTCAGGGGCCATAAGTCTACAAGCGTCTAGAGAGGATTTGAATCCGCACAAAATCTTTGCCTGAGGCTCGTAGGGGGAAATCTGCCCACTTGAACATTCTTAGCTTAAAAGCCATCATGCTGGAAAATCAGCTGGAGTAGCACAACAATTCAAAGTAGAAAAGGTAAGTGCCCAAGGTTCCTGAAGAGTCAGTAAAGAAACACTGGTAACACTAAAGTGTGATCCAGACAGCAAAGAGTAAATGCTTCCCAGAAGAAGAAAATACAACAGAATGGTGTCTTTTCTCCCTGGAGCTCAGATTGCTGTCTGTGGACTGCATTTTTCCAACTGTTGTGAATTTGGCAGGGGATAAAAACCTGTTATAGGAGAGCTTGTTCTTCAGAAATATAGCTGCTGGAGGGCACAGTGGTGGGGATGGGAGTCCCAAGGGGCAGAGCATCTTCAACAGGAAGCAGTTCCTGATGAGTCTTCCAGCCAAAGTCTCATAACTCTCTAGAAAAGAATAGTTAACCCAAAAGAATCCTCAAAAGGTCAAAGCTTGTTTTGTCGTTCTTTAGTGGAGCCCAAAGAGACCTTGACATTAAAACCAAATATTTAAAAAATAAATAAATTATGTACATATTTATAAATCAAGGGACAATTCTTCTTTTTCATTGCCAAACTTTCATTATGTTTGTAATGAAACATACATGTGAACAGGGCCTGTGCCCTAGCATTGGCCACTTTTGCTTACTATTTATTTTTGCAGTGTCATGGACACATGAAATGGGCTTTCCTGGGAAAGAAAGCCAGGAAGAGTAACTCAGCCATGAGTTGGGAAGAGTAACTCAGCCATGGCAATAGTTGAATGCATTTTTCCAACTGTGGTTTGTATAAAGACAGCATAAATAATGATGTCAGGGCTTTTCACCTTAAATCTCTGCACAAGTAGGGTATAACAGCCTTTACACAAAAGGGCTACAAGGTGTTCTCTTGAAATCATAGGGTTCAGCAGAGATGGTCCCACACCAAGTACACCAGTGAGATGGTAGTGCCTGTCAGAACCTTCTCCTGGGGCCTTCTCTCTCATTCACCTTGTGACAAGGTGAAATTCTCTGTTCAAATTTGTGATGACATGGACTGACACCACTCTCCTACCCCATCCTGACCAAGACTGATTTTTCCTCAGCTTGTTTAGAATGAGACTAGGGCCACCTGTGCATGAGCTGTCAGGAAACGTGGTGCTTTCATTTAAACAGCAGGCAGCTATCAAAACAGCAATAAGAGAGGCTATCAGGCTTAATAATGGCATGCATTAAAAGTAAAATAACTCTCTGAGGTCCAGTAATGTTGCTTTTACCATTTGTCAGGTGTATAATCACTCTGGAGAATAAGAATAGTGAGGTCTTTGTAAAATCATGAATCAACATTCCCAACAATTCAACTGCTGTGAGTAGGTCAGGTCAATACCCTCACGTCTCAAAAAACTACTTAAGCCCTCCTGTCTCCTGAGACCATTACATCAATAGATACCTCCACTACTACTGAAAATGACAACTTGCAATGCAATACCAGGAGATCCTCTTTAATAGCTCCTCTATATTAACAGCTGTTGGGCTCTACTCTGGCTGTTTGTCCTTGTTTCCGAAACCATGCCATATATAATCCTCCGGTGTTATGTGAGAAAAGCTTTTATCCTTTTCAGAAGGATCTTTTTTCTTTTAAAACATAAATAATGGAATGAAGCAGGTAATTCTTAAGGAAAAACAATCAGACTAGGAATCCTAAAATGGTTAAGTAGGTTGTTTCCAAGAAATTAAGACAATTTGATTAGTACTTAAAACTATGCACTTTTCATTCACTGAGATTTGTTTTCAACATTGCCATCTTTATATCGGATAAAATCCTGAATCTACTGCAGTTCATGGCAAAATCTACTTGATTCAGTAGACCTAGATTTTACCCACACAGTTTATGTAGTGATTTGTGTTACCATAATTTATACTGCCATGTTCTTTTGTTATATGCTATTTCCCATCCCAGAAAAGATGACTCCACTTTTCTCTGCATTAAACCTTCCTTTATGTCTTTTCCATATATTGTTAACATGCAACAATGAGCGTTGGTAATGACTGAAATATTACTGCCTCAAATTATTTGCACAAGAGACAGTGGGGAAAGAGAAATAGAAATAAGTATTTTGCAGATTTTTTTTTTCTTTAAATAGTGTCACGTTCCAATAACTCAAGCACTGCTCTGAATGTCTGTGATACCTCTCTGGCCACAAGACAAGTACACTATAGTTAGTCCTGAAGTCTATATGCAGTGACTACACCCCTGGCTTTGCCTGGGAAGAAAGTCTGACACCTGACTATTGCTTGATCATCTTTCCACCAGTGAGGGACAGTAGGGACTTGGTCCTTCCTCTACTAAACTGACAGTTTTCATGAAAACTCTGGGTATTTAGTTGTCTTTGAGCCTTCTACCATTTTTCAAGTTTTGTTTGGAATTGACTGGTGTGGTGGAACAGATTCATAGTGTTAAATACACCACCTGCTTTCTGACATACCTCTCAGGCTGTTGTAAAAGCAAGAAGGACAATCTGCACTTAAGTTTTCTTTCTTGTGATGTTTACTACCATTTGGACACCTTGTCTTATGATTTAAGTCAGAAGAAGGAAGTTTAAGGATGGATGAAGGAACTTCCAGTGATTCTATTTCTTTGCTAGTAACTATACAGGATAATTCCTAGACTATATCTGGATGATGAAAAGATAAAATTGCATTGGAAATATCTTAGATCATGAAAAAGAGGGCTTCTTCCAACTCCAGTTTCTTTCAATATTGAAATATTGAAAGTTTTCTCGTATGAATATAATTTTAATGCTGTCAAGAATGGAAATACAATTTTACTAGTAGTTCACTGTATGAAAAATCACTCTGCCTAGTTCAGTAAGGCACAGTTAAAAAGAAAATGTATGAGAATGGAGTTTGACTGATATGTCTTTAATGTATTTATGCTCAAAACAATTTCGTTCTCTTCCTGACCTCTTGTTTCAGTTATTTATTTCTGATGTTAAAAGTTCAGGCGGCAAATGATCCTTGTGAGTCGTAATCAGTTTTCTGAATGGTGAAAGAGAAAAAATAAGATTTTGTAGCAACTGAGATGCATCTTAGCCCTCGCTGGTGAAAAATGTAAGCTACAGAATGTCCTTTTTATCTTTTAGCAAGGGTCTATTATTTCTGTATATCTCTTTTCTGTGCCTTATGAAAAGGTTTGTACAGTAAAGAATGACTATGTAGTAGTTCTTTCTTCTTTTGCCAAGCTCTTTTTAGCTTTGGCAGCAATTCTATTTTCCCTGTCATCATCTAATGTCTATTTATTTTACATTGCTACAAAGCCAGTGCAATTCCCCCATAAATCCCAGGTTGTGAAGATGAAGAAACATTTCGATTCGTTTTATTAAAATTCTCCAGTGTCTTCTTTATGATTCCTACCATCTAATTAGGTTTGGAAAGGTCATCAGTTTGAGAAAACCCTTGGAAAAGAATCAATTGAATTAAAAGATCAGAGGTTGCCAAATGCCTTGCATTTCTGAGCTCTGAAATACCTGATCAATCTTGGTTGTCACGGGTGCCACAAGAATGGTTGTCAGTAATTGTTGATCTAACTAACCTCATAACCTCACTCCCTTTCTTTCACCTCCGCCCTCCTGTCCTCCCTGGCTCTCATGTGCACGCAAACACATGTGTGCTCACACACACACATAAGATTAAACTCTGAGGAAAGAGAGTACATATTACTTTTACTTTCCATGCTATTTGAACAACCCAACATCCTCAACAGCTGCCTAAAATGAAGGTGGGAATAATGACAGTGGGAAGCTTCACTGACTTAATGCAGTTATCAATAAGTAGTTGTGAACATTAAATGGTATCAGGTTGGGGTAATGTAGAAGCATATTATGGTCATCAGAGAAATGTCCAATTTATTTTTCCATTTTGTAGTCAGTTACAAAGATTACAAGTCTTAAATTATTGCCCTCCTAGTGAGGGGAGAGAGAAAGTCTTCTTCTGGATCATATTACTTCTCACAGCACAATAACACATCCCTCATATCCCACAGGTGTAAGTCTTGGCTTCAATTTTAGGAAAAAATTTTAGAAGCGAACAGGCTCAGAGGATGCTGTTATGTTTTCTAAGCTTGGAGGGTGTAGACACTATTTCACATCTACTTGGGTACTAATGAGCTCACTGTTAATGTGCTGTTACACTGAAGTTGGAGCTGCCAATTAAGAGGCAGGTTTCATAGACGATGCAATAAAAATGTGAGATTAGATGTGTTGCATTGAAATAAGCAGCAGAAAAAAATGCATCACCTTGGAGTGTTTAGAAGTCAAGGTCTTCCCCAGAAGTAATCTCACCATCATCCCTGTCCCTCCATCTACAGTACTGCAGGGAGGGGTGATATAGACTCATTGTGTCATCTCATGCACAGCAGAGAGTTGTACAAAAATCAGCAAATCTGGTCTGCTAAAAATTATGAGTTATGCCTACTGTGAACACAAATTTCCAACTCACAGTCTGAGGAGACTGCGATGCAGATGAATTTACCTTCCATCGATTTTTTTCAAGATTTCACTTTTCTTTTTAAGGTGTAAAGAATGAAATCGTGGTTTGTTGTCCCCCACTTTTATTGGTTCCCTCTCAGTTTTGAGTTCCTAACTATGAGGTAACTTCTTATATCACCACAAAATTATCATGATATGCACAGAAACGTGTAAGGTTAAGAACTTTACTTTTTCAGTTTTAATCCTGGAATCCCTAGAAGGCATGGAGGTTCTCCATTTAACAGCCATTTTCCTCTATTGTGCATCTTGAGCCATGAAATTCAATTCTGTTGAAATATAAGGCTTATATGTCTCACATTACATTTCAGGATTAAATACAGTGCAAACAGGGCCAAAACCATGAAATATCTGAGCTTTTAAATTTTTTTGCTGCATCTTCTTAACCAGAAAAAAAATGTTGAACTCTTCATGCCCTCCTTGTACTAATGCATCATTTAGGAGGACATTAATAACTCATGAGTTCACTTAGGAAGAGGTTAGGAACATGTCTTTTAATACAAATATATTTTATGAATAATTAATTAAAACATTTAAGAAAGCAATTCGTAATTCTGTATTTTGAATCTATGTATTTTAAAAAAAATATGTCACACACCAGAAGTGATGCCTAAGTGATTCAGCACTCCATGAGATGAAATTTTCACCAGTTACAGAGAGAGCGATATGTTTTACCTTTCCATATACTGACAGAATATTTCTGAAGCAGTGAACTGCAACCAAATGCAACGGTATGTGCATGGGCTCACCTCACCCCCAAATACCCATTGTGGAAAGCTGATGGGGAATTGCATGTGAGAACACAAGCTCTGCCTTTTGTCTTCCTGCTCTCACTTGAGAATTTCCTTTGCTCTGTGTCTGACACCACTTTAATATATGCCTTGCCTCTGAAAAAATGGTAACCCATCTTATCTTTCATATTGTGCTAATTTTTAGCAACTAGCATCAAATGGGTCAGACACCGTGCTCTTCATAGAATGGGAGGAAAAGTTACCATGTGTTTAGATTATCTCTTGACAGAGAAGCATTAAATAGGTCTTTCATGATAAAAATGCAGTGGTCAGTCATACATCCTCAGCCCCTGTGAAGACTGGCCTGTGCTCTTGCAACTAAATGGAGCAATGACTAGAAACTCTTGGGAATAAAAACAAAATTGCATTTCTGAACTTTCCGCCTTTCTAACAATTAAAGAACTAGGGAAAAAAGCAATCAAATTTACGAGGCCTGAAAAAAATATTAAATATTATCTACCTCATAAAATGAACTTTTAAACCTGAAGTCATATTTCTTCAAGCCTAATACTTTAGTTTATCTTTGATCATTATAAATTACCCTCTGTAAAGAGCAGTGGTTTGGGAAAGTAGTTGGCAGCACGTACCATTGGAGTTCATTCTGCTTTATTTATTGAAAATGCTAAAAAGTAAAACACTAAAGTACTTCACATTAAAATAGTATGAACCCACCAAGATAACTGCTTGTAACTGTCTGTGTAAAATTATGGTCACAGTAACCACCTCTGGCTCCAGAATAAACTTTCCATCTACAGAAGAGCCAAATGCATTTGCTTACTCAGATTTTCACTTGAATGATTATTTTCACCCCCTTCTTTTTTCATCTACATGAAGACCTTTAAAGGAGAAGGATGGAAAAAGGCATCAAATACCTGTCACCTTAGAAGATGAAGAATCATAACAAAGGAGAATCCAGACAAGTTTCACTGAACAGTTAATTTCTCTTCTTCACTGGCACCAGTAGCATGTGAATGCGCACATAATTACACAGGGCAGATTAATTCCCAAGAGAAATTTCATTCCTTACAGAAAATTATTTTCCATTGCCAAGCCCTCAGTCCTCCAATGAAGGGATTGTAATAAGTAAATATCAAAATGCATTCCCCCTGCACCACATTTTACACGACCAGGATTTGCAGTGTTGTCCTGCCTTGCTGGCACTGTTCACTGGAGGAAAAATTCTCATTTTTTAGTATTTAACTACCTTTAAGTATAATCATATTATTGTTTATAATATTAAATGATTCACAAGTAAGTACAGCTGCTTACTGTATATCCAGAGCAAAGCTCCTGCATTTTGACCATCACACTGATTTTCATCCTTGCTAGAAAACATAGTTTGTAAAAGTGCAAATTTTTGAATTTCTGGCCATTTTGCTCTAGGAACACAGCCATGCCTTAGGCTGGGGTGCTGTGACCTCCAGACTTCAGCAAATTTCCAGAGAGTCTAAAGGTGCTGGCCCTTGAAGGCTGACTTGCAGCAGAGGTCCTGCTTATTCACTCACACACAACAGTGTGCAGGGTGCAATGGGGCAGCTCTGGGAATCTGGGACTGCTGCTGTGCCAGGCAAAGGTGGATGCGTGAAAGGAGGGGCTTCCACGGCTTATGGCACTTTGGAAAGAGTTGGGTTCTGCTGCTATCATGGAAGGGGCTGGTCTTGCTTTCTTGCATCTTGCTTTACTTTCCTGCTCTTGTGAGGCAGCAGCTGCCGTCACCTTCAGAAGTACAGCTGTTTCTTCCATCTCACTTCATGCTCTTCCCAGGCCTTCCAAGCTACACAGCTGGAAGTGGGTAGCATTGAAGGGTGCCTGAAATCCTTGTTTGAGAAAGGACATAGTTCTGGGTAGACACACCTACTCTTGCATCCCACATTTACTTTGGTAACTACTGAGAGAAAGAACCTGGGTGGCCTCACATTAGTACTTAGGCTCATTTTATTGGTTTACTTGTCCATTCCCAAAGCTTTGCAGCTGGTGTCAAATTTTTGGAAATACTATTATAAATATTACAATTAACTGAGTCTACAGGGCCTTGCAGCATTTTCACTGTAATATGATTCATTTCTAAATCCCTCATCTCTTTGCCTGTTCATTTGGTCAGCCCTCACTGAAGGGAACTCCCCAGGATCTGAGTGGGGCCATGCATTGATGCTCTGAAGAACCTTTCCAGAATCACTAGGGTTCATCAACTGCAGCTACTTTTGGTTCCTTTATGTGAAAGCCTATAAACCAGGCTTCATTTTGAGCTGGACTGGGTGTTTTTGGAGAATATGTGTGCAAGTGTGGTGAGAAGAACAAGTACTTCTGACAGCCATTACATTGAACCCATTGAGAAGTTCTTTTCTTGCAAACCTTTGCAAATCTCTAGCTGACACAGGAGAATTCATGCCTTAGAGCCTTCCAGGGTTTAAGCACAGAATTCTATATTTGCGAAGAGCTAGGGCAGACATTATTTGTATTTCATTAGAAACTCATCAGACATGCTGGATCTGAAATCACTGCTGCCCATGGCCAGCTGGAAAATACCTGCTTGTTGCAAGGAAACTTTAGCCCACTAATTATCCTAAAAAATTCATGTAGGAACTTTCTTGACCCATTTTTTTCCTGTTCCTTTTTTTTCTCCTTGAAGACATAGATCAGTTATGTTCTTAGAAAAATTTAGCTGATTTCAGTGTCATCTTTGGGGGGTTTAATCATTACAAAAAGTACAGTGCTAAGTTATGTAGCGTAGCTGCCACAAATTAGCAATAAATACTTTTCTGAGAGCCTTTATGACATGAAGAAACATAGTAGTTTTGAAAAAAAACCTCTAAGAGGTAACCAAATTATTTCTCATTTAAAAATCCAAACGAGTCAAACGTTAAGAATATGAAATATTCAGTTTAGCTATATTATTCGTTATTTCTCATTTCCACATGCATCTGCACTTTTGGTTTCCAGCTAGGACAGAAACCAAGGGAAGCCAAAATACCTAGACAGGAACAGATAAAAGCCAAAGTACTGAGACTGGAACAGACAAAGGCCAAACTATTAGCCAGAAGCAGGAAGTACTGGACATCTCACAAGACAGCCTCCATATTCTTGTGACATCTCCAGCCAGGGCTGCTGACTGACTAGGTTCAAATTATTTGGATAAGCTTTCAGTAGCTATCTAAAACTTTAGGTATTTAGCTGAAGCAAATTTACTGTCTGAGTCTCTCACAATTTGCCTGTCACTTGAATAAATGACCATTTATCAGATATTAAGGCAAACTTGGAGTGGGAAAAAAACAGCTAAAATATCAAAGAATGGTTTAATAGTAGGTGCTTTATGTCTGCTTTCAAGGGTATTAGGGAAACAGATTTTTCCAAATAGCAATTAATTCAGTAATCATTGTAGCTCATTTTACATTTACTATTTGGAAGTTTTTTTCTTTAGTTTGAAGAAGACTTTTGAGCAGGAAGAAGAAACAACAAGAATTCAGAGAGGATCAGGTCACCGGACAAGAGTGGCTAAAGGGCTAATGTGCTTCCTCCTGCTGTTGCTGTCATTCACCTCTGTATATGTAACCAGTGGATAGATCAGCACAAGACACCACAGTGTGGCTTATGCTCACTCAATGTTCTTTATTTGCTGCCTGTGCAGAAAGTAATATTGTTTAGAAGCAACAAACTGGATCTCTGTCTGGTATGTGATTATTCTGGTGTCTATTACTACTACTACTACTACTACTGTTACTACTACGACTACTACTATTACTACTACTACTACTACTACTATTACTTTTGGCAACACCTGTCTTGTTGTCGTGGGTTTGCAAGGGTTCCTCCTCCCTGGGGGACTGTAAGTGGTTTGTCCAGGTGAATTTCCGGGACAAAACCAATCAGAAGTTTTGGTAATGGCTTTTGACAATTACATCTTTAAGAAAACAGAAAAGAAGGCTAGTTGTGCAGAAGAAATTAGGAGCCATGTGAGGGAGAGGCAGCAGGTCCAAGGGGGGACAGGCCTCCCTCCTCCCCTGGCCCTGGGCCGGGAGCAGGAGCAATCACTGAAGCCCTCCTGATCCAGACGTGCAACGGAGTGAAGAAAAAAACTTAAAGGACTTTGCAAAAGAAACTGCAGCTGGAGAGATAGTGCAGCCTTCAAGGTCAGAGCTAGCAGTGACAGCAATAAGTGGAGAGAGAAAACCTGAAGAGGGGGAATGGCTCCTTCTTCCCCCTCCCTCTCTCTCCCTTCAGCAGGGAAAAAAAACTGAAATCTATAAATCCCTGCTGCCTGTGGAAGATTGTTGGGGAGCAGAGACAACCCCTTCTGCTGCTCATAAAGGAGCCCATGCTGGAATAGATGCGAAAGATGTAACTCCGTGGAAGTTTTTGCTGGACTGTAGCCCATGCATGCTGGACTATCAAGGACTATTGGAAGTGGAAAGGTCTATCAAGGACTATTCCTGTGGGAAGGGACCCCACAGGAAACAGGGGTGGACTCAAAAGCCATTATTCC
>JAWWES010000115.1:18991476-19012519 GCA_035583135.1 Lophotriccus pileatus
CAGGTCCAGAGAAGAGCAACCAGGCTGGTGAAGGGCCTTGAGCACAAGTCCTATGAGGAGAGGCTGAGGGAGCTGGGATTGTTTAGCCTGGAGAAGAGGAGACTCAAGGGAGACCTCATCACTCTCTACAAACACCTGAGAGGAGGTTGTAGCCAGGTGGGGGTTGGTCTCTTTTCCCAGGCAGCTATTAATAAGACAAGAAGGCATGGTCTTAAGCTCTGCCGGGGGAGGTTTAGGTTAGGTACTAGGAAGAAATTCTTTACAGAGAGGGTAATAAGGCATTGGAATGGGCTGCCCAGGGAGGTGGTGAGTTCTCCGTCCCTGGAGGTTTTCAAGATGAGACTGGATGTGGCACTTAGTGCCATAGATTTGCAACCACAGTGGTAGTGGATCAAGGGTTGCACTTGATGATCTCTCATTTCCAACCCGGCTTATTCTATGATTCTATGATTCTATGATTCTATGATTCTGTGATTCTATGATTCTGTGATTCTATGATTCTATGGTTCTGTCTCTCCCTGGAAAAGCATCTCTTGCAGAGGGATGAGGTGAGCAGCAGAGCATGATGATGCCTTAAACTGCTGCTTTAACGACTCACAGCAACCACCAATCCATCCTATCCATCCCATGAACACAACAGTCGTCAAAACTGGGTAACAGAAAATGGGATATTTGTCTATATTTCACCTTCTTCACTGGATTGCAACCTGGAAGGGTTGGGGCCATGCCTGTATCGCATTCACATGCTTGCTACTCTCTAGGAGTGACCTTGCTCCAATAAGGGAATAGCAAAAGAGTTGATCATCAAATAAACAATCTTGTTTTTTTTTTTTTTTTTTTTTAATCAGTGACTTTAAAACAAAGGGTATTTGCCATTAAAGAAATTAGACTGGTTAGAATCTAAACATAATGTTGCTCTTTGATTATTATCGTGTTTAGTTTTCATGTTGTATTACCTTAATGCGTCTTCATCTCTGTGCAATGCTGTAAGGTCACATTTTTTTTATGATTCTACCTAACATTACAGTTCCTTTCCATGGGAGCTAAGAGAAGGATATACTCTTCCTGACTATTCTGATCAGTGGTCTGTTGAAGAACGGTGCAAGCTCGTTCCAGTGAGGCCTGATGACAGAGCACCTGCTCTGCATGTCAGAGCAGAAACACTGAGCGCTGAGGTTCATTCCTCTGCACTATACACAGTTGCATTCCTCTGCAAAATACACACCCTTTGCAATATCAACCTTCCCCTATATTACCCAGCTGAATTGTGCATCCATCTAAAAGAATGGAAAGATGAACTTCATTGTGAAGATGGGATCAACATTACTCAAGGGAGCAGGTTATAGGGTTGAGCTGCAGCTGGCAGGGAGATGTGCAGAGTCAACAAGATACTGTGGTATTTCATTTGTACAAGTGGCAGCTTTTGAAGAGAACAGTGTGATAAAAAAAAGAAGTGACTGAGGTGACACAAAACCTGGGAGAATTATGTGTCTAAGTGATCGTGAGATAATTTTTATAGCTCAGTTCAGTCTTGGATGGATCACAGCTTCTACAAGCTGCTGATTCAGAATAGAAGATGGCTGATCTTCTTCTCCAGCAAAGTAAATAAATAGAGCTTTAGAAATGCAGAGGAAAAAAGCTCCCTTCTGCTTTCCAGCACTTCTGCGGGGTTCCTGGGGTTAGGGGGATGTTAATTCAAATGACTGAGAAAACATGATCCAGTTCACCGATAGGTTTTAAAAACAGAAGTTTTTAATGCAATGGAAACAAAGGCTGACATGAAAGATTCAAAATAGAAGAGAACAGCTTCTTCTTAAATCAGTATAAATTGTCTGTGTGTCATGGCAGTGAATATGTTTCTTTTTTTTTTTTTCTTTCAGGAACTACGTAACCACAGAGTTCCTGTTTACTGTATTTCTTAAGGATAAAGTTTGCTGCGGTAAGAGACACCTAAGACCATTAGGCACGCACACTACAGATCTAAAGAAAGTCTATTTACCAGAGCTTCCAGGAAAAATATTGACAGGGCAGTAAAAATACTTTCCTTGATTACTCAGGCTCATATTTTAAACCTAAAATTACAGGAACTTTTCTCTTTTACCAATTTATTTTTAGCATCTTTATTTTTTTCATTTCTTTTTCTTCCTTTTTTTTTTTTGCTTACCTTTTAAAGTATGGCAAGTTTCCACTGATTTTGCAAACCAGGGTCAGATTTGGTAAGTGCTTCTAATATTCCTCATCCCTTTTCTCAATATTTTTACTAAGTCAGTAAGAAATGATCAATAGAAGGTAAATTTACCTTTCTTCAGTAACTGGCAGATGAAGCTACAGTGTATTTCAAAGAATATGGCCTCTCCTTCGATCTATTTTTTAATAACATACCAGTAGTGATATCAGTGTAATGAAACTAAGCTGTCTACATATTTATGTAGTGCATATTACAGCAAAATCTGAACACCAAGCAAACATTGATGAATTATCCTGGAAACTCTTTGGGAAGAAAAATATTTCCTTTTTTAAGCTATCAAGGTGCACAGATAAGTGAAAATGAATGTCGGGCTATTTACATTTTATGGACACAGGATCCTTCACTCTTAGATAGGTGGGAAATTCCAAACTTCTGGAAGTGCTTTTCGCCACAGAAGTAGGCAAACACATCTGGCACGGAAGTACAGATATTAAAGGTCAGCATCTTAGGTGTGGTTCTGCTCAGCCCAAACACTGTAGAGTTTGAAGGCTCTGTCCCACAAGAGGGAAAATTGGGCTGATTTTTTCAGGCAGCTGGATGGTCATCAAGCCTTCAGATTTGCCTCTCAGGCAAGCCATTTCCCTGCTTTCTTTACTATACAATGGAAAACTATGGAAAGCTGAAGCTATACAGTCATCAAAAGAGATGAAAACATTTCCTAGCTTGTGACTGGGAGCAGAAAAGTATATACATTGTAAGGGTAAACTGGGGCAGTTTTTGAAGGAGAAAAACTATCTCTGCCAAAATGATCAGGGATTGTATCTGCTTTGGCTCTATCCTCTAAGCACTCTCTGCAAGTCTTGCAGATGGAGCTATCTGAAGTTGGACTTCCAGGATGCACCTGTCCCTTTCTGATCCCAGAAAAACAGCCTACACACTGTTTTGACCAGATAAAGTTCGGGCTTCTTGTTCAGAATGGAAACTTTTCAGGGGTGGTTTCCTTAATTCAGCCCCCGGAAAGAAAGATAACACAGCAAAGAAACTGTCGTCAATTTCAGATGCTCCTCCTATTTCTAAACACCGAGTTTGTCAGCAACTAGTGTTGCTTCTGCTGGAACTCTTGCTATACCTCCATAGTGAATATTTATCTTAATGTCAGTCCCTTGCCAATATTTCAGAATGTAAGAGACTACATAACTCCTGTATGTTCTTACAAGGGAAAGAACGTCAACTTAGAGATGAGCAGGAGAGCAAGGAAACAAAAATGAGAAAGAGTTTCATCACCTAATTAAAGGTCAGAGGCAAATCATAGGAAAACAGTATCAACAGGAGGAATTAGCTTGTTTTGGAAAGGCTTTTTTCTTATTTTAATTCACGGGTGTGTATATTTGCTATGATTACCCAGAAGTTGCCATTGCAGAGGTAACTCATGATGCCTCTTAACTCTTTTGCTCACTTACTATGAAACACAAGTGAGCCTTTATGTCTTTTACCAGAGGTATTTGTTCCAACACATACGTGTACATATAGATATATATATACACACATTACCTGTGGTGTACTGTGAATCATACTGTATGTTTTCTGGACTGTTGAAAGAGGTGCATCTTTTGTGTGGTTGCCTGTGACTGTGCCTGTGGATTGGACAAATCAAACTGTGTTCTGAGGAAAATGTAAGATATCAATTTGTTGTGTGCCTGTAAGTGTGAATAGATTTAAGAATAAGAGAAAATGCAGAACTCTGCTAAAGTTACTTGGTGAGATGGTAGCTGAAACCTTTTTGACAAATTACTGAAGATAATTTGTCTCAAAAGCAGAAGGGAGCTACTAGAGCAATAGCTGCTTTACATACAATATTGACCAGTAGAGAAGAACAGACTGAGAGATTAGAAATGTGATTTGAGTGAAAATCTTTATTAAATGTTTGTTTCGTATTTTGAGAACAGTAAGTGAGCAAGGAAAGAACAACAAACAAAGGGATACTGAAGCTGCAGAAGAGATAGCAATTGCTTCAAATGGTTGTTTTAAAAAGACACTTGCAAGCTACACCAATGCCGAAAATGGGAAAAAAAAAAAAAAAAAAGAAGCAGCAATGAATAAAGCTGAAAGGACTAAACCAGATCATCCTTTCCCGCCTGAAGTCTTCCCTCAGAAAGGGTAAATTTAGAGACATGAAAAAATTCATTTTAAGAAGGAGGGTTGCACAGGCAACTGAGAGATCTCCCACTCAATTTTGAAGACACTTCACTCCGCAAGTGCCCATGATCATTCTGTAAGACCATGATAAAGTTATTACTGGTTTTCAGGTAGGATGGAATTCAATTATCTCTTCCCAGATAGGTTTGGGGGTTTTTTTATAGGGTAGGAAGAAATGATCATAGATAGTCACACAGTTCCTGGAGTATCTTGGAGTCAAGACAAACACAGACGTGTGGTGCCAGGAAAGTCAGTCATGGACTGAGCTGTGGATGAATACAATTAGATACAAGGTCTCATCTCAGAAAAATGTTAACAGAAGGTGGCCATAATGGAAAACAAATGGTATCCCTGAAAGAAAAATAACTCTTCCTGAAGCCTGCTGGGAATTCTGAGTTCATACACAGGCATGCTTCACTTATCTGGAGTTCATATGATACCTTCATATCCAGAAATTCTGGGTCTTTCTTGCACATCTGGTGAAGAATCAAATGTTTTATTTTTCCTGGTTCAGTTGAGAAAATGTCACCAAAAATAAAGAGCATAGCACCTCCATTCTTGAAACAGGAATTTTTCCATGGTATCAGCCCTATCCTCATTCTGACTGACTGATAATTTCATATAAAAGGTGGGAAAATAGCAGAAACATTAAGAAAATATTTCTGCAATGAGCACAGTGTGTTTCACATCTAAAGATTCAGTGTCCAAGAGGGGAGGGATAGGCATATATCTTCTCACCAAAGGTATATGAACCTGACAGTGTTCACCCATTTTCAGCTAACAGGCTGGATTAGGTCTGACTAAGATAATACTACACCTTCAAGACCTCTGCTCTTGCAAAATCTTTCCAGACCAGTCTTGCCACTGGGCTGAAACACACCCTAAAGACACTCAAGCAAATAGGTTTGACTGTTTAGTGTAGACTCTGTAATTTAACTGCTATTTAAAACCAAATAGACTTGAGCTCTTCCCAGAAGACCTTATGATGGGTGTCAAAGACTGTCCAAACAAGAAGGTCAGATTTCAGCATGTTAAAGAAAAGTGGTTTTACACAAACCCAACGCACCTTTTTATTAGAACATCAGCTATATTCTAATCCAAGTAGTCACAGAGTATGGCCTTCCACTCCTCACAACACCAGCCATATTTAAGCATTTTAGGAAGCAGTGTTGTCTTTCCTTTCTGTTAAGAACATGTCTCCTTACTCTTGCTACTATCTACTCCTATCAAGGAGTATAATGGATATAGAGATCGGGAGGTAGAGATGTATATCTACATTCAAATAGATTCAGACAAAAAAAAAAGTAGAAGCAAAATACATTACTGCTAATCTGAAAAGGCCATTCAAAATTTTGTCCTGGGTGAAAATTATGGTGACTTGCAAAAGCTGTACTTTTAATTCTTCATGTTCTTAATATAGTCTATACTTTTAGAAATATAATTTGAGGTATTCTGGCCATGCAAAATAGCTCAACAAATGGGATCATAAGAATAAGAATAAGTAGGTGAGGCAACCATATTTTATTAGTGGCTTTTCTTTTCTTTTACCTCAACCTGCAAGTATGAGCCCACCAGAACTTTTGTTACTTAAAAAAAAACAAAACAAAAAAACCAAACCATCACAAGTGCATTTTTCTCAAGTGCTCATTTAAGAGATAGCATAAAATGACTAAAGGAGAAATTCTGCTCCAGCTGGAGAATTCTCACTGATCCAATAAGATTTAATTCCAAGACACTTCCTTCTGCAAGGTAACAAGAAAAAATCTGAAATGGTGATGAAGGCAAAAACTGAGATCTTGAATTCCTGCCCAGAGCCATAAAAATGCAAGTCTCACACTTCATCTGTGAGAATTAGTTATGGGATAAAATCACATTCAGTCTTCTCGATTAGAAGATGACTACTAATTATTATCTACTGAAATTATACCTAATTTTCTGCCCTATTACCCTATTTTGAACATATGTCATTAAGGAATCTGAAGTATCCTACATATATCATCTCTTCCCATCTTCTTTGAATCTGGAAGTTCTCATCACAGTATTATGGCTAAAGTGGACAATATTTTATTTTAGATAAATGATGTGTTTCAGATTCTTATCTTACTCCTTGTCAGACTGAAAATGGAAGATTTGGAAAGCAATCTTTCCCAGGCTTCCCACCTGACCTGCTCATAGTTCAGAAGAGTCAGGAAATAAAAAGTCTTAAAATCATGGCATTTTTATATATAGGAAAGTGATTTGAGATCACTATGTGAAGTTTTAATGTCTTTTCTGCATTCTAGTCAGCTGAAGCCAGTAGCTGAAGCACCTGGTCTCTTAAGCATAGACCATATATAAGGAAAAGGACTGAAATTAGTAAAAGCTGAACATATCTTGTATAATGAAGTTCTTATGTTGTATTTTTTTAAAATTACTGAGTGCATCATGCACAGTCTAAGCACATGATGATATGATCTGAAATGCAGGTTTTAGTGGCATCATTTGGGATGACTGTATTATAAGTGGTGAAAACATGAGAGAATTATATACATCAACCCAACTGAGTGCCAATGAATCTTTTATATCTTTTCTGTCTCTCATCATGCATTCATGTTGCATAGCTGGATGCACATATTGAAGTAAAATTTTTAAGTCAATGCAGACCCTTTTTTTGGATCCGTTTTGAAGAGATTTTGATTTTGATTAATATTTTGAAAAATCTTAGGTTTATCTAAAACAGACAGCAGAGACAATTGTTCACTAGCATTTTGCCATCATTGCTCCCTTAAATGCACATGGACTGAAAGAAAGGTCTTTTGTAGGATAAAATGTGATCATGTAAATAAAGACCCAGATGTATGTAGGGAGTTCCAAAAGGGAGAGGAGTAGAAAAGAACAAAAGCAGAACAAATGAGGTTGTTAGGAGGGTCTTTTACCTTTTGAACATCTGAATTTGAAATTTAAGAATCTTTTTTATTTCTTTCTTCTGTATGTAATTATACCATGCTTTCATTCATATGGTTTGTGCCATATGTGCATATAAAAGAGATAAATCCTTATATTTCGTCAGAAGTGCATGATATATATGCATGTATAAGTAACATTAGAAGGAGGTTCCCCAGAGCCTGCTTTTTATCCACTAACTCCACTGCCTCTGGTTTGTCCCTGGCTTTGCCTCCCTGTTTGTCGGTTATCTGAAGATTTATTTTCAAAAGTGAACTCATATGGTGAATGCAAATGGAGCATTATATCTGCTTTGAAAGGCATATACTTCTCTTGATAACGTTGTATATCATGATATACTGTTCTTAGCTAAAATGTTGCTTCACTTCAGTCTAAAAAAGGGCTAAAATATAAATAAAACTAAGTAATGTAGTGAAGAATAGTTCTGATGAAAACATATTTTTGTTGGCTATTAAAGCAATAACTTAATATCATTAGGAATTTTTCTGCAGTAGTATACTGAAAAAGTTTTATCCTCGAAGTATCTGTCTTAATAAAAAGTATTGTTTGCTGGTGATGCATGTGGGATTCAGTTTCTAGTCCTAAGGATGTCACTACCTGTATGTATGTTTATTAGCAACAGGTATATGAGGCAAAAATGAGCTGTCACATGATGTTCATTGTATTTTGCAAACGTATAAGAGATGGACATAAAATGCATCTCTGAATAGCTCTTTCAACAGAAATTCATGTTAAAACCCCTTTGTACCACTGAAGTTGCTTCTTGTTTCCTGTTCCTTAGATCTCATATGTTGTCTTTTTACCCATCTGCAAGGTATCTGATATCCTGCAGTCCCATACAATAGGCTTATGCTAACCTTTGTTGCACATACTTGCTCTACACCACCTTGGTGTATTTGGTTCCCAAAAGCCATTAAACGTTGTGGGAACTCCCTATGGAGAACTGTAGCAGTAGATTTTTAGGTAGATTCCACGTCATGGCAATGGGGGACCATATACCCAGCTGCATGGGCTATGGTGCTGCTGAAAAGCAGCATTTTTTGGAACAGCACCCTGACATTTCTGGAGTACTTGTTCAACATTTCACCACTTGTTTAAGTGTGCTTTGAGATGATACACTAACAAGCACACAAATTAGAGTGAGGCATCTGTGCAGAAAAAAGTGACAGGCAACTTAAACAAGAACTTCTAAACACCTGGGGTAGTTTGGAGTTCCAGAGTGATTTTGTATAAAAATGGACTCTATCATGATAAAATCAGAGAAACACTGCAAGTTCTACGATTTCTATTAATGCCCTTGAATTAACGTGCAGTAAGCTTTTCTTTCAAAGAAGGATATTTTTATCACTTATTTTTACTCTATTCTTAGCACTTTCCTGACTTAGGGAATCAGTGTGTGTAGGGATACTCCAGATAGTACCTAACAGCTTTTTTTTGAATAAACTACTTGCTTTTACTTCCAATTCAGAATTAAGGTGCACTGCTCATGTGAGAGGAGCAAAAAATGAAGACCAGAATTATCTAATATAGTCTTGGATAACATTTTAAAGGAAAATAAAGGATTGAAATAATATATTTAATACAGTGGAGTGACAAATACTTGAGCATTGCCTTGAAAACCTCAAGGGCTTGTAGTTGAACACTAAAAATGATGAATAAACAAGAAAGTTTAGAAAATAAGTTAAGAGAATAGCTGAACTGGCAAAAGAAATCTAAAATTATGAGGATTGTTATTCAAAATTGTATTTTACTCTGAACATAATTTTAAACTGCTTCAGTTGTACATACAAAATCCTTTTTAAGTCCTATGAACCAGCAATTAGAAGTGAAAGAAGTACAATGTAAAAATTCACAAAGCTTTTTCTGGTTCATTTTCTTGAGATAAGGCTTGATGTGGGATTATTATACAAGAATGCAAAATCAAAAAAAATTGATGTCCTTATAATCACTAAAGTATGTTTTTTCTGTTTCTTTCATTGACACCAATTTTGTACTAGAGTCATTTGTTGTCAAAAGTATATGACAAAAACCTACAGGAATGAGATCTACACTGAGAGAAATTAAATTCTTCTTTAACTCAAATCTATGAAAACATAAGATATAACGACCAGTGTAATTTTAGAGGCAAATAATTTTTTGTATGAGAAAAAAGGGTCCCATCCCAAACAATGACACTTAATAATGCAAAAGGAACTATGTCAAAACAGATAAAAATACAAATTGCTTAATTAGAGCACTGCGTATTAGAAAAGTGTCTTCTCTTTTATTTTAGTTTAATAAAATAACCTGAACAGATGTAGCCACCCTTGCTGTATCTAGAGATCAAGAGGAAAATTTGGGGATCAGAGCTATAAAACCTTGCAGCTATCAGATTCCTCATTTCCTCCATTTGCTACCTTTCCATGGGAGGAAAAACACAGAATGGGAGGGTGGTAGGGTTTCACAAATCTGTTTTCATTTTGTCTAGGCTTTCAAACACTGATTTCAAGATATTCTAGTTCATGGTCCTGATCCAAATCCTGCTGAGCATGGTGGGAGAGTTCCCACTGCTCTCAGTGGGCTTTGAATTTTACTTCACCTACAAAATTTCTAAAAAACAAATAACAAAGTTTGGCCTCTCTGAAGTGCACATCTGATATGTACTCTGTGCACCTTTCTTGTAAAACTTAAACAGCAGATATGCAGGAGACATCTGCATGGCAGAATAAGAAAAAGGTTGTGCCAGAGAGAGAGAAACATAAGAAGCTGATACACTTTCTTTCAGCTTGGAGACTGGATCTGGCTCTTGGGTCTGCAGATTTTCAGGTGTCTTTCCTTAACAGTGCACTGGTTATGTGCATAGTGCTCCTAAGGCTTGTTGGAAGGAGTATCCCAGATTTACAGTGGCATGTAGAGATCTGAAGGCAGAACTCCACTCCAATGTCTATACAACTAAACTCTGTTTGTCTGAGCCATCATTTAAAATAATAATAAAAAAAAAGTTATTCACAAGACAGTGGGGTGAGAAGAACCTTGTAGAAGGTGGTCTTTTAAGAAGATTCATAAAAATACAAGTTTATCAACCCAGAAGAAGTGAAATAGACTTAATGCAAGTCAGGTAAAGCTCTAGCACAGTATGCCAAACTGCGAAAGAATTTAACATGAGTCCCACACACTTGGTCTGATTGTCATGATGGCTTTTCTTCCCAGTAAGCTACAGAATTTCCAGGGGAGGTTGGGGTGGGGAAGGGGTAGACTGAAGGGCTCCAGGTAAAGGCTTATTGGAGCCACATAGAAAAACCTGTGTTGGTTTTTCAGTTTTCTTCATGGGTCGAGACTCTAAAGTTCAGTGTAGAAAAAAAAATCTGATTAGCAGATGTAATATTCACACAAGATTTTTGCAGTTCGGTCTGATCTTTGGGTGTACACAAGGTTTCAGTGTTCCTTAATAAATTACCTCTTCTTGTACCAATTAAGCCCTTTCCGTGAGGGTTCAGTGTTTACTTGGGGCTGTGCCAGTGCTAACAGCTATGGCTTAACATTCTTTTTAATGGCTTGCAATTACTACTGAGAGCGAAGGCTGCATAAAATATTAACAGTTAAGCATCTTTTACACTCCTTTGAACGTTAGATTGTGTGTATAAGTGACTTTTCATTCTTACAAACTTCTTATTTGCTTAGAATTCCACTGGACCCATGAAAACGCTGCAGTGAAGTGGTTTCTGTTGATTTATTAACTTCCCTCAAAGTCTGACGGAAGCCACTCCATGCAAAATATTGAATATATTTTGCTCTTTAAATTGCTTCATCATAATGCCAGAAGAATAAGGATTTCCACATTTTAAAGAGGTAAAGGGACTTTGATAATAATTTTTACAGCACGTTTGATTTTTACCCCTGCTGTGCTACCACTTTGAGAAAATTGCCCAGAGAACCACTACTGTAGTTGTAGAATCAATGCCATGACTGTTGATTATATACAAAGAATAAGAGAGCAGGAAGGTTACAGACCCAGCTGACACCTTTTGTCTCAACTTCAAAGCAGTTTCCCATCTTGAGAATAAAATGTGGGGTAGCTGGGGATGTAGGTATGCCACCTATGCCCAGATTTGTATGGGTTGTCCCTATAGGCAAGCAATGGTTTACCTTGGGTCTCTGACGAGACCAGACCAAAACAAGCACCCTATCCCTAATTGTCTCTCCCATTAGCCTCATCAATTGTTCTGCATTTTAAGGGAAAACAGATTTACTTCATCATTTTATGTTCAGTGGTCAACTAAGACAAGTGATAGACAAATTTCTAAAATCTTGCAATTGGTTCTAGATAAGCCCTCAAACATTTGCAGTTTACATAAATCATTAAAACGTCTGGGATCTACAAAATTGTCGATAAATCTCAAGCAGTGTGGATTTCTCATGAGTCTCTTTCCATGTCCAGCTTCCGTTAGGTCCAGTAACATTTGAAATGAATCTTCCTCATGGTATTTTGGCACCCCTACATTTATTCCTGGCTAGACTTTAGAAATGTACAATACTGGAATTCAAAAAAAATAAGGACATAACTACAAGCTTCTGAACCCTGAAAGAATTTCACTAGTGGGTTATTTTCTAGTCTTCTTCGAAACTTTAGTGCCTTCAGTTTTCTGGAAGAGGTTAACAAGGACACTCCATACCAGTTCCCTTGTTTTTCTATTTGATTTATTTGGTTTTCCCCCTCTACAAGGACATTATACTTCTCTATTCTGCTATCCTATTTTCTTCTATTGTTTTAAATTCATCTGGAACAATCCCTTCTTTTCACCAGCAGCACTTAAACTTGAAGATATGTATAATTTAAAGGAAGAAGCCAAGTGAAAGCAAAGGACAGCTCAACATGGCTGAATTAAAATTTCTGAATATTCCTATTTTCAGTGTCTGAAATATCTCCTGGGTATATATTTTAGATTAGCATGGAAGAAGCATTACTGCATGAAGCTTGCAGATATTCCTGGCACTGAGGTGCAAGCTGCATTAAAGTCACAGTAGGATCTGGGTATTCCAGCATTGTAGACAATAATTGCATCTTTCTCTCTCAGAAGTTTCAGGAACCTTTTCAGCTATATCACTTGTTGCTGTTTTTAAAAACAAAGTTCTCAGAGTCTAAGGGAAAAAAAAATATAATATTAACACTTTTTTTTTGCTATGGGTATTTTTTATAGAGTAAGTAGATTGTACTTTAGAGCAAATTCTTTTAAGAAAATAATATGAAAGACTAAATCTCCAAAGTAAGAAATTTTGTCTGCAGAAGATACATCTAGTATTTTCCAAAGGTCTTCATGTATTGTCAGTTCCGTTTTAAGGTTAGAATTCTTAAAAGCATATAATCTGTTCTTCATATTTGAGCACATATCTACCCATCTTCACACTCCTAGAAGTAAAAGGACCTTCACAGTGACACTAATGACTTAAGTATGTGATGAAGCATAGGACTAAGTCCTTTGCAGTGCTGCCTAATTGAGACCATGTGATACTTGATGTATTTGTTTATAGTTAAGTTAGATATTTACTTCCTTTTCACCTTAGAAAAATGTTGGTATATTGCTATCAGTGAGTTTACATACAGCAACAGGGGCTCACAATGAACAGCATTTGATTCGTTTCCTAACAATTTTCATGGTTGAAACCATCACCGCCAGAAGCTTGTTCAGGAAGGAGATGGTTGCCTTCTCCTTCACAGCAGTGGAGCTCTCCAACTATAGGTTAAGATAACATTTTGGGATGCCTTGTTGTCTCTCATTCGTCCTCCTGCCCCTGTGCCAGCCAGTGTCAGGGTTTGTGAGCTGCCTGGACTCTTCCCTGAATCAGTTTAGCTCATGGTTCACTCTCTTGTGTTTGTGCTTTTTGTTATTGTTGTTAGTTTGTTTGAATTTTTTGTTGTTTGGGGGTTTTTTAATGTCTTTTTGCCTTTTGGTGTTGTTTCCAGGTTTTTTTCGTTTGTTTTTTCGTTACTGTGACAGCTCTTAGTGAGTTGAATCAGTTCAGGAGCTGTCCCAGCGAAGTAGCAGGAGACCATGGGCTGGAGCAGGAGGTGGTGCTGGGGAATCACCATCGCTTTGAGACAGCAGTGACAGATGAACTTGACTGTATGAAACAATACTTTGAGGTGTTTTTTTCGCCTACATTTTACATGCGTGACCCTGCACACAGGTTGTCCATTCAGTCCACTGAGTATGTTTGATGACTGAAAAGGTAAGTTGGAAAAGCTATGGGCTAAGTGTATGGTGATTTAAACCTGTCCAACAGGAGAACCCAAACATACTGGTTTTGAAATACGATCTTTATCCGAAGTTTAAGCTTCTCAAGGGATGTGTCTGCTTACTTGAGATTCAAGGTTGAGAAAACTATCTCCTGAGTATAGACATTCTTCCAAAGCACTCAGCAGATTCAGCTTTCTCGTTTTGGTGGTCCCTCATCATCCATACAGTCATGAGGCTTAAGTGCAAGAGGCTCCCACTCTGTGCTGCCTCTGTGAGACTCCATTATACTGCTTTGCATGGGTACAGCTCCCCGTGGTGCTCTCTGCCCAGAAAGGCAGGTTCAATGAACCAGAGACTCAGGATTAAAAACAAAAACAAATGTCAGGGAAACCTAGGTCTGAATTTGGTACATCTCCAGATAAAATTATTGTACAATTAAGAAAAGCCTCAGCCCAGTACACATGCTTAATTTTATACACTAAGCCTATTCACCACGTAAAGCTGAACAAATGCATAAGTGTTGTCAGAACTGATGTCCGTCACACTGGTTGTAGATATACATGTCGTTTCCATAAGCCACAGCAGCAAATGCATAATTTAATAAAAAAGACTTTTGTTCGTGTCTATTAAAAGAAACCTATAAATCCTCCAAATGGTACATTTAGGATTTGGTCCAAAAGTTACTTAAGCCGATGGAAAAGCTGTTATTGATTTTAATAGGTATTTATTATATTTGGCTATTCCTTCAGCTGTCACTCTTTCCCTCTCTGTCATCTCAGCTGAGTTCCAGTCCCGTCTCCTGTATCTCACCAATATGTGGACAGCATATGTGGTTTAAATGAGAGATTTGTTCATTAATTTATGTTTGAACCATGCCAAGCACGTCCCAATTCTAACTGGATGCTAAGATGATGGTAACAGATGACATAATTACAGTAATAATAAAATACTGTGTTCAGCCATGTTATACGCTATTTTATTCCTCAAACAACAAAGAAAAGGATCTAACATACACACAATAGGGAAATACATGTCTAAGCAAAAACACTAGTGTGAATAAACTCCCCATTTTATTGTAACCTGTTCTGTTGATGAGAGTAAATTCAAGTGCTAAACTTATTTGGTTTGTGTTCATTTATTATTTCTTTATGCTTGGAAAGAACTCTTTGTGTAAATCACTTTTCGCAATGGTTCTCCTAGTTTCAAGAGACCATGTAAGCACAAACAGGGGACTATAAGGACTTGACAAGGCAGATGAAAGTTTATCTTTTATTTTTTCAGGTATTATCCCTGCTTTTATAAATTGAAATCAAAGCTCACAAAACAGCTTGTGAAACTTTGGCTAATGTTTTTCTTTTCTCCCTATGTGGTGGTTGAGGCTTACAAACAAAGCAATTTGTCAGACATTTTTATTTTTTGGTTACACCGAGTATGGACTGATTTTCTTAAGTGTTTGTACCAAGCAGATCTAGATAACCTTCCCTGGAGCTATCAGCTTCAAATTCATGTCAGTGAGCAGCTTCTAGAAGGTTGTAACTGTGCCTTGCCCTTCAGCGACCATTGCATTCTGCTGCAAAACAGCACTCCAAAACAACCTGCATGTTGACCAGGAAATTTCCTTGCTTATCTGTACAAATAAGACACTGAGGACGGGACTTAGACTCAGGTCAGCTTTTCTTTGAAGCTTTGGTGCCAAAGGGGGATTCACTGTGTCACTGTCTTTTTCTGAAGCAAAGCAAAGCCCAGCTTTGCTCTTAAAATAACATCCAGGGGCCACAGTATTTCCAAGAATACAGGAGACCTGGACTCAGCTCCCAGTTCTGTCTGAAGTTACTGCAGTCAGCATCTATCAGCACCTTGGGGTCACTGGGCTCCTGCTCCTGTGAGACTGGGAAGATCCTCCTGTATCTGTCTCACTGTGGTACTCAGCAAGGAAGAGGCACTTAGGTGCCAATTCCTGCTTCATAGCTTGTTCTGCATTTAGCAGCCAGTGGATAAAATATCATCAAAAGCCCCTTGGGAATTGTGGTTTCTCTCCTACCACAGGGAGTGGCATTACTGGTAGCTTAATATTTGCTTCTTTGGATTGATGTCGGAGGAATTTAAAAAAAATAATGTGCTAATGAAGCTTAAAGATCCCTACAGAGAAGTGGGAACTGAGCAGGGGTTTTCAGGATCAGAGTTTTGGATTGCCATCTAACAGCAGCTTTAGCCTCTTCTCTTTCAGTCCTGCTCAACTGGATCTTTCAGCTCCCATCAACATAAAGATGAACTGAAGATAATCATTCTCACATAGAGTAGATGGCCCAGGAATATCAAGAGAAGATAACAGAGTTTGTATGTGAGGTAATGAATTAAAGTAGCTGAAAGAGAGAAAAAAAATAAAAGAAAAGCATTAGAGTTTCTCTCTCATCCTGAATTTGGCAGGTTGGGCTTACTTTGTGATGCAAGACAGACTTTTTTTTGTCTGAAATAAATTTGCTGAAAAGTCTCTTGTAATCCATGAAATGGTTCTAAAGTATAAAGGAGGTACTTCCAGAGAGCTCAGAAAAAAATAGGGAAAAAGAGAAGTGATGTTGATATTATAATGAGCATTTTTCTCTTCATTCAGAGAATATCTGTTGCCTACCATTACTTTTCTGAGAGCACAGAACGATTATTGTCATCCAATCACTATTTTTCTCACAGTCAGGACGAAAAAGAAATAACACACACACACAGACACGTGCACCACGTGCAGAACCTCTCCCTCTCTCTCTCTCTCTCTCTCTTTCTCTCTCTGATAGTTCCCTAGGGAGTTCCATCATACCTGAGTTTATGAGCCTTGGATCATCTATGGCCATTGGATTTAGTAATAAACAGGGTGGAAATGTTCTTCATCAGAGTTCAAAGGAAATTTCTACCAGCTCCTGCCAGACGTTGCTTCCCCCCGGCCCCTCAGCATTTTACTGTAATGACTTCCTTTCAGTGGAAAGAAAAGAGAAAGAAAGGCAGCTTGTACGTCTTTAAAATGTGTCTTGAAATATTGCAAGCCATGTAAACGATGGGCATTTGGATGGTTTTATAGTGCAAGCTCTTTTGCCACGCTGGAAGTGTGGTGCCTGGGAAGCACATGCAACATGCTGAGCTGTGAGCGTAACGGCTGAGTAAAGGAGCTGTATCTCTACATTTAAAGCAAAGAAACGTACCTTCGTATTCCCTATTATAGTCTTTGACCATTGGAAATCTACCTCTGTTGGACAAAATCTGAAGACACAGTTTATCATTTATTAAAATGCTGTGCAGTCCCATTATAAATCCCACTGGACACAGAACACCTATACACACAAGAAGAAGGGGTTGCCAACACTGTTAGCTCTGTCTACTTCATCATCTGTTGATAATCAGAGCTCCTAAGAGCTTTCCATCCTCCTGAATGCTGACAGGATTAAATGTCTCCATTTTTAAATCTTGGACATTAATTATGGACTTCATTTTTGTGGACTGTGTGGTGAAGTCATAGCACTTGGAGGAAAAAAAACATTTTAAAACACTGGATGGACCCAAAGGACCACCTTGATTACTTTTATCCAAGGTATAAAAATATCAGACATATAATTTTATTTCCCTTTGAAGGGAATATGTGGACTGCAGGTAGGTTATAATGCTTTCAAAGAATCTTGAGAAGTGAGAATTATAGGTTCTTTAGAGAATTACCTATATCCCTCCAATAAATTCTCGTGAGGTTTATCTGAAGATGGTGGTGATGGTTCAGAGAAAGCCATAAATTGCCAGGGGGACAAAACAGTAACACTTCCCCCCACTCTGCGACAACCAAAGGGGTAGTGGGGAGCACAACAGAAATGGCACACATTAGGTAATGCCCCCCATCAGACTGCAGATGTGTGAATTAGTTTAAAACTTTTATTGGGACTTTTATTAGGCTGTGATACAGTCCCAGGCACTTTGCAGTTGCCAATGTAGCCAGTTGCTTGCAAGTTATAACAAATTAAAAATACCTAATGCTCAAGATATTCTACACATAGGGGTGCAGAGTCCCAACCAGATAATATTTTGGGTGATTAAGTAGCCAGGTTCCTTCTGTGCCTTGTGATCCTACTTGTGAGAGCCATGGCACTAACCATAGCTGCTTCACTGTTTTGAAAGAGCAGCAGAGATTCAACTTAAGCAGTAATCTTTTAAGTTCTTGCTGATGCTGTAATTGCTCTTTAAAACACTGATAAACTAATGTATATAGAGGTCTTTTTGTTTGGTGTGGTTGGGGTTGGTTTTGGGGTTGTTTTGTTTTGTTTTGTTTTGTTTTTTTTTAAATGCCAGTTACCTGCTTAAGTTAATGAAATAGATTTTTTTTTTAAGCACACAAGATATTCTTTCAATCTAAAACACATAAAGTTATAAGTTTATTACCAAAAGTTGTCGTATTTCATGCATCTTGCTTCTGCAAAAGTGAAGAAGTCCTAGCACAAATTTTAATTTCTCTGTGAGATCTCAATGACTTCACTGTTAGCTAGAGAGCTAAACTGCAGCAGCAGTTTGATGAGGAGCGGGTCAGTGGGAGAGATCTTCAAAGTGGCAGTGGGGGGGGCCAGTAGTTCACCACCTCTCACAGCACAAGAACTGAAGGCACCTTGATCAGATGGCAGGTTCTAAAATAAGTTAAAAGTTACAATTATTTGTTCACTCTGCATGTAGTTATTATGTAGTGAAATTCTTTGCAATAGAATGCTGTAGCTACCAAAAATTTACATAAGGTCAAGAAGCATTAGAGAAATTATTGAGACAAAGAGTCATTGAAGACAACAAAAAACACCAGCATACAGTCTCAGGCTCAAAAAATCATAAACCCCAGGCTGATAAAAGCCAGCAGGATATACTGGAGAAGTATCGTGTCATCTTCTCCCTGTAATCATAAGCGTCTACAGGAAATGAGAGAGCAGAGTGGATGAACCACTGGGTTGATCCATCATTAAATTATTATCTTCTAGATATTAACAACTGAGCTGAGGACAATCCAATCTGAAAATCCTTGGATGGCTATGACTTCATGCACAGCTATTAAAGCTTTGTTAGAAAAGAATTCCAGAAAACCTCCTGGAGTCTCCAGATGTTCATAAATTGGATAATTATATATAGTTCAATTTTAGGCAGATGAATATGTCTGGTTTCCGTGTGGAAACTAAAACAGACACAGAAGGACAGTAAGAGAACATCACAGCAAATAGGAAAAGATGGTGAGGAGAAGAGAGAGGGTAGCAATATTTACAGGGAGATGGATTTTTGGTCTCTTTGGGCCCTTTCCCATGCCCAAGGAGAACTAATTGTTCCATCCATCTCTTTTCAACCCTGTCGTTGGCCATAGCAGCAGAAAAAGAATGTATCCCTTGGGTCCATTTTTGCATTTCATTTAAGCTTTTCATTGTAAAAGCAATGCAAACTGGCTTTAGTGTAAGTGAGGATTAAGTGTTGCACATATCGTTATGAAATCACAGGGGACCACAGTGAAATCTGAGATATTTCTACACACATTTGTTGAATCAGCTCCCTTTAGAATCTGATTATCTTTTTAAACAATTTTTGTAAATGAGCTGTAATATTTTATATCCACTCAAAGCTTTTTAGCCCAAAGCACTTAACAAGCTTAAAGACCTGGAGTGGGAATGGGCTTTTGTTCTGTGTGTGGACAGCACCTGGCACAATGAGAGTCAGTCCCCAAGTCAGGTTCCCATGTGTTGCTACAATAGCAATATCCCTAAGAGTATGAACAGCAGAATAGAAATACTGACATTTCTGGGTCAGAAAATACTAGACAAAGAATGAATGAAGCAAAATTTTATTTTGAAATAAGGAGTTATAGAAAGTAACCAGAATCTGAGCTAAAGTGATGTAGATTTTGAGGGCTGATCTAAAAGAATCAACTATTGTTATACATTATATATACATCAGAACCTCTTTGCGATTAAGTCTATTTTGTCAAGAACAAGAAGAGTTTTTAAATAAGCCAAGTGTATTTAACTAGTAAGTCACAATACAGGTATACATACCTATTTATACCACATAGTTATGTCTTTATAGACAGGATATAGGAGTTGAAGTATTTCTGACCTCTTTTTTTTTAAAGAAATACACAACTCCCCTGGATAAATATATATAGTATTTACTTACACTGTTTGGAAAATAAGGGCAGTTTCTTATTGATATTGTGATTAAATATTCTAATCAATATTTCTACCAAACTCTCAAATAATTACTCCGAGCTTCTTAATAGGAAATTTGGATCCCTAGCATTCTGTTAGCAAGCCTAGTGAGCAGACCATAAAAATGGGGAGGTTTACTTGCAAATTCAATCATTTGTAATTGGAATATATCTGCAGTTCGAACCTTACTGAGCAATGGTGTATGGTCTGTTCCCTGAGTATTTTCTGCCTTGGTGCAGGGGCAGATAAGCTGAAGAATATAACAAAAAACCTGGGCACTGTTTGGGGAGGTAAAATGCCACTGGATGTCATTATTTCTCTTTCTTTGAAACTGAAGCAAGTCTTCTCTAGAGGTGGAAAATATGGCTATTACAGAAGGTAGTTGAGTTTGATTTTGAATATTCGTGGTAGTTTGGAATACTTATTCTTAATTTAAAATAGCTTTCCAAAGTCAGACTTCTTCATGAGTCAGTGGAAACATACGCAATCCTTTGCAAACGCAAGCAAAAATTTTGAACAGTCTCCTTTTGGTACAATTTGGTCAGTCTGCAAATGGCTCAACTAATTGGACAAGCCTCTCAACCCTCCTGCTCAGACACACTGTGCTCTCTGAGCCTTCCCTCCTCAGTGACTCCAGAGAAACCAATTCTGTGGTAATATAAAAGTAGACTAGAAACTAAGCATAAACTTAATCATAAATGTATCTGAGCATTTGAAATCTTGTCATCAGGATTATGGAGTCTATTCCCGCAGTCACCGAAAGTCCTGTTTATTTGAGTGCGGCACTGGGAATATAAGTAAGATGGAAAGCAGCAAAACACTAAGTATCACACTTAGTTACTGCATAGGCATTTCCTCTAAGAAAACACTGACAAGCACCACTGGTGGCTGCATTAAAAGTCAGGACTTAATTTTATGTCTTTCATTCCTCTGGTCTTAGATAATAATAGAAGACCAGGAGCTCAGATATATCTCCTCTATTAATGGCTCTCAGCACTTGACCATTAATTACCAGAAAATGTCTCCCTTTCTTCCACTATAATTGGTAATAATCTTATAAGTCCCTGAGACTAAGCAGCAACAAAGAAATATTTTATATATGTTCCTTATTTTTGGAGCTGAAGCAGGGAGCTGAATTATATTATGTTGTGTACCAGCAATCTTACTGCTTTATACATTTGAGATCGTTTTACCTTATTGTCGTGGGTTAGCAGGGTCCGCCCTCCCTGAGGGACTGTGAGATGGTTTGTCCAGGTTGATTTCTGGGACAAAACCAATCAGAAGTTCTGGTAACGCCTTTTGCAATT
>JAWWES010000115.1:19012651-19069323 GCA_035583135.1 Lophotriccus pileatus
TTAGTATTCTAGTAGATATAGTTGTTTAGTTTGTGTTTTGTAGTAATAAATTGTAATATTATTTTTCCCCAATTGGAGTTTAGTTTTGTCTGCATACACCTTCTCTCAACTTAAAACAATTTGGTTAGGGGGTGTGGGAAGAAAAAAAATTGTCACAGGACAAACCCACGACACTTATCTACTACACCATTGTATATTTAAATTATATCTGCATCACAGCCACTGAATATCTATCATTGAGGCCACAGCTAAAGGATTTCCTTGGTCCACAGTTTTCCGTGTTTTGAAAGGTAACAAGGAAAGAACCCAGCTTAATATCCAGACCCGGCTGAGTTGAAACAGTCAGCAAATAACAAGAAACACCTATGTGTTTGTAAATGAGGCATACCATGTGGAGAAGTAACCTCTTACATAAATACTTTATAAAGGTGAACTGCTCTTGAACTCTGTCCTGTAGCTGATAGGACTTTTGAGTATTTAGTTCTAAAAACAGAAAGCTCTGAAGAACCTCTTAGCTTGAGGTATTGCCTACCTAAAAAATTCGCTGTACTTACGTGCTGTGTTTGTTCTTGTGAACGAAGTCATAAATCTTTGACATCTGCAGAAAGACAAGATGCTTTGAAGGTAGAGATTTGTGGATTTACTGTGATTTTGTAACACAACATGAGGTACACAAGTGAGATTGGGAAGAAATTCTCATCGTTGTGGGTTACATGAAAGTATAATGGACAACACCTAGTAAACTGGAAAATTAATATAGAGCTAGTCAATATGGAAATCAGACAGGCAAGAAGAAAAAGCATGAAAAAAATCTAATCAGAGTTTAAATTAATGTCTAGGAGCACTCAAATTGAGATAATAATTTTAAGAACAAATGGCATATTTTACTATTTTCATCTAGGTCTGTTAGCAAGTTTACCATGAACATTTTAGGATTTTCTAAGATAGCTTTATAGTCTGACATTATATGCTAGATATCTAGAAATACCAGAACTATTTTCCTTGTTGCCAAAGACACAGACAAAACATTAAGTTTGGGGCTAGTAGGTGCTTTCACTGCAAATGGAAATATATTTCTTTAATGTGTTTTTTTCTTTGAAATTTTTCACAAAAAATAAAACCCACTCCCAACCAGTTCCACATGTAACTTATTTGAGTTAAACTGTGTGGAATTAAATCTTAACAAGGGACTGATCTGAAATCTATAGAAATCTTTGAGACTCTTTCTATTAATTTGAGTGGTCTTTTTGATTGGGCCTTACAAGAAGAAACACATTTATGAGTCCCATAGATGGAACTCATTAAATTACGTTTTCTTTATTTTACATGTGTAATTTAAATGATTTTATATTTTATAAGTCCCTCTGAAAATATTTTATTATATGTTACATAAAGATAGGGAAGTTGTAGTGATACAGGAACAATGAGAAAAAAATGTTTGCTGGTATAAATAAATATTGTTCTATAAGCTTTTAAAAACCTTTCATTATTTGCAGTAACAAAATATAAAGACACGTTAAGTTTAACACTCTTTTTAACAGCACAAATGTGGTCATCACATTTTAAGTACATGTTATAAATACGGTTTAGTAAAAAAGTGGTTCAGCAAGGTCCACTGGGGAAAGCAGGTTAAAGGTATGTGAAGCGTTTTTACCTGAATAAACCAAAAACTTACAACATCCCAGCCTCACAAAATGTGTCCCAAACCCTTGTGTAAAAAGATGTATGCTATCAAGCAAGAGGAAAAATGCCCAGCCTAATGGATAATATTTGAGGGGAATACAGGAAAATGTTTGATCTGTAATGGTCTAATAGTTCGAGACGCCTGGTATTACATTATGTAAAGACCAATATGTGCCCTTAACACATGGCCAGGATAGAGATCTTGACTGTAAAATGGCAACAGGGCCTATTGCACCCTGAGTGCTGACAACCTTGTGTGAAGTCATGGAAAAGGAATGACATAAAAGCAGATTTTTTTATTGTGTTTTGTCCCTCCCTCTCCCTCGGAGCTGCCACAGCAGGAATGTGCTTCTTGGGAAGGGAACCTGTGTTGTTGTTTGATTTCTGTTTTCTGCCAAGGGCACTGGCAGAAACCAAGGCTTTCCTGTTACAAGAGAGAGGAGTTTGCCAAAATTCTTATTTTTTGTCCTGCCAGTTTCAGTGTAAGAGATCTGAATGATAATACAGAAGCCTTATGAACTTGCCATTTTACAGTTGTTTTGATAGACTTATTTATAGTGTCCTAAAAATGGACTCCACAACCCATGGATGATACCCAAATTGCTGGTATTAATATCAGTTTTGCTTACTATTCGTAAGTAACTTATACTGTAATTAAATAAAACAGGCACATTTAAAGATGCTTTAGATGTTCTCAGAGATCAGATGTCGACATTCAGCAATTATCTATTATGAAAACACCAAAGTTTTTAGTGATCTATGGTATATTCCCTATTTATGTTTTGAAAGTATATGGTTTAGTCTTGGTCTTATCTATTATATATATATAAATAGATTTTTTTTGTGTGTGTGTTTGCCACCCTCTTCATAAAAAATATTTACAGAGAAAATATTAATACAAAAAAGGAAACAAACAAAGAAAAAATGTTATCTTTAAAACAAATATGAAAAGGACAAATTTCTGAAGCCAAGTTGTTGTTCAACTTCAAAGTGAGAATTAATATGTAAAATATCTAGGTCTTGAAAGAAATAAACTCTTAAAGAATTCTAATGTGCCTAATATAAACCAAAAAAGAAAAAAATATCCTTTGAGTCTTTAAAATAATATTAGTTTTGCGTGTAAGTTTTTCTTTAACATCAACTTTTTTGACTGTTTTATTGAAACTTCAACAGACAGTAGCTTATTTTTCCACAGACTTGAGCACCTGAGATTTTTGGCTAATGGATATAAGACCAGTAAAATTTCCTATAAAATGTAACTTTATATGAGAACTTACATGATGTTTATAGAATATATTCCAATGTTTGCTTTTTCAAAAGCAAACTTCTTGATATTTGCAGGAAGAATATCAGCTGCGTTGCAAAGGGAAAGTGAAAATGATCACCTGACGAATACAAATAAACAGAGGTGTTTTCTCTGGAGTTACTCTTTGCTTCCTGAGGATCTCTGTTTCCCACTTAAGGATCAATAAATACCAAGCACAAAACTCAGTGAAATCCTTTCTGTTGCTTTTTATTAGCTATGAATCAGAACTTAAATTAAAACTGGAGGTGATCAAAGACTTTTTTAATGAGAAATTTCTGAATCAGAAATTCTTCAAATTACTGAAATACTTGCTCTTTTTACTTTTCATTATGCTTAATTTTGGTAAAAAGATCCACCAGTGGCTATGGATTCACAAATATTAGCTAGCTAAATGGACTACACTGAAGAATATTCATCTTAACGAAAATCAATAAAGGACAGCATTTCAGAGGTGGCATATACTTCAGAATGACAGACATAAAGATACATCAGTACTGAATTCATTCTTTAGAAGGAAATAGGCCCAGATAGTAAAAATAATATACTTCCCAAAAATAATCCATTTTATGACTACAAACAACGTAACACTCATTTCAGATAAAATATTCCACACAGGTAATTATTCTCAGTCAATTAGAGCTTTTAGCCCAAGCTTTTACTCAGAAAGTTGGAAATGAGATAGCAAGGTCTATTTTACCTTTTCAGTGGAAAAGAGCATTTCAATATACTTTGCCATTTCTACAAGTCCTATGTGAAAGTATTTTAAGGAAAATACCCTAACATTAATAAAACTATCCATCAATTGCATCTCCTACATATAAGCCTCTGAATAAGAAAAAAATGTGGGATTTCTGACATTAGGAGTCATGTTTACTTCCCTCCTTGTAATTTACTCCAAAACCCTTTATCTCTTGCAAAGAGGTCAGTGATTTCTAACTTTTCACCAAATTAGACACCCATACCTTCATTTGAGCTTCAGACTTCAAAGAAGTCAAATGGAAATTTAATTTTAAATTCAATGAAGCAAATTTAAGTCACTGCTTTGGATTGATGGGTCTACTTGTGTTCACTGCACCCTCAAATTGCAAATGGGTATAAATAATTTCTGTGGAAAAAATATAGAAGCATAAAATGCAGAGTCATAGAACCATAGAATCATAGAATATGTTGGGTTGAAAGGGACCTTTAAAGGTCATCCTGTCTAACCTCCCTGCAATGAGCAGGGACAGCTTCAACCAGGACAGTTTGCTCACAGCCCCATCCAACCTGACCATCAGAACACCAGAATAACATCATCCAAAGGAAAGTTTCTGGTCTTTCTCATTTCTTGTTTCTTGAATCTAGTCCTACAAGATGGAGAGCACCAAACCTGGCATTCTAGAAATCAGCAAATTTCCCACTGAAATTGAAGGATTTGGAAGGTAGCAGTGGCTGCCAAAATCTTCCCATACAATCATCACCACGCGTTTTTTTCAGTTGCCTTGGGTCAAATCTAAGAAAGGTTGACCCAATGTCCATCTGATTGCTTTCTAATGGTCACTGGGAACAGGTTGGGAGGGAATTGCCTGGCACTCACAGATAGGTTTCCGTATACGAAAAGATATTAGTGAAAACTGTTGTCCTTAACATAGAGGCAGGGGGCCTGAATGCAATGTCCCTTTCTTTCCTCATTTAGTGATGATTCCTTAAGATCTCTTCACTCTTACAGCCCTTTTCTAAGTGGCCAAGATGTGGCTTCAGGCATACAGGCAGTTAACATACATGTTGGAAGTGGTTCTGACAGCCGGTTAATGCTTTAGAACTTTCTACATGTGGCAGTATCCAGTCAAAAATTAATGAATTACTCCCAGTTGCTAAGGAATAACTACTTCAAGCATCAGCACAAAATAAAAATATGAAAAAAACCACTTCCCTGTTCCTGCAGGAGTAAGGAAAAAGTCACCTCAAAATGTTACATAAGCAGCACATCCTCAAAAGATGGTTATTACAAGATTCAAAACATATTTTGCATTAAGGAAGACCATACCACAAGGTTACTTATCTCAGCTGACCCTTGTTGAATCTACCCCCCCCCCCCACCGCAACCTGCTGACCCATGTTGTAGTCATATTGCAACTTCCCAGAACAGCTGAATCCCTGGTTGCAGCTGGGAATCATCATCACAGGGGAACAAAAAACACAACATATGTCATTTTATACACTTCAGAGAAAGAAGTCAGGATGGTTCACACTGATATCAAGTACACTTGCATCCCTCCCTTTTCTTTCCTCCTCTTTCCTCCAGTGTTCTACTAGTTCTTCTTCTACCCATGTTTTAATCTCCAATTACTACATTAAGGACCAGTTACCAAATGTTTTCTTTTGTTTAGTGGACAATGTTTACTATTATTTAAGTTCTGCACGCACATATTTGAACAGGATGGCTTGATATGATAATAGAGGATCATTGATCAGAAAGGGAGTTGGACTGGAAGATGTTCAAACAGTCTTGACTCCTCCTTGTGGAGGGTTACGTATGGACTCTGTCTGCTCCTTCATAAATAACACACTTTAACATAAATAAAAGCCCTTTAGCCCTCAGCTGAAATGAGAGAGTCTGAGTAGGTCTTGAATCAGCTTTATGTCATAATTTCTCACAGTCATCCCACTGTTCTGCTGTTTTCATTTAAAATGAATATAAACTATCCAGATTTAGTGTGAGTGTCTGCTTTCAGGAGCAGTGCACTTAGGGATTCACTAAGTATGTGAAACAAATTCTCAGTACCAGTTTTTAAACAGGAGTTGAGACAAAGTAATGGAAATAGCAGAGCCCATGGGATTGATTAAAAGCATGTTGAGTTCTCTAATATTCAAAGCGGGGTAATTAGAGCCCTCTATGACACAGACCTGTAAAATCCAGTCGATCAGATGCTCACGTACATGGGCTTTCCTGACAGTGGTTAGCTAACACCAGAAATGTTCCAAACATGTCATGGAAAAACCATTACTATTTAGGAACCCAAGACACTGCACACTGAATTCGCATTCCCATTACAGTAAATTGCTGTTTATCTGGAACACGTCATGCTATTCTCAAAGTCTATCCAAGGGTCCATATTTTCTGTCTGAACAGGCCATGCTGATTACCCTCCTCCATGCGTCATTTATTTCTCTCTGAAAACCGCGTGTGTAACCGCGGCCCAAAGGAAAGTGTGGAGGTTGCGGGGAAGGGAAGACACAATTAGCCCTTTCCTCCAGTCATGACGGGAAAGTTGATACAAGAGTAATAACCACAAGCCAGGTCTTTCCTACGTTTATTGTCATACCCGTCGTAGCCAGTAACATTTCTTTAACAATAGTAATTTATAAAGGCCTGGCTTCTGTGGAAAGATTTACTAACAGCCCTAAGTGGAAACTCCACTATAAAACCAACATGCTCATGGAAACAGTACTACAAAGACATAAAAATAATGCACAAAAGTGACCCACCAATGCATTTACTGTAAAACTCAAGGACTAAAAATAAAATAACCTCAATATATAAAATGAGTGTAATTTTTTTCTTTCCTTTTTGAAACACAGAAGTAGCTCTAATGGGTCATAGACTAAAAAAAGCATATTGTGATTGGAGCTAACAATATTTTCACATTCTGCCCTTCAAAGACTCAACTCAATTTCATTTTTACAAGCAGAATCTGGCAACGTAATAAAAGTTCTCTTTAAAAATAATATATATAAAAAAGAACAAAAATTAAAGGTATGAAAGATCATCAGGGCTGAATAATATTGAATGATTTTCTGTCATTCCCACTACTGCAGTTGCTGAGCATCAACGTAGTAAAAGAAAATATACCACTGTCTCCAGAGATGCTGTGTCAACAAAAACTCCTTCCGCTGGCATGGTACAATTTCTGTTTAACTAATCAGGGAGAATTTATCATACAGGATTTGGTGGGGTTGTTTATGGAGTCATTAGTACAATGGCACTCAGCTCTTAGATGACAGTTGTACTCTTCAGAAGATGAAATAATGCAGCTGGCTGGGAAGTGAATGAAGGCCAAAACCTGAATTATAAAATAGAGGAGTTCGTTTGAAAAAAATTCTATTTCTAGGGTTTTGTGTGTGTGTTGGTTGATTTATTTTCTTATTTACTTATTCTTTCAAAATAATGAGAAGATGCTGGGCACTATAAAGAGATCATGTGTTGAAGTGTTTGCTAATAACCTTATGGAAATTTCTTCTATGTCTTGCTGTAAGAATATCACACTTTGCTAATGGGCTCATAAAGAGATTTTCTGAATATCAAAGTAATGGAATGAATTCCTAGGATAATATTCAGTTGCTCAAATTCTGCTTAATGCTCTGTCTCTGATTCCCAATTATAAAAGAAAGATAGCCATTTGAATTCTAAAAATATTCCAGTGATGCCTGCCAAAAGTCTTCCTGCTACCTTGTCCATGTAAAACATGACTTCAAGAAGAATTTTTGTAAAACAGAGTCTAGTTCTTCACAGATTTCCTATTACACATTTAACTGACATGAGCATTACAAGGACCAAATGAATAATATTTGTAGAAATGTATAGAAAGTGCTTTAATTAAAGTGTCCAGCAGCTAAAGTAGCAGATGAAATTCAGGTTAGAGAAATATTAGAGAAAGCACATAGGAAAAGTATTCCTTGGAACAAATAATTCCATAAAACAGTTCTGCAAAACTCTATCTCAGCATACAATGTTAGAAAGAAAACAGGAAAAAAAAAAACAAAACAAAACCAAAAACCAAATAGAAGGCCAGGAATAATTAGGAAAAAATAGAAAACATTAATCAGCATTATGCCACTATAGAAGTCAATGCTTCATCTCTCTCATAAGTACTATGTGTGGTTATTGTCTTCTCCTCATTATGAAAGAAATACAGTAAAATTGGAAATGGCTCAGCAAGTCCCTGAGCCACAAATTTCTGAGAGAGTATCTTGAGGCACTATGAATAATGTATATCCTGGTATGCCTGCCTGTTCTCTGACTTTTTCTTGAACATCCCATTACCCATCACTCTTGGAGACAGTACAGGATGGACCTGTAGGCTGGCCTGACACATCATTCCTTATGTTCTTGACAGATTTAAAAAAAAAAATGAAGTGGAAGGGGACTTCGCTTTAGTCAGTGTTCCTGGCTGGGAGTAGAAAGGGAGGTGTCCTACTGCATACAGAAGGAAGATGGTGTTTTGACTGCTTTTGGTACCCTGGTTTACCAGAAGACTGATAGGTTTAGAAGACCATGGAGAAGGCTGAACTCTCTTAGGGAAGATGAAAATGATGCTTAGGATATATCTTAAAGCATCCTCTTTTTCTCACCAGCAGTATACAATCCCCATCAGGATTCAGCTGCAGGTAAGTGCTCTTCACTCACACCCTGAGATAGCTAAGGCATCTAATTCTCCTGGCTGTGCAGAATCTTGGCAGTGTATTCCATGGACAGGAGGAATGAGGGTAGAGAGCGGACAACAAAACAGGGCGTGACTTTTTCTTTAGAGTCATGATTATTATGTTCCTTAACAATTAGAAAGAACTTGAGTACTTCAGTGTGATTTCCTGCCGAAAGGGTATGTTGTAGGATGCTTGCTAATGCAGTCCACATGGGGATGAGCTGTTTGAAAAAGGAGAGCCTGAACTTCAGTAATAAAGCAGAGACCCAGCACATCCCTAGGAATGGACTCTATCTCTTGTCCTACCTGGAATCTGTAGAGATTGGGATCAGAGAGACATTCTGTGTCACAGACCTGATTCTTCTGTTCCTGTTTTGCCAAATCCCCAGTGAAAGGCCACAGTGGAACAGCGGACAGAAAATAACCCCCCTAAAAACTAGGAGTCCAGAAAGAAAGGAAATGTGGTCATCCCACTGAATATATTTTGATGGAAGATGAACAGCCTCAGGGACTACAGCTTGCTGCACAGCAATTTCTCCAAGTATGTGTCACTGCTCAAGTTCAAAGACAAACACCAGAAAGATGTTTGTGAGTAGACTCTCCTTTGCATGCCCATGGGGTAAATACCCACATCTAGTGTAAAGGACCTAAAAAAATGCAGTAAAAAACTGCTGTCTTGCACTTATGATGATTAAATGGTTCATATAATCTCTTTCTGTTTGGTGATGTTAGAAATCCCATGTTTGCTTGCAGAATGAGAGAGAAACATGAAGATAAATACCTGTTCTTTAATTCATTAGTGTAAACACCCATTGATTTCTCCTCCCCTGCAGCTAATGCCAAAGATGAAGGGAACCAGTGTGACTACCCTCACCTTTTTCCATGTGTGAAATGAAAATAGTTCTGCAGCTTCTTGTCTACACACTGTGATATCTCTTGATATCACACAGAATGGCCCTTTTTTACTGAGAAGCAAAGGAATGTAGTGAATTGGCAGGATGACTCCCCTGAAGCATACAGCTTTGCATTGCCCTTACATGCTGCTTTTGCTGGAATGACTGAACACACAACAAGTCACACCAAGACCATCATGTATTAGTCATCTTTAAGGAAATAAAATTTAATAAAATTCAACTAATGTTTCACTGAATAAAAAATCTTCTTCCAAGATTTCCATGAGGGTTTGCAAAATGTCTAAGGACAATTATACATTGAAATGCTTATAGGGGAATATTTGTTTTCAAGTTTAGAAAATGAATTTGGCTTATACATGGATGCAAAAAGACTTTCTAATTACAGATGTTTAAATGCAGCCCATTTAACTATGACTTGATAACAACTCTAGAATCAGTGTTTAATTAGGCATGAAAACAAATACTGATTGAAACTAAATAAATACACATCAGTTCCTCTTACAGAGGTATTGTGCTTCCCAGGCAAAACATCTGGAAAACTGCCCTAGCAGGGTTATTGAGGCTCTTCTTAATGTCAAGGGATCCCTGGCAATCTGCACAATCTTTAGTCCTTATTTCTGCAAGTTATTGGTAAGAGATGCAGGTGTTAGGTTAACACTTGCATGTGCTTTTTGGGCATGAATCTTATCACACTGCTGCAGACATCATTATATTAGGGCAGCTATCAATTAGTTAGTGTGAGTTTTAAAGTGGTTTAACAAATAAATTCAGCTGAGTGTTTTGTCTGGATCTGAAGTGATGCCATAAATTTTTTCCCTGTCCAAGACATTCCCAATTGCAAGTAGTTTTTGTAGGAGTTTCCTTGTTTACAGAAATTAAAATTAGACAGTCTGAGTAAGTATTGTAAACTAAAATATGTTAAAAAACACCTGAAAGGAGGGCTATTCACATTGCTTCTCATTACTGTTTTTACTGAAGAAACCAATGTTAGACCACAAATGCCAACATATCAAAAATATATATCAAACCTTGAAGCACTAAAGTGTTAGTATTTTACAGTATTGGGGAAAGAAAAAACAAGAAAAGAAAAAAGAAAAAAGAGCTATAAGTTCAGAAAAAAAGAGATATGTTTTTCTTGATGGTGGCAAAATTCTCTCTCCAGGATCACTCAAGATCATTGGAGAAGAGGTTGCTTTCAAAGCATCCTAGATCTAAGACTGCACAGAAGGCAGCTACGCTAAGGGGAGCTCCAGGCTAAGTGCAATGTGCAGAAGGGAGCAGTTGTGACCCTCAAGATTTTAATCTGAGCCACTTCTTCCCAGATGGAGAAATGAAATTTCTAGTGCATCCTCCTGCAGCCCAGAGGTCTCAATTCTCTTGTTAGTGGGTAGTGCAACTGCTTTACCCTCCTTCCCTTTTTCCATGGCAAACTAAGTCAGTAGATGTAAACCTTTCTGCATGATTTCTTTTCATCAATCATAACATCCATCCATCAGGTACAGAAACATCTGGGTTAGCTAGTTAATGTGTAGCTGACTTCAGTTAATGTTTATAATTAAGCCATGAGATTCCACAAGCAGTGCATTTCTGAGGGATTATCACACACCTCAGGTGCAGCATAAGGCACCAGCCAAAAGCCAAGTGACTTCAGCTACTCAAAGAGTGCAATAATCCCTCAGAAATCTATTAACCATGAGTGCCTTATAGCTATTATGGTATGGAAACTCCAAGGTAAAAAGGTCATACCTGTGCTTTTAATGAGAAGTATTGACACATGTATGACATCACTGCCAGCCAATCAGAAATCACCGTTGTTACCCTGTGTTCACAAATCATTTTATAATAGCCCAAAGTTATAAAGCAGTTTACAGGGCTCTGAAAGTCAAATAGATCACTTATATATTGAAAACTGATTAAAAAATTAAAAATATATATTTCATATGCAAAACATGTCTAGGTCTACTCTTTCTTCAGATCCATCTTTAGGTTCACAATGTGAATGATTCAAGCGATAGAATTGCTGCTATGCATAATATTAAGCACTTTAATTATTACAAACTATACATTTGCAATAGTATTTGCAGGATTTATTGAATACCTATGCCTTGGCTTTCAGGATCACACTCCAGATCCTGTCCCAGCACTGGTCCCAGCATCCTAACTGCATATCCTTGTCAATAGGTGCTGAAAGAAATACCGGTGAACAAAACTGTGCAAAGCTGGTATACTCCAAATTCCAAAATATATTTTAGTCCTGATGGGCAAATAGAAGGGAGAAAAGTCACCCCTCCTTTGGGAATCTCAGCTGGGGAAATGGCTCATTGACCTTGACCAAAAGCGTGTCAGAGAGGACTCTACAATGCTACGGAGTAGTCTGGCAACTCAGAATACAGTAAACTCATTTGATCAAATGCAGCATCCAGAAACCTTGCCTCGTGTTGCTTAAATTTCTAGCCACAGATGCAATGACTGCGGTCAAATAAGAGAAAGGAACTTAATATTTACCAAATAATAGCAAAACATAAATTCCGAATACGATGATTTATTCACAGGACAGAAAAATTAGGTGCAGATTTTCTTCAAAATTGAAAAACTCTCCTGCTTTCTAAAAAATAGTAATTTGCAAGACATTTATGTTACTGCACAGATTAGTGATTCCTACTGTGATAATGTGCTCTACTGGGCATGATGAAGGACCATTCAAATGTGATTTTTTTTTTTTTAATTGCATGACTCAGACTGAACAACATTAAGCATTCAGTGTATAATGGTCAGAGAAAATAAGTGGACCTTTCTTTACGACTTGCAGAGTCAACAAATAGGCTCTGTCAGGCCAGTGAGAAAAAGTGAGTGACAGTTCTAAGAAGCTTTTCGGAAGAACGCATTGATATTTGAATCTGTAGTTTCCATGCTCTAGCTGATGTCAGCTGTTGGGTGAAAGCCTAGATATCAGGTAGCCAAGACAAGCATCTAGCTGCCACTTGAAAGCTATCTCTTTCAGAGAAGAACTGAAGTAGTATTCTTTCTGCAGCTGTGCCTGCCAGGCAGCAGACAGATGCCCGCTGTGCGAGCTAAACCTCCCATATTCTAGAGTGCAGTGTGCATTGCATGAAACCCAGCTATAGATTACAAAGGACCACAACAAAGGATACACTCATGGATTTCATCCCTGATGCTTGAGCCAACGGCATTAATGGAAATACAACGTACGTCAAAAAGATAGTCACAGAAGCCACTTTGTTTTTGTAAGCAGTGATGACACTTTGAAAGTATTGGTCATAGAAAATATCCCTGAAACAAACTGGTCACGAGTTGAGTCAGTTTAAATTACACACAAAGTGAAACAAACAGACTCATAACCAAGATTTCTTTATTCCAGAAACTCCAGGACCTTAATATACCCAGTATCTGAAGTGAAGTGGACTTCAGAATTCCCAAATATCAGCATAGAGGAGGCTCAGAACTGGAACTCAACACTTTCTGGAGCTTGTGACCTCAGGAAATGGAAATTCGCAGAGAAGAGGAGGGTAGAGCACTGCCAGATGGCTAACAGAAGCAAGGGGATAGAGAAGAATCATGCTGAGGTAGAGGAAAAACAACTCCAAAAGCTTAATGCATTCAGATCAGGAGAAATGATTAATCTCCTCCCCTAAGCACTGCAAGAACTGGGATGTGGAACATCAGCTCCAGAAGCAAGTGGTTTTGCTACCCCAGCATATTGCATAGAAAGTCTCCTTGTGATAGGGTTGTAGCACATGTAACTTCAGCTGAAGGACATAGAATAGAAACTTGTGCACCAAAGACATGAGAAAAGGGTTAATGCATTAAAAGCTGATGAAGAAAGATCAAAATACAGTCCTCTGATGAGAAATTGCTGCTAAACACAGGAAAAATTAATATTCTAGTAGGATTCTCTGAAACATTTCATATGCTGTCACATGGGAAATAAAAAATCTCAGGTAAAAAGTGAAATATTGTCATTATCTGTATCAGAAATTGGTAAGACACAAAGGTGGAGCTTCAGATAATTGCCATAATTGCTATGATTGCCTTTTGCCAACTTGCTATGATTGTCATTTTAAAGAGTGAAGTTCCAGTGTTAATCCTTTGAGAATTCAAAATGAGACTTGAAATGCTGTCTCCAAAACAAGAGTTTTCCATGATAAGTGTTGTATAGGCCATCTCCTTTACTCAACATTTGGAGGGAAGGCTGCTGCAGTGAGCCCCACCCCAGTCCTACATTATATTTGATAATAGGGCCACAAGCAATCCAAAACAGAAATGATGGATGAGTTCATGTCCTAAGAGCAGTATCACTGTGTATGTGCCCAGCTGATAATTGTTCAGACCACTCCTCAGGTCAAATAGATCCTTCCTAACTCCCCAAATGCTGCTATGACCTGAACTGATAGAAGTTTTGTCATGTTTGTCCTAATGTGACACAGCAACCCTCCTGCAGACACACAAAGGGAACATTGTTAATGTAAATATCCTCAAATGAGAATTTATAGCTTTTTGACTTCCAGTATTTTCTCTTTGTTTCCTCTTGCCTTCCAAAGAGCTGCTTATCTAACATCTCAAAAGTCACACTGGGATGGTTGACTTCAGTCCAGCAACCAGGATCTGATTCCACTTTCAGTAAAACTGAATGCCTTTTGTTTAAAAATATATCAACAAATCACAGCTAGTTCAGGAAACAGTGGCACTGTACACTTAAGATTTAAAAGGATGTTAACAGGCTGCTCTGTCCAAAAATCTTGAAATGGAAATCTATTTCATAATACTCTTCCAGATTCTAAATATATCAGAGCAAATACGAATTACCACTGTGCCACCAATGCGGTTATTAAAGCCTTGGAATGTCTTTTATTATACTGACTCCAGCATTATTTCAATGTGCTGTCCCCAAAATAGTCACTCCATTTCACTAAGAGGTGATTAGCAAGCCTGAATTCTCCGGGATGTTGTGATAATATGCTGATATTTCAGAATTATACCCCTTGGATCCAGATCAGTTGCTCGCAATCCAGGCCAACCAATAAGATAAAAATTAATGTCTGCCAGATGAAAAAAAAGGCAGAATCACCAGAAAGGAAAATGTTATTTAGTTACCAGCTCTTCTGGGCATGCCAGACAGTGGTGATTATGAAAGCCAGTGAACCTTTTGGATCAACACAGAATATCTGTGGGTCCAGCTGAGGATGAGGTAAATGCAAAATGCACAGGGTGAAATCCTGGTCACACTAACAAAATTGCCACTGATTTCAGCATGGCTAAAGTTTCACTCTTCAGGGCAATTAAGTGCTCCAGTAGTTATCTGCACCTGTGACTCTATAGGTTCAGTATCCAAGATGAGACTGATCACTAAGAGACCCTTAAATCTCTCTCTCTTTTTTTTTTTTTTTTTTTTTTTTTAAGGAGGAACTCTATAAAAATTAAGTATCTGACAGTGTCCATAAAAATGAAATTACTGTTCAGTGTAAAATGTAAGCTGAGGTGATAGCCAGAAAAAAATGACTTATAAAACTTTGCTTGATATGGAAAACAAGTGTCAGCTCCTTGCTGCTGTGTTGTTAATACATGAAAATAAAAGAAAGCCTACAAGGTCTATGGGAACTTATTGCAGATGAGTAATATTGAAGGCACCCTCATAAAAAGCATAATGCAATTGGAAATCCTTAGCTGATCTCAGGGGTTTTCTTCCTTTCTTTCCTTCTTTTTATTTTTTTTTTACTTTCCCTCTTTTGTCAACATCTGTTTTAGGTCACCCTTGAATCCCACCTTCTCCCAAGAACAACACAATAGTGTGCTCAGCAGAGCCCCCCAGTACACTCTCACACACACATTCTCCAAATGACAAATAATCTCTATATATCTTCTGGGAACAATAAAAATACTTGGATGTGCTCCCAGAGCCCTCAGGAAGTTCAGAAATCTTTAGAGGGGGGCCCTGGATTGAGGTTTTATCTCTAGAATTTTACATAACAGACTTGGTAAGTGTTGTGTAACAGTTAATACATATTCAATGGCCAAGGGAAAAAAACCCAACAAAACATTAAAAATAACATGGGGGATGGTCAAGTGAGTCAAAGACCTGGTGTGCTCTGATCACTTCATGGTGAGAGCTGGGATTCCTCTCTTTTATCACCTTTGTGCTGTGCTCACTGGTGTTTTGGAGCTGGACCTGCCCCAGTGATGGAGTGCCGTGCAGGGACAAGCTGCTGAAGCTCAGACAGGACTAACAATGCTGAGGGATTTTCATGTGTTCTCCATGCCAAAGTTTCTCTTCCCTCCTGCATTTCCTATATCATGTAAAGTTCCCCAGCACTATCTCCACAGTTTTAACAGACACTTTTGAACCTGTTTAGGCAGCTCTTTCCAACTGTATTTCTTTTATTAACTGTAGTAAAAAAAATCATCAGCTGAGCCACAGGACACCAGTATATGACAGAGCTAAAAATAACCTTTATCTTTCCAAAGATTGTTCAAATGAGGATGTTCTAAATTATTTAAAAATATCCGTGCATGCAGATGCTTAAGAGTGTCTCTGCATGAGAAAACCAAACTGCCCGAAGTGCCCAAACCAAACTTGCGAACTTCCATGCAAATGGAAAAAAGATATACGTTTAAGATCTTAAACGTAAAGATCTTAAAGGTAAACTAGAAGAGCACTGGATCATTTACCCATGGAAAAAGAAATCAATTTGCTCACAGTTGTTTTTTAATTTGATAGGATAACTGAATGCAGACAACACCGCATGAGGAAAGGACAATAGAAGATGACCATTGGCCACCTGTGTATCATAGAAATGATGAGCAAGTGATATTTAGTTGACTCATTCACGTTCACATTCATCTGTATTCAGGCTTTTGTTATACATTTTTGCTGTACACTGACATGATGCAGTGTAAGGGTAGCAGTGGTCCAAGGCTGAAACTCTTTGAACTCTGACAATAATATGCTTTAGCTTCTCCATTGAGTCCAGCCAAGCTCAAATCACCTCTAGCGATAATTATTTCCGAAGTGTAACAGACAGTACTTCAATTTCTGGTAAGTTCTTCTTCATAGTCATGATCACTTGTGTTTTGTATTACAGTAAGTGAAGTGAGTCACAGTGCTGATGACATTTGGATTCATTCTTTCTAAAGCATGGCAAGTTTTTATTGCACTCAATCATACCAATTTTAATAACAATTGCTTTTAGTGTTAAAATGTGAAACAAGCTTGGGTACCAGTGCTGGCTAAATGTCATCTTATTGTAGTCAGAAGAGGCTAACTTACCCTGCCAGCAAGCAAGAGTATTAAAAGTAGAGAATGCTGAGGAATTCCATAAGCGTGGAATTCACCCCCATATAGAGTGGGGGAGGCCCAGGAGCTATTTTAGTGAGACTTTAAGCCATAGCAATTTAAGTGGGATTTAAGTTGTGTGCAGACCTGTGCTGGCTTCCTGCACAGCAGAGACTTTCAACCAAGAACAATATGAGGAAGATGCAAAGGGATTACAAGCACTGTAGATGCATTTCCATCCCTGAGGCTCAGGATATGAATGCACACAAAACCTACAACAAGGTAAACGATGGTGCAAGCCCCCTGCATGTTAACTATGTGGTCACAGTAAATGAGAGATATTCTCTAAGAGAAAGTTTCTGTAACACTAGTATATTTTAAATCAACTATTGCATTCTCTGAGTACCTCATACCTCATCCCTTACTTTCAAATGAAAATGGGCAGATCTTCCCTCCAGAAAATCACTTTTGAGATGCAAGGTCAGTCTTAAGATCACATTAAATGACTCTGTGGCTTCCAAGCTGCAGATAGTTTGTGTGGAGCTTAGGGAGAGTGAACATATGGTTCTCTGTACTCACTTATGCAGATATAGCTTAAGATAGCTAAACACAAGCTCCGCAAAAGCCAGTGTACAAAGACAGGAAAACTGTCCAATGGCAAATTCTCAGAAGGGAAGTGTCACTGAGGTCACCTTTCTCTGGATGCATTAACTGCCTGAAGTTAACTTTTCTGCTAAACACACAATCAGAACCCTGAAGTGCCTTCCCTACATCCCCACCATCTGTTGACACAACCAATTAAGATACACCTTAATGAACTTTCAAGACTTTTTCCAGCAGAAAATTTACCTCTTCTTGCTGTGTTAATATTAATACAGATAATTATCCAAAGACAATGGCTCGAAATGGCAAAAATGGCAAGGAAGGAGCATCTGCAGTCAACAAGGAGAGTGGAACAGACTTCCTTTTTAACAATGTATAAAAGTTCACAAAATCATAGCAGGAAACTGTCTTTCAGTGGGATTTAGCTGTCTCTCTTTCCTTAGGATTTAAGAAAAGAAAGCCTAAAGCTTGAGGGCAAGGTTTATGAGACTGTTACTGCACATGGCAACTGGAGGAAAGGAGGGTGATGGTGCCTGTTGTTGCCTTCTGCTGATGCTATGTTCCTACCTGGGACTGGTGACCAGGTCCATCCTTTGCCTAATGTAGAGGTGAGGCTGGACTTAAAAAGCAAGCCACTGGAGAAGGGCAGGAGACCAGTGTGGCTGCCACCTTCTCCTTCTAGGAGTATTTTACATGAAACTATGGATACTTGGAGCATATTAGGCATTTGAGATGTTTACAGAGAAAAATACACCCATTGAAACGGGCAGATCTACATTTTGAGTGACATGATGGAAGCTCAAGTGCCTATATCCACTTAGTGAATTTAGTTCTCAGAATATTTATAAAAGGATCACAGATGTTAGTAGGCACAATAACGATTAGAAAAAGAAATTTGCCAAAGACTCAGAAAAAGAAAATATTTGCTTGGAAAACATGTTTCCACTAATGTTACTAGATCTAAAGAGAATATATATTGATCCTTGGTCTGTAATTCTGGAAATCTTTTCATTTATAAATAGTGACATGCAGCTTCTTAAAGGTTTAGGTACCTAAAGGTCTAACTAGGTGCCGAGGAGAATTTTCATGAAAGACTATGGAGATTAGTCCTTGCTTTTCATGTATTTAAACTGGAGTAAGGAAAAGACATAATTTTACTTAGACAAATAGTAGCAGTTGTTTTAATAGTTATCAGATTTATTTAACATGAAAAATATTTTTTAGTAATTCTAGGTGATAAATGTTAGTACCATTTCTGGGTAAACTCTATTTTTAGGCAGTTTTTAGAATTTCTTGAAAAGCACACTTGTTGACTTCTTGGGTATTTTTGCAAACTAAAAACCAGGCTCAGCAGTCTCATTTCTTAAACTTATTTAACATAGTTACTGAAGCAGAAACTTATCATGCATGAATGTGAAGCAGAGTCATTTGACTTTGACTGGTGCATACCTCTGAATACAGAGATAAACTGTATTGAGTCATGTATGGTATGTTTTTCTAAGCATTATAGCCAGGCTCAAAGGATCAAATTTCTGTCTCAGTTTCAAAGCTTCATTTTTTCTGAATAGAAGGTAGACTGTATTTTTAATTTTTTAACAAATTAAAATCAGTTCAAATGTTCTGGCCTCAGCATAAAGGTTATATATTTTGTAACTACTTTTTATTGATATGTCTTTTCTTTAAAGATGTGGACATGTTTATGAAAGAGACAAACTTGGATCCCAGCACCAGGCAGCAAGTCAAGAATGATGCTCTCTCTCTTGAGGTGCAAGACTAGATTTTTTAATCCTAGACTAGGATTAAAAAAATCTACAATAAGATATTCACTTCTCTATGAGCATCTTGTGCCGTCATTGAAACTTATAGTGCCTTAGTTCCCCATTTACAAAATAGTCATAATATTTCCATACTTTAGTGAACCCCAAGAGGATCCCTTAAATGGCTGCTGCTTTGAAATGTTCAAGATTTTAAGTACTGTAAATGAATCAGCCTTATTCATAGCTCTGCCTAAAAGCTACTTTATATATCACTATAAGAGAGGAAGCCAGAGTTCAGCCAAGTCAGCTGAGCATCAGATTTTTGTATGGAAAGAAAGTTAAGCTGTAGTGGCCACAACAGTCTGGTAAAAGAGCAAGTGGTGTGAGGAATCCTGACTTCTAGTATTCCACTGGCTTTACATTTGGGGGGGATTATTTGGTTTTGGGTTTGTTTGGGGGGTTTTGTTTGTTAGTTTAGTCTGGGTTTTTTTATATTTAAAGGTTTCCTTTTGCATAGGTGCTTTTTACTCTGAAACCAGTAACCAAATAGTAAATCTTGACTCATGACTACAAGAGCCTTAGTTATCACAGGAAGGTTGATTCTACAAATGGAAATATGTAGCTAAACCTTAATGGCCATGAAGAACCTTACCAGGGTCAAATGGTCCTCTTCAGAGAAAGACTCCTATACTGACCTGCTGACATTAGCTGAGTTTGAGCAGCATCAACATTCTGGTAGAAGGTGAAACCACCCAGCCCAGCACAGCCCAGGATGATTTCATCACAAGCATAATATATACCCAAAAGAGCCCTTGGAAGCAACGTGGAAAGATTCTTAAGAGCTCTTAGGATCCTTAACATTTACTCTTACCTTTGAAACAAATTCTATTTGCTTAAAGTTCCTCAAGGAAAAGAAAAAAATTGCAGCACCTCCACATTTCACCCGAAGAGTGTTTTGGCATTCCCCTCAGCTCTTGGGAACACCTCAGTGCTGGGAAGCAGAGAAAAGTGAGAGGAGGGTCGCCTGCATCTGCACAAAGGTGCTGCAGGTACGTGGAGTGCTGCTGGGGTCATTCTCTAGGACTGCAGGCAGCCTTCTCCTCTGTCATTTCCTCTGCACTTTGCTAGCACAGCGTGAAGCACACTATTAGAAGCCGAGTTTATTGCAGGCTTGCAAACATTTATTGGGCAACTTCTAGATTGGTGTCAAGTTATGGTCATATCATGTTCCCGAGAAGGTTTTGGAGATTGTTAGTGTTTCGAGGAAGGTCCCGCTGAGAATTCCCCTTTTACAGGAGTGAAAGGCAACACTGTTTAAGGAGATGGAGGTAAAGATATAAAGTCTCTCTTCTAGGCTGACCCAGCAAAATATTCCATTAGCTCAAATGGCAGAGCAATTGGCTTCAAAAAACCAAAGATGAAGTTTTAGATCCCCCAGCAGATTTATTTTGAGCATATTGTATCTTAACTGGTATGTAATTCATATTCATTAATTAGACAGCTCTTTGATGGCCTGTAGCTGAGTGTATTTTAGTAACTGGCTGTTTTAGTGAAAGAATATTAAAATCCTTTGACATGCAACAGGACGAAGTTTAGTGGCAAAAGGAACCACAGAAGTATGCTTTTGCTAAAAAAAGGGCCTACTGGTGAGAAATTATTTCATTACAGCATATAAGTACTCTCATGGAGAGAGAAAGGGAAAGAAAGCATTAAAAGTACCGTTAACCTATTAGAGAAAGGTTTAGCAAGAACCTATGATGGAAATTTAAACCTAAGTAAGGTCAAATTAGAAACAGGTACACTTTATTTAATAGCAAAGCTGATTAAGTAAAAGAACAAAGAAGAAGGGACAGGCTGCTTTCTCTCTCTTTTGATGTCTCTGTAGCAACCCTGAATGCTCTCTGAAAGGTATGCCGCAGTCGTATGCAACTCCTGTCTCAGTTAAGAAAAAGAAATTATAGCATGTGTGATATGCAAGCCAGACAGTATGACTCAATTGCTACTTCTGTCCTGAACATGTATGAACCCATCTGACACCATTTAGTCTTGTTTCTTTGAAATTCCAGAATGAAAAATGTATTTTTATTAGTTAATTTGTTGCCATAGTAGCCTTCATTCAGTTAGAGAGGAGCTAGCTTCCTGAGGGGCATAGACCAGGTATTTATTAAGAGTTCTCTTATTTTCCATCTACCGTATTACCACTGCTGGGGTCACTAAAGCATACTGGCTAGAACCAAAAAACAAGAGTCTCCAGTGACATAATTTTGTTGGAGACCCTCTGATTCTGGAACTTGATCTTTCTCTGGCTAAAACAATCCCAAATTGTTGAAAGAACGGTCTTTTTTTTTCTTTCTTTTTTTTTTTGGTTAAAAATGTTTAACAGTGTGCAAAGATAGGTTTTCCTTTCCCATTACCACTATTGTTATCTTGGACATGTTCTTTCTGATTTCCTTTAAATATATTTTTTTCAATATACAAATATACACGTAGCAGCACCAGTAACTCCATATGAAAGTCTGGAAAAGATTTTGGATCTGGAGATCTCAGCAGGGTTGAGTTAGTACATCATACAGAAAGATACATAGATTTGTCTTTTTAAGCCAATTACCATTTTAAAGGCCTGTGCTTTATTATCTGGTGGTGTTTTTTCTAGGCTTCAGATTTCAATACCTGAATTGAAGCACAGCTAATCCAACCAAATAAATTCAAGACAGTTTGAATGATTTTTATGGCAGTGATATAATTATTTAAAAGATTGACATTTCAGATTTTCCTAACAGTGTTGGAAAAAACAGAAAAAGGTTAAGCTCAAATATACAAAACAAATCCAGGTTTTGTTTTTTCATTTCCATTTCAAAGCAATTAACCTACTTTCCAGTCTTTCCACAAACAATGAAGATAAAGGTTGAAGTAGTTCACAAAAGACTTGGATGGAAGACACGACAGTCTCTGCATACTGAATCATGTCACTGAACTCAATTTATTTGATAAATGTGCCAATTCTCAGTTGTGAATTTGAGACTAATAAATGATTATTGAAAAACATTCTAGAAGTACTTTTTCATATCACTGCGCTCAGGATAAAAATGTACCTTTTTTTCAGGATAGGGAACAAACAAGTCTTAACTGCTGTATCTACCAGAGATGCACATGCACTGGCAAAGGAACAGCCCCTGAATTTAAGGATGTAGCTGCTCTGCCTCTGTAACAACCCTGTAGTAATTGCTGCAAGGCTGGTTGGCAGCTCCAATCCTGCCTTGAGCTTTCATTCCTTTCTGGAAAGAAAGATTCTCCTATATCAGAATTCACCTATATTATTCACCTATATCAGAAGAGCACTTAGGGATGTCAGAGACTTGCAGAAACCTCTTGATCATGATTTCTGACTTCAGTAGCCATGAGGCTGAAGTAAGGAAAAGCTGGAAAAATGATGGATAAACTCATAGATACTGAGGAGCAGGATGTCTGTTGTGCACTGAAGTCATCTGGACTCTTCAGCTCAGGTCACTGGCCTGTTACTTTGACTGGACACCACAGTGCTCCTTTTGGCCCATGGCAAAAAGGCCTATGGCCTCTATTGCCATAGGGATATGAATAAAGAAAGCAGGGGTAAAAAGCCTCTTCAGGATTGAAGTGTTCAGGGCGAAACAGAGTATGTCTAGTCCCAGAAAGAGCAGATATTAAAGGCAGATTACGGGCCAGGCAGAAGTGGCACCTAGGGACTGAGCAGTGATCAGAATGGCCGAGTGTCTGCATGTTTGTCGCTACATACTGATGGCAGTTGCTGCAGCAGAGTGGCTGGCAAGAATTCAGCTCTTCTGAGCAGTAGCCATGTGAACTCATGAAGATCTATGTGGTTTTAAAATACATTTCTGAAATACAATAGGTTGTAAGTGGTCCAGAACAAGATTTCCCTCCTTTTGTAGAACTGCCTTCATCTCACTCTTTATTTTGGTTCAGAAACACAAAGAGTGGCAAGCTGAGTGGGTACAGGATGACATATACAAAAAGTGACAGCTCTTGTATAATATCCCTATCCTTAGCCCCTCTTCTTGAGCTGAAGTTGGAAGTCAGTATATCATATCCAAATAAAGAATAACACGCAAAAATCACAGTATGGGAAAATACACTGAGACTGACCAGCATCACTCAAGATTCACACATGACTGGTTTTTAGTCAAATTTCTGGTAATTGCCTGACTTAACTTCTGTGTACAAGCTCTACTTTTGGAGAAGCAGCAGCTCATGGGAGCAAGTTTGCACACAGAGAGGTGCATGGGAGTTCTTCTCTGTGACACTCCTGTGCCAGCAGAGACAGCCCAGCACATGAGGAGGCTGAAGAAGTGGTTTGTCCCTATCATTTTGAGAAGCCATGGCTGCAGCATCTGAGCAGGGAGCTCCCATGACATGAGAACACAGTTAGTGAGGGAATGTGGTCTGCCAGGTTCTGTCAAGTATGTTTTGGTAAAACAAGGCAGATACAACCTTTATGGCTTAAAGTGAGTGCTGTACAGGAAATTAAATACATGTGACAGAGACAAGGGGAGGTAAGAGACCTCATAAACAGATGGAGCCATCTGTATCTCCAGTTCAGAGAGCACCTGTTAACAGTTCACATGCCACATGCATCCTGCTGTTTGGAAGAGTCCTCAGGAGACCTGATTCCCAATCCACCTCATTCATCATCAGGCCTCACCGTTTCCCCCTAGAGAAGATCATAGCAAGGAGAGAGATAACAGATGGTGGTCCAGCTTGCCTGCCTCAAAGAGAGCATTGCTTGGAAGGCTCATCTTCAGTAGGAAGTCTCACAGCACTGTTTCTTACACTGGAACCTTAAGGAAGTGTCAACTCTGTTCCCAGCACGCATAAACTACAGAGTCAGGAATCCCCAGAATCCCTTGTTGGTGCAACCCTGGATACACTCACAGAACAGCCCTTTGCAGACCACAGCTGTTATATTTGACCTGAGCAAAGAGATAGTTACTGAGGCTGCCGGGTCTTTGCCAGGACCTTTAAATTGGATTCTGAATTTAACTGCCCCAAAACCAGCTTAAATGCCCAAATACCCAAATTTTCATACCTATGTTCATACCCATGTTCATACCCACTTAAAAATGCAGTGTAATGTGCAGATAGAGCAAAACATCAGCAGTGTCATTCAGGCTGAAACCTGCATCCTTGTTTCTCCGTCTTTATCAAATAACTATAAGCTTTTATTTCTTTGGAAGAAAAAAAGGGCTTAAAGAGCCTAGAGAGCCTACCTCCTTCCTTGTTCAAAATTAGGATTATATTACTCTATGTTGAGGAAGACCTACCACTTTAGACTTGCACTCTAGCTATGGTACAGACTTGTCTCTGAAGAGTCACAGACAGGGATTAATCCTGCACAGAGATCTGGGGATTTCTCCCTAGGGCTCTCTCAGTCTTCACTAAAACCAAATGAACGTGGGAAAACATGGGATCTGCTGCTTCCTCCTCTGAAATCAAGATGGCCATTGGCTTCAGCACTGCAGAATCAGGACAAGTATCTGCTCCCAGCACAGGCTCCGCTGTTAGGAGATGGAGCAGTACCTTCTGGGAAGTTTTCATCATCACTGTTTAATGAGGAACATGAAAAGGACATGGTGATCTCGCTCACATGCTACTTACATGCTTGTATGAAGCTTTGCCAGTGCTGTCAAGCACATAATTACCATCTTGTGTTAGTAATGAATAGGGTGTAAACATGTGTTACATATCCAAATAACACGTATGAACTATTTGCCCCCTTGAACCTAATTTATACCACTGTACTTCAAACTCATGTAGAATACTGTATAACAAGTAACTCCAGAATAAAAGGTCAAGTTGGAGTTTTGCTAAGACCAGGAATGAAAATAAATATTACAAACATTACACAACAAAAAGCCGAAATATTATTCCATGAGGAACTGTTACATTTTGAAGAAAACAATGTTAGTAACAAAGAATTCCTTGCAGATTTCCAGCAAAGATATTTGATTAGTATGCCTACGTGTATTTCAAATGCTCATCAAGAACAACAGCTGGTAGTGACCAAACTCTTCACACATCTGGTCTAGTCCTTTCACAATATTTTGAAACCCCAAGAAAAAAAAAGCATCAAGAAGCAAGATGTGTGTAAAGCAGATTTTTCTTCAATGAGGCTGTGACAGGGAGAGTGATGAATTTATTTCCAAAGTACCTGTTTTTAATAATCAGCAGCAAGATGTTACTCACAAAACAAACAACTCTTATGAGAAGCTGGATGTCTTCCTTTGCACATCCAGAAAGGCTGTCACTGCATGTCTCACTAGCAGAACAAATGCACTAGCAGTGCTATCTATGAGATCTGAGAGGGAAAAGTTATTTTTCTATTACTAACTCTCAATTCTTCATGTACAAATATAATCATCATAAACGGGACCTGATAACATTCTTCTCCCCCCTTGTTAAACTTTTAAATCCTACACCCATTATCTAAAGATTTATTTGGCGTGATGAACCAACATACTGGGGACTTCAGATAACATATGGACACAAAATGTTGGATGTACTGAATGTAAATACATAGATTCTTTACATTTCAACTGGAATAAGCAAAAAGGTACGCTCAGACAATTTACATTTTGCCTCTAAACTTAACACATGAAAAATTAAGCACCTCAAAAGTTTGGATGTTATCCAGAGAAAATTGAACATTTGTGAACTCTTTCCACAAAGTTTGAGCAGTTCTTGTGTGAATCCTAATGAAAGTTAAGAGCTCGGGGTATGCACTTTCACACAGAAAGGAAAATATTACTATATCTGCTGAATAGTAATAATAATAACAATAATAAGAAAGTGCCATGATTTTGGATGGGTACAATGTTGAAGAAAGAATTATCATAATTCACAGTGAAGCAGGTTGGCTCTGTCCTAAGAGTGTGTTTCTAGAGAAACACTCAAAGCCTTTAATGTAAAATACTAAGGTTTATTTCTGATAATAGATGCTGAAATCTCTATACCTGAGGCTGTTCTTCAATATCAAATGTCAACAGAAACATATATAGATGCATGTAAACACTGTAGAAATTAGGTTAAAACATACATTGTTCTTAATCCTATCTTAGTAAATGCATCTCACACAAGAACCGAAAATATTGCTTTCCATTGGAAGAGTGAGCCAAATTTTAGTACTCAATTGTGTTACTCAGAGTTACAGTTTGAACTTTACCAGGGCACCAATAAGAAAGCAGCAGTTGCCAGCAGCCAATTATATTATGATTGAGGGTGAGGTACAACAGCAACGAGAACATGTCTAAGGGAGCTCTGATAATCTCGTTCATAGCTGGAATTTTTCATGGGTACCATATTGGACTTCAGGCAATGCTCATTAAAAAGAAACAAAACTGCTTGCAAATGCAGTTTCAAATTCAAATTTCAGAAAACACTTAAATGCTTCTGATTATTTTTCCTTTCTACCTTATTTTTCCTTTCCCCAGTTACATTCATGGCCTGGAATGTACAACTGCATCGAACAATGGTTTAATTTTCAGTTTTATCTCTAAACACAAGTCATGTCTCATTCAGTTTATGGTTCCTCAAAGTCCAAAGGTCCCTGATAATGAAGTTTCAAACATTTAGATAAGATTTATAATAAAATGTAAATTAAGTTGTTCAATTATTGGCTATCCTGAAAAAATGGGAGTGTTGCATACATAATAGATTATTTCTATTAAATGTTATGTATCATTTCTTCATATCAAGGGCTATAGCGAGCTACTGCCTCTATGGATGTTTGCCATGTGGGTTGCAGACATCTGTTGAGTGTCAGGGAATGTAATCAAAGGATTTGCCAAGAACTCCATCAAAAACGTGCCTTTTACATTTTTCTTAGTTGAGAACACCATCCACAGTAGATTGACCTAATGGAGGGTAACACATTGAACTGGAAGCAAAATGTTTAAAGTGATGCAAGTCTCACTGTTAACCCCATGAATTCTTAAGAATTTTGTCCTTACAAGTCAAGGTGAGCTGGAAACGGGCTGCAAATATCACCAAGGAAAGCTCCTTGGACTGCCCTGCTGCTGGCTGTGGGAGCTGACTGAGGACGGGCTCTGTTCACTCCTCACTGTTTCTGTGGGATTTATTTTTGCCCTGAGATATCTAGAAAGGCAATATTCGCAGCTTGTATAACCATAGCTCCTGGGGAAAATAAGAACAGCTGGATGTATCTGCTTGCTTCCCAGATTGCAAATCAAGGGAAAAATCCATCTGCATCCACCCAATTTGCTCCTACATAGGAGCTCATTCCAGCCAAGTATTTAACTTCCCAAAAGGCTGTGGAAATGGGGCCTATATATACAAGAGAGGGAAGAGTTTGCTTTTGTGTTGTCTCATGGCACTTGGTGTTGCTTTTATTACCCCAATAATAAAAACCTCTCTAAGTGTCCATTCATCAATCTCCTTTCTTTCTACAATAGTAAATAAAAAAAACTAAAAAAAAAAAAAAAAAAAAAAAAAAAAAAGCTACAAATCTCAGAGTCTTAGGGTTTTTATGCCTCACAAATTGCACAATCATGTTTTTCATATAGCAGAGGGTCATGATATGAATACTGCAGAAGTCACTAAATGGAAGAGTTCTGGCATCCTTCATAAACTATTCTATGTCAGACCACAGAAGTGTACTCATGTCAGTGGAAGCTTTACAATAAATTAGCCCAGTATAATGGTACCACCCACTAGGATGGTTATGGTCTAGAGTCTGCTCATCCTCTGTGACATACTTGTTCATTCCATGATTTATAGCATGGCACACAACATTTCTGTCCCAGAGAGAGCACTCTTTGTGTGGTCATTCACAATTACAGAGAAAGGGGAAAATAAAGCTTTGGGGATTTAGAATTTTTCACAGCAATTGAAAACCCTACTGAAAAAACATCATGATTTAAAACATTCACACTAGGGTTGAGATCCTACTCCTCCTCTGCCAGCAGAGTAGGTCAAAAATTATTTCAATGCAGTCAGTAAAATTACGGTTAGGTAAAACTACTGTGGGAGAAACAAACCCCAGTAATTCCTTCTCAACAAGAATATATTCCAGACTGAGGATATTCCTCATAAAGGAAAGTGTCTAAAATGACCAGCAATTTCCAGAAATCAGGGTTAGGACTGTCATTAATTTTATTCTAAGGAAAGGTCAAGTCAGGAGGCTCAGATGTATGTCTAAATGTCTTCACAGCTAAAAGACAGTTCAGTTCCAATGGTTTCAAGACAGTATCTGCTGTAGATCTCTGAATATTGACTGAGTAAGCCATATGAAATTATCCTTCATGGTTACTATAATGATAATATGAATAATAATGAGTATGTGTAACTGGTAGTTGCCCAGCTGGAAAACATAAAGTTTCCGTATACATCTGCCAATTGGACTTTTAATGACAAAACCACAGAAGTCTGAACTATTTGAAAAAGGACAAATGGAATAAAAACATACTATCTCTGTGAGAAACGATTTGATTTGTAAACTGCAGCATTGTAAAACAAATGTCACATATGTAGAAAAAAAGGGAGTGGAAATGGTTCTTGAACACATATGGAAGAAAGTTTTCTTGATTTAGTACTTATTGCAATAAAACTTACGATTAAAAATGCAAAGGCAGAAATATCTCTGCTTTTGACTATTTCTTAATGTTCATCCAAAGGAAATTTCTTTTCTGGGGGAGAAGGGGGAGCAGTTTAGTAATTTCTGACCTCAGCTGATACTAAAGCTCTCTGAAACAATAAGGCCCAGGGGTGTCGAAGGCAACTGCCTGAATTCCTCAAAAAAATATATTTACAAAGGCTATTTTGAGTCCCCTGCATTTCTGTAATGGAATCCAGCTGCTCTGACCTTTCAAAATTACCTCGTACAGTGTGAACAGCAGCACAGATAAGTGTTACGTTAAATTGCAGTTAGATTCCAACTGCTCAGCATTTCGGTTAAAGGGCTGACATGAGAGAAAACAAAATAAGAAAGAAAATTATACCTCTGGTCTAAGAAGTAAAATAAAAGCTTCACTCATCCAGAATAAAGGTTTGATGAGACCCCTGACATGAAAACAATATATGCTAAATAAAACTTGAAGATATGAGGGTACGCTCTCATAAAACACCAGGAAACCAAACTTGAAAGAGAAGATCCCTTCTCTCATCTCGCTCCTGAAATAATAATTTTACCTTCATTCTTTCTGGACTGTTTTAGGAAGTAGAGCCCTGAAGTTCAGTTAAAAAAACTTTATGTGACATTAGAAATTCAGATTTTGGATCTGCTGAAACCTGTGCAGAACAAAATGGCACATACCAAAATGAGTAAGATGGGATCAGTCAAACAGACAGGCCCTTCCGTATCTACTTGGAACAAACTGATACAAGATAGTGGATAAGTGTGCTATCAAGCAAGCGAAGTTTAGAGACAAAGTACATGGGAGAACATCCTTCATCTTCAGCAAATGTCAAATGAGACCTAAAATAAGAGCTTGTGAAAAAAAATCTCTTTTAACAGAAATTTAACAAAAAACATCCCCAGCAATCCAGCCAAATAGACTTAATGCTCACCCAGCTCTAGGTAAGAGGCAACATGTCCATGCTTTTCAACATCTACCAGGGCTTGTCTGACCCTGGCTCTTTCTGGAGCAGCAGGTCCCTGTCTTGCCCAAGCTGTATGTCCTACCAGGCACCACATTTATCCCTCATCCTCAGGCAGTGGAGAGTGGCAGATGAATGTGATGAGCTGTGTGTGAGGCTCAAAATCCACTCCTCACCCACAGATCTCAGCGCCTTTTTACATCACAAATCCTTTATTTTCAGCCAAGAGCTGAGCATGTGGAAGAGGGAAGAGCTGAGCATTCTGGCCCTTGCCCTTTTTGAAGTCCTCAGGGTCAATAAGACTCATGACTCATGTCCTTTGAGCCTGTGACTCTGGACTTTTTTCCTGTTGCTCAGTATTTTTATGCCTTTTTTCTTAAAAGTCCTAAAAAACTGATGAGAAAACACAGCTGTGAAATAAAGCCTGTGAAATGAGCTGTGCCAGGGCAATATCAAAAGGCAAAGAAAAAAAAAAAGAGAAGAAAAAATTCACTTATTATCTTTGTGTTTGATGACTTTAATTCAATCTCATTGCCCTTCCAGTATTTACCCAAGTATTGTTTGAAGCTTGGGGTGGGCCATATTGCTGAACTTGCATTTTGGGCAGTCAGTAAAGCCTTGGAGCATATTACCAGAGGGAGAGTGTTCTCCTTCTGCACACCTTGGATCCTCTCCAAATGCTACCACCACCTTCTCTGCCATGGCTGCCCACCTGTGGGTGTGTTTCCCCCACCACAGCCCTCCCGGGGGTGCAGGTGAATCCACATGGTGCGGGACCGCGTGGCTGAGCAGTGCATGGGTAGGAGGTGCAGTCTGACCACGCTGGAGCCCCTTCCAACTGCTCTGTGTTCATGCTGCTTGTGAGCACAGGCTCTGTCTCACTGTTTTGTACAGGTGCATGCACAGCCTTTTAAGGTGTTTCAGGAAATAAAGTGCCATCCTGATAGAATGTAAAAGTAAGGCTGGCTGCTGTGGAAGTGAATGCACGTCAGATCAAGGCATTCTTGATAATTCTGTGAGCCTTCAGAGGAAGAAAAATGATGCTTTAATGCATCCCTCTGGCCTTAGGGTGGCAGCCTTGCAGCTGTACCGAGAATCACACGGTGTTCCTGCGTGCTTCTCCCTTCTGCAAACCCAGAGTCCCTCTGAGAGCATCCAACTTTGGGCACGTCCCCAGCTCTTTCTTACAAACAAACCCACCTCTAACAGAACTGTAGGACATGCAAGCAGAGCTGGAAACTCCCAGGCTGTCTGCTGCTATGACCTGAGTCAGCAGAAACATGCTTCCTCTGGCATCTTATTTTCTTTGCCCAGTTTAGTCTCTTAGTGCCTGCAACCTCATGTCAAGGTAGAAATGGTGCTGCTCGATACTTCTGAGAGAAGTTCTGGTAAGTGATGCCAGATAAGAAAAGTTTTCTCATCTAGATGACCAGCTAAATAAAAAAAAAAAAAAGGAATTTAATAACCATTTCACAGCAATGTCTGTCCTGCTGCGTAAGACATATGAAATGAACTTTGTGCACTCAGCTAAGCTAATCACAAGATCATAGAATGGTTTGGGGTAGAAGGAACCTTAAAGATCACCTAGTTCCAACCCCACTGCCATGTGCAGGGGCACCTTCCGCTAGACCAGGTTGCTCATCCATCCTGACCAGGGTAGGACATCCACAGCTTCTCTGGGCAACCTATTCCAGTGCCTTACCAACTTCACAAAAAAGATTTTTTACTAATATCTAATTCAAACCTGCTGTCTTTCACTTTGAAGCCATTTCCCTTTGTTCTGTCACTACATGCCCCTGTAAATAGGTTCTCTCCAGGTCTCATGTGGGCTCCCTCTCACATAATGGAAGGCTGCAATTAAATCACCCCAAAGCCTTCTCTTCTCCAGGCTGAACAATCTGAATTGTCTCAGCCTTTCCTCATAGAAGAGGTACTTCATCACCCAAATCATCTTGATGGCTCTTCTCTGGTCTTATTCCAATAGCTCAATGTTCTCCTTGTGCTGGGGACCCCATAGATGAATGCAGTACTCCAGATGGAGTCTCACCAGAGTGGAGGAGAGAGGCAGAATCACCTCTCCTGACCTGCTGGCCACACTGCTGTGGGTGAAGCCCAGGATACGACTTGTTTCCTGGGCTGCAAGCGCACACTGCCAGCTCATGTTCATTCTCTCATCCACCAGCACCCCCAAGTCCTTCTCAGCAGGGCTGCTCTCAATACATTCATCCTCCAGCCTGTACTGATACTAGGGTTTGCATGCAGGTCTTTGCCACAATAAGAACCATCACACCAGGTATCAAGAAAATGAAGCTAGAGAGCTATTTCATTTATGTATTGTGAAATCCAGGACCCCATGACTTGAAGAGTTTAGTTTCCCCACAGCTATCATACCAGTGGCTGAAACACACAGGGGGAAAGCAAGAAGGAAAGAGAGCAAGGGGCTTTTATAGAATCATAGAATATCCTGAGTTGGAAGGGACCCACAAGGATTATGGAGTCCTACTCCTGACCTGCAAAGGACAATCCCAAGAATAACAACCATGTATCTTATAGAGTTGTCCAAACACTTCTTAAATTCTGGCAGGCTTGGTGCTGTGACCATTTCCCTGGGTAACCTATTCCAGTGCCCAGCCACACTCTGGGTGAAGAACCTTTACCTAATATCTAACTTAAACCTCCTCTGACCCAGCTAATAGGAAGAAATGCATATAAAAGAAAGGCTCAAGGATTCAACCCCTCTTAACTCCTATATTCCAAACTGAAAAGAACTTTAACATTAAATGAAAAATGTGAGGGGATGAACCAGTGGATCAGGAATAGCTGTTCCGTAATAGTGTTGGCACAGAGTAATCCCACTCCTGGGACTGGTTTCCAAACATGCAGAACACTCCGTTCAAATGCATAAACGATGTAGGTGCACAAAACCTTTGGAAATCATGTCTTGTATGCTTTGTCCTTCTCCCCCCTTTTCTCCCCACTCCCCTTGTCTGAATGTATGTGCAGAGGCCAGCTGGATCCAATTGCTAGGACAGTAGTATTACACTTCCCACCCCCCCACACACACTTTTTCCCTTTTTACATCAGTAAGCTGGCAGAAAGGTTATTGTCATCATTGCCCAGAGCCAAAGGTCAGCATGAAAAAAGAAGTTGTGAACATTTTAGAGAAGAAAATCCAAACTGTAAGTTAATATTCTTACTTTACAAAACTATAAAAACTACTTTTTTGTTCAAAGTTAGATTGATGTGGAATCAGATTCCAGATTCTGGAACATGAATGATGTAGAAAGGTCAGGGGGAATGAATATTCAAGATTCAGAGGCAAAGTCAGAAGCATAAACTTCCCACACATTCCATCCAAGGCAGAATTTTTCCTTTCATATTCTGCTGGTAGGATATTATACACTGATTGTCAGTGCTAAGCTCCAAAGTGCAAGGTTATTTTTTAAACCATACAGTTCACTGTTCCAAAATCAAATGTCTCCACTGAGCCACTTCTTATTAAGTGGCTGCTTTTTTAATTTGACTCTTGCATTATGACCCATAGTGGGATCCCCTTCAGCTTGGAATGGGCCTTTCTACAACTTAGTGTCAGAGAAGTCACCAGGGAGGCCCTTAAGTCTCTCTTCTGCTTGCTTTGAAAATCTGCCAAAGCAAGGGGATATTAAGGGCCAGTTCTGCTCTGGAAAAAAACTGTAGTGAGTGGCACAGTGTTTACCATGTCAGTGTTTCCATTTGATATTTGAAGAGCTTACATGTTAAATATGTTTTCTCAAAGAAGTAGCTTAATGAGTTAATAGGCTAGGTTTAAAAAAATTTGAAAACTTCTTCTCTCCTTATGTTTAATGTCAACTGACAGATGCTCCAGACCACACCATCCACTCTTTACATCAGTGCATCCATGCTGCTTCCACCTGTACCAACATAACAACCTTGCTAGAAAAGGAAAGAAAAATCATGCTCAGAACTTACATTGAGAGGAAGTCCAGTTGTGATGAGACCCTTCAGTCCAGAAGCCTAATCTAAGTAAGCTGTATGGAGAGCTCCAGCCTTTTATTTACAGTGGACCAGCTCACCTGGAAGTGGAGTCACTAGCAAAGTGTAGCTGAGAAAGGAGCACCAACGCCAGCATGCCCTAGGAAACTGCCAGCTGGCATTGGTGGCTTTCTGGTAGTTGCCTCTATATCTATCTCCTTCCAGGGAAGGCCTGTGTTCTTCAAGCTGTGTGGTTGGCTCATTCTCAGTGTGTGGAAGGTGTCTTTGTCTGAGGAAGCCTGACAGCTTGTGTGGCTTTTCCGGATTTCTGGTTAGGGCTGCTGAGATGGAGTGTTAGTTGACAAGGTGGTGTTAGACTAAAGGTTGGACTCGATCTCAGAGGTCTTTTCCAACCTAGCTGATTCTGTGAAGAGCCCTACAGCTTCATTCAGTTCTTCTTGCTGCCAGCTGGGACTAGACAAGAGCATGAATGTGACTGAATTTGCTATTTTCATTTCTAAGCTACCTTGGTACTTAGGGTGAACTCAAGGGATAGGTTTGCTACCTCTGTTTGCTTGGAAACAGCCATTGCAACAGCAGCCCCCTTTTTTAAAGAAACCTGGAGCAAGTCTGAGAATTTCAGAAGCAGGGCTGATTCTCTCATAGCTGAAAGAAATGGTTAAGAGGTTAGCAGTGCCAAGACTCAGCATAGGAAGAGGAGTTCACATATGACAGGAATTATTTCCTTTGGCAAATGTGAAGGAGGCAGAGGAAGGATCAGCTCCATTAGAAAGCCCCTGTACCTGATGTGGACTTTCTAGGTCAGCTGTTTCCCTGAGATGCTCCATTTGCTACTTGGAAAGAGAAAGAGGTGGGGATGGAGAGAAAGGGAAGGGCCAAACTTAGACAGCTGCAATGTGTACTGGCCAATTTCTATATGATCTACTGTCCACCCCCAGCAAAAGATGTGTGAAAGAGAAGGAACATCTGCACTTTCCTCATTCTTATCTTGCCCTTTGGGACTAATAGCCAGTTGTTCCAAAGCTGTTGTAACTTATCTTGGGTGTAAGATCAGCACATAGAAGCTGTAACTGGCACCCAAGGTGAAACCAACTTGATTTTGGCTCTCTGTGGAGCAGAGGTTCAGAAGACTTTGATTCTCATCCAAACAACACCTCTCTGCCACTTGAGTCTGCTCAAATGAACCTAACTGTAAGGTTCTGTAAAAAAAGTGGCCAGTGAGGCTTTGCCAAAACCAAACACACTTTCCTCCCTGGATAATTCTACTGTTCAGAAATGGAAAGTCATGAACACCTCATCATGCATCTCATGGATAAAAAGTGACATGCTGTGAATCACTGGAATCCCCTGGTCTGCTTGAATATTGCATTTTTATCAAATATAATACAGGTCTTCTATTTTTTTCACCAAAAATAAGGGGGTTGTTTCCAGACAACAGACCTAGCTTTACATCTTGTGTTTCTGTTTCTTTCTTAAGGCTGTGGTATTTCTTTTCAGCCACACTTCATATCCTTCTGCACATTTCCATATTTATTTTTTTTTAATCTGCCATAAACATCGTGCATAATTTTTCCTTTTTCTGCACTATTTAAATAGAACAGGCTGTTGACACCAAACCACATCTTCTTTCACTAGAGATCTTCAAATGTAAAGGTAAAATACAGTGAAAGTAATTGTTTTTCCAACAATAAGAAAGCTTTCTAAATGTATCTGGCATACAGGGAGGTTACTATATAAACCTTGATTTTGATTTATTTTACTTCACAAGTAACTTGTTCATTTTCAAATCCCAGTGCTATTTTCTTCACTGAAGAAGGTCATAAGAGGTTCAATAATGGCTAAAACATCAGCAATAACAAGGAAAGTATACTGTTCTTTGGAAATAGTGAGCCTTACAAAGGAATGGATTTTGAACGTCCATGGTACTTTAATATTGAGGTTAGGATGCAGTTATGGAATAAATTTACAATCAACATCACAGTGCTCAGCATGACTAATAGTTAGCCAAAAAATTGTAACTAGTAGGTCATCAAGACTCTTCTTGTGTTTAGAACAAATGCAAGAGCCAGGTTTATTTTTACTCCCTCAAGCATGATGTAAGGTTTCTTCCACTGGAAAATCCCCTAGTAGTATATTTGTCTGGATTATATAATATTGTCCATGGGGCTTTTTCTAATTCTGATGACTTATACCTACGGAATTCACTTTATAAACAAAATTCTCAGCATGTGACTTCAGTGGCTGTTGTGCTCAGGAGTGACTCCTCTCTGACACACTTCTGCCCAAGCTGCCTGTGGGCAGTGTCCAGACCCATCCCTGCTGTCAGTGCACACTGTCAACATTGCTCATGGAGGTCTCTTGACTCATCCAAATGGATGTACTTTTAAGTGCCTCTGTTTGAAATTTGTTGAGAAGTCCTGAAGGAAAACATGTGTAACTGCTTACTTTTGATGCTCTGCTCTGCAGCAGCTGACAGTGGCCCACTGCAGTCATACCATGCTCCACATCTGACTTTAGTTTGCAAGATGACAGATAAAGACGTCAAGCACAAAAAGGGTTGCAGTGATTCTTTTAAAAATAGGGAAGTACCACTAGGTTCCCTAGTGAACCTTGGCTCACCAGGGTGGATGGCTAGTTGTGGTAGCTGTAGAAAGGGCTGGTTTTCCAAAGAAGCAACACCAGAAGGTGGTCTGAAGAGTCCAGAGACTAGGCCTGCAGCAATAATCCAGTCCAAACAAAAAGTTTGAGATGGTATAAAAAAGTCTATTAAATGTGATGAACAGTACACCACTGTACTGCATTTTTTACACAGCCTGGGAAAAGAACCTCTGTAAAATTACCTGTAATTTTCCTCCAGACTTCAGACGTCAAAGTTAAGAGAAACGAGGGTTTATTTTCATTGCATTTTCTTTTGAGTATGTATCAGGAAGACAGTTCTTCATATCAGATCATTAGTTGTATTGTGTAGAGTTGGGGAGTGATGATGCTAGGTACTAAAGAGATGTGCAAGACAGGAACAGGGTTATCTTTGTTTCAGAGAATTTGATCCTTGAAAAAAAATCATGGTCTCCACAATAAAAAAAAAAAAAAAAAAAATTGTTCTGTTTTCATGGATGGGTGGAAAAGGGTCCTTTTCAGTTTCAACAGATTGGTGATGAGTCACTGTAGTTCCTGCCAGGTTATCATGTACTATGATCTTGGGTTCAAAACTGGTAAATAAAATCTTTCTAGTACCAAATGCAGGAGTTTGGCAAACACTGCAGTGGATTCCTGCAATTGTTATGAATACACATATTCCAATGCAACTCTTCTAGCTGCAAAATGTTATTGTTTTAGAAGCTGCAATTATTTAACAATCAGATGAGGATGACTGTGATAACTGCATGAAATCTGCTCTGGACAACAGATCTCCATCTTCTCACTTCACTGGTTTGCAGAACTTTCCAGTGCAAAAGCTTGAACTAATGTTCTCATAATAAAAGGCTACCTTTGGCCTTCATTCTAGGTAAGACTGTGCTATGTGTCCTAGAAAAAGGGCAGCAAAGTGGGCCATCTTAAGGCTAGTTGTCATTTTCCTTCTCGATATTTTCTTCCTCCTCAGGAAGGTTAGTAATTTGTCCCAAGCCTGGTCAGCTGCTTGATGTTTTGGGAGGTGAACCTGAAGCCTTTGCCTGACCTTACTGGAGGAGTTTCTCCTTTTGTCTACCCTGCAAGCTGCAGGTTTCCCCAAAGTCAAATGCAGCACAGATAAATAGCATGGAGGATGATCTGGTTTTCATGTAAGGGCTTATTTTTGGAAAGAGAAGAGACAGGATGGCACAGTTTCCTTTCCCCCACTGCTGCCTTGGCCCACTCAAAGTCCTGGGAACACAAACCAGATGCTAGGTCAGTTCCCGCCGTCCACACAGCTCACATGGAACAGGGGAAGGACAAAAGTGGCCAGCATCCCACCAAGCCCCATAGCTTCTCACACCTACCAACAGCAGGGGTGGACCCAAGTGAGTATTTAAAGAAGTTATATTGAGCACCAGGGATCATGCTATCTCTGGCAGCTGCCTGTCTTCACAGTGCTTGGGTTTACGCTAGAGATGCAAAGCTCACACTACCCCTGCTCAGCCACCACAGCTGCTTACCCCAGCTCTGACAGAGCCCAGAATCTCAACATGACCCTTCCCTTGTACTCTGGATTACCTGTGATATTTCACTCCATCGCAGCATTCGCTGATTTCCATTTATTAATGTGTTGGTCATTTATTAACATTGCATCACACCCCCTTTGCTCCAGAGTGCTTTCCTGGAGAGCGGCGTGTGCCCCAGCAGTGCAATAAAAGAATATTTTCCCCCCTTTTACTTGGGAAAAGAAAGTATTGTCTCTGGCAAAAAACATATTTCATGTCTATGTACTAGGAGGGGACTCAACAGCCTGGTGATTTTTTATTGAGTACTAGTGAGAACCCCCAAGTCCTATGTTGACAAAAATATTCAAGTAAAGATGTATTGTGTACCTATGCAACCTTCCCTCCTCTGCAATGGGTCCTCCAGGTAAGACCGAAGCTGACTCTATTTGAGCCTAAGGGAGGGCTAGGAGGGTGTAATGGGTTCCTTGAATCATTCAAGCCCCACCTTTTCTGTTTAGAAAAATAAACTAGGCTGAGCAAATACTTTGCTGATCACAAAATCTACTGGCAAAATTATCGTACTCTTCATTTTGTACAAAAGGGAAAACAAATGCTGGCAAGGATCACCATGTGGATATTTATGTCAAATCCAATAAAGGCAAAAAAACCACAAGCACTAGTCAGCATCTGAACAGATATGAAATCAAAAGCCATTTTTGTTAAAGTTGGTTGACATAATCTAGAGTAATTCTTAATAAATCCTTTCAACCAGAAAGGGGTAACAAGTTCAGTTGAAACTGCAGGGGATTGTTTCACAAGAATAAGAAAGAAAAATTGAAGGGCAGGATCGAAGGCTGAATGAGAGTATAACAAACAAGAATGAGTAAAGGGGTTTTAACAGAGAAAGGGAAAGAGCAGTGACAGTGGTAGGGTAAGGTACCTTGCGAAAAGGTAGCACCCATGGGATAGCTGTGTCTTAAACAAGCAGATAGTATCGTGGTGGGGGTAAGACTTATCACAAACATAGCATGCATGTTCCTGAGGAGCTGTGAAAGGTTTGCAATAGCCAAGAGCAAAAGGGTCTTCTTAAGTGACCGAAGTGTGAATATTGTCCTTTCTCTTACATTGTAGTTTGGGCAGATCTACCGTGGATGCTCAGCAGATGTTGCACTGTAATTGAAGCTTTAGATTACAATGCTATAGACCAAAGCCATTTCATTGCCCTTCCAGCCATAAAGCAGCTACTACCACCTTAAAAGATCCAGATACGTTACCAACTGATGGAGATTTAAGCAACTTTTTTTCAAATCCATAGAAATATTTGCTTTGCAATGTGAACTCCCAGTTTTCATTAGAAAGCTCAGCACTCCACATCCTGTTTCCATCTTGTTTTTTCATTGAGAGTGAGGAAAGGTGTTTCATGGGAGCTGAGGTTCAAACTAGCGATAGAGTGGAGTGTTTCAGCTCCAGTCCACTGAATTTAAATATTTGAATATGTTTGTTCCTATCAAAATTTTCATTTTTTCCAGAAAAAGTATTTTTCTGGTGAGTTCAAATCATATCCATGTACTGAGTGACAGCTGGGCAGAGTCACAGCATGGAAGGGATGGCATTTGAACTGCCTTATGGCTCACTTTGGCAGCAGGAAAAGTCCTTTGTGTCCTAATCCATAAGTCATCCTTTTTTTTTTTTTTTCCTGGAACACTTCTTTTAAAAGTCAAACTGACTTGATATGATGATAAATGCTCATGAACTTAAATCACAGAAAGGAAAGTACCTTTTAGAATTATTTTTTTTCAGACTTGAAGAAAAGCAGATGACCTTTCCAAGTCCAGTGGGGCAAGGTTCATATACCCCAGTCAAAAGCAGCTTGTCCTTTTGTTTAAAAAATGGGTAGGCAGATGAAGAAACCTGTAAGAATCCTTGTCCAAGATGTACTAATGGAACTGTTATGATATGAAGAGCAAAGGTTGAACAATGTTTTAAACCTCTACATTACAGCAGAAATTTATTGTGATATATTTCCCTAAACTTGCTTTCTGGGTTCCCTCACCCCATTATTTGTTTGTTTTGTTTGTTTTGTTTGGTTGGTTGGTTTTTAAACAGACCCCCCCCATTTCAGTATAATTTTTTTTTTTAAATCTTTGACTTATCCATTACTAATGAACCGATGTGCTGCACAGAGGGTAAGGTTTGGATTTAGGTTGGGTTTTTGTTTTTTGGTGTTTTTTTTTTAATTGAAAATGCTTTCCCTTACTAAAGAAAAGTAAGAGAGAGGCAAGGGAATTTCTGAACACTGCAGGCACAAGTACAGGCTCTTGTTATAAGCATATAAGCATCTCTGTCTAGGTGGAGCTGCCTAGATCAAGGTGCCTCTCAAGGTTTTGTGCTGTGAGATTGTTATGTGCTGCTTTATGAATATGCTAGGAAAGGACTTTTCCTGCCATCTTACCACTCTTCAACTTTGAACATTTTGAAATCACTTGAGTATGAATCTTCAGCAAGATATTGCCATAAATTGTGGGGAATCCCTTTTGGGATACTGCATTTGTTGATTCAGGGCTAAGTGATGCAATTTGTTATTTATTTAAACATTCCGTTCACCAGTACATAGCCACATAAAATGTGGAATCACATGCTTGTGAAAGTCCTAGAGGACAGCAAGCCACTGACCCATGACAAATTTCACTTGAACTCCAGCCAGGTTTGTTCAACTCACAAACACACTGGATTAAAAAATGCAGTTCACAACATACAGCAGATGCTCAGCAAATTAAGCATACATAATATATATCTCAGATTAAGGTAAGAATGTTTCCCTTCTCTTCTGCAATCCCTTGACAGTGAATGAAGACTAAGGCAACCCAACTTAGTCAAAGCATTTAGTTAAAACAGCCAAACCTCCCTAGTAACCAGCTCCTCAAATTCTGAACTACAGCAATATTCTGCTGCTAGAAAAGGGCAGCCCAAAGAAACCCCCTTTTCTGGGGAGGCATTTCCAGTGCAGACAATATCTCTTCCCTGATAGTGCATGACTACCTTAGTTGTATCACTACCCAGAGGCAGAAAATGTTCTACTGTAGTGAATACATAAATATTGTTTATGCAGTGTCATCCTTACTCTGTAGGTTACATTCATTCAAGACTCCAGAAAGCCTCATGTAAACATGAAATTGTGTGCTTGTTGGTTTCACTAAAATGGCTGATGGAATATAAATTTGAGAGAGCGTTAAAATAAGCACCATATTTAAACTCTCCTCACAGGACTTTCCTTTTCATTATTTAGTCTGTTCAAGGTAGGGAAAGGGTAGGCTTCTGCAAATGCTTCTGTAAAAATTTTATACAACAAACAAATTAGTCAGTTAATCTCTCCCTGTGTGGAAGATACTAATTATTCTGCTTTGCTTTGTTGAGTGCATCATTTTAAAGAGATGATTAAAACATGCAGTTGCAAAGCAAGATATTGCAGCTGAAGTTAGGGAATGCTCTGACGGAAAGCTTTAACCTAGAAGAGGGAACTGACTGTAACTTTTTTATATTGTGGTGCCCCAAACTGCACACAGGATTTAAGGTGAGGCTCCACCAGCGCAGAGTGGGACAGTCACCTCCCTTGACCTCCAAGGTGTTACTTGTCTTGGTGTCTATTCAACCTGTGTTTCTCTCAGTGTTTCTGCTCAGTGATTTGAGCTGAAGAATCTCAGTGTAAGCCTCCTCTCGTGTGTTTTGGCAAGTTAGCTGGTTGCAGTGGGCTATGTGCTTTGGGTGGGAATTCCTGCTCCATATCATCATATCATCAGCTTGCAGTACTTGGTACCCACTTTTCCCCTGTACCAGATTCAAGTTACAGAGATGAAGCTAAAAGATGTTTTAAATTTCCATTTTACCTACGTAAACTGGTTCTGCTTGCTTACATCTTTCTCTTCTGACTTTCACTGTGAAGTACAAAGCCTCCAGCTCAATCTTACAGTGTCCTTCTTAGATCTGGGTGGTAAGTTTGACATTTTATAACAACAACAACAACAACAACAACAACAATCTTACTTTTTTTTTTTTTTTTTTTTTCCTTCATCAAACACTTTTTATGTTCCCAGATTGGTCTTTTAATTCACAGAGTAGCTGGTACACTTTGTTGTCCTCACCTCATCCTTAGGTCATACATAGGAAGAGGGTCACGGAGACCAAGAGATATTGCACAGCAAGGAGTAAGGAGAGACTGGGCCTTCCTCAAAATAACTTCTATTGGCAAGGATTGGTCATCATGACATATATAAAAAGGTAGAGTTAGTTACAGAAATTATTGTACATATGTTTACAAATGTAATCCTTCATAATTGGATTTATACAGAGATATATAAATAGTTGTATTTTTAAAACTTCTATTTCTGTGATTTTTTTCCCCCCTGTTAATATTAAGGATGTTGCAGTATTCCCTATGAGTCAAAAGTGCCTCGTTTCCTTTATATGGAAAATTCATTTAAAAAAAATAGCTCCCACTACTGTAAAGATCAAGTGTCTATCTCTGGGAGATTGTTACACTCCTTTTTCAGGAGCCAAGGCTTAACAATGGTGTAGGAAAAAAAAAAGAATCTATATGGCAAATCTTGTAGTACAAGTTTTTGTGGTTAACCGAGAAACATGTCATGAGTCAAGCCTTTGGAAACAGTTTAGTAATTAAAGACAAATGCTATGACATAACCATTTACACACAGCAGAAAGATTTTTAGATTAAATCTGGCTTGACCCATTGCTCAGCAAGTGTTATCTGGGATTCTTGAAAGTCATTCATTTATTTACATACTAATTTGGCCCACATGTTTTATTAAAAACAAAAGCCTACATTTCTCAGAGGAGTAAGTTCTAGTCCGGCTCTGGTTAATGAGTTTGGTCAAGCAAGGTATGGACCTGTTCCAAGGGGTACTTTAGGAAGATACTCATAAACCAGCTGAGAAAGTTTTGGCTTTCAAATACCTTTCCCCCTGTAAAATTTATGCTCTTTAAGTGCATTTATTTCAGGTAAATTAATGAGTCCTGTTTAGCTGCACTATCAATCATGCATTTGTAATCTACATATGGTAAATAAACTGGTCCATAAAGCTAAGTTATGGAGAAACCAGCTAATTTGTCTAAGGCAGCTGAGCCCTCCTTGAAGGGGAAAAAAAGTGTATATATATAAACACCTGACACACTCATGTGTATGTCAAGATATTGCTGGATGCAGATATTGTTCTATGTAATCATTGAGTGTAAATCTACTTACTTCTAGTTCATCCAGAATTACATTGCTACCAGTTCAGCTATCTGAAAGGCTTCTGCTGGGAATGTGCTGAAAAGAAGAAAGAAGCTTTATATGGATGGGGTTTTCAAAAGAAATAATGCAACAATTGCTGACAGGGAAGCACCAGCAAGAGGAGAAGATCAAGGTGTAATATGCTTCTGACCTGGCACAGCCAGAAACACGGAAGTAAAGCTTTAAGATGGATGACTAAAAAAATTTGAATAGAAGTAGAGAAAGGATTATTTTTTTGCTAATAAATTCTGGGCTGCCTTCCTCCTGCCTTCCTTGTTCTGTTCTTCTATTTTGTCAGTGGGATGAGCAGTGTAGGCTAATGGAAAAGAAGGAATTGGAAAGTAAAAAAAACCATACAAGATGAAGGAAGACTAAATTTTATGTTTCTGCAGGAGAATAAGGACTTTTTCCAAATGAAAACATGTTACCCAAAAGGCTATTTTTTTTAGCCAAAAAATGACCATGCTGCTTTTAATGCAAGGCAGTGAATTTCTGAAGTAGAGTGTTGTAAAGCAGCTGTCATGAAGAAAAGAACTTACTTTTATTTTAAGTTGGTCCTTGCACATGAAAGAAGCTTTTAATGACCTATGCAGCTTTCTATCCTCAATTAGTGCCCACTTCCACAGAGACATAAGACAGACCAGCACACTGATGCTGGGCAGGTGGCTATGTGCAGGCAGCAAGTGGGATCTCTCAGCAGGCCTTGGGGAGTGTGAGTTGTTAATGCCTGTGTGGGCAGAGAAGCACTTCAGGAGACAGAAGTTGAGTTCAAAAAAAATAAATATACATTGACTCAGGTACAGGTGAGTGTACAGCTGGACTTCTCTCTCTCTCTGAGACTGGAGCTAGCTCCTAATTCCTGCTCAGGGTGAGTGGGAACTCAGTGCCTGATCCCTCTGTTATGCTGTGGAAGGTCTCAGCGAGATATAATGCAATTGACAGGGTTCATGTCGCAGAAATGATTTCCCTCAAAACCCCAGCATATTCAGGTCTTGTTGCCTTTACAGCACTGCAGTTCTCACCCCTCAGCGCTGAGGCAGGCGTGCAGTGATTATTGAACACTTTGCTGGGCAGTGGCATGGCTCCACTCCTCCATGGTTCACTTCAAGTTAAAAATGGGCACCCACTCTGCACAGTTCTGCTCTGGGCCTGGTTGGGCAGGTGCTTTAGCTCCTTGAGCAGAAGTGTGCACACCTCCAGAGTCACAAAATCCCAGAATGGGACCATCTAGTTCCAAGAGTCAGGGCACCTTACTGCAGTGTGTGGACACTTTGCAGATAAAGAACCAGGGGCTCTGGCCTTAAAACATTTCAAAATAAGTATGAAAATGATTGCAGTATAAGACAATATCTTCCAATATGTGTTTTTCACTTTTTCATGAATCTGCAGATCAAACAGAGATGAAGGAGAGTGGCTTTCTTTATTTGATGGTGCAAATTTTCTTAAATTTATTTGCTTAGGAGAGGTGAAATCTGATTCAAAGATGCATTTACCATTAGTAAGTGCTTGGCACTGGTATTTAAAACAGCTCTTTTCTATCTGTGGCAGCTTTTACCTTTGCTTAAGCCTCACAAACCCAAGATTTACAGGCTAATGAACACTAACTGACAATATGTAGATGATACCCTGTGCACTGGCTGTTTAGTGTGGATAACTAAGGCTTGTGAATTTACTCTCAAACTGACTGCCTAAGCCTGGATATCTGCTGAGATACTTTATCCTTTTATGAGGGTGAATCCAGAGTGCACTGAGTAATGCATAATAAAACTAGTTTGAGAGGGGAAAAAAGAGAGCAAAAAGATAAGCACAGAAAAATAAGCTCAAATGACTTCACTGTTCAGTAATGACTCCTACCAAATAACTGCATTGTAGTTTTATCTTTCCAACCAATACTGTGTTAATGCTCTAAAATTAAATCTCTTGTGAAAGTTATCTGGAATTTCTCAAACAAGTTTTAAAGGGGTTTATTTTTTCATCAGAGGTCATGCCTCAAGAATTCGTAGGAATTCCGCCTGGAAAGTAATAATCAGTGGAAACTGGCAGTCAAAGCTAATTTATATTACTCTTCCAGATAAAAATTCCTTCCGTCTTAGACCTGCATTTCAGAAAAGATGATTATCACTCTTGAGAGAATACATCAGTGAAAAAAGAGAAGGAATGACTTAAGAGATGTCTCTCCTGCATCTGTAGATTTTGGGTTTATGGTGTTTTTTTTATAATCCTTCCTTCTGAAATGTGTGAAAGACAGACAAAAGGGCAGGAAAGGGAGAAGGAGAGATGTGTGTGAGAAGACACCAAAGCAAGCGTAAGAAATCAGCTGTCAGGTAATTTCCCAGGAATTTCACAGTAAGTGACTTCAAAGCAGATTGACACTTCACCAAAAAGAGGTGCAAGAGCCTATTCTTTCATTTTGTTCTGCTTGTGGTGGTCATATCATGTCTGTCACTATTGTACCTACCTTTCTTTCAATATTCAGTTTGAGAGGTTAACTGCTCCTAGTGGAAAAATAAAACCACCTCTCTTTAACTCTCCCTAAAAACAGGTTCCAGCTTTGCATGCTGGTGGGCCAGTTGTCACTCACTGGGTCTTTAACTCCTCCCCACACCACTGGACAGAGGCTGAAATGGCAAAGCTCCTGATGCATTTATGCAGTTAGAGAGAGGAACCTGTACATATCTAACCCCCTGTGTAAAAGAGATTCAAAGCAGTGTGCAAGGTCAGAAGAGCAGGCGGTGGTGGGGGATCAAGATGAGTGCATCTTAGGCCATGACATGCTAGGTGTCTGTCGTGTGCCTTCACCTGAGCCTTTTTCACATTCTGGCCCTGCTGGCAGACACTGTTTGCCTTTAAAGTCCCAAACTGTTGTCAGAAGTGGCATTAAGTGACTTCTGCTTTTTGATGCTAATCATCTTCTGCAGGGCAGCATCTGCTTGGTTTGTGTGCTAATCAGCTGACAGCAGAACCAGTTCACATGGTCCGCTTGTAGAAAAACATCTTAAAGAACCCCACACAAAGGCAGAGGGAGGTTGTTTGTTTACTGTATCTTAAGTCTGAGATGCTGCCAAATGCTACAGAGCCCATATGCACATTACAAAACAATATGTTTTTACTGTTCTCCTGCACAGTCATGCTAGATCAGATATTTTCCTGTTCAAGCACAAAGCAGAACATCTGAGAATATAGGAAGCCTTCTATTTATTACAAATTTAATCTCTTTTTGTTGTAATGTTTCAACAAGCTTTTTTACTTAAACCTGTCAGCGTCACGCACTGTATGTGTGTATATTTATTTTTTCCACAGAATTCCAAATCATAATTTTGTTCTAAGGCCATCAATAACCCCATGAGCTTCAGAGAGTAGGTAATCCTTTAGGAGTGGAAACAGAAGACAGATTTGCTTCCAATGGTGAGCTCATTCCTAGGTCACCATTGAAAGCAGAGAGAGAAACATGCTCCAAAATAAACAATGGTTTGAACTCGAAAGCATTTTTCTTTTAGGGTGCCCAGCTTTGCATGAAGGAATTCCTGCAAATTCTCCTTGACTGTTTTGAGGGCTATTTTAGTTTCCCAGGTCATTAGTGTGCATTTCCAGAGAACACTGTGACAGCATACTGACTCTGTGATACATTTTGAAGAGAGAGATTTAAAAGAAATATGTAAACAGATCCCTCACAGGCTCACAGTTAAAGCTACTAGGAGGAGTGGGGAACGGGGAGGGGGGGATGGACACACAAAAGTAATTATGAACAATGCAAATAAAGATCATAACTTAGTGAGAGCAAGACAAACCTGAGTGAGTGTCAGGCAGTTTAAGTTCTCTCGTAACCTAGAGTTTAGCAGCAACTATTGAATAGCTGATAACTGTGCAGACTTGCATTTATAGACACTTGGAATCCTTATTCAGTTAATAAAATATGAAATAAACTGTATTAAATAAAATACAGTTTCAGATAGGCTGAAGTGATCAATTAAAATTTCAAATTAGTTGACCTTAAATAAAAGCACTTGCCTGTGAAGGTCACACATGTGACGAGTACCATATGAGGACTTCCTGGTAGGGCTCCTTACCAGGCTGAGTGACTACTGTGGCAGAGGAAATCCCAGACACAAAACAATAGTCTATTTTCCAATGACCTGGCTTTCATTCAAAGGGACCTGTGCCTTTTGGAATTCCAGGTCAGTGGCTGGTAAGATATAGATTGCCTCTGATATTAGGGCAGGTAGCTGACAATTGGAAGCAGCAGGAGAAAACCCCTCTAACAGAATGAAGTATTTGGTTTATAAATAAGGGGAATAAATGGTTGCATGAGGTCAAATATCCCCAGTGGAGGACTCCAATACAGAAAATAGATGGACTCATATGCAATGACCAGTCAAATCCATCCTTGATAAGGGAGGTTAGGCAGGAATCAGGATTCACCTCTAGAAAAGCAGACAGTAAGTAATTGCAGTGGAATTATGGTCCTTTCTCTGAAGGGAGAGAGAATGGAAAGAATCAACAGACCAATTAACTGAGTGAAAAGTTATTCAGTTGTATATTGAGGTGTTTAAAAGTTAGAGCACTCTGCTTCTGTTGGAAAATAGGCAGTCTCTAAATTTTCTTTAGAGTTAGATATCAAGTTTCTAACAACTTTGTATTCTTGGTATTCTTCTATTTTTCAGAATAAAAGCAGAATTTCAGTGTGACAGTGTTCCACTAATTTGTCATGGCGTTATGCAATTGGTTTTACTGGGGTTCTTTTTCTGAAGTTGATGTATTTCTTTTCTGCATTTTTGAATTAAAATGTTTTAGTAGTTGATAAACAAAATTGATTTTCGTTTCAAATATCACCTATTTTTAATAAAATTAAAAAAATGTGCATTTGAAGCCACGGAAAAAGAAGAGGTCAGTGAATAAGAATATTCATTCATACATTTGTTTCAGAGACCTTAATCTCCAATTACACCCTGACTCATGCTCAGCTTTGTCTTGCTTAGGCAAAAGTATGCTTATGGGGTTGAAAGCTGGGTCCACTGGGGGCCTCCTTCCTCCCTCCCAAATGGAGGCACAGGAAACTTGTCTTAAATGTATTTCCTGTCATCCATCCATCTACCTTGGAGACAAGGGGTGGCTTCCATCCAACTCATTTGGTGATCTGCTCTCAAAGGTCTTTTAAAATATGCTGTCAAATAAACAGATTATTTAACTCCTGCTAATCAAATCAAATAACCCATAACTATCTTTAAAAAATAAATACTTTCTCACATAGTGATTTCTTAATTCCCAGCTTTCTATCTACACCTACCATCACTATCTAGGACTTTTTAAGAATAATCTCTTATTCTCTTTATGAGAATAAGTGTCATAATGAAGATTGTCTTAATAAAATCACACACCTATGGAGAAGATATAAACCAGAAAGATGCATAAGTATTAAATTTGATAGGTAAGCCAAAGCTGCTGGAAAGAAAACTTCTACTCAACCCTAGCGAGGCCACATCTGGAGTGCTGTGCCTATTTCTGGGCTCCTCAGTACAAGAGAGACATGGAGCTCCTGGAGCGGGTCCAGAGTAGGGCAATAAAGATGTTTAAGGGACTGGAATATTTCTTATGAGGAAAGGCTGAGAGAGCTGGGCCTGTCCAACTTAAGAAGTGATGACTGAGAGAAGACCACATCAGTGTCTATAAGTATCAGAAGGGATGGTGCAAAGAAGATGGATCCAGGCTCTTCTCGGTGTGCCAAGCAACAGGACAAGAGCACTGGGGCAGATTGCCCAGAGAGGTTGTGGAGGCTCCCTCACTGGGGATATTCAGTAACTGCTTGAACACAATCCTGTGCCATGTGCTCCAGGATGACCCTACTTGAGCAGGGAGGTACGACCAGATAACCCACTGTCGTCCCTTCCAGCCTGACCCATTCTGTGATTCTGTGAATATTTGTTTAAGAAGGTATCTAATTGCCCACCCATACTGAAGCTCAGACAGAGTCATAACCTCAGAGAGATTACAGGGCATCTGCTGAGATCAGACCTCTTTCTGGAAAGGATGGCTTTGTAAGTAATTTGTTGCCTTGTGACTCTCCTGGTAGAGATACCCCGAACTGCTGGAAAGAGAATGGCAGTCAGTGCTGGGAAGAGGAAATATGTCACTGGTGTTATGGCAGTCTGCCCTTTCCTGAATGACTTGCCACCTTGTCCTTTGTTTTTAATTTTCAGAGGTCCCTTTGCCATCAAGGTTCTCCATGTTACTGTTGGTCATGACTATTTATTTTTTTAATCCCTCTGTTTAAACTGCAGTCAGTCTTCTTTGAATCATTCTGATCGTGAGAGCAAAAATCTGTCATAATAAGACTGAGGAAAGATGCTTTGAATTTCCCAGTGTATGGTAATTGGTTGGGTTTTGTACTAGTTGCCTAGTTGTTCTAAGGGGTTCAAAGAAGAGTCCATCCATAACTAATGGTCTTTGTATGTTCCTTGTAGACCCTGGGACTCTGGGCTTGAGACCTGGGCTTCAACCTGAGCCCTCATTTCTCATGCTGCTCTGTAGATCTGATCTGTACCCCAATGGTAGCAGACAGAGGCAAAGCAGCTCCTCAGACAGGCAAATACAAATGCAGTTTTAGAACTTGTTATCGCTGCCACAAGTTTTGAATGATCATATAGTGGATTTAAGAATCTTGGTACCGCTAATAAGCAGTCAAGACAGGATCTTGGTGAACATTCAAAAGCCCACTTTAAGTCTGTTTCTGTGGTTTCAGAGAAGACAGCATTTGCTTTGGTTTGGTTTGGTTTTTTTATTTCTACATCTTTCTTTCTTCAGTTTCTTCCCTGACTATTGTGAAAATACACTCAACCCTTATGTCTGCCTTCTTGTGCTGGCCTCCCACTCCCCAGAGGAAGTTTGACATTCGTATCTGTCTTTCAGCAGAAAGCTGGACAGCCAGCTGAACAACCTACCTCCTATATTTATTTACTACCAAAGTGCTCTCAGCAAGGTCTCCACTGAGGATGTGGGGAGAGATGTTCACCCTGGAACCTCTGGCAAATGATTTTATGGGTGATATAATCCAGTTGCAGACATTGATTTATGGAAGAGAACCAGGCTGTGATGAGCAAATTACAGCTCCCACCACATATTCCAACTTCTGCATTCAGGCGAGAGCTTTTAGGGATTAACTTGTACTTTTCTGAAAGTGGTAATATTTTCTTCTTGGAGAATGGGAGAGGAAGAGAGGATGTTTTTCCTCTTATGTTGACATTTTTTTGAAAGAGGGCAGGTAGGATGAAGAGAAGTCAGTACAGTTCAATTCTGGTTTTTTTTTTCACAGTCTGTTATTTTCATTCCCCACTTCTGCTGTTCTCCTGAAGTGTTACTGGCTGCACCAGAAGGTGAATCAGGTTTTTCTTTTTGTTAATTATATCTTAATAAAGAGTTGTGGTTATATTGTCTCATATAGTCCAACATCACTATGAATCAACTGGTGAAAACTTTTATAAAAACACTTGAACTCATCTAGTAAATTATGGCATTGAAATGATAATAATGTGATGATTATGTTCCAGTTTCATTCTGACTACTGGTGATACATAAAGTGAGACAGATCCTGTTTTAACAATTTCCACAACCTCAAATTGTTTTCACCATTGGTTTCTGTCTAAGTTCAGGACCAAAAATGTCATTACATCATTTAAAAATTAATTTCAAGGTATTTTAGGGAAGGCAAGCTACAAAAAAATGGTGATGGTCTCTTTCTAGCTTAATTATACATATTGACTTGGATGATTATACAGTATGTCCAGTTCTAATAGACCCATTCCAAAAGTCACCTGACTTAAAAGGGATTTTAAAGGGATGACAGACACAGAGACTACAATGGCTTTTCAGGTTAGAGGTAAGAGATAAAAAATGAGAATAGTTTTTGAGATTGAAAAATCTTCTATATTCACACTGAAAAAAAAAATACTGAGAATTACTCATCACTAGTTCTGAGATCTACAATAACTTAATGAATTAAAATTTTCTTTATCGATGTAAAAATTCACTTAAAATTAAACAGTTTTTTTCCTGAAATACGGAATTTGTAATGTGCTATTAAAAGCAAACAATTTAACAAAAACAGCAGAACCAAAGACTTTGCTATTTCCCAACTCACTGTAAGACTGTATTTCAGAGTTTCAGCTTAGCTATTGTGACATAGGAGGTCAATATCTGGATTACAAATGAAAAAGAAAAAAAATGAATAGTAAAGCCAGGTTTGTGAATGAAATCTTGTTTCAGACAAGAAGTGACTGTTTATGTTTTCAACATTTCTCTGTAGGAAGAGGTAAAATGATTACTGCAGCACTTAAAATTAAGATATATTTATTTTGGAAAAGAATCATCATTTGATTTGAGCAATTAAAACGTGGTGGTAGCACTGCATAAGTTAGTACATGGAGCTGTAACAAGGCTCCTGGTTTAAACGTCTGTTTGTTCCCGTGACTCATGGACAAGTCACTCAGTGTTTTTATTCTCAGGAAATTTTGTAAAACTTCCATCGATAGTAGCAGGACTAGTAGCTGAGTTACTGGTGTTTCCCAAGAGGAGGTGCAGCATCTGTGTCATATTTTCCTTTTCTGCAAATTATCAATATTATCATCTACCTTGTGCAAATGTTATGAAACTCAACAGATTAATGATGGTATACAAAAAGAGGAGCAAAACAATTTTGAGCAAAGGTCATATGAAAGCTACTCCATATGAGGTAGAAGGAGTCAATCGCTCTTTACCATTACTACTTCATGATCGGTATTAAAGTTATATGTATTGTCAGTCCCCTCTCACAATTGAGGACAACATGAAGAGTACAAACTGACAAAGTCTGATTAATAACAGCTTAGGTATCTTCTTTAAAGAAATGGAAAGATCTGCAGTCAGTAGCTAAACCAAGACACAGCTTGCCTTGCAGACTAGACAAACGCTCAGGAAATGACTAAATTCGGACATTCGTGCTAACAGAAACTGGAAACAGGGAGAGAAGTCAGTAGGCAAACCTTCTGGGTTTTGGATGACTGGTTGTGGTTGCTTCAAGTTGTTTCCCATTGCACTCACCACTTACTTTCAAAATACCCCGTGGCACACAATAAATAAATAAAAAATTAAGTTCAGAGCCTTTACAATAAATTCTAATGCTTAAACCAGTGCCATGATGGTAGGACTTCATTCACATAGTTGGGGGCTGAATAACCGCAAATTATATTTTAATAACTTCAAATGTAATGTCTTCAGAAAGAACATGAAATTACAGTTTCTGTAGAAAGAATGCAGTTTTTTTGTTTTTCATTAAACCATCCTTTGTCCATATTGTTCACAGTAAACTATTCCTTTCTGTCACTATCTTTAAAAAGTGCATCTTTAGATGCAAATTAAAGCAAATTAAAGTTTAAACTTTTTCCATTGTAAGAGAATTCATAGTTCTTTATTACCCTGAACAGTTTCAGGCTTTACTTTTCAAGAGTACTCCATGAGGTGGATGTTTTACAATCTGTATGACCTAAATGGATATTTCCTTACCAACAGAATTCTAGTATTAAAGTCCTGCCAAGGCTGCCAGATTTACATGAAAGTGATGTTGCTTTGTTTTTTTTTAATCAGGCCTTTTAACAGCTACAACATTTGTCTGCAGCATTAAATACAAGCTTGCAGCAAATATACTCCCTTTGGAACAAAACGCCCCCTGAGGAAGGTGGCAATTTTCTGGTCAAATTGAAAATCAGTGCTACATTTTCATGGAAATATATAGTGTTTGGTGGGAACTAGATTTTGAACATATTAGAATTAAATTTCAAAGGCTTTCAGCTGCTTTTTTAAGGATGCAGACATGTTGGAGTAGGTTTTTCAAAAGTGCCTAGCCATGTAGGAAATATTTGTCTGAAAGAAAGTTTTCATTAGGATTCCACTATTTCTGTCTCTGCTGGTGATTACACGTAAAATTTAATCCATAAAATCTCGGACAGCAGGATGAAATTTTGAGCTGAACAAGATTTTCACCTTTATTTTATTTCAAATAGATGGTAATAAAACAGCATTAAAAAAAAAAAAAAAGAAGGACAGTGACACTTAAAAACGTCAGCCTCACAGAAATCTTTTGTGATTTCAGTCCCTAGGACCTAAGGGAATTCCAGAAGTGAGACGTGGTGCTTTTAAATTTTTTTAACTTCGAATCATTGAATTAAAAATATGGGTGCCTGTCCTAAGACATTATGGATGTTTGAGAGATTTCATCAAGAAAGAAGTTTTATGGCAATAACCTAACTGGATAAATGACATGTTTTATTGTCTCCTCTTTGTCATTGTCTCGCTCCTCCTCAGAACTTAAAAACCACTTTGTAGCGCTTTGTCAAAATCCTGGCTACACAAAGGCAGCTATGTACTATTTGCTGAGGAACTCCAGATCTGTTTTGTATGAAACTACTAATGAGCTAATGTGTTGTTACTGCTTTGGAAAGCTGATATATGCGCCCTGACATGGACTTCAGCTGAACAACAACAGGGACTGAAGCTGCTTTATTGTGCTGACCAGAGGTTTTCCCAGAGAGGAGGCAGGCGCATAATGGGGACGCTAATCTACTGTACTTCTGATCTCCCCTGAACGACCTTATTGCCATAGACAAAACTCTGTGCATATTAATCCTTGCCTATGCCCAAATAATGCTTGTTTTCAGCTAAAATTGCTTTGAAGGGTGCAAATTAGCATTTTGCAGATAACTGAATTTGTGATCCTGCTATTTATCCCATCAGAAAGCGGATTAGGATCATTAGACAGAGTGTATCTGTGATACTAGATGGAAATGATCATCAAGCACAATGCAAATTTAATTTTAGTAATCATATTCAGAGTAGAAAGTTCTCATGTCACATTCTGTAAAAAAGATCATGCAAATATATTTGACTATTTTTTTTAATTTCACCTTAGAAAAAATTGAGAACACGTGACCAACTACACAGGCTCTTGGTAAGATAACAAATATGCACAAGGAACAGAAAAACTTAGGAGGGAAAAAAAAAGACAGCTCTACTCTCTTTTTTTCCTTCTTTCAACAAATAGTTTTGTTTATTGCTCCATTATTCCAGGGTTTTGACTGTAAAATATTTGAAGCGCAAGGATTTTATTAATTTGATTTTTTGTTTAATCAAAGAATAAAGACACATATGAAAAGCAATGAGAACACTGAAGAATGCAGTAGTCATCAATATCCCTGTTATGATGCTGCTATTGTTATTCTGCTCTCTGTAATACAGGACTACAAGATGGGAAGGGACCTCCTGGGCTCCTTGGGCCACTCAATAGCTGCTTTATATGAGCTCCTTTCGTAACTAACCGTGCTCCCACTGAAAGTAGGTCAGTGTTTCACCCATTTCTCCTGCCTAAAAGACTGTTCCAGACCCTGTACTTAAGCTTCTTCCGAAAGCTTCGTTTATCCATGAATTGTTCAAACTCATTTGTTCATGGGCCAAGAATATCCTTCAAGTAATTCTTTCCTTTCTTCTTAATTTCCACGACTGGCTCACAGAGATCAGTCATAATTTTCATTTCTCTGTGCTGGACAAACAGGAGTTTACTCTCTCTTCCCAGGACATGCATGCTTTAATTTAGTTAATCTTCCCAGAGCACAGATTATCAGAACTGTGTAGTGCAGTTTTGATGCCCACTCACCAGCACCCTTCACAATGGTGGCATTCCTTCTCTTTTTGAAATCCAGTGATGCAAATAAGGTTGAAAGCTTCCCCAAAAAGTTTATCAACGAGGATATCAATATCAACCAGTTCCTTAGATTCTAGAAATGTGAATCCCTACCTTTCTGAAAATAACCTGTGTAAGATGAAATGAACATAGTCCTAATCAGACATTTATTTAACTAATTAACTACTTCCATCCTAAGCAATTTAATACTTATTTTCCTAAGTATTCCTAAACTTAGTTTTACCTGTCTTCTAGCTGGGGCTAGGAGTTGGAAGGCAAGTTTTGCTTACTGATTCTGCACTGCTCCAACAGCAGCATTGTTTGGAACAAGTTCAGGGATTCATCTGAATTAAAGAAGTTGCATAGTAATAGTCAAAAATCCATTCTGCATCCAACTATCTTCTCAAGCCAGCATTTGAACTTCAGAAAAAAAGGAGTTTAAAGGCAAATAGAATCCAAGAATACACTAAACAAATTTAAGAAAGATATTAAATATAAAACAAGATTCATGAATATCCAAGTTCAACTGAAAAAATTTTGTTCACATAAAAAACGAGGTGTGCTGCTTCATTCTTTGGCTCAGTTTTTAAGACATTACTTTCCTCTAAAAGCTGAGATAATTTTTTTACTGAATCTTGATAATGAGTTAGTCTTGAAAAGTGGCTAGCAACTTAAAATGGAATGTAAATATAAGCTCCACTTCAAAAAGTGAAAGAAAAAACAGGCATTTCTGAAAGGAAATTTTGCATTTGAGAATTTCTCATTGTGAAGTACTTGGATGTTTTCTAAATAATTCCTGTCCTCTTTGGGATCAAAAGTGGGTGTAAACAATACCTATAAAGAGGGTATGTAACCCAATTTCAAGCGAATGGAATACTCCACCTGACTTCAGGCGCTCATTTTCCTCCTGAATGAAGATCTCTCTAGCTGGAGAAGTTTTTAAATGTGGCTACAAAGCACCCAAGGCAGCTGCTTTTGCAGGCAGCCTGCACAACTTGGGGGTCACACAGAAAACATGGGAAAAACATTCATGTTTTGATCAGTGAACTGATTGCTCTGAGTCAGGATATGGCTGTTCTTCAAAGCCTCTGATTGTTAATGAGCAAACTCCATTCCGTGCTGAGACCTAGCATAGTTTCTCTCAAGATTTGGTTAATTCTGGGTCTTTAAATGAACTGTAAAAGTATTGGAGGGGTCTGATTAGAAATTAGGTAGAACCTCATCTGGAAGATAATTTGTTCTGTGATTTCCTTTGGAAAAAGTTTGCATATTGTCCCTAAGTTAAACATGAACCCTCAAGTGCTGTAATCCTTTGTTAAGACTCTTCTAATAGCTGCAGGATAAAAAAAAACCAAAACAGCCTGATACAAAAAAAAAAAAAAAAATAAATAAAAAAGCAAAACAAAAAAAAGGACCTAAGTTTCCCTGAGTTTTCTATTTGGCTCCCTAATGTTCATGAGTACAGGTTTTATGAAAACTGCTTTGTCAGTATGTAAGTCAAGTTTGATTAGGTGTCTAAATGAGCTAATGTATTATGAACTGTCGTGGGTTTGTCTAGGTGACAATTTTTTTACCACACCCCCCAACCAAATTGCTCTAAGTTGAAAGGAGGTTTATGCAGACAAAACCAAATCCAATTGGGGAAAAATAATACTAGAATTTATTACTACACAATAAAAACTAAACAACTATATCTACTACAATACTACATAAGTAAAACCACTATGCATCTACAGCTTGAGTCCACAAAAACACTCCTCCCCCCACCTTTGGATTAGTCCAGGAGGAGAAGCAAGCAAATTCTTCTAAGATACTCTGCAGCACTTGTTTCTTCTCTGTTATCTCTGGACAACTCCTCTGACTCGTTGCAGCTGGAACAGTCTCTCTCTCTGGCCCTTTTCTTCTCTGTGTCGACCAACAGGGCTGGGGGTTACCCAGAGTCCTGTAAGGTCTGCCATGGACTACCCAAGGGGACATTTGTTTTTTCCATGGTCTGCTCCACGTAGTCACAGGGG
>JAWWES010000115.1:19069423-19101382 GCA_035583135.1 Lophotriccus pileatus
CCAAATTTAGCTGCATCGACATGAATCCCTCCCTGGGATCCCAAACTCTTACCCAGGCCTCCTGGCTCTGGTGTAAGACTCCTCTGAGCGGGCCAACAGTCCAGCAAAAACTCCTTCCACGGAGTCCATCTTCTGCATGCACTTATCTGTTCCAGCTCTGCTCCAGCGTGTGCTCCTCATGCTGCAGATGGGGTTGTCTCTGCTCCTCAACAATCTTCCACAGGTAGCAGGGATGTAAATTTCAGTCTTTTTCCCTACTGAAGGGAGAGAGAGGGAGAAAGGGAGAGAGGGGGGAGAAGGAATCGTCTCTCCCCCCCTTCGAGGCTTCTCTCTCCAGCTGCCGCCAGGTCTGACCTTGAAGACTTCATTATCTTTCCAGCTGCAGTTTCTAAGTTTCTTTTGCAAAGTCCTTTTAAGTCCTTTTCTTTCCTTCACTCCGGTCCATGTCTGGATCAGGGGGGCTTCCATGGTTGCTCCTGTACCCGGCCCAGGGCCGAGGGAGGCTCTGGCCCCCACCTGGGGCCTGTTGCCTCTCCCTCACATGGCTCCTCAATTTCTAACTGCTCAACTCTCTTCTCTTCCGTTTTCTTAAAGATGTAATTGGCAAAAGGCGTTGCTAAAACTTCTGATTGGTTTTGTCCCGGAAATTCACCTGGACAAACCACTTACAGTCCCCCAGGGAGGGGGGACCCTTTCTAACCCACGACATGAACACACTTTTACTCATGTAGAAATAGAAAATACACACAAGCATGACTTGTAATTGCAGTTATTACTATGCTAAAGAAGTTTTAATCATCTTTACTGGGTTTGGTTTATTTTCATCCGTATTGTCATGGAGCCATCCATCTCAGAGGAGGCTTGAAAATAGATAGAATTATATTTCTTGACCATTTTTAATTTACTTCTTTGTCTTTTTAAAGCCTCTTGCCCTTTGTTCCCCACTTTCCTAATTTACTACATCAAAGCCTCAGAGCCATGGACTTCTACTCTCTGTTTATACCTCCATTGTTTTCCTAAAGAGAGGCATTTCAACACAGAAAACTTTTCATAAGTTTCAAACCTTCAAAACTTCACATCTTCAACCAAGATTTTGAAATACTTGCTAAATATTCCTTTGTGATCCTCAAGGAAAGCACAAAACACAGACTTTCAACCATAAACTGTAACACAAGCAGACTATCACAGATTAAAATGGGAAGAGAAGTGAAAGTCAAAATCATATATGGCTAAGCCCGTGTCTGAACTTCCCCCTTTACAAAAGCAGATAAAAGGACACATACCAAATTCAAGTTAAGCCTTCACTGGCTATTTCTAAAATGCAGGTCCTGATCACCCCTGGAAGGAGGGTTATTACAAGATGCACATTCAGTATGATGACCATTACTACTGTCCTACGGCCTTTGGTGATGCTTCTGTGGCTGTCAGTACTTTCTTTTTAATATATGTTACTCCATAACTTAATGATAGAAGGGAGTGTGACTAGTTAACCTAGAACAAAGAAGATCCTGCTCCTCAGACCTTACTGCTTTGAAGGTTTGCTGTAAGTGGATGACCATGTTTTGCTTTTAAAATATCGTTCCCCAGTATTCAAAAGGGAGAATTGGGTTTGGTCAAGCAATCATAGAATCATCAAGCAATCATAGAATGGTTTGGTTTGGATGGACCTTAAAGATCATCAAGTTTCAACACACCTGCTACGGTCAGACCAACTTGCTTAAAGTTACATCCTACTGACCTTGAACGCTTCCAGGGCTGGAAGAAAACATCCACTAGAAAACAACCCCACTAATGCTTACTGCTGGTAAAAAATGTCACCCCTCTAGATCTGTTGGCAACATGGCTGTTGTAATTAATTAGATTTAATTCTAACTTCTTTCTTTGCCAGATAAATCCTACTCTTAAGCCGTTCCTTTGGCTTATAGGATGGAAATTACAGAATCACAGATTATTCTGAGTTGGAAGGGACTCACAAGGATCATCAAATCCAGCTGTCTAGCGAACGGTCCACACAGGGATCAAACTCACAAACTTGGTGTTCTTAGCATCATGCTCTAACCAACAGAGCTAATCTCAATTGCCCGCATTGGTAGGACTGATGACAAAGAGAACAATGAATTGCTTGATGCTGACCCAAAGCAATTTAAAAAGTGATATTCCAGCAGTAAGAAACTGATGGAGCTAGAAAGAGCACACAAAATTTATAGTGCATTTACGAATGCATTTATGCTCCTTTGTGAATAAACCAGAAGGCTTTCTAAGGCTGTCTATGCAACAACCCCCTAAATACCATATTTAACTTTTTCCTGTCTTAGTACATAAATAAAACTCCCGAAGTGATGAGCCCATTGCTCTGCATAACCTCATTGCCCCATTTATTGGTACACACCAAAGAAAGCACTTTCACACAACTAACAGCTAGTGTTCAGGGGCTAGCAACACTTTAAAGGCTTCATTCTTTATTTGACTACAGTTTACTAAATATATGATTTCTTTTCTTTTTTCTTTCACTTTTGCAAACTGAGAAATCTAGAAGTCATCTGGAAGGGTGCAGTATTCATAAAGGTTGCGCAGCTTGAACTAAATGAAGAATCAATCTTAATTGTTGTTCTTTGATGATTCACCCCAGGGGTCTCCAAGACCATGTAGCTCCTTTTTGGAAAATCGGGGCAATTACACTCTCTGCTTTTCTACAACTCTCCAAAAAATTGTAATGTGTTTATGGTGATGTTTTCTGACTCTGTTATTTGAAATATTTTTTGCTCTACTTATCCTTAAGATGCTATTTGGTAACTTGCAGTACTTGTGTGCAAACATGTTTCAAAAACAGCCCTTAGCAATCATATTTTTATTTTCTATACTGCCCTTTTCTAATCATGTTAATGCTACTGCCAGAAGCTGACCACAGTTTCACTGCTCTGAGGGTACTAGGCACTCATTTGGTGAAGCAATGAGCTAGAAACTTCTTTCTGCATCATACCAAATAGTTACAGAAGTATGGTAAGATACAGTGGCAAATTTAATTAACGATTTTGAGAAAACAAGTCCAATTCAAAGATTGAACCAATTTGGGAGTCAGAAAGCAGTATTTGCAATCAGCTGGTTCCAAGGGCAACACAAGTTTTAGTCAAGACAAGTTAAAACAAAATAAAAGTTACTGATTTCTATTACCAGTAGAGAGAGCCATACAGACTGAAAATTCTGGGAAGTTCTGATTCCCGAAGTTCTGATTCCCTTGGAGAAAGTAATAGAAGCTGCATCAAGCATACAATCACATTCAGGTTTTTCAAGAACAATCCAAATTAAGTAAAATCTTATGAATATTAACCTAAGAAGTATTCAGAACTAGTCAGAGAGATAAGAAGCTGATGGACATGTAAGTACCCTCTGAAACATTACAGGATATCTAACCACCTATCAGAGGGCTGAGGTTATCAGGTGACTTCTGCTGAGGATCCACTTCCAGCACTTGTTTTCTGTTTCTTTTCTTGCTTTTTCCTCCCTGTTGTCAAGAATGACTACTCAAGCTCAGCTGCTATGGTTTCTCTTCACTGGCATTTGCAGTAAATCATCCTGGATTTATTATTTTTCCAGTCTGTCAAAGGCCTCCAATTTTATTTGTTTTCAGCCTTCATGTTATAGCTGAGGAGTCCACCGTATATTATTCAGAATCTCAGCCTCTATGACAATATTATTTCTCTTTTTCCTATATAGTGCACCCACCTTTACTGAAAAAAAAATTAAAATACATTCCTTTCTTTTCCTCTTTAGATCATAAGCTTTGTCCTTCTCTTATCAAACTGGCATTTAGTTTTATGCCACCTAAATTCACTCCTATCTCAGTGACTTGAATACATACCACTGACTACTGGGAATAACCACAGTAGAAATAATTAACTGGCATTCCAGTCAGAGTTAGCCTCACCAAACTGTGAGATAGACAAGTCTAGTCTAATGAGTCTTAAGAGTTTAGCAAATTACATAAGATCATAAAAACTACAGAGTAAGTGGAAGCAAAGAAAGGATTAGACTGTGATGCTACATTTGAAGCACCAATCCCAGAATCAACATTTTTGATGTGGAAGGAAAAACCTTGCTCTTATAGTTAAGGCCTATCCCGAGACTGATGAACTAAGAAAATTTTATGGTAAGTTCTACAGAAGAAAATACTAAAGTGTCCCAGAGCAAGCTGGGCATATCAGCTGAGAAGCTTCAATTTCCACCAGAGCTGAAATAGGAAATTATGACACTAAACCACAGAAAATAAGGAAGCTTAGACACAGACCAAGTTTGTTCTGTTTGGTCCTGAATAAATGCAACAAACGGGCTTATTTTGAAGTATCTTGCTGCCATATGAGTATGCCACCAGGTAAATTACTAGAAAGCCACAAGGTCATGCTTTGGAGAGCATAAAGGTAATAGAAGACAGAGAGAAAACTCTGCCTGTCCGTCCCACTGGTGTCTTAAGCTGACAACAGGTATGCTACATGTGCACACAAACCATATGAATACCACATTTTATATGTTGCCTTTTTCTGTCTATAGGAAAAGTGAAATCACAATGAGAATCCCCATCATGAATGAAGGGTATTGAAGTAGCCTGCACGTGCCCTGGTATTGCCAGATGACATCATAGGATAGCTCAAGATGGATTTCATATTGACGTAAAGCACTGTTTAATTTCAGAAGCGTAGGTATCAAACAGGTCTAAGACTTGCTTCATGGACGTTAAAAGAAATGTTTACTTTTGCAAGCAATTACTTGACTTTCCCAATTATCCAGAAAAATGACCTCACTGTAGCACATAAATGTGCATTGGAGACTCTGTATGTAAGCTGTAAAAAAATACAGCTTTTAAAAATAGATATGCAACAGGATTGAGATACTTGAGCCCCAGACACATGCAGTGTGTATGCAGTGAGGGTAAAGGTTGTTACCAACCAAACCATGCTGAACATTTACAAAAAAATAAGATTATCTCCCAAAATGCATATAATGGTATCGAGCTTATTTGCAGATAAATCAGCCAGAAGGGGTGAAAAAGATCAAGCTTTCACACTGTGTGAAAACCAAGTAAACCAAGTCTTTAATTCCAGCCTCCTCCTACAGCCCTTAGATGGCTCTTACTGTCTACTTTGTGCTGGCATCTTGTTCTCCTTTAACTTACCAAGATATAGATAAGATTGTGGAATGGCACTTTCTTGGATCAAAGAATATCTGAGATATTGCATCTCTCAGCCTCTAAACTGAACATTAAGAAATGACCTGGGGGTTTAATTATTTCCATTTACCTTTAAAATTTTCCATAGGTGGTATTTAATCATTCCTTGCTGCAGGTTTAGTAGGAAGAGAGCAGCTGTAATATTCTTCAGTGAAAAGGTACTTGGTGTTTCATAAATGGTTTGAAAGGTTCGACAGAACTTCTGTAGTTACCATGAAGACAAGCACTATTTGAAAGTACCATTCTTGGAAAAGAGGCTTGTGATACAAACTATTATAAAGCAAAGTAAATGCCTGCCTAAAATAAAATGTACTTATTTATGTGTGAACTGCCACAAAATGAGGAAGTAGGCAGACATGTCCTAAAAATTGTTTTGTCCTTACTTGCAACCCTCCATCCTCCATTCAGCTATGTTTTTTCTTGTGAATCCTGCAGATTTAATTTGTGCAAATTAGTGAAGAGTAGGCAAAGGCTGAAAGACAATCAGTGATGCCAGCTACAAATTACTTCTCACACTCTTCAGCAGCCTAAAAGTGCCACATAGGCAGTAGGTACATGCATGTGCAATACATGTGAGTGAAAAAAAATGGGTTCTAAATCAGCTTACTAAATATTTATAGGATTCAGATCAGTCCTGTAGGCATTCATTCTTCCATGAGACATTGCATATATTTTCCCAAATAAAATATTACAGTGGAGACTGAAGGAATAAACTCATGGGTGGCACTGAAAAGTATGATGCAAACATAAGCTTTCACTGCTGTCACCTTCTAATGCCTCTCTGTAAAATGTTAAAAGGAAAAATTATCATCAAAAGAAGTTGGCATCCATGGTTTTGAGAAAGCTGGTTAATATGCGCAGTTGTCCCAATAAATGGTTATATGTGTTTGCAGTGAATTCGTAAATCACTATGTGAGGCACTGAAATAACTGGCACTACTGTTTTGGCTCAGTTACCAGTTTTACATCAGGGACTTATTTTCCAGTTTTTTTCCTCTAAGTCTCTGTAATCATGTGCTGCAGTTGAATCTAAACTGAATGGCATGCACAATAAATATGCTCCCTCACTGAGATCATGCAAGCACTGTAAAATGTGAAAGAAAACAGTGGAAGGCACTGAAGTGGTTCACACTGTGACCTTTTATAAACCAAGAAGAGAAAAACAGCAGAAAAGCAAAATTTGTCAGATTTATCTGCTCCTTTTGGCTTAATAACAGAGACTATGTTTGCTTGTCTTGTGAGGACATCTATGGTGCAGGAAGAAGTCTACCTGAGCAGAAAAGAAATCCCAGCTCAGAGCCTTCTTTCATCCACTTCTTTCATGCAACCCTACTGAGTACTTTTTAACATAATCTTACATCTGAAGTGATGACCCTTATGCAAAAGGAGTCACTGGAGAGAGCAGACACCGACTTGCAAAGTAAGCAACATGTTTGGAGCCGAAAGACTCATTCTGTACCTCAACAGCAATCCTGCCTGTCACAGCTCTGTTATTGCTTGATCTTATGCCATGTGAAACCCACAAATCTTCAGAAAATAAAATAGCTACAAATGCCAGAAGGGACATTAGCATCTCTCAGTCTCTTCCAAATGTAAACAGCTACAAATCAAAAGCTGATATTGCAAACTGCCCTTATCAGTGTTTAAAAACCATCAGGATCCTGTAACACAAGGTTATCTGCTTTTGGTTGATTTTGATTCTTACATTAACAACAAGTACACTGAGCAGGCCAGAGGAAATTGAGATGGACTAGCCCAGAGTACAGAAGACCGGGTTTCTGATCTCAAATATGCCTCCTGGCTTCCCATACAACAGAGGTTCCACAATAAGCACCATGGAACAACAATTATTGTGTCTCTGGCTGTTTATTCATCTGGTCAAGTTACACTGTTTTACAGGGCAATTGTTCTATTTGGTAAGCTTTAGAGTAAATGTAATGCAAAATGACAAGACTGATAGCTACAGAGAGGAATTATAACACAACTCACTCATGGTTGTAGCACTGGAGGAAATCTGACAAAGGAAAATGACGCCCATCCTTTTTAGTACCACTTCAGCATTTGATTAAGTTCAAGGGGAAGATTTTAAAGAAATTGCAGTGAATTAGCCCACATTTCTTGCCCTCCACAATTGTCCTTCAGCTGAAGCAAGCAAAAAAAGTCAAAGCAAAAAAAGTTTACTAAGTAGTAAACCACCTTAGCTTTTTATAATGCTACATAGTTTTTTGAGAGTCTCATTTTACAAAAGTGGACAAATCAACATTCCTATATATATAATATACATACATGTGCACAAAAATTTGGAGAATGTGGCCTTGGTAGTTTTCAATGCATATTAAGAAACATTACAATCATCCTCTGCTTTGCAATGGAAATATACTCTTTTAAAATATGTTTTACTTCTGCAAAACAGGAGCTAAAAGTATTAGGTTCTTCTGATTTAACAGCAATTTCTCACTTTCAGACTCTAAATTATCCCTGATTTTATTTTCCAAAAGAAAACTAAACCACTAAAAGTAAAGAGTTGGAAACCTATTTTTCTTGTTTGTTCATATAGATATATGTCTATTTCTCAAATTCTCAATTTCATTATTTTTTTTTCTTCCATATTGATGCTACCTCTGGTAAAATTAATTCAGATTCACAGAACAAAACAGGGAAGGGACCTAAGGAGGGGACCTGCTCCAACTTCCTCAGAGCACCATCACCTTCAAACTGAGGTCCAGTCCAGCTGAGATTAGAAAACTTCCAAGGAGGGATTTTTCATGGTGCTTAGCCACTCTCATGCTGAAGAATACATTCCTCACATTCAAACACAATTTACTTCGTTACAACTTGTGATCATCACTTTTTTGTTTGCCATGGTGTCCTCCAGAGAGTTTGACACCATCTCCAAAAACTTGGATAGTGGAAGACAGCAACTGGATTCCCTCAACCACCCTTAACTAAGTAAACCCTGTTCCATCAGCACCTCCTAGCTCTAGCTTTCCAACCACTGTAAATAGCTCTCCTCTGGACTTACTCCTGTTTATCCCTGTATTTACTGGGGCTCAACAGTACACAGGTTTTCAGATACAGCTCCTGGACTTCACCTACAAAGTCTACTGGAATAATTCAGCTTCTCAATGAAGGCTAAAGAACTAACTTTTCCTGCATCAGATTATGGAGCTCTCAAATGCTTCCATCCAGAAGAGCTACAGGTATTGTAACTTCTGGCAAAAGACAGGTACAATCTTCAGCCACCTCTGGGCAAGAGCTTTTATCTCCTGATATGGATCATTTCAGACCGGTCTTTATAAAGACCTTAAGGCTAATTTTCAGACACCTGTCTCATATCTTGTGTTAGAATCATTCCCATTACAGTCCAAACCAATTTACCTGCTGCCCATGGAGAACTCCAGAAACAGTGAGAACATCCACCTGCAAAAGTCCCAGCTGCCTCAACAGCCTGGAGAGTTGTCACAAGGCTGAAGGCAAAACTGCCTGCATAAGACAGATAAACACAAAACAGCTAGGAATATATCATAGCCCTGAGTTGTTCATGCCAGAAACCACCACAGATCCATCGGGATGCAGTAACACCAATGATAATAAGCAAAAAATTTCATCTTTGAGAAGGGACCTAAACCAGAAAAGCAAGGATATATTATACGCTTACACCCTGGTTCCATTATTTGTAAGAAGAGTACTGTGGGGCCAAAGTGGCGTTGCAAGCCTCACCCTAAGGACTGAAGTAGCTAAACAGATCATTTGCAAATGGTTATAAATAACCCACATGCTGATCTTCGGCTTCCTGCAGCCTGCGCCAGTATGAGAAATGACTCCAGGAATAATTCCAGAAAAAAGCCCTGTCCACTTGCTGACTTCCATTCTGCCTTTTGCTTTCATATCCACTTTCAGATAAAATTGCTCCTGTTGGAATACTCTAGCATATTGCAATGCTGTGAGAAATCACATTGCTGCTCTATTTCTCCTGCCTTGGGAAAGAAAAACAGTCTTGATATTCCCATCTCAGAGTGCTTTCACATCCACTTGGTCAATGGGTTTGGATGGAGTCTGAAAGAACTTTTCTATTCTGAAGAACAATATTGTAAGAACCGTTATCATTTCACATGTTTTGTGAGTCCCATAACACTTATTCCAACCCCATTTGCTGTAAATGTCTTCCATAAATCTTCAGTGTAACTTTCCTCAAGACAGCATTAAATTTCCTAACACTCTCTACCCTAGTAAACAACACTGTTTGAGCATATCCATTGGTAAATCTATCGATTGAATGAAACCAATTGCATAGTCAATAGGAAAAAGTCCAATGGCAACACAGGAAGTCAGGAAACACTGGACAGATCCAGCAGAAATTACTGGGGGGAAAATCAAATGCCTGTACGGAAAGTGTTGTAATTTAGTTTTATTCCAGGTCTAAAAGTGGAAAAACTTAAAGCCTCATACTACTTTACAGCAGCGTCATTCAGGGTCTGCCAATGTTTCCATTATGAACCGCAATTTTCAGGCGTTTATAACTCAGCCATATAAATTGCTTTGGGATGAAACCAGAAATAAAAGCTCTCCACCCCAAAAAAATTATACTCCTCCCTGCCCCCCACTTTTTTTTCAAAGGAGAGAGTTAAATTGAATTTGCTTATTTTTGAGTCAGCTCAGTTAAAAAAAGGGGTTTTTTGGTCACTTTTTATACTATTACCAAATATAGCTTGAATTGGGAGATCTGAAATTATAGCATAGAATTCTACATAGAATTCAGTAACATTACACTGCAAGAGGGTAAAGTTCTTTTTGGCTTGCATTAAAAATGTGAACAACATTCCTAAGAGATGGGCAGTAGTTATTCTGTGCAACTTTGCAATAGCAAGGCCTCATCCAGAGGACTCTTAACCAATACTGAACAATAAAAATTGTACGGACCTACAAGACATGACATAAGGAAAGGCTGAAGAACTTACATGTCATCTAAGAACTGAATATAAAGGAATAAGTTTCCCAAGTATGAGAAAAAGAAAAAAAAATGTAAGGAGGATGGTGATCAGATGTTTTCCAGGTTCACTTCAAAAAGAGTAAGAAAAAACAGATTTATCTGCAAGAATGAAGTTTTAAGTTACATGTCTTAAATTCACATGGCAATGAAGTCATGCAGTGGAATCACCCTCATATTGACCTGGTCATATTACTTAGCAAATATTCCTCTTGAGGCTGGATAATCACTTTGAAGTTGGTGGTGAAATGTAGCACTCAAATACAGGTTTCTCAAATATAGTACTCAGATATATACCCCAAAGCTGTAGGACCAGCTTAAAAAATCCCCACATTACCTTTTTTACTAATGATTTTTTTTTCTCTTTGCTTTGGATTTCTGGAGTTTTTAGAGCACATTTTCAATTTTCCTGAAATCCAGAGTAAAAACTTGAAATGCTGTAAGCAAAAATTCTCACAGGATCACGACTTCAAATGAGCTACAGTTTTATAAAATATATCTTAAAATAATGAAATTTGCAACAAAACAACAAGAGTTTTTAGTTCTGCATTTATTCCATTATGCAGTTGGTTTACTTTCCACACTTTATTTGGGACAGAAAAACTAGATTGAGCAGTATCTCTTTATTACAGTGTGTCTTTTTTTCACTTTGCTAACCTAACATACTTTCAACTGTCTTTCAACCAGCAATCTTCTAACCTTTACCCAAGGAATTACACCTTATATAACCATAGCAAGTTATCTACACCACTTTGAAGAGAATTTGGGAATCAAGTTTTTTAGTCTTCTGGAACAGAATTAGGAGCTTCTTCTGAGATTATTAGAAAGAAATATTTGCTGACTTCTAGTCCTTTTTCTGGTAGCTTATCACAAAGGCTGGGGGTTTATAATAATTTTAATATAGTGTAAAAATACTGATTTATAATTTAAAGATTATGAAGCTTTGAAAACCTTCTGACCATGTTAAAAATTTGGCTGAGGGATCAGCTCACAAAGCATTTTACTTCATATCACATAAATTTTTAATATTGCTGATTCTTTCCTAAAGAGAAGCTTATCTCCAAGTGGTGGCTGGGGAACAGATCCTAACCTTCTAGCCCTCTCAAAGGCTTCTGACATTTTCTACTCCCTCTTTGACCCCTGTAAGTATTACGTCTTCTCTGAAATCTGGTTATGGCCCCCAGGGTCTTTCCTCCGAAGGTTATTCACCATCTCTGCTGTCCTCCCTCACTCTCTCCAACCATGTTTCACTGGATTGCATCATGCCTGCTATCTCGGATATCTGTATTGACTGCCAACTTCAAACATTACCCTGGCTCCCCATATTATTCATTGCTTTTGATCCTAAAAAAAAAACCAAAAACAAAAACAAACAAGCAAAAAAACGCCAACCAAACAAAAAAAACAACCCACAAACAAAAAAAAAACAACAAAAAAATCCCCAAATGAACCCACAAAATAAAACAGTAATGCACACATTTTTTTTCCTAGAAGGTTAGATCCTCTGGGATCCTGTTTCTCATCCATGAGTACTGCACATCTCTCAGTACACCTCAGTTCCCAAGTTGCAACACCAGATCCAAACACACTGAAGATCTACACGTTTTGTCTCTGCATCCGGCTTGTGCAGGTAAAGTCCAGTTTATCACTGACTGAATAGGCAAGATCATAACCTTCTTGCAGCCAACCAACTCCCAGCATGTTGACAGGCTCGCATTACTCTGACCAGACGATACCAGATGATACCTTGTCATCCATGTGCCAAACACACCCTGGCAGGCAGAAGAAACTACTTGAATATTTGGCTCCTGCCCTTCTACAGTTCTACTCTGAGTCCTACCATCTGAGGAGTCTTTCTGCTGTGCCTTTTGCAACCGGACATGCCATTCTCGTATTGGCCTTTTTAGCCACCAAAGCGCTTGCAAGAAACGTGGGTAGAACCCTTCCCAAATCTTCGTTCGCGAAGCCTAGCCATGATGATGACTCTGAGTCCAAATCACTGCTCACACGAAGTGGAGAGAGCTGGGGTCCAACCTGAAAACACCACGGGAAGGGACTAGGTATGTCTTCCCAGAGAACAGCAAACAGAGCCTAAGGTGAGCAGTTGAACAAATAAGCTTAAGTGATCTTTGACAGTGAAGACTATACTGGAAGTTGGGTTTGCCCCGAAACAGATAAGGAGTCAACTGCCACTAGAGATGGTCCGAGACACAAGCCAAAGTTTTCTTGCAAAAACATGGGCCTAAGTATAAGGTGGCAGACAGACTTGGTGCACTTACCTGCTAAAAACTGTACACAAAGTCTATGTGTCAGCAAGCACGATGACTGAGCTTGAATTTACACAGTGCAGTCACAGCACTGCGCAGATTCTGCTGTTGTGGGTCCTTTTCTGGGCAGTGCCCTACAGAGCACACTGCTCCAACACAGACACTGCTCCATGCTGCACCACAAGAGGACAACACACACAACCCAATCCCCCCCAGGCTTCTTCCACTCCTCATTATCCCCTTCCCAGCAAGATTTTAACAAAATAGACAGCAGATCGTAGTAGCTGCACAAAGCTCTAATTTTCTACTCTAACACTAAAGGTTCTCTAGACTGCATCTCGCTTTCAGCTAAGGAATCTTCAAGGGAAATATGAAAATTAAGCAATACTACTATAAGAAGACTTTGGGTGGATTACAAGTCATGCTGCTGATGACTGAGTAACTCTAATCACCTTCAGAGTCCTGCAACCTCCCTGAAATAACGCAAAATGTTATTATAAAATGGAATTTTTGTGCAGAAAGCAAGACACACAGACTTTCTAATTTACCAGACTTACAACTATGATTAGGACACTAATGGTGGGTCAAACTGTTCCCATTACATCAGTGGATCTAAAATTAGTCCCTAACTTTGTTTTTGAGGGAGTAAGAACATCTTTCAGCTTTCCAGTGGTGACTGTATTAACTCCAACACAAGTGCTCCCTCTCCAGTTGTCAGCCATTTCACCTCTATTTTCTTGAGAATTAAAAGAAAATAATAAAAAATCATACTACTGAATTGCCTCTTCGACATCCTCTCCTACTTGATGTACTATCCAAGAGAAGCAACTGTATTATCCAAGAGAAGATTCTCAACTGATGCAGGGTCAAGCCCCCAGTCAGGACCTTGTCTGATGTATTTTGGCACAGTTCAACTGGTTCTAAATGAGCTACACCAACTTACAGAAAGAACTGGCACAGACAACTTTGCTCTACTCTGTATAGCATTAACAGGTCCTCCTAATTATTTATTGAAAGAACATTTTATTTTCCTGCCGCTCTCCTAAAGCCAAGTCTCTCCATGGTGGTCTCAATCCAGAGCCTGGAGCTGGATGTTAAGCTGTTTTTGAACTCCTGAAAATTCTGTGTGCCACTGCCAGGTAACCTTACCAGGTTTGGCCAGCCAGCTAGAAGCTAAACGTGTTCAAAGCTCTGAATACAATGTTGGGCACAAATCTAGGTACACAATTTGTGCCATTTAATTGTCTCAGTAAGCCAACACACAATTTTGACTACAAGAGACATTAGCACATGCAGATGTTGTGTGAGTAAATTGTTATAACACAACTCACTTATGGGTGTAGCACTGGAGGAAATCTGACACAGGATAATGAGGCCCATCCTTTTTAGCACCACTTTAGCATTTGATTAAGTTCAAGGAGAGGATTTTAAAGAAACTGCAGTGAATTAAATTTAAAGGACTTGAGCTAAATACAGTACAATAATTTTTAAAGCCTACCTTAATACACTGACTGCTACGGAGGAACACTATTAAGCTTTGATACTTGTGTACGTTTCACAAGAAGGGAATGACACTGATTTCAAATACTGTGACAGAGCAATCAGTGCAAGTACACACAGAAGCATTTGGCAGGAAAGGATCTATTCTGCTGCAAGTGTAACATAACCTATTGTGGCAGCCCATTAGAGTTCTGTTGTTAGAAACACGATGGCTGAAGTAGCTTTGTCAATACTGCTTCCTGACAGAGAACAAATGCTGTCACAAATAAAAAAAATTAAAAATGCAGTGTTTTCTGAAAAAAATATTTTTTCACAAATACACGTTCCTATAGTAATAATTTTAATATTGTAAAAAGACAAAGAAAAGAATATTTACCTGCATTTATGTCCCCTTTTGCCCTTTTATCAACTTCCCCTGACAAAAAGGAAAGAACTAGAAGAGAAATGGAGACAAAAATCCTCAAAGGAACCAAGAACCTCTGTGGCTTTTGAAGATAAATTAAAACTCTTTTCCAGGGTAAAAGAAACGGGGGGTGGGGGGTGTCGACAAAAAAGGCTTTCGTGAAGCAAATTAAAAAAAAAAACCACAAACCTAAGAAATCAGAAATTGTTGCACCATTAGTTGCATTTCAAAACCTTGTACAATAAGGGCAGCCGGTCTGCAAGTCTGGAAGGGAATTCGGCCCATGTTATTGGTGGATGATTTCAACACAGCCCCAAGGGAAAAGCATTTAAAGATCCATATGTTTTGTTGGCACCAAACCAAGTTCCATTAAATAACACTGTATTCAGCTACACAACAAATTTACTTACCATACATTTCATATGAGAACTAATTTGTTTGATAGGAATATTGCTGATGTTTATATTGGTTTACTGTAATGAAAACAGTATTTTCCAAACTATGAACAAATGCATACCAGTAGTTTTACAGTGGCTTAACCAAAGTACTGGTAGTACTTCAAGAAGGGAATTTATACAATACGTATGTTTCTCAGTGCTGCTCGTGCCAAACAGGGTAAGGGGGTTCCACTACAAAGACGGAACTTGTTTGTAACAACAGGAGAGCCGACCTAGGTCCTCTCACTCGCTGTGGGGAGAGCCACTGAGGCCAGGAGGACCACAGACAATTCCAGGCTTGACAGCTTGCTCTATCAGATACTGCCTTTAGGAAAACCAAATATTCAGTGCTGGTGGAGTGGAGCGCAACATGAGACTCTCCCTTCTCATGACATTACAGAAATTATGAAGGCAATCACTTAACTGCTGTCTCAGCTGAAAGTTAAACCCCTAACTTTTAGATATGAAACCAAGAGCCTTTATATAAAATGTGAAATTCACATACCATTGCCTATCTGGTCAACAAAGCTGCCAAATATTTTCATATACACAAAAACATTGATGAGTTGTGCTATAAAAACACTAGAACATCTTGAGGATTTCACTCAGTAATTCTATGTGGTCTGGCATTAATCAACTGGACATCTTCAGAAAAAATATATTTCCTTAGTGAGGAAAAAATCCAATTCTTCCAAGAAAGTCACCTTCAGTGTTTCACATGTTTATACTTTTGCTTAGAGAAGCATCATTTAAAAAAAAAAAAACAATTGAGAAGGAGCCAAGGATGATTTAATGATGCACTTACTGAAACCTCTGCAAATTGTCTCTTTTGTCAGCTTTCGATATACAAAATCTGCCTTGGCACTTTTAATATTAATATCCATTCTTTTCACCAGGACAGTTCTGACTTCTGGTTATGAGTAATGTTAAATTTTAAATACAAACAGAAGCACAGGCCACATTGTTTCCAAAAAAACATGTCAATATATTATTGTAAATACTGGCAGCACTATCCTTCATTTGCAATCCAGTTAATTTCTTAGGAAATTATTTTAAATTATAACATGGCACTCCACATCATCTTTTTAAATGCTGCAGGTGGCCATAGTACAAAAATCTCTTCCAGTATCTGTATGGTTGTAAGTGAAGATCTGATACAATGTGTCATGGGATCAAACATTTCTCCACAGGCTGACTGCCCAAAAGAAGACGGAACCTACTTCTAGATAAATTTCCTCTCCCTTCCTAAACCAGTGGGAAAGGAAAGGTGGCAGCCAACAGGCACCTGTAAGTCCTAACTGGAAAATACTCTGTTACAAACGAAAGAAAGGGTTCATCCCATTTCTGAGACCCGAGCTCCTCACTGGGCATTTATTTAGCAGATTTAGAATGTAACCTGTTCAGTGGAAACACTGAAAACCACTTTTTTTTTTCTCTGAAAAGTGTAGGATCATGTCTTAAATCAAAATGGGTCTATGGATAAAATCTGACTTAAATTATTTCATATTTGAAAATATCCTAGTGATGGAAATGCAGTATTTCTTGCCAGAAAGTCATCAGTCAGCCATTATTATTTCTGCAGTGCAAAGGGAAGGAAGAACTCTGTTTTAAGTAAAGATTAAGTTTGTTGCCTGAATCCTGTATCACATTAACCTGCAAATTATTCCAACTTACACCTCATAAAAAAAGCAAAAACAAAAGAGATATATAACCATACCTTAAGTGGGCAGGAGATTAGCAATTAAAAAACACAGCTATGAAAGGGAAGGATAGTTGAGCATTCAACCATTCTTATTACTCTGGAAGTATTAAATCACTGCCTTTGCATTTTTGGCATACTACTTTGACTAAGGTTCATAATTATTTTGGCTGCCCCTCATAAGACCTTGGCTACATTAAGAACTTTACCCCAAATCCTCCAAACTCAATCAAAACAAACTCCATCTTTGAAGCCAGACTTTCTACATAGAGCCATCAGTGGGAACCATAGGCTCTAAGGGACGAGGGGTTGTTCACATGCTTGACATATCATTATTAGGCTCAAGCATGCTCCAAAAAGGATTTTTTACACTAAGATCAACTATGACAGCAGGTAATCCTTGCAGTCTCATTTAGTTCTGCGTATTTTAAAGGCCAAGAAGCAGCAGAATTCATATTTTTATAATTTTTCTACTGTATACATGACAGTAATATCTTGATGGCTTCAATTCAAATTATGATCTGATATACATGATGTCTACCAGTATACATTCTGACAAACACCTTTAATTTCACCAAGATAATACAAGCAAACAATTAATTCTTCTATACTTTTATTTGGAGCTGCAGACTATTAGATTATTACTCCTTCATGTAATTTAATTTAAAACAATAACTACTTTCAAGAACCTTGGGCAAAATATGCTCCAACTACAAAATACTGGCCCTTTGAAGTGGTGAGACTGTGGTCTATTTAGACAATCTCCACTATGTATTAAGGCCCAGGTTACAAAGCCTCATTGGCTTTGTTCTCAGGAATCTAACTTCCTTGTCACTAGGAATTAATGATCCAAGAATAATGTCTAGCACTCATTACACAACTGTTCTAAAGCAGTTAGAGAAGCCAACTTCTGCTTGCATTTTTAAGGGCTCTTATAGATTCACACAATGAACCCACAAAAGATTTCAGATGCCTCCTCACTAAAGAAGTGTCTACAGCTCTCACATACTTAACAGAAGGATGGAATTTCTGTACTTCAAACTCACAAAACCTACCTCGATGACAGCAGGTTAGCTAAGGTAGTCAGGCTCAACACTGTGCCCTGGGGTCTTACTAGATCCATACCACTGGCTCTTCTAAATTTATTTATCTGTTAAAATCTATCTGTTCAATAAACACAATGCTCGCCTAATGCACAGGGAACAAGCTCACTTCCCACCTCTGCCTGAGAGGGTGCAGGTCAGTATTTCACATTCCCAGGAAATTATGGAAACCAATGATTAGCAGGCTGATGCAGGATACTGTATTCTCTACTTCAACTGCAATAGTTAAACCCTGCTTAAGACAGAGGGAGAACAAGCATAATTATTTTGCAGGCACTGACCTAAGCAAAGCAAAATCTGGAATCCTCTGTTTTACTGAATAATGATACAGGTCTATGCTAAAAAAAAGATATTAGATAAATTGATCATATAGCATTTTAAGTCCTGGCACACAGGTGAACATGCTCAGATGGGCAGAGGAATTAATTCCTCTGGGGTTTCATGTCTTTAGCTAACACTGGACACTGAAGTACAGAATGGGAGCGGGAAAACCACTACCTTTTCCTTTTGGCTCTCATTTGTAAAGACAAATATTTTCACTCACAGCTCTGTACAGGAAAAACCCTTGTCTCCCATATGCTGTGTGCTACTGCTCAGTCGATATGAACATGAACAGGATGCTGCTAAGCCCCATTGCAGTGTATAGAGAAAAATTTGAACAGACAACTTGGTATTGAAAATAGAACTGCCAGCTTCTCTTTCTTCTGAGTACTGATATCAGGTTCCCACAATGAAAGAGGATTTAGAAAACAAACAAAAGTAGGAAACCGCATAGATTGGCAATTGTGTTATTTCCTTCCTCTAGAGCACCTTTAACCAGCTGCATCACAAATGAAGGGTGACTCAAGCTGGAAAACTCACAGAATAGGTTTTTCTTCTAAGATCTCCCAAACAATCTTCTCAGCTGTTCTAGAACATGTGTCAACTGAAAAGTAAATTCATATCCGCTTTCCTCCATCTTAACAAGTTTCATTCTAACATCATCCTCTAGGTTCCCGTTTCCGTGTTTTGTCATCTGGATCTCATCTTTATAAATACAAGTTACATTCACCCACTTGGCTCACTTCATCTGTAGAGACTTGTTAAATGGCTTTAAAGATAATTTACTAAAAAGGCAGTGAAAGATCTAACATGAGAAGAGATTAATTTAAGTAGAGAACTTCTTTCTTTAATGTAAAAATTACATTACCAATGACTTCTGGCTTCCCACATTGATCAGCCAACTTCTGCCTTACTCACATTTGTTCTCTGGCTCTATACATCTGTAAGAACACATTAAATACTCAGACGGCACCCAAGTTCACAGTAGTCCCAAATTTCAAACATCTGAAATACAAATGTGTAGCGTCAGAAAAGTAGAAAAAAAAGTCCAAACACTAGTGCTTTGTTTCTGAAGCAGTATGGAACACAGTAACTGAGCCCAAGAGAGTTAAAGTTTAATATAAACTAGTTTTCTTTTGCTTACTGAATTGTGTGTTTCAACAAAACAGTATCAAGCCCCAAGATAATAATATCAACCTGTATGGATTTAGTCAGTCAGTTATTTGTTATATTTTTAAACGGTATTAAAAGTTTGTACTTAAAAGACAAATTCTTACCTAAATTTGAAAGGAAAGAAAAAAGACCTCAAAAGAGTTACAGTAGGAACATAAACCAGTGCTCCAATTAATTGCTCCTACCTCTTCTGGAGCAGCACAGAGCCACCTTCTTTCTAAGTTATGTTATCATATCTTCAGTAACTCAAGTGATACAGATCCATTCTTGGCCCTTAAATTTTGCAATTTATTCCTCAAAATGCTGTTGAGTACTGTATATTTAAACATGAACAGAAACAGGAAAAAGCTCATGTACAGGGGGGAAAAACAAAAAAAGGAGAACGCCTCAAGTTTGCTCCTCCTAAGAGTAGAGGGTATCTTTCTCTGTAAAATTTTTGTATGATCAGGAGTGAGGCATTAGGGATGAATGAAAACTGTTGTGTTCTTTTTCATTCCCTTCATCTGAATCTACATTCAACTGATAAGACATACCAGTTCAGGGCTCCGTATGCCCTGGCACCTGTAAAGGAACTCTGTCCCAACAACATGCAACCAGTCAAAAGGGAACTCTTTTTGATCCTTAAAGATTCTATGAAGCACTTCAAACTCCACCCACAAATCAGCTGGCAGGTTCTGGAGCTGTAGTGCCATAAGCATTATTGAGATGCCCTTGCAGCAAATAAACCCCTGCCCTGTTTCCAATATCAAATTAAAAATGAAATTTTTTTAAGTGTGCTAAAAAAGGGCCAGGTCAAAAAAACCTCTATCTGAATTATTTCTGAAATACCCTGTCAAGCAGCTGGGCTAATTTTGACTATTAAAGTTTTCATTTGACTAGAGATCTAACAGCAGGCCCACTGTCTTCAAGGACTAATATTGCCTCTGGTTGCTTCTCAATACCAACCAGCAGTCCAAATTTTTCTGGGCTAAACTTCAGTCTGTTTGTCCAATATGAGCTAGGCACCATCTGGGACACAGAGCCACATCATCCTCAGCAAATGAGATCGGCGAGACACGGTGTCCTCACAGTAGCTTCCTGCAGGCTGAAGGGAAACTACTGAGTTTTCCAACATCCCAAAAAAGACCTCAGAAACTCTGAGATCTAGGACTCCATTACAACATATACCAAATGGGTTTACAGTCTTATGCCACAATGCATCTCCTGATTAGCTGGCATTTCACTCACAAGCCAAGGAAGATGGAAGAAAGCAAACTGAGGACTTATTATTTTCTAAGGATGTCATGAAATGGAGACATTTGTAATTGCTTCTCAGCCTATATCAAGGCAACCAAGCCAAACTCTGCATCCACTGTATTTGCAATTATTGACACCGCAAAAACAATCAAAGGAACTGGGTTTGGCTCATTAATAATTTCTATTCCCTTCACAATCCTCTTTCAACCATTTTACACTGTTCTCTGACCTTTTTAAAAGCCACCTTGCCAGAAGCCCACCACTTTCCCATCTGAATGCACTTGTCACCAAAATGAATTACCACCTTGCATTAGTGGCTCAAATAGCCTCTTAGTAGGAACTGCAGGAAGAGCAGAAAATGGGACAAAACTCAAAATGATGTATTATTGCTAAAATGCTACTACTTCACTTGTCAAGGATTGTAATTAGAGTTGGGCCAAGGCAATGTTAGCTCAGCTGCCTCTGGACACACCTGTTTCAATTTAATTTGTACTAATTAGGAAGCCTAGGGCACCAGGAAAAACTGCAGTTCACTTACTGTTTCAAATAGCTGAGTTTTCATGTGCCATTTAAAATGCTGTTTTTCAGAACAGACTGCTGACTTGCTAATGCTAGGAAAATGAAATAAAGCAAAATATTTTTAGCAGCAGGAAGTTGTTACTTGCTACTGCCAATTACATGCCTTGTACTTGAACAGTGACATTTTTTTTCCCTTTGCTTATTCTTCAAGATAGGTAAAAGCTGGCTTAGGCCTCAGCGCATGAGGATTCGAATAAAACTCTCAGTCCCCTGGAGCTGGCTGATACTCCTGGAGTGGTAGTCAGTACTGGCAGCAATCTGCTGTGACAGAGCAAACAACAGTGTCCCAGATCCACTCCTCAGAAAGGGGAAAAGGAAAAGATTAAGCAAGAGACTTGGATCTATTGGCTTTGGCAAAAGGCTGAATACCTTGTCATGCTAAAAAAATTACTGAATTTGGGGAGTAGAAAATGGGGCAGAGGGGGGAGAAATAAAAAAGCATTACAATTACATAAGAATAGATATTTATACTCTGAGTTAATTTATCAAACTGACACAGAGATGAATCATCCACCATTAAAATAATGGGATACAAGTTTTCTTTATATCACAATCATTATTTACAACTTTTAAATATTCACGAAGGAGTCAAATATCCTCATCTTTTAATTTAAAATGTGATCCTGCAGGCCAAATCAAAACTCCTGGCAAAAAATAAGTTTCTACAGGAACAGTGCCCAAAGAATGATTTCTTCAAAAACAGGATAGGTCTTAACAATCACGATGGCACTTCTTTTTTTTTAAACCTACACTATAAACCACACAGGGCTCAAGAAACTCAAACAAAGCTAGATCTCTGTGTAACAAAACAATAAGAAAGGGTAAAACAACGGCCTGTGGTAGACACAGCTACTTAGAAATTTTTAAAAATATAACATAAACCTCATTTTTTTTGAGGTGACATACAGGTTTGCTTTGAGGCAGGTTCATTGCCATAAGCTGAGAATTCAGCTGAAGCAAATACAGTTCCTCTCCCTGAACTAACTTGAACATATGCATTATTTTAAAAACTGGTCCTTTTCTGTTGTAATGCCATTATAAACAACTATACTACTGTGTATTTTTCCATCTTAGAACAACCCCTGGAGCCCCTTCTACCCTTCCCTCCCCCCAAAACAAAAAATGTATCTGGGACATTTAGAGCAATGCTTCCTGAATACCGTTTTCATTATTTTGGAATGATTTTAATACTATTGGTCATTATTTTCTGTAGACTAATGTGGATTGTAGACAAGAGAACAGAAAAAGAAACCCATATAATAAAAACAGTTTTAATAGTCAGCACCATCATTTTACCACTTAGGTGAACTTTATGGACGATAAGAGTGTCTACCTGAAGCTGTGCTTATATAATGGATATGGGGCACCCATATACCTGCCACACATGATCTTAAACCCAGAAAAATCAAGAAGTACATGAGTACAGTGAGGCTGAATCTTCTTTTATTCATTTGCCTTTGTTGCTTCAACAGGCAATTTCTTTTCAATCCAGGATTTTAGTTTTTCTATTTCAGTTCTGTTTAACTCATGATTGAGATTTGGAAAAGTATGAAGTGATGCTGATACTCCCAGTGACTTTAACATCTTGTTGGTCTCTTCACCCCATGAGTACAGAACTAGTTCATCGGCAGTTCCATGACACTGAAATAACTCTGGAAGAACACTTTCATTTCTTTTCAAAGCCTAGATGGAGAGGAGATACTGTCAGACATATTGGTAAAAATTTAAAAGAATAGTTACAATTACATTGTGACAACTTCCATAGCATTGCATTTATTAGTCTGCATTTTAGTGGTCATATTGTACTATCTCTACAAAAGCAAACAAGGAAATAATGGAAAAAAATGCCTTTAAATTCCAATATGCTAACTCTTGACAAATGATAGGGTTTACTTTAGGGTTCTATACCCCTCTCCAAATAAGAAAACCAGAAAAAATTCATGACAGCAGATGGAGCCCACGAGTATTATTATTCATCACAGATTTTCAAAGAATAGTTATGCTTACACAGACCCTAACAACTAAGGAAAACTAGCAAAGAAATTCATTTGTTAATCTCCTTCTACACTTCTAATAATTGTACTGTCTATGCAAAAAAAGCAACACAACATCATGTAAGGACAGCTTTAAAGCCTCACTTCCCTAATAGTCTGCCTATCAATTTCCAGGAAATGGCACAAGTTTAGAACATGAATCAATTGCCTCAGATGAATAAACATGCTATATTCAATTTTAATTACCATGTTTTCCATTTAGCTATGCAGTTTTTCTATAATGTCTACAACACACTCACCTGGTAAACAGCAGAGTCTTTATTGAGAAAACTAGACAGTGCAAAGACTCCTGCCAGATCCTGATGAAACCTATATGCTACATGCATTGCCATTCCACCTCCCATCGAAAAGCCTCCTAGGATGCAACAAAAGAAAGAAAGAAAGATTGGATTTTTCTATAGGTCTTTGTAATGCACCATTCAGTTTATTTTTATCTTCAGACTTGTTTCTTTTCTACATAATGCAATCAAAAAACATCTTAAGTAACATAAAGTTTACAATGACCTTCGAATCACAGAATCATTAAGGTTGGAAAAAACCTCTAAGATCTTCTAGTCCAACTTTCAACTGATCATTGTGTTGTCAAATAGACCACGGCACTAAGTGCCACAATCAGTCATTTCGTGAACACCTCCAGAGATGGTGACTCCACCACTTTCCTGGGCAGTCCATTCCAATGTTTAACAATCCTTCCCATGAAGAAATTCCTTCTGATGTCCAACCTGAACCTCCCCTAGCATAGCCAGAGGCTTAAGTCAATGCAATTGGATAGCTAAAGTACTGCTGGAAGAGGAAAAAAAAACAAAACCCAGCCAAAATGCTATTATTTTAGAAGCCATTTGTGCATGGTCCCCACCAGGTAGTTGAACACCGTGGCCATATATACTCTAACAATAACAAAGTAAAACTCTATGAACAGGTAATTCTCACTGCTTACTTTATTCAAGTTATTTTTCCCCTAGGCTAGCAGCATTCACACATGAAAGCTCTCTACCACTATTGTACATAACCAATGAACATTCACAACAGACTAGCATTGAGGATATTTTTGTTGTTACATCTTGGGATATATAATAAATAGGTAAAAAATGCAATGTGTTCCACCTGAGCTCTAACAGGACCTCTGAACTAACGGCCTTCTGTAGTCCATATGTGTCTTCAACTGCACTAATTCCTTACATGAGATACTTCCTCAGGGATGATTTTTACATGACAAATTCTTATCCATTAACAAAAAAATCTAGAGTACCACGTTACTTCAAAAGGACACAGTACACAGGCTATTATATTGTCTCTATCCAGAAAATGGCTAGAGTGACATTTCCTTTATTTTCTTATGTGGAATCTGATAATTTACTTAATTTCCATTTGATCACTCTGAACAATGCTGTCACCCCAAACCCAAAAAGGAGCACTTATATTCTAAGAGACCATTTTGCATTTGCTAACAAATTAAATACAGATAATACTTTGTTAACATTTAAAAATTAAGTCCATTTTAAGTATTTTAGATTAGAGGAAGAAAAGCTGCATTGAAAACTCATTAATAGTTTGTAAATGATTTAATCTTAGAATTTTGTACCCAGTTAGTCACAGTCTGGCACACTGTCTGCAATTACTCACCAGCAGTCTTTGACAATGCAGTCACCTTCTGTTTAGAAGTATATTAGGTAATGGTTCTTTTATGTAGATCTTACTACTATGACAAAATGCAATACAAAGGACTAGTTCTTTGAATTTGCTTTTCATGAGAAAACCTGGAGTTTATCACCTGATATCACAACAATCTCCAGGTAAATGCCATATGCTTCAAAACCAACAATTCGAATAAGCATTTGCAGCTGCAGACAATTTTTTTTCAATTACAAGAAGCATTTCAGCGTAAGTGTATGTTTGACATAACACATAAAACACATGGTCCGTCAAGAACTTCTACAAGAATTCAAATTTTGGATTAAAGAAAAATAAGGAGCAGGTACAGATATTACACAAAACAAATGTGTGAAGTGACAGAATGTAAGCAAAACAGAAAGCAAAAAGAAAAGTACACGTAAACAAATTATCTCAGCATAAAGAATACATAAACCCTACTTAGCATGTCATGAGTGTTAGACAAAATCAAAACAACACAGCAACATTTCATCCTTAGATGGGCAGAACATCACAAGCTCTTCACTTGAGACCAATCTACTTCTAAGACATACAGAGGCTGTGCACAGAAGTTCATAGTTTGCCAATAGGTTTTAAATTAAAAAAAAGTATGTTCACTTTCAATTTTCCCCTTATATCTATTTTAATGAGAACCCTGATTAATGCTTCAAAACAGTTGAACAGTGTTAGTTCTACAATGCTCAGCATATCAGTTCAGGAAAGCATTTGTGTTAACTTTCCTGCCTTACAAAGGTTTATGTGCAGGCTAAAAGGTGAGCACATACAAAACAGACACAATTAAATAAAACTCTGCTGCAGAGAAAATTGACTCAAGTACGCATTTATGACCTCAAATGTGTTTCAGTGTAGTGCTGGTTTTCAGGTAACATCACTTTGCAATAAGAAGAAAGCTGCTTGCAACTTGCTTTTCTTGTTGAGAACAATCTGCTGAAATCACGCAATTGCCACGCTTCCAAAATCAGAGAATTTCAATCAGAAGGAAACTTCACTGTAATACTTTACTGAACCAAAACTTCTTCGCAAAAATCCTCTGTTGGAATATTATCTGCAACTATGTTACAGCCATACTGTGATGGAACACAGAGTGAATGAAGACCGAATTTCTCATATGTAATTGATTCCTGTTTGAATAGAACAGAAACCCTCATCACAGTTGCCATTATCCAGTGATAAAACATTCTTTCCATAGATTGTAAACGGCCTTAGGAGCCTTTTAAACAAACCTTCATCTCACTTCTGCTAAAGATCTTGATTTGTACTAATTTGCTCCTCATTTGTATTTGTCTGAAATGATAATCTGGTCCACGATGATACTTGAACATTATATGGGGTTCAGGAAACCAAATATTTACCTACTGTCAAACTTGAGCTTTATTAATTTCTTTGTATTTGGCCTTTCAATGTTTGGTTTTGTATCTCAGAAAATGACTAACAAGTATCCAGCACAAAGGTTTCTTTATTCTGTCTCTCCTGTCCTGTATACATAAGAGAATGCTCAAAACTCTGCCTTCTCCCCCATGTTCCACTTTGATGCCTGCAGCAATCTATTCCCAAGTTCAGAAAGTTCTTTAGGTTTCCATTCCCCCTTAAAGAAAAAACTCCTCTCTAACATTCACAGGTTTGACATTGCTGATTGCTCCATGAATCACACAGATCTGACTGTAAAATGCCTTAGTCAATTTGTTTCAACAATTATGGAACTAGGAAACAACAACCAACACCGCTTTTTTGCTCTTTCCAATTAAATTTTTTAAATGTGTTCAAAGTTTTTTTCCACACTAGAAACCACAGCCATGGGAAAAAAATTAGTTATTAATCACCTCTAGTGTACAAATATTGCCATCTGCGTTGAATACAGATCTTTTGCTCTTTGCAGAGACAGACATGAGCTCTTCTGACATGAACTTGAGTAGCAAAGTTAGAAACTGCTTCATTACAGCACAGAAAGAAAAAAGGAGGAGGAGAAGCTAAACCCCAGACCTCCATGAGATAAGAATTAGGACTTGGGTGCAGGGGTGTGGTATGGCTTGTTTATTTTAAATAATATTTCTTCACTAGTTTCTCTCTAGTAGTTGTCCTTCATCTTCCCTATATTTCTTAAAAATTGTCAGTACAGCTTTGGTAACAAAATGGCATACAATGTGTCTGTACCAGCACAGCACAAGACAAATGCTCTTCTGTTGTATACGGCTACACCAGCACAGTTAGAAATTGTCTTGGCCTGTTCTGTTACCATCACAATACATTACATACTCTTGCCTCATTTTCTTTCCATTCTCACAGCATTTTTCATTCTCAATTTCTCCTTTTTAGTATTTTAAGAGTTACTTTAATTACTTTGTTATCAGGAATTTCCCCCTAAAGCTACATTTCAGTTTACTTTCTGCTCTCCCTGTGGACTTCCTATGATTTACCTTCTATTAATAGTAACAGGAAAACCTTGTTCTACACATCATCTGCAAAGAACCTGATTTTCTGTTTTGACCCTCCCTTTTCATTAATGAATGGAAGTATTATATACATTTTACAGTGTTCATAACTGAATATCAGCAAAGAGTAAAAATGCCAATGGAACAGCAAATTCCCTTCTCCGCAGAACTCCCTGAACACTGCTCCTGTATTAGGTGCTCAAGCATGTACTTTGCCTCAAGTGAATTTACTCACAGCAGTGATTTTCTTCTTTTAATGTATTCATGAAACTTCACCAAACACTAACCTTTCCCACTAGCAGAACTGCAATTGATGGTTTCCACCTTTGATAGCCATTTTACTCTGTTTGTTACTCAGTAACTGAAAGTCTTTACAAGAACAAAGGCAACTTCCCTTGACTGGCTCAGCCACTTGCTCTTGTTAGGAACATGAAACAATTTGCTCTCCAGCTTTTTCATCAGCCAAAACACATTTTGAAATGCATATTTAAGTGGTACAAGTTTTACCACTTTCTTGTAAAAACAAGTGTACAATAGTTTCTAACATATCAACTCCCAGAAAAACCAGAACCAGTTACAATTTTATTTTCAACTGTTATGGGTAATAGAGGGAAACCCAAAACGTGTACCTAAGGAATCATAATTTTTTGCACTGGAAGGAAAATAAAATCCATGAAAAGTCTCAAATCAATTTTTATTAATGTCTTACACCACCTAATCTATGCCTTCCTTCATTTGCTCAGTGTATTTCCTTGGCTATTTCTAGAGAGGATGACAGCACAGCCCTGCTGCAACACTTACCTGTCATTTTTACATTCAGCATAACAGTGCGACATGGGAAAAAGGAAGAGAATAACCTATTCTTTATGCTCACAGTACCTATGATTTCCAGTTCAATCACAGAAAAGAAACTAGAAAATAGCTCTCTAAAGCAAAGAATATTGAAGCACAGAAACAGATTGTCTTGGAGAGCTGAGAACCTTCTGTTAGCGGAGATCTTTCAGAAGTTGGAAGAGCAATGTTAAGGATTTGCCTAAATAGAGCTGAACCTGCACTGACACATAATCACGGATTAGTGAATGTTGTTAAGCCTCACTTTTCTATGATTCTGTAGGCATGACTGTGAAGAAAACACAGGTTAATCTGTACCCTGTGGCATGTCTACACATGACTCCCAAGCATTATAAAAGCCCATTCATCCATTTAATTTTGCACAGAATTCAGGCATTTATTAAAGATGAGGAAGTAGATGTTTTCAACAGAGTTTCTATTAAGTTGAACCTATCATAATTTGATTCACTTTAATATTATTTTCTCACCAAAGTCATTATCTGATATGTGATGTCAATATCATGATTGAATTATTTTTGGGTTTACTGTTGTGAGCCTTATTTACTCCTAATCTTCACTAACATTTGCTAAGCCAGTTCCACAACACGGAACAAAATTGAGTATGTGCCACCTTTCAGAGTCCATCGTTTTTAGATACATTAATTTGGACACCATCAAATGCTGGGAAACAAAGTGACCAGTGGTGGATCCAACTCTCTGGTTAAAACTAGCATTTGTACCTCCTACTGAACGACTTAAGAAGGAAACAGAAACATCCATTTGTTAATATCTCTTTTTAATTCCTGATGAGCAAGCTAGAGTAGCAGAGCTCCAAAAGAAAAATAAATGGCCAGTTGAGGTACAGAAGAACCCAAGAGGAGCGAACGTTTTACCTGAAGTATAAATGCAATGCAAATTTACACTGTTTCACTGAAAATTAATGAAATGTTGCAGGTAATATGGGGAAGATGGACTAACAGTACTGCTTTGAGCCCAACATCTCAGGCATACTTTAGATAAACCACAAAGCCATGCAATGGGAGGTATGGAAAGCAAAATTTCATTTGAATTGCAGTGACAAAGGCAATATAAACCTGTGAACTTCCTCGATGAGAACGAGGCAGTAAGTACCTCTAAATGAAAAACAATGTTTTCCTAATGAAGACAGAAGATACAAGGTAGAGTGAATGACAGCAAAAGGCTTAGAAGGCAAAGACATTAAAATGTCAAGATTGTAGGTGAAGTAGTTTGCCCAACACTTTAATGATTTATTCTAGATTTTTTTATCCTAACATATTTACAGAATCCTCTTTCTCTGCGATGTCAAAGCCAAGATATTTCTTCCCTATCCCATTCTTACACACACTGAGAGAGATGGAAATGCTAATATTTACAAGAAGCACAGAGCTTTCATGTTACTTCCACCATGGTTCAGTAGCTATGTAAGAAGTCTAGCAATAAACAAAAAGTGGTTGTGTCTCGTGTTATTGTTACAGTACAAGGGGTCAGGAATCATGCATGTGTTTTTTGGCATACAGTCAAACCTACAGGACTGTTATGGAGAGTTTATTTGAACTGGCTGCTTACACGAGTGACTACAGGTGGCAGAGACCAACACGCTTGGATCAGCACTTCTTAGCTACACAAAAAGTGACCTGTAAAAGTAGGAAAGCGGTGCTAAATTAGGAAGAAAAAAAGAACAAAACGACTGCTTTTCACTGAAGAGTAATTGGCTAAAGTGAGCCCTATCTAAATGCTCCAAAAATGAGGTGGCCATTTCTTTCAAGAGCTTCTAACGTACTCTTGAATAAAATTGTTGAAATCTTTGACATTTTCCACCTAAGTGGAGTTACTTTACACTATCACTATGGAAGCAGCAAAAAAACCCCAACAACAAAACAATCAAACACAAGAAAACAAAACAAAGCAAAACCACCACCACCTGAAAAACCAACTCAGTCTTAAATAGAAAAAAGGAATTATTGTTTCACATTTCAAACTGCGGTTATTTGCTTGTTTGGCTAATTTAGCAATGAATTCAGGCATTTATAAAAAAGAAATACACCCAGTTTTTAAAAAGGAATACTATCAAAGCTCCAAGTGTCAGTATTTGACTAAATTTATAACGCTCTTTTATCTCCAAAGTCAATATAAGCCTACTTACAGGATTATTTGCAAGAAGTGTTTTAGCCAGGAAGACCAGTAAGAGTAACTCAACAAGAATGTTTGGCTAAAAGGTGACTACCATTATCAAATTCTGGGGATGATATAATTATTTTTTGAATAGTTACATATTGCTGTTAGTCTCCCTTCCTTCCTCCTCCAAGGTCAGGGGAAACAAACCTTAATCAGATGTCTGCATCCTTTAAAAGACTTGTATTAATAGGAAAGCAACTCATGAAATAGTCATGAAACAGGAATGGGTATATGATCCTTGTACTACTGTGTGCTGGTTGTCACAGAAAACTGATGTTTTAATAGTAAGGCTTCATTTACATCCAGTAAATTAAGTAATTTAATTCTTTAGAAGTAGATTCATCCAGCAGCTGTTAAAAACAAGGCTGCACCAACATTTTTCTTGATAAAGACAGAGAGGAGTGGCACTGCACAACCTGGACTCCATCCTCAGCTTTAGAATTCTGCCCTACAAGAAGCCACATGAGGATTTCAGAGCTAACTGTGCTATCAAAACAAACAACTATAACCAGGCTATAATTTCTTTCAGAGCAAATGATCTTACTGTCCCACAATCTTGAGCCTTGTGGAAAGTCTGAATGTCTCAAGAAGGAGAATCATCCCCCAGAACACCAGGTGCTGGGCTTCTCATTTTCCACTGTTCGCGAGCCCACTCCTGCTTCCCCTCTCTTCCCACTGGCTCACCTTTGCACAGTGCTCCCTCAGATCTTGCCTTCTTATCCCACACCTCTGAGCTGTCAGCAGCTACCCACCTTCCTGCTTGCCTAACACCTCGCTCACCCTCATCTAACAATATCTGACACTCATCCTCAGCCTGTAATTTCTAGTCTGCTATTCCATATAAAACCATAACCTTCAGTCCCACAGTTACCCTCCTCATACTCATTTTGTTTTCTTTCCACTCATTAAAACTCCCACTTATTACAAAACAGGTCACTCAACTCAGTTCTCCTTAACTCTTTCATTCCCTGTAACTGCCTTCATACAACTGCTCTGGTCTTTGGTTTCTGTGACCAACCAGCAAAGGCCCCGCTGCTCTTCACAGATTCCAAAGTTCTCCAGTCTCTTCTCTCAACTATTTTGTCTCCATTTTCCATATCTCCAACATGGTTCAACAGCACTGAATACACTGTGAATTCCTCCCAAAATTTCATCATGGTTTTCTCTGCTGTAAACATCTTATTTTCCCTTCACTTCACAAAGGCTGCCTCCTCCAACTCCATGGTACCAGCAGTCACAAATCCACTGTCTGCTCCACATCTGTTTCCTTAAGCCTCACCTTCTTCTACCAGACGGATACTCCTGACTTTTTAAAAGAGAAATCTAAAAAGATCTAACGGGATTTAGTTATCTAACATTCTCAGCAAGTGACCATATCTTCTGTTATCTCATGTAGACCAATTTCCCAAACTCAGAAAAATTTGAGGCCACTCAATTCTGTTTTTCTAGTGTACATTACAGTTTGGTGCAGACATACTGACTTGGACTCATATTCTCTTTTGATCAGAAGATTATAGAATCACAGAATGGCCTGGGAAGGGACCTTAAAGAACATCTGTTTCCAAACCCCCTGCCATGGGCAGGGTCACCTTCCACTAGAGCAGGTTGCTCAGGTCCCCATCTAACCTGGCCTTTAACACTTCCAGGGATGGAGCATCCACAACTTTTCTGGGCAACCTGTTCCAGTGTCTCACCTCCCCCCACAGTAAAGAATTTCTTTCTAATTTCTAATCTAAACCTACCCTCTTTCAGTTTAAAACTATTTCCCCTTGTCCTATTGTCATGGTTTTGCTTTGTGCTGCTACAAGGTTAAAAATTGTTCCTTTTTTCCCTTGCCTGGTTTTGGGGGAGGA